>OX638066.1:2475998-3675998 GCA_951804385.1 Trifolium dubium
TTGAATGCGTTGTTGAGAATGGAAAGAAAGGGTGGTTGTGTGGTATTTATTTAAGTTGAAGAGGTTAAAAGTGAATATTTTTTTCTAGTTTGCACGACTAATTTAATCTGATTTGAAATTAATTTTGAAGTTAAGTAGTTTCACCTTCTCCGCTATCGAATTATGGTTCTCTTTACTCAATTTGGCTTCGAACTATTACTGGATCAACTAACGTTTGATAAAAGAAGAAGATTTTAAAGAGTGATCACCTATATGGTAAGAGATTTCTTTTAGTTTAAACCGAGGTCATGAGATCGAAATCAGTCCTAAAAATTCAGCAGGATTAAATATTTTTTAGACAGAATTTTGCCATTTTTGTGGTTCTATCTGACTCGATGGATTAGTGTTTGTGCGTGCAAATGATATCCGGTTCAAAATAAAATAGAAAAAGAGTGATCACGTGAGGTGGAGAGTAATGGCACGTGGTGGGTTTTAGAGGAGGCAGAGTCACGTGCGGTGTTACTGGTTTTCACCTCGTGTGAAGGTTTTTTTCTTGTAGTCAATTTTCTGTGTTTGGTTAAGAGTAGTAAGTGTTTTTTTTACAGAGAGTAAGAAAAAGAAGAATGACACAGAAAAAGGTGAAGATAATTTAAGTTGTGCTAACGTATTGATGCTTTTGCATACCAAACTATACAGTGGTCAACTTAATTTTAATTTAATTCTGTAGTACGGATCAAGCATAGCAATATTTGGATCATATTCATCCACGCTTTCATGTTTTGTTTTGTTTTGTTTATACCTAACATTACATGTACGGCTTGTGAATGAAAATATCCAATGTGTGGAGTATATTTAGCAAATAATAACTGTGATTATACCTAATTAATTGTATGGTAAGATTGTACATATTGTTAACTTGTATGGTGTATAATTTAGGTGAAATGTATTGTATTGTAGTATTGTATTTGTATGGTGAGATTGCACAAATTGATAATTTGGTTTGCACCATCAATTTAATCTGATTTGGAAGTCAGTTATTACATCAAGTGATTTCAACTTCTTTTTAATCTCAGTAGTATAAATTGATAACTTGTATGGTGTTTGTTGTTTTTGTAAGTATATTGAGGTAAAATATTTTTTCAAGGCATGGAAGGACCATAAACTTTAACTTATGTTTCAGATATAACACTGAAAAAAGATGTCAACTGTGTCCATGCTTGCATGAGACGATCAGTCATATACTGGTAGAAGTGGTCACCACAATGAAACTTCTTGGTTTGATAAGTATATGAGGAATAATAACTAGACATAAAACATAGGTAGAAACAAATACATGTACTCATAGGATTGTGATTTTTTTGACAAATTAAACATTTTTGAATTTGAATTATATCTAACTTGATTATTGGAGTAAAATTTTCAATTTAGGTACTTTGGTTTGCTCTTGAATGGAATATATCTATGAATGGTTGAAGTCAGTAGGAGGAGCCCTTCTTAAAAAACTATTATGTACTATTTGGTGTTGCGGTTAGTATTCTTTCGAGTGATCGCAATTCGTTAGTGTTTGCTCAACAATTGGAGATGAGACTGTCTCTTTAGTCTAAAGTGTTGAATCAAGTAGATGATATCGATAATTCTTTGGCTAGCATTGAGAGGGAATTTTAATGCGGGTACAATTTGGAATAAACCTCTAATGATCGAGTGTCTTAAAATTGAATATAGATGGTCCTCACGACATTGCAAATGGCGCAATGTCTCGTCAATTTATCGGAGTATTATTCAAGATCATAATGGTTCATTTGAAGCATTATTGATATACACTTTTTTTTTTAAAGGAATTATTGGTACACACTTGATTGTCAAGTGAAGTTTGTTTTCCTTGATCTATGATACGTACGGTCGTACATTGAAAATATTATTATCTCATTTCCTCCATCTGTTTTTTTCTATAACCATGGTCGAAACTCGAAACCACTCATGGGCAGAGAAGGGCCGCAACCCGCCCCAAAATTTTTATGTACAATGTCTATAACAAATTAGTAATCAAATATTGAGTGTAATAAAGAACCACTAGTAGTAGTAGTAGAGTTTACTTGTGAAATTCCTCAAAGCAAAAATAGTTAGACAAAGGACAAAAAAGGAATAATTAGTGTAATAATTTGAAAAACAAGAACCACAATTGAATGTGTGGAATAAGAGAGTTGGTCTGGGAGGGCCGTGGACAGAGAGAGTCATATCATATTGAATTGAGATGACAATTGAATGACAATAGGGTTTAGATTAGATCTATGCTATGCAGTGACATGAGACATAGTAGGTGATAATGTTACAACTAAAAATATGCACATTCCAATGCTTAAGCCAAGTTTGTTTATGGTTGTGAATTTTTAGAGAGTAAATTGTGGGGGGTGACGAGTTTTGGACGCAACACAAGTACCAAAATCAACCAAACCATTAATTAATTGAAAAACATTGTCAACAGAAGTAGGTCCAACGCGACCATCCGGTAAAATAACTCAAATGATAATAATTGAATGATATATGAATTGAGTAAGAGGAAGTTTGACGATTAATTTTTAACGGAGAGTAATCTATTTTTTTTGATATACTAAAAAAAATGCTCAACATGATCAAATTTAGATGAAATGACAAAAGTTTATTTAAGATTCTGAGTTCGATTATAATTTAGGTATGTAATAAAATTAAAATTCTTAAAGAAAGCTTATAATTTATTTGAATTTGACAAAATTCGATAGATTAATATCTGCAGTTCCGCAATAAATATTCTAGCAACAAATAAAAAAGAGTAGGTCCAACGTGTGTGTACGGTTTAGGCCCCAATGTAATGTGTGAGTAAGTTGTGACTTGACCTTTCTATTCACAAGAGTCTTTTGCTACTGTACTAGTTGTAGTACATCTATGTATGGGAATCTTCATCTTTCTGCCTCAATTTTCTCTCTTTCAAACGTCCCACACATTCTTCTTCCCCACCCAAATTCTTGCTGCCACACCTTGGACTTTTTACTTCTAATTGTGCCAAAATTGCAAGTATTAGCGCATGGTATCATGTGTTGCAATAGTTAAATAATTGATTTATTTCATGTAAAATACAGTAGTATAAATTTTTCAATAAATTTGTAAAATAAAATATGTATTTTATAAAGAGTTCTAATTTTTTAAGAGACTTCAAATTCATCTATGTAAACTCTTTTATTTGGATGATTAACCTAAAGAATTTTGAAAACAATAGAAATTTTTGAAGTAATTTTTGTTTAGTTTTCACTTTCAATTTAATCTGTTTTAGGGGTCAGTTCTAACATTAAATGGTTCAAGTCTCCTTGCAAATACAATTGCGAGAATCGAACCGTGGTCCTTCTTACCATGTTCAGTGTCAATCACGATCGAACCAATTCATATTTGATAATTTATGAAGTATTTTGATCAAACTAAAATTTAGCGTATTTTAAATGACACTTAAAAGCTAGGAATAAATTACTTGCTCTTATATTTTTTTAAAGCTTAAATAATTAATTAGTCCCTGTAAGTTCGCATGTTTTTAATTTTAGTCCCTGTATGTTATTTTTTTTGGAATTCATTATTAAAATTATTTTGATTTAGTACGGAAAGCTAAAATCCGCCAGAAACATATTCCGCAAAAAATTTAAAAGAAAATCTACAAGAAACTTGAAAAGGATTTTAGCTTTAGGGAAACTAAAATAATTTAAACATTCAATAAAGAATTTCAAAATAAATAAAATACAGAGATTAAAAGCAAAAACACGCAAACTTACAAGAATCAATTGATTATTTTCAAAAACTGCAAATTAATCCTTCAATTTTTTGAAAATTAGGAATTGGTCCATATTTTTCCAACTTTTATATTTTGAGCCAAAACTTTTCAAATTTATAAAAGTGGCCTAAAAATATTCATAGTGAAAATTTATATTACTCTCCCCAAACACATATTTATAATACATGAAAGTAATTCAATTGAATCATTTAAATTGCTAAAGTTTTAAAATTCTTGAAAAAATCTAATAACTCCATCAAAACACACTCTAAGATGAGTCTTACATTTGATGAAAAATGTCATGACAACATGTTTACAAGTGAATAATCCCACCTTACAAGTTTTTTTTAAGGAGGAAGCAGTAACAAAATGAAATAACTCATGTTGAAGGCAGATCCATTCGGAATAACAATTTGCGTTTGAAATTAATCACTACATTAATTGAAGTTATATTATGCGTTGCAATGCTAAAGCTAGCTAGTCCTTTTTTTTTAGTTTTATCCTCTAATTCTTAGAAAAAAAGACTTTAATAATTTAAAATTCAGAATGAATTCGAACATCAATTAGAGTATATGCATGTCTTGAGTCCTTTTAGAGGAAGACATGCGATGTGGTATTGGTAATGGAAATAATTTTATTTTTTTGACTATAATGGAAATAAAATTCATGCGTGGCACGACAATTGGTGAAATAAAACGGATGAAAAAACAGCTTCATCCATCCACTTACTTATTTTGGTACTGGATATCAGTTGTTGGTTTGTGATTTAATGCAAGAAAATACCAAAGAATTGGGACATAAATATGGGGCAAAACCTTTTGCACTTAGAAGATGTCGTGGTTGTTTTGAACACGATGCTGTTATGATCAGTTTAGTTTTGGAAGATCAATTAATGTTAGAGGCATGTTTATGGTCAAGTTCAGGCCCATCCTGAGCATGGTAAGACATTTTTCTGTACGGATCTTTTAAACATATGGACTCAATTTTTTTGTTTATGATATAACTAACAGTACTAGTATGATGTATGAAACCCCGATATTCTAAAATTGATTAAGTATCATGTTAGATACTGTATCTGATACCGATACGCGTCAGATACTTTCCGATATGTATCGGGGGAGTATCCAATGTTTAAATTTTATTTTTTAAATAGAAATATACAGACACTTCTGCGATACTTGTCAGATACTTCCCAATACGTATCAGAGAAGTATCCAATGTTTATATTTTATCCATTATTTCAAAAGAAATAAAATGGATCTAAGAAAGACTAAATATTTGGTTTATGTGCATATAAATTTTTAACTTTTGTCAAAGAAAGATGAAGAATATGGGAAAGAAAGGACAAAATTATATGACATTAGTGAATATACGCATGACTCGCTATTTGGATAATACTTAAGAAATGTAATTCATTAATTTTGATAATTTTAATAATAGAAATGTTTCTTTATTATCAAATTTAGTTATGTTTATATATATTTTACATTTATATATTTATTTTTTTATTAAAGTATCCTAGCCGTATCGTATCTTAAATTTTAAAATTTCCTCGTATCGCCGTATCCGTATCGTATCTTATCCGTATCGTATCTCGTATCAGGGCTTCATAGTTAATGATATATGAACATAAAAAGTCGAATAAAAATACAAAAACATATTATCTCGACTCATAGTACGGATGTCAAAACTGCAAAAAATATGAAAAAAATAAAAAAGTGTAACTCTTCCGAATAGAACTCATGTCCTTTGTAGAAAAAGCGTCAAGCGATGTAAGATTTATAGTTGAGTCAGAACAGATGTCTTCCTGTCGAAATTAAAGGGTTGTGGATCCGATAACGAATTTTGTTTCCTTAGACGGCACCACTGTTCCGAATATAACTCAGATGTATTTATGTGGGATAAATAACCGCGGATAAATGAGGTTATGTTCTGTCCCAACCTCAAATTCACATCTTCATAAGATCGTCCGTTTTAGGATTAATTCATCACAATTTTATCTTTTGTAGAAAAAACACATTGATTAGTTTGAGAAGTATGACGTGAAATTATTTGAGTGAAAATGTATTTATAAGTCTCATCTAAAATTTTCATTTTTTAATTCACACGAACTTCCAAATATGTTAGACCGACTTTGATCAAATTTGCTTATTATATTGTCCATGTAAAAATATTTTGATTGATAAATCTAGCTTAATTACATGTAGATGGTGATTGGTCCATTGTTTAGAATTTGGAGGTTTCTATTATGATCAGTAGGTTGAGTTTGACAAAACCAAGAGAGGTATATTAAAATATGGAGTAAAATAACGTTATTTTAACATTGGACCAAGTTTAATAAACACGGGTTGAGTTGAGTATAGGAAGTGAATTACCCATATTATTTTTTTGTTTATATTAAATGATTAAATTTTTGAATCAGTTATTTTATTTTTTAAAGTGTCTTTAATCTAGTGAAGAAAATAGTCACTGCGTTTGATAGTAGATACTATGATTTCGACATAATAAAAAAGAATCATAAAAATAATTCAACATTTTTTTTATTTTTTTTGAAAAATAGTGCAATTTATTTGTATTCTTTTTTTAGCATCATATCCAATCAGTGGATTTTTTGATTATGAGTCTGACTTTATTTGGAATCTAATTTTACAATATGATATTGTCAGATTTTGTTTTTTTGCTGATTATCTTAAGAAGCTCCTTCAAGTCAGGAATCTGATTTGACCTCTCTGTTTCTGGTACTGGTTTTGCTTATGATTTTGTGCAGCTTGGGTCTAGTTTGCCGCATCCTAGCCCTCGTTTTATGTAGCCTAGCTCTAGTCTGCAACCTGCCCATTAAGTGGCATGAAAAAATGTAAAAAAACATTTTTATTAGAGTGAAAGAAAATTAAATCAAATTTGCATTTAATTTTATGAGCATAAGTAAAAAAAAACATTTTTGAAAATTGTTTATCTCTTATAATTTGAAAAAAAAAAGACATTTTCTCTCTTATAATTTAAGACGGAGGGAGTATTAAGCTATAACATATACTTCTATAAAATCTAGTTTTAACACAAAAATTGTATACATATATCCTATAAAAGTAAATACATAGATAAAATAAAAATAATAATAGTCATCAAAATCTTAATTTTCTTCTACTTTTTTTGTTGGGTACGGTTTTCTACTTTTAGTTTGATATAACTCTTTCATAATTTATATTGACAAACGTTAAAGAGTAGGCCTAGATCATTAGTTATTGTAACTTAAATAGAAATATGTGTTAAAAAATGTGTATTTAATTTATTTGTTTAAAAACAAAATATCTTCTTACAATGTAAAATTTCTATTGTTATATTTTTTTAATTTCTATTTTAGAGAAATTACCATAAATGAGTATTTTTGATAGCTCTTTTTCCTATCATTTAAAAAAGTCTAATATTAATTTAAATGTTGTTTACAACTATCAAGAAAGTAAAATTTTATTTTACATATTTTAATTTTTTTTATTGAAAATATGTAAGAAATTACCATAATATTTAAAAAAAATGAAATAAAATAGTTGAAAAATAATTTTTTGATTCATGAAAATATTGATTTTTGTAAGATCAAGTATAATTTAACTATTCTACTCACAAAATGTTCAAGCCCCTTTGCACAAAACTTATGTGCATATTTTAGGTACTTTTCGTATTGTTCTTAATAACAAACCTATAATGTCTTCAAATTTATGATTTTCTTTAAATTTGTTATAATCACAAAAAAGTAATTTTTTGTTAATAAAAATTATACGAAAAATATTTAAAAAATTAAAGCATATAAATTTTTTCCTTTAAAAACACATGATATATTAATTGTTTCCTTTTTTTTTCCGAGTGAGCCATGGCTCAGCCATTCCACCTCTGGCTCTCCCGCTGTTCGAACACCGGTCATGAAGTAATTCTGACATTTTCTATCAGTTGAATTATGACTTCTTTACATATCTACACTATACTAATTATACTATAAAAATATAAAATGTACATTAATTTAAACAATAATTAATAGAATAAGGGGTGACAAACACAACATACACATATAAGAGTAATATATATAATGAGGACGGCGGCTGCCCTTTTTGACACTACCTCGGCCCGTCCCTACTTATATAGAGAGCACAATATGAAGCCTTCCAAAACTGTAGGCTATACTTCATAGGCTAATTAGGGCAATGGTAAAAAAAACATAAATATAGTAAAAATACATTAGAATTTGTGCGGTCAAAGTAATAAAAATACATAAAATGTTGTTTTCAATGTGAACTTAATAGCATTTATCCAAAAAATGCTAATAAATGAGCGACCGACAGAAAAGTGTGTTTTTCAATCTCTATAGAGTTTTTCAATCTCTGTGAAAAATTCAAATTGTTTGAAACCTACCCTAAATAGAATCACAAACACACTATATCTGTTGGAATAGAGAATTCTTCAAAAAAATTTATCGAAAACCACTATGTTCATTTAGTTAGTTTTATAAGGATTTTCGTTGGTTATAGTCCACGAATTATGAGAGTTTTTCAATCTTTGAAAAATTCAAAATTGTTTGAATCCTACCCTAAATAGAATTACAAATACACTATATGTTTTAGAATAGAAAACTCTTTAAAAAAATCTATCAAGAACCACTATATTCATTTAGTTAGATTTTTAACGATTTTCGTGGGTTATATAGTCCACGAATTATGTGATTTTTTCAATCTCGGTGAAATATAAAGAATTGTTTGATTCCTCACATAAATAGAATCATAAACACACTATATGTGTTGAGATTGAATATTTTTCCAAAAATTCATTCGAAAACCACTAAATTCATTTAGTTAGTTTTTTAACGATTTTCGTGGGTTATAGTCCACGAATTATTTGGTTTTTTAAATCTCAGTGAATATTTAAGAACTGTTTGATTCCTCACCTAAATAGAATTACAAACACACTATATGTGTTGGGATTGAAGATTCTTCAAAATTGTATCGAAAACAACTATATTTATTTAGTTAGTTTTTTAACGATTTTTGTGGGTTATTGTCCACGAATTTTGGGATTTTTTCAATCTCGGAGAAAAATTAAAAATTGTTTAATTCCTCATCTTAATAGAATCACAAACTCACTATATGTGTTGGGATCGAAGATTCTTCAAGAAATTCTATCGAAAACCACTATGTTCGTTTAGTTAGTTTTTTAACGATTTTCGTGGGCTATAGTCCACGAATAATGAGAGTTTTTAAATCTCTATGAAAAATTCAAAATTGTTTAAATTCTACCCTAAATTGAATCACAAACACACTATATTTGTTGGAATAGAAAATTCTTCAAAAAAATCGACCAAGAACCACTATATTCATTTAGTTAGATATTTAACGATTTTCGTGTGTTATAGTTCACGAATTATTTGATTTTTTAAATCTCGGTGAATATTTAAGAACTGTTTGATTCCTCACCTAAATAGAGTTACAAACACACTACATGTGTTGGGATTGAAGATTCTTCAAAATTGTTTCGAAAACCACTATATTTATTTAGTTAATTTTTTAACAGTATAGTAGTTTTTGTCCATGAATTTTAGGATTTATTCTATCTCGGTGAAAAATTAAAAATTGTTTGATTCCTCATCTTAATAGAATCACAAACTCACTATATGTGTTGGGATTGAAGATTTTTCAAGAAATTCTATCGAAAACCACTATGTTCATTTAGTTAGTTTTTTAACGTTTTTCGTTGGTTATTGTCCACGAATTATGAGAGTTTTTCAATCTCAGTGAAAAATTCAAAATTGTTTGAATCCAACCCTAAATAGAATCACAAACACACTATATGTGTTGGAATAGAAAATTCTTCAAAAAATTATATCGAAAACCACTCTGTTCATTTAGTTAGTTTTTTAACGATTTTCGTGGGTTATAGTCCACGAATAATGAGAATTTTAAAATCTCTATGAAAAATTCAAAATTGTTTGAATCCTACCCTAAATTGAATCACAAACACACTATATGGGTTGGAATAGAAAATTCTTCAAAAAAATCTATCAAGAACCACTATATTCATTTAGTTAGATATTTAACGATTTTCATGTCTTATAGTCCACCAATTATTTGATTTTTTCAATCTCGGTGAAAATTTAAGAATTGTTTGATTCCTCACCTAAATAGAATCACAAACACACTATATGTGTTGAGATTGAATATTTTTCCAAAAATTCATTCGAAAACCACTAAATTCATTTAGTTAGTTTTTTAACGATTTTTGTGGGTTATAGTCCACGAATTATTTGATTTTTAAATCTCAGTGAATATTTAAGAACTGTTTGATTCTTCACCTAAATAGAATTACAAACACACTATATGTGTTGGGATTGAAGATTCTTCAAAATTGTATCTAAAACAACTATATTTATTTAGTTAGTTTTTTAACGATTTTCGTGGGTTTGTCCACGAATATTGGGATTTTTTCAATCTCGGAGAAAAATTAAAAATTGTTTAATTCATCATCTTAATAGAATCACAAACTCACTATATGTGTTGGGATTGATGTTTTTCAAAATTGTATCGAAAACAACTATATTTATTTAGTTAGTTTTTTCAAGATTTTTGTGGGTTACAGTCCACGAATTACTAGAGTTTTTCAATCTCTGTCAAAAATTCAAAACTGTTTGATTTCTCATCTTAAATGAATCACAAACTCACTATATGTGTTGGGATTGAAGATTTTTCAAGAAAATCTATCGAAAACCACTATGTTAATTTAGTTAGTTTTTAAACGTTTTTCGTGGGTTATAGTCCACGAATTATGAGAGTTTTTCAATCTCAGTGAAAAATTCAAAATTGTTTGAATCCTACCCTAAATAGAATCACAAACACACTATATGTGCTGGAATAGAAAATTCTTCAAAAAATTCTATCGAAAACCACTATGTTCATTTAGTTAGTTTTTTAACGATTTTCGTGGGCTATAGTCCACGAATAATGAGAGTTATTAAATCTCTATGAAAAATTCAAAATTGTTTAAATTCTACCCTAAATTGAATCACAAACACACTATATTTGTTGGAATAGAAAATTCTTCAAAAAAATCTATCAAGAACCACTATATTCATTTTGTTAGATATTTAACGATTTTCTTGTGTTATAGTCCACCAATTATTTGATTTTTTCAATCTCGGTGAAAATTTAAGAATTGTTTGATTCCTCACCTAAATAGAATCACAAACACACTATATGTGTTGAGATTGAACATTTTCCAAAAATTTATTCGAAAACCACTAAATTCATTTAGTTAGTTTTTTAACGATTTTCATGGGTTATATTCCATGAATTATTTGATTTTTTAAATTTCACTGAATATTTAAGAACTGTTTGATTCCTCACCTAAATAGAATTACAAACACACTATATGTGTTGGGATTGAAGATTCTTCAAAATTGTATCGAAAACCACTATATTTATTTAGTTAGTTTTTTAACGATTTTCGTGGGTTATTGTCCACGATTTTTGGGATTTTTTCAATCTCGGTGAAAAATTAAAAATTGTTTAATTCCTCATCTTAACAGAATCACAAACTCACTATATGTGTTGGGATTGAAGATTCTTCAAAATTGTATTGAAAACCACTATATTTATTTAGTTAGTTTTTTAACGATTTTCGTGGGTATAGTCCACGAATTTTGGGATATTTTCAATCTCGGTGAAAAATTAAAAATTGTTTGATTCCTCACCATAATAGAATCACAAAAACACTTTATGAGTTGGAATAGAAAATTATTCCAAAAAAATCTATCAAGAACCACTATATATATTTAGTTAGATTTTTAACGATTTCTGTGGGTTATAGTCCACGAATTTTGGGATATTTTTAATCTCGGTGAAAAATTAAAAATTACTTGATTCCTCACCATAATAGAATCACAAACACACTATATGAGTTGGAATAGAAAATTCTTCCAAAAAAATCTATCAAGAACCACTATATATATTTAGTTAGATTTTTAACGATTTTTGTGGGTTATAGTCCACGAATTTTGGGATATTTTCAATCTCGGTGAAAAATTAAAAATTGTTTGATTCCTCACCATAATAGAATCACAAACACACTATATGTGTTAGAATTGAAAATTCTTCAAAAATTCTATCGAAAACCACGATATTCATTTAGTTAGTTTTTTTAATGATTTTCTTGGGTTGTAGTCCATGAATTTTGGGATTTTTTTAATCTCGGTGAAAAATAGAATATTGTTTGATTCCTCACACAAATAGAATCACAAACACATTATATGTGTGTGGATTGAATATTCTGCAAAATGATTCATTCGAAAACAACTATATTCATTTAGTTAGTTTTTTAACGATTTTCGTGGGTTATTGTGCACGAATTTTGGGATTTATTATATCTCGGTGAAAAATTAAAAATTGTTCAATTCCTCATCTTAATAGAATCACAAACTCACTATATGTGTTGGGATTGAAGATTTTTCGAGAAATTCTATCGAAAACCACTATGTTAATTTAGTTAGTTTTTTAACGTTTTTCATTGGTTATTGTCCACGAATTATGAGAGTTTTTCAATCTCAGTGAAATATTCAAAATTGTTTGAATCCAACCCTAAATACAATCACAAACACACTATATGTGCTGGAATAGAAAATTCTTCAAAAAATTATATCGAAAACCACTCTGTTCATTTAGTTAGTTTTTTAACGATTTTCGTGGGTTATAGTCCACTAATAATGAGAATTTTAAAATCTCTATGAAAAATTCAAAATTGTTTGAATCCTACCCTAAATTGAATCACAAACACACTATATTTGTTGGAATAGAAAATTCTTCAAAAAAATCTATCAAGAACCACTATATTCATTTTGTTAGATATTTAACGATTATCATGTCTTATAGTCCACCAATTATTTGATTTTTTCAATCTCGGTGAAAATTTAAGAATTGTTTGATTCCTCACCTAAATAGAATCACAAACACACTATATGTGTTGAGATTGAACATTTTCCAAAAATTTATTCGAAAACCACTAAATTCATTTAGTTAGTTTTTTAACGATTTTTGTGGATTATATTCCATGAATTATTTGATTTTTTAAATTTCACTGAATATTTAAGAACTGTTTGATTCCTCACCTAAATAGAATTACAAACACACTATATGTGTTGGGATTGAAGATTCTTCAAAATTGTATCGAAAACCACGATATTTATTTAGTTAGTTTTTTAACGATTTTCTTGTGTTATAGTCCGCCAATTATTTGATTTTTTCAATCTCGGTGAAAATTTAAGAATTGTTTGATTCCTCACTTAAATAGAATCACAAACACACTATATGTGTTGAGATTGAACATTTTCCAAAAATTTATTCGAAAACCACTAAATTCATTTAGTTAGTTTTTTAACGATTTTCGTGGGTTATATTCCATGAATTATTTGATTTTTTAAATTTCACTGAATATTTAAGAACTGTTTGATTCCTCACCTAAATAGAATTACAAACACACTATATGTGTTGGGATTGAAGATTCTTCAAAATTGTATCGAAAACCACTATATTTATTTAGTTAGTTTTTTAACGATTTTCGTGGGTTATTGTCCACGATTTTTGGGATTTTTTCAATCTCGGTGAAAAATTAAAAATTGTTTAATTCCTCATCTTAACAGAATCAAAAACTCACTATATGTGTTGGGATTGAAGATTCTTCAAAATTGTATCGAAAACCACTATATTTATTTAGTTAGTTTTTTAACGATTTTCGTGGGTATAGTCCACGAATTTTGGGATATTTTCAATCTCGGTGAAAAATTAAAAATTGTTTGATTCCTCACCATAATAGAATCACAAAAACACTTTATGAGTTGGAATAGAAAATTATTCCAAAAAAATCTATCAAGAACCACTATATATATTTAGTTAGATTTTTAACGATTTCTGTGGGTTATAGTCCACGAATTTTGGGATATTTTTAATCTCGGTGAAAAATGAAAAATTACTTGATTCCTCACCATAATAGAATCACAAACACACTATATGAGTTGGAATAGAAAATTCTTCCAAAAAAATCTATCAAGAACCACTATATATATTTAGTTAGATTTTTAACGATTTTTGTGGGTTATCCACGAATTTTGGGATATTTTCAATCTCGGTGAAAAATTAAAAATTGTTTGATTCCTCACCATAATAGAATCACAAACACACTATATGTGTTAGAATTGAAAATTCTTCAAAAATTCTATCGAAAACCACGATATTCATTTAGTTAGTTTTTTTAATGATTTTCTTGGGTTGTAAACCATGAATTTTGGGATTTTTTTAATCTCGGTGAAAAATAGAAAATTGTTTGATTCCTCACACAAATAGAATCACAAACACATTATATGTGTGTGGATTGAATATTCTGCAAAATGATTCATTCGAAAACAACTATATTCATTTAGTTAGATTTTTAAAGATTTTTGTGGGTTATAGTCCACGAATTATGTGAGTTTTTCAATCTCTGTGAAAAATTCAAAATTGTTTGAAACCTACCCTAAATAGAATCCTAAACACACTATATATGTTGGAATAGAAAAATATTTAAAAAAATCTATCAAGAACCACTATATTCATTTAAATTGATTTTTAACTATTTTCGTGTGTTATATAGTCCACGAATTATGTGATTTTTTCAATCTCGGTGAAAATTTAAGAATTGTTTGATTCCTCACCTAAATAGAATCACAAACACACTATATGTGTTGGGATTGAAGATTCTTCAAAATTGTATCGAAAACCACTATATTTATTTAGTTAGTTTTTTAACGATTTTCGTGGGTTATTGTGCACGAATTTTGGGATTTTTTATATCTCGGTGAAAAATTAAAAATTGTTCAATTCCTCATCTTAATAGAATCACAAACTCACTATATGTGTTGGGATTGAAGATTTTTCAAGAGATTCTATCGAAAACCACTATGTTAATTTAGTTAGTTTTTTAACGTTTTTAGTGGGTTATATAGTCCACGAATTATGAGAGTTTTTCAATCTCAGTGAAAAATTCAAAATTGTTTGAATCCTACCCTAAATAGAATCACAAACACACTATATGTGCTGGAATAGAAAATTCTTCAAAAAATTCTATCGAAAACCACTACGTTCATTTAGTTAGTTTTTTAACGATTTTCGTGGGCTATAGTCCACGAATAATGAGAGTTTTTAAATCTCTATGAAAAATTCAAAATTGTTTAAATTCTACCCTAAATTGAATCACAAACACACTATATTTGTTGGAATAGAAAATTCTTCAAAAAAATCTATCAAGAACCACTATATTCATTTTGTTAGATATTTAACGATTTTCTTGTGTTATAGTCCACCAATTATTTGATTTTTTCAATCTCGGTGAAAATTTAAGAATTGTTTGATTCCTCACCTTAATAGAATCACAAACACACTATATGTGTTGAGATTGAACATTTTCCAAAAATTTATTCGAAAACCACTAAATTCATTTAGTTAGTTTTTTAACGATTTTCGTGGGTTATATTCCATGAATTATTTGATTTTTTAAATTTCACTGAATATTTAAGAACTGTTTGATTCCTCACCTAAATAGAATTACAAACACACTATATGTGTTGGGATTGAAGATTCTTCAAAATTGTATCGAAAACCACTATATTTATTTAGTTAGTTTTTTAACGATTTTCGTGGGTTATTGTCCACGATTTTTGGGATTTTTTCAATCTCGGTGAAAAATTAAAAATTGTTTAATTCCTCATCTTAACAGAATCACAAACTCACTATATGTGTTGGGATTGAAGATTCTTCAAAATTGTATCGAAAACCACTATATTTATTTAGTTAGTTTTTTAACGATATTCGTGGGTTATAGTCCACGAATTTTGGGATATTTTCAATCTCGGTGAAAAATTAAAAATTGTTTGATTCCTCACCATAATAGAATCACAAAAACACTTTATGAGTTGGAATAGAAAATTATTCCAAAAAAATCTATCAAGAACCACTATATATATTTAGTTAGATTTTTAACGATTTCTGTGGGTTATAGTCCACGAATTTTGGGATATTTTTAATCTCGGTGAAAAATTAAAAATTACTTGATTCCTCACCATAATAGAATCACAAACACACTATATGAGTTGGAATAGAAAATTCTTCCAAAAAAATCTATCAAGAACCACTATATATATTTAGTTAGATTTTTAACGATTTTTGTGGGTTATAGTCCACGAATTTTGGGATATTTTCAATCTCGGTGAAAAATTAAAAATTGTTTGATTCCTCACCATAATAGAATCACAAACACACTATATGTGTTAGAATTGAAAATTCTTCAAAAATTCTATCGAAAACCACGATATTCATTTAGTTAGTTTTTTTAATGATTTTCTTGGGTTGTAGTCCATGAATTTTGGGATTTTTTTAATCTCGGTGAAAAATAGAAAATTGTTTGATTCCTCACACAAATATAATCACAAACACATTATATGTGTGTGGATTGAATATTCTGCAAAATGATTCATTCGAAAACAACTATATTCATTTAGTTAGATTTTTAAAGATTTTTGTGGGTTATAGTCCACGAATTATGTGAGTTTTTCAATCTCTGTGAAAAATTCAAAATTGTTTGAAACCTACCCTAAATAGAATCCTAAACACACTATATATGTTGGAATAGAAAAATCTTTAAAAAAATCTATCAAGAACCACTATATTCATTTAAATTGATTTTTAACTATTTTCGTGTGTTATATAGTCCACGAATTATGTGATATTTTCAATCTCGGTGAAAATTTAAGAATTGTTTGATTCCTCACCTAAATAGAATCACAAACACACTATATGTGTTGGGATTGAAGATTCTTCAAAATTGTATCGAAAACCACTATATTTATTTAGTTAGTTTTTTAACGATTTTCGTGGGTTATTGTGCACAAATTTTGGGATTTTTTATATCTCGGTGAAAAATTAAAAATTGTTCAATTCCTCATCTTAATAGAATCACAAACTCACTATATGTGTTGGGATTGAAGATTCTTCAAAATTGTATTGAAAACCACTATATTTATTTAGTTAGTTTTTTAACGATTTTCGTGGGTTATAGTCCACGAATTATGAGAGTTTTTCAATCTCTAGGAAAAATTCAAATTTGTTTGAATCCTACCCTAAATAGAATCACAAACACACTATATGTGTTGGAATAGACAATTCTTCAAAAAAATCGACCAAGAACCACTTTATTCATTTAGTTAGATATTTCACGATTTTCGTGTGTTATAGTTCACGAATTATTTGATTTTTTAAATCTCGGTGAATATTTAAGAACTGTTTGATTCCTCACCTAAATAGAGTCACAAACACACTATATGTGTTGGGATTGAAGATTCTTCAAAATTGTTTCGAAAACCACTATATTTATTTAGTTAGTTTTTTAACAGTATAGTAGTTATTGTCCACGAATTTTAGGATTTATTCTATCTCGGTGAAAAATTAAAAATTATTTGATTCCTCATCTTAATAGAATCACAAACTCACTATATGTGTTGGGATTGAAGAATTTTCAATAAATTCTATCGAAAACCACTATGTTCATTTAGTTAGTTTTTTAACGTTTTTCGTTGGTTATAGTCCACGAATTATGAGAGTTTTTCAATCTCAGTGAAAAATTCAAAATTGTTTGAATCCAACCATAAATAGAATCACAAACACACTATATGTGTTGGAATAGAAAATTCTTCAAAAAATTATATCGAAAACCACTCTGTTCATTTAGTTAGTTTTTTAACGATTTTCGTGGGTTATAGTCCACGAATAATGAGAATTTTAAAATCTCTATGAAAAATTCAAAATTGTTTGAATCCTACCCTAAATTGAATCACAAACACACTATATGGGTTGGAATAGAAAATTCTTCAAAAAACTCTATCAAGAACCACTATATTCATTTAGTTAGATATTTAACGATTTTCATGTCTTATAGTCCACCAATTATTTGATTTTTTCAATCTCGGTGAAAATTTAAGAATTGTTTGATTCCTCACCTAAATAGAATCACAAACACACTATATGTGTTGAGATTGAATATTTTTCCAAAAAATCATTCGAAAACCACTAAATTCATTTAGTTAGTTTTTTAACGATTTTCGTGGGTTATAGTCCACGAATTATTTGATTTTTAAATCTCAGTGAATATTTAAGAACTGTTTGATTCCTCACTTAAATAGAATTACAAACACACTATATGTGTTGGGATTGAAGATTCTTCAAAATTGTATCGAAAACAACTATATTTATTTAGTTAGTTTTTTAACGATTTTCGTGGGTTATTGTCCACAAATTTTGGGATTTTTTCAATCTCGGAGAAAAATTCAAAATTGTTTGAATCCTACCCTAAGTTGAATCACAAACACACTATATTTGTTGGAATAGAAAATTCTTCAAAAAAATCTATCAAGAACCACTATATTCATTTTGTTAGATATTTAACGATTTTCTTGTGTTATAGTCCACCAATTATTTGATTTAGTCAATCTCGGTGAAAATTTAAGAATTGTTTGATTCTTCACCTAAATAGAATCACAAACACACTATATGTGTTGAGATTGAATATTTTTCCAAAAATTCATTTGAAAACCACTAAATTCATTTAGTTAGTTTTTTAACAATTTTCGTGGGTTATAGTCTATGAATTATTTGATTTTTAAATCTCAGTGAATATTTAAGAACTGTTTGATTCCCCACCTAAATATAATTACAAACACACTATATGTGTTGGGATTGAAGATTCTTCAAAATTGTATCGAAAACCACTATATTTATTTAGGCAGTTATTTAACGATTTTCGTGGGTGTCCACGAATTATGAGAGTTTTTCAATCTCTGTCGAAAATTCAAAATTGTTTGATTTCTCATCTTAATAGAATCACAAACTCACTATATGTGTTGGGATTGAAGATTTTTCAAGAAATTCTATCGAAAACCACTATGTTCATTTAGTTAGTTTTTTAACGTTTTTCGTGGGTTATAGTCCACGAATTATGAGAGTTTTTCAATCTCAGTGAAAAATTCAAAATTGTTTGAATCCTACCCTAAATAGAATTACAAACACACTATATGCGCTGGAATAGATATTTCTTCAAAAAATTCTATCGAAAACCACTATGTTCATTTAGTTAGTTTTTTAACGATTTTCGTGGGCTATAGACCACGAATAATGAGAGTTTTTAAATCTCTATGAAAAATTCAAAATTGTTTGAATCCTACCCTAAATTGAATCACAAACATACTATATTTGTTGGAATAGAAAATTCTTCAAAAAAATCTATCAAGAACCACTATATTCATTTAGTTAGATATTTAACGATTTTTGTGGGTTATAGTCCACGAATTTTGGGATATTTTCAATCTCGGTGAAAAATTAAAAATTGTTTGATTCCTCACCATAATAGAATCACAAACACACTATATGTGTTAGAATTGAAAATTCTTCAAAAATTCTATCGAAAACCACGATATTCATTTAGTTAGTTTTTTTAATGATTTTCTTGGGTTGTAGTCCATGAATTTTGGGATTTTTTTAATCTCGGTGAAAAATAGAAAATTGTTTGATTCCTCACACAAATATAATCACAAACACATTATATGTGTGTGGATTGAATATTCTGCAAAATGATTCATTCGAAAACAACTATATTCATTTAGTTAGATTTTTAAAGATTTTTGTGGGTTATAGTCCACGAATTATGTGAGTTTTTCAATCTCTGTGAAAAATTCAAAATTGTTTGAAACCTACCCTAAATAGAATCCTAAACACACTATATATGTTGGAATAGAAAAATCTTTAAAAAAATCTATCAAGAACCACTATATTCATTTAAATTGATTTTTAACTATTTTCGTGTGTTATATAGTCCACGAATTATGTGATATTTTCAATCTCGGTGAAAATTTAAGAATTGTTTGATTCCTCACCTAAATAGAATCACAAACACACTATATGTGTTGGGATTGAAGATTCTTCAAAATTGTATCGAAAACCACTATATTTATTTAGTTAGTTTTTTAACGATTTTCGTGGGTTATTGTGCACAAATTTTGGGATTTTTTATATCTCGGTGAAAAATTAAAAATTGTTCAATTCCTCATCTTAATAGAATCACAAACTCACTATATGTGTTGGGATTGAAGATTCTTCAAAATTGTATTGAAAACCACTATATTTATTTAGTTAGTTTTTTAACGATTTTCGTGGGTTATAGTCCACGAATTATGAGAGTTTTTCAATCTCTAGGAAAAATTCAAATTTGTTTGAATCCTACCCTAAATAGAATCACAAACACACTATATGTGTTGGAATAGACAATTCTTCAAAAAAATCGACCAAGAACCACTTTATTCATTTAGTTAGATATTTCACGATTTTCGTGTGTTATAGTTCACGAATTATTTGATTTTTTAAATCTCGGTGAATATTTAAGAACTGTTTGATTCCTCACCTAAATAGAGTCACAAACACACTATATGTGTTGGGATTGAAGATTCTTCAAAATTGTTTCGAAAACCACTATATTTATTTAGTTAGTTTTTTAACAGTATAGTAGTTATTGTCCACGAATTTTAGGATTTATTCTATCTCGGTGAAAAATTAAAAATTATTTGATTCCTCATCTTAATAGAATCACAAACTCACTATATGTGTTGGGATTGAAGAATTTTCAATAAATTCTATCGAAAACCACTATGTTCATTTAGTTAGTTTTTTAACGTTTTTCGTTGGTTATAGTCCACGAATTATGAGAGTTTTTCAATCTCAGTGAAAAATTCAAAATTGTTTGAATCCAACCATAAATAGAATCACAAACACACTATATGTGTTGGAATAGAAAATTCTTCAAAAAATTATATCGAAAACCACTCTGTTCATTTAGTTAGTTTTTTAACGATTTTCGTGGGTTATAGTCCACGAATAATGAGAATTTTAAAATCTCTATGAAAAATTCAAAATTGTTTGAATCCTACCCTAAATTGAATCACAAACACACTATATGGGTTGGAATAGAAAATTCTTCAAAAAACTCTTTCAAGAACCACTATATTCATTTAGTTAGATATTTAACGATTTTCATGTCTTATAGTCCACCAATTATTTGATTTTTTCAATCTCGGTGAAAATTTAAGAATTGTTTGATTCCTCACCTAAATAGAATCACAAACACACTATATGTGTTGAGATTGAATATTTTTCCAAAAAATCATTCGAAAACCACTAAATTCATTTAGTTAGTTTTTTAACGATTTTCGTGGGTTATAGTCCACGAATTATTTGATTTTTAAATCTCAGTGAATATTTAAGAACTGTTTGATTCCTCACTTAAATAGAATTACAAACACACTATATGTGTTGGGATTGAAGATTCTTCAAAATTGTATCGAAAACAACTATATTTATTTAGTTAGTTTTTTAACGATTTTCGTGGGTTATTGTCCACAAATTTTGGGATTTTTTCAATCTCGGAGAAAAATTCAAAATTGTTTAATTCCTCATCTTAATAGAATCACAAACTCACTATATGTGTTGGGATTGATGTTTTTCAAATTTGTATCGAAAACAACTATATTTATTTAGTTAGTTTTTTCACGATTTTTGTGGGTTATAGTCCACGAATTACTAGAGTTTTTCAATCTCTGTCGAAAATTCAAACTTGTTTGATTTCTCATCTTAATAGAATCACAAACTCACTATTTGTGTTGGGATTGAAGATTCTTCAAGAAATTCTATCGAAAACCACTATGTTCGTTTAGTTAGTTTTTTAACGTTTTTCGTGGGTTATAGTCCACGAATTATGAGAGTTTTTCAATCTCAGTGAAAAATTCAAAATTGTTTGAATCCTACCCTAAGTTGAATCACAAACACACTATATTTGTTGGAATAGAAAATTCTTCAAAAAAATCTATCAAGAACCACTATATTCATTTTGTTAGATATTTAACGATTTTCTTGTGTTATAGTCCACCAATTATTTGATTTAGTCAATCTCGGTGAAAATTTAAGAATTGTTTGATTCTTCACCTAAATAGAATCACAAACACACTATATGTGTTGAGATTGAATATTTTTCCAAAAATTCATTTGAAAACCACTAAATTCATTTAGTTAGTTTTTTAACAATTTTCGTGGGTTATAGTCTATGAATTATTTGATTTTTAAATCTCAGTGAATATTTAAGAACTGTTTGATTCCCCACCTAAATATAATTACAAACACACTATATGTGTTGGGATTGAAGATTCTTCAAAATTGTATCGAAAACCACTATATTTATTTAGGCAGTTATTTAACGATTTTCGTGGGTGTCCACGAATTATGAGAGTTTTTCAATCTCTGTCGAAAATTCAAAATTGTTTGATTTCTCATCTTAATAGAATCACAAACTCACTATATGTGTTGGGATTGAAGATTTTTCAAGAAATTCTATCGAAAACCACTATGTTCATTTAGTTAGTTTTTTAACGTTTTTCGTGGGTTATAGTCCACGAATTATGAGAGTTTTTCAATCTCAGTGAAAAATTCAAAATTGTTTGAATCCTACCCTAAATAGAATCACAAACACACTATATGCGCTGGAATAGATATTTCTTCAAAAAATTCTATCGAAAACCACTATGTTCATTTAGTTAGTTTTTTAACGATTTTCGTGGGCTATAGACCACGAATAATGAGAGTTTTTAAATCTCTATGAAAAATTCAAAATTGTTTGAATCCTACCCTAAATTGAATCACAAACATACTATATTTGTTGGAATAGAAAATTCTTCAAAAAAATCTATCAAGAACCACTATATTCATTTAGTTAGATATTTAACGATTTTCTTGTGTTATAGTCCACCATTTATTTGATTTTTTCAATCTCGGTGAAAATTTAAGAATTGTTTGATTCCTCACCTAAATAGAATCACAATCACACTATATATGTTGAGATTGAATATTTTTCCAAAAATTCATTCGAAAACCACTAAATTCATTTAGTTAGTTTTTTAACGATTTTCGTGGGTTATAGTCCACGAATTATTTGATTTTTTAAATCTCAATGAATATTTAAGAACTGTTTGATTCCTCACCTAAATAGAATTACAAACACACTATATGTGTTGGGATTGAAGATTCTTCAAAATTGTATCGAAAACCACTATATTTATTTAGTTAGTTTATTAACAATTTTCGTGGGTTATTGTCCACGAATTTTGGGATTTTTTATTACTCGGTGAAAAATTAAAAATTGTTTAATTCCTCATCTTAATAGAATCACAAACTCACTATATGTGTTAGGATTTAAGATTCTTCATAATTGTATCAAAAACAACTATATTTATTTAGTTAGTTTTTTTAACGATTTTCGTGGGTTATAGTCCACGAATTACTAAGGTTTTTCAATCTCTGTCGAAAATTCAAAATTGTTTGATTTCTAATCTTAATAGAATCACAAACTCACTACATGTGTTGGGATTGAATATTTTTCAAGAAATTCTATCGAAAACCACTATGTTAATTTAGTTAGTTTTTTAACGTTTTTCGTGGGTTATAGTCCACGAATTATGAGAGTTTTTCAATCTCAGTGAAAAATTCAAAATTGTTTGAATCCTACCCTAAATAGAATCACAAACACACTATATGTGTTGGAATAGAAATTTCTTCAAAAAATTCTATCGAAAACCACTATGTTCATTTAGTTAGTTTTTTAACGATTTTCGTGGGCTATAGACCACAAATAATGAGAGTTTTTAAATCTCTATGAAAAATTCAAAATTGTTTGAATCCCACCCTAAATTGAATCACAAACACACTATATTTGTTGGAATAGAAAATTCTTCAAAAAAATCTATCAAGAACCACTATATTCATTTTGTTAGATATTTAACGATTTTCTTGTGTTATAGTCCACCAATTATTTGATTTTTTCAATCTCGGTGAAAATTTAAGAATTGTTTGATTCCTCACCTAAATAGAATCACAAACACACTATATGTGTTGAGATTGAATATTTTTCCAAAAATTCATTCGAAAACCACTAAATTCATTTAGTTAGTTTTTTAACGATTTTCGTGGGTTATAGTCCATGAATTATTTGATTTTTAAATCTCAGTGAATATTTAAGAACTGTTTGATTCCCCACCTAAATAGAATTACAAACACACTATATGTGTTGGGATTGAAGATTCTTCAAAATTGTATCGAAAACCACTATATTTATTTAGGCAGTTTTTTAACGATTTTCGTGGGTTATTGTCCACGATTTTTGGGATTTTTTCAATCTCGGTGAAAAATTAAAAATCGTTTAATTCCTCATCTTAATTGAATCACAAACTCACTATATGTGTTGGGATTGATGTTTTTCAAATTTGTATCGAAAACAACTATATTTATTTAGTTAGTTTTTTCACGAGTTTTGTGGGTTATAGTCCACGAATTACTAGAGTTTTTCAATCTCTGTCGAAAATTCAAAATTGTTTAATTTCTCATCTTAATAGAATCACAAACTCACTATATGTGTTGGGATTGAAGATTCTTCAAAATTGTATCGAAAACCACTATATTTATTTAGTTAGTTTTTTCACGATTTTTGTGGGTTATAGTCCACGAATTACTAGAGTTTTTCAATCTCTGTCGAAAATTCAAAATTGTTTGATTTCTCATCTTAATAGAATCACAAACTCACTATATGTTTTGGGATTGAAGATTTTTCAAGAAATTCTATCGAAAACCACTATGTTAATTTAGTTAGTTTTTTAACGTTTTTCGTGGGTTATAGTCCACGAATTATGAGAGTTTTTCAATCTCAGTGAAAAATTCAAAATTGTTTGAATCCTACCCTAAATAGAATCACAAACACACTATATGCGCTGGAATAGATATTTCTTCAAAAAATTCTATCGAAAACCACTATGTTCATTTAGTTAGTTTTTTAACGATTTTTGTGGGCTATAGACCACGAATAATGAGAGTTTTTAAATCTCTATGAAAAATTCAAAATTACTTGAATCCTACCCTAAATTGAATCACAAACACACTATATGTGTTGGGATTGAAGATTCTTGAAAATTGTACCGAAAACAACTATATTTATTTAGTTAGTTTTTTAACAATTTTCGTGGGTTATTGTCCACGAATTTTGGGATTTTTTCAATCTCGGAGAAAAATTAAAAATTGTTTAATTCCTCATCTTAATAGAATCACAAACTCACTATATGTGTTGGGATTGATGTTTTTCAAATTTGTATCGAAAACAACTATATTTATTTAGTTAGTTTTTTCACGATTTTAGTGGGTTATAGTCCGAGAATTACTAGAGTTTTTCAATCTCTGTCGAAAATTCAAAATGGTTTGATTTGTCATCTTAATAGAATCACAAACTCACTATTTGTGTAGGGATTGAAGATTCTTCAAGAAATTCTATCGAAAACCACTATGTTCGTTTAGTTAGTTTTTTAACGTTTTACGTGGGTTATAGTCCACGAATTATGAGAGTTTTTTAATCTCAGTGAAAAATTCAAAATTGTTTGAATCCTACCCTAAATAGAATCACAAACACACTATATGTGCTGGAATAGAAAATTCTTCAAAAAATTCTATCGAAAACCACTATGTTCATTTAGTTAGTTTTTTAACGATTTTCGTGGGTTATATAGTCCACGAATTATGTGATTTTTTCAATCTCGGTGAAATATAAAGAATTGTTTGATTCCTCACATAAATAGAATCACAAACACACTATATGTGTTGAGATTGAATATTTTTCCAAAAATTCATTCGAAAACCACTAAATTCATTTAGTTAGTTTTTTAACGATTTTCGTGGTTTATAGTCCAAGAATTATTTGATTTTTTAAATCTCAGTGAATATTTAAGAACTGTTTGATTCCTCACCTAAATAGAATTACAAACACACTATATGTGTTGGGATTGAAGATTCTTCAAAATTGTATCGAAAACCACTATATTTATTTAGTTAGTTTATTAACGATTTTCGTGAGTTATTGTCCACGAATTTTGGGATTTTTTATATCTCGGTGAAAAATTAAAAATTGTTTAATTCCTCGTCTTAATAGAATCACAAACTCACTATATGTGTTAGGATTTAAGATTCTTCATAATTTATCGAAAACAACTATATTTATTAGTTAGTTTTTTTAACGATTTTCGTGGGTTATAGTTCACGAATTACTAAGGTTTTTCAATCTTTGTGAAAAATTCAAAATTGTTTGATTTCTCATCTTAATAGAATCACAAACTCACTATATGTGTTGGGATTGAAGATTCTTCAAGAAATTCTATCGAAAACCACTATGTTAATTTAGTTAGTTTTTTAACGTTTTTCGTGGGTTATAGTCCACGAATTATGAGAGTTTTTCAATCTCAGTGAAAAATTCAAAATTGTTTGAATCATACCCTAAATAGAATCACAAACACACTATATGCGCTGGAATAGAAATTTCTTCCAAAAATTCTATCGAAAACCACTATGTTCATTTAGTTAGTTTTTTAACGATTTTCGTGGGCTATAGACCACGAATAATGAGAGTTTTTAAATCTCTATGAAAAATTCAAAATTGTTTGAATCCTACCCTAAATTGAATCACAAACACACTATATTTGTTGGAATAGAAAATTCTTCAAAAAAATCTATCAAGAACCACTATATTCATTTTGTTAGATATTTAACGATTTTCTTGTGTTATAGTCCGCCAATTATTTGATTTTTTCAATCTCGGTGAAAATTTAAGAATTGTTTGATTCCTCACCTAAATAGAATCACAAACACACTATATGTGTTGAGATTGAATATTTTTCCAAAAATTCATTCGAAAACCACTAAATTCATTTAGTTAGTTTTTTAACGATTTTCGTGGGTTATAGTCCACGAATTATTTGATTTTTAAATCTCAGTGAATATTTAAGAACTGTTTGATTCCTCACCTAAATAGAATTACAAACACACTATATGTGTTGGGATTGAAGATTCTTCAAAATTGTATCGAAAACCACTATATTTATTTAGGTAGTTTTTTAACGATTTTCGTGGGTTATTGTCCACGATTTTTGGGATTTTTTCAATCTCAGTGAAAATTTAAAAATTGTTTAATTCCTCATCTTAACAGAATCACAAACTCACTATATGTGTTGTGATTGAAGATTCTTCAAAATTGTGTCGACAACCACTATATTTATTTAGTTAGTTTATTAACGATTTTCGTGGGTTATTGTCCACGAATTTTGGGATTTTTTATATCTCGGTGAAAAATTAAAAATGTTTTAATTCCTCATCTTAATAGAATCACAAACTCACCATATGTGTTAGGATTTAAGATTCTTCATAATTGTATCGAAAACAACTATATTTATTTAGTTTGTTTTTTTAATGATTTTTGTGGGTTATAGTCCACGAATTACTAAGGTTTTTCAATCTTAGTGAAAAATTCAAAATTGTTTGATTTCTCATCTTAATAGAATCACAAACTCACTATATGTGTTAGGATTTAAGATTCTTCATAATTGTATCGAAAACAACTATATTTATTTAGTTAGTTTTTTTAACGATTTTCGTGGGTTATAGTCCACGAATTACTAAGGTTTTTCAATCTTTGTGAAAAATTCAAAATTGTTTGATTTATCATCTTAATAGAATCACAAACTCACTATATGTGTTGGGATTGAAGATTCTTCAAAATTGTATCGAAAACTACTATATTTATTTAGTTAGTTTTTTAACGATTTTCGTGGGTTATTGTCCACGAATTTTGGGATTTTTTCAATCTCGGTGAAAAATAATAAATTGTTTGAAAACTACCCTAAATAGAATCACAAACACACAATATGAGTTGGAATAGAATATTCTTCAAAAAAAACTATCAAGAACCACAATATTCATTTAGTTAGATTTTTAACGATTTTCGTGGGTTATAGTCCACGAATTATGTGATTTTTTCAATCTCGTGAAAAATTAGGAATTGTTTGATTCCTCACCTAAATAGAATCACAAACACACTATATGTGTTTGGAGTGAATATTTATCCAAAAATTCATTCGAAAACCACCATACTCTTTTAGTTAGTTTTTTAACGATTTTCGTGGGTTATTGTCTACCAATTTTGGGATTTTTTCAATCTCGGTGAATTTTTTTTTCTCTTTGAATCCTCACCTAAATATAATCACAAATACACTATATGTGTTGGGATTGAACATTTTTCGAAAAAAATCTATTGAAAACCACTATATACATTTAGTTAGATTTTCAACGATTTTTGTTGGTTATGGTCCATGAATTTTGGGATTTTTTCAATCTCGGTGAAAAATTAAATTTTTTTTGATTCCTCATCATAATAGAATCACAAACACACTATATGTTTTAAGATAGAACATTCTTCATAAAGTTCTATCGCAAACCACTATATTTAATTAGTTAGTTTTTTAGCAATTTTTGTAGGTAGTCCACGAATTTTGAGATTTTTTTAATCTCGGTGAAAAATCAAAAACTGTTTGATTCCTCACACAAATAGAATCATAAACACATTATATGTGTTGGGATAGAAAAAATTTCAAAAAAATCTATCAAAAACCACTATATACATTTAGTTAGATTTTTAACAATTTTTGTGGGTTATAGTCCACGAATTTTGGGATATTTTCAATCTCGGTGAAAAATTAACAATTGTTTGATTCCTCACCATAATAGAATCACAAACACACTATATGTGTTGGGATTGAAAATTCTTCAAAAAATTCTATCGAAAACCACTATACTCATTTAGTTAATTTTTTTATGATTTTCGTGGGTATAGTCCACGAATTTTGGGATATTTTCAATCTCAGAGAAAAATTAAAAATTGTTTGATTCGTTATCTTAATAGAATAAAAAACTCACTATTTGTGTTGGCATTGAAGATTCTTCAAAAAATTCTATCGAAAACCACTATGTTCATTTAGTTAAATTTTTAACGATTTTTGTGGGTTATAGTCCATGAATCATGAGAGTTTTTCAATCTCTGTGAAAAATACAAAATTGTTTGAAACCTACCCTAAATAGAATCACAAACACAGTATATGTGCTGGAATAGAAAAATCTATCAAGAACCACTATATTCATTTAAATAGATATTTAACGATTTTTGTGGGTTATAGTCCATGAATTATGAGAGTTTTTCAATCTCTGTGAAAAATTCAAAATTGTTTGAAATCTACCCTAAATAGAATCACAAACACACTATATGAGTTGGAATAGAAAATTCTTCAAAAAAATCTATCAAGAACCACTATATTCATTTAGTTAGATTTTTAACGATTTTCGTGGGTTATAGTCCACGAATTATGTGATTTTTTCAATTTCGTGTAAAATTAGGAATTGTTTGATTCCACACCTAAATAGAATCACAAACACACTATATGTGTTGGGAGTGAAGATTCCTAAAAAATTCTACCGAAAACCACTATATTCATTTATATAGTTTTTTAACAGTTTTCGTGGGTTATAGTCCACGAATTTTGGAATTTTTTTAATCTCGGTGAAAAATAAAAAATTGTTTGATTCCTCACACAAATAGAATCACAAACACATTATATGTGTTTGGATTGAAGATTCTGCAAAAAGATCCATTCGAAAACCACTATATTAATTTAGTTATATTTTTAACGATTTTTGTGTGTTATATAGTCCACGAATTATGAGAGTTTTTCAAACTCTGTGAAAAATTCAAAATTGTTTGAAACCTACCCTAAATAGAATCACAAACACACTATATGTTTTGGAATAGAAAAATCTTTAAAAAAATCTATCAAGATCTACTATATTCATTTAAATAGATATTTAACGATTTTCGTGTGTTATAGTACACGAATTATGTGATTTTTTCAATCTCGGTGAAAATTTAAGAAATGTTTGATTCCTCACCTAAATAGAATCACAAACACACTACATGTGTTGGGATTGAATATTCATCCAAAAATTCATTTGAAAACCACTATATTCATTTAGTTAGTTTTTAACGATTTTCGTGGGTTATAGTCCACGAATTATGAGAGTTTTTCAATCTCTGTCAAAAATTCAAAATTGTTTGAACCTACCCTAAATAGAATCACAAACACACTATATGTGTTAGATTAGAAAATTCATCAAAAAAAATCTATCAAGAACCACTATATACATTTAGTTAGATTTTTAACGATTTTTGTGGGTTATCTAGTCCACGAATTTTGGGATATTTTCAACATCAGTGAAAATTTAAAATTTGTTTGATTCCTTACCATAATAGAATCACAAACACACTATATGTGTTGGGATTGAAGATTCTTCAAAAAATTCTATCGAAAACCACTATATTCATTTAGTTAGTTTTTTTAATGATTTTTGTAGGTTATAGTCCACAAATTTTGGAGTTTTTTAAATCTCGGTGAAAAATAAAAAAATTGTTTGATTCCTCACACAAATAGAATCACAAACACATTATATGTGTTGGGATTGAAGATTCTTCAATAAATTCTATCGAAAACCACTATGTTCATTTAGTTTGTTTTTTAACGATTTTTGTGGGTTATAGTTTACGAATCATGAGAGTTTTTCAATCTCTGTGAAAAATTAAAAATTGTTTTAAACCTACCCTAAATAGAATCACAAACACACTATATGTGTTGGAATAGAAAAATCTTAAAAAAATCTATCAAGAACCACTATATTCATTAAATAGATATTTAACGATTTTCGTGTGTTATAGTCCACGAATTATGTGATTTTTTCAATCTCGGTGAAAATTTAAGAAGTGTTTGATTCCTCACCTAAATAGAATCACAAACACACTATATGTGTTGGGATTGAATATTCTTCCAAAAATTCATTCGAAAACCACTATATTCATTTAGTTAGTTTTTTAACGATTTTCGTGGGTTATAGTCCACGAATTATGTGATTTTTTAAATCTCGGTGAAAATTTAAGAACTGTTTGATTCCTCACCTAAATAGAATCACAAACACACTATATGTATTGGGATTGAAGATTCTTCAAAATTGTATCGAAAACCACTATATTTATTTAGTTAGTTAGTTTTTTAACGATTTTCGTGAGTTATAGTCCACGAATTAAGAGAGTTTTTCAATCTCTGTGCAAAATTCAAAATTGTTTGAAACCTACCCTAAATAGAATCAGAAACACACTATATGAGTTGGAGTAGATAATTCTTCAAAAAAATCTATCAAGAACCACTATATTCATTTAGTTAGATTTTAATAGCGACTAACAGAAAAGTGCTATTAAAGGTATTTGTGTTACATTTTTAATAGCATTTATCCAAAAAATGCTATTAAATGAGCGCTATAATATATAATAATTGTTGTAGTGGGTGTTTCATGGAGAATTACTAGACAATAAAAAATGCTTAAAAGAAAAAGTTGTAATAATCATTTTGTGGTCCTGAATTAATTCTTGTATCCTAATTTAGTCCTTTTTTAGGATGATGATAAGCAATAAGCAACAAATGATTCCAAGAAAGCAACCTTCAATTGTCTTGTGTTCTACATTAGCGTTGATGTTGCCCTAATGATTTTAATTTGGATTAGCGTAATTTCCTTCTTGCACCAAACAAGTCCCATAGTGAGATATTCATAGTTGAGAAGTGCTTTTTTTTTCCTTCTTGTTGAATTTTATTTGAAGTAATGTCGGACACTAAATATATACATTTTTTAATCATCGTTCAAATATTATATTTTACTTTGTAAATGGAAGTGGAGATGCTTGAGTGATGAAGCTGCTTTGTGGAAAGGACTTTTATCCTTTCGGTATGGGTCATTTGCTTCACTTCTTTTGCATGGCGAATGGAGTAATGGAATGAAGAACACTTCTTTATGGTGGAGAGATATTATGAATATCGGAAACACAAATGAAGGTAAATGGTTTAGTAATAATAATAGTAACATTATTGGTTGTGGTAATGTTATATCTTTTTGGAAGGAAAAATGGTACGGGCTGGAACCATTATGCTTTACCTATCCTTCGTTATACCAGTTGTCTACTAACCGGAATGCTACCGTGTCGGAAATGGGAGGTTGGGACCATAGTAGGTGGTCATGGAAGTTGACTTGGACTGATAATTTGAATGTTGAGCAACAAATGGCAGAGGCAGAATTGCAAGACATGTTGGTTCAGATTCAGCCACAACAGAACATGTTAGATAGAAGACGGTGGATGCCAAACGATCTAGGAGTGTTTACTGTAAAATCTGCCTATTCGTTGTTGCAATGTTCACTTCAAGTAACATCTCTCCTGCCTAGACTACTCGAGCTTGGAATAAAGAAATTATGGAAGAACAGTGTTCCTTCGAAGGTACAAATTTTTGGATGGCAGTTGCTTTTAACAAAGTTGCCAACTAAAGAAGCTTTATTTCGCAAAGGTATTATCACTTCTAATAAGGATAGGATTTGTGTGTTGTTCCATCAAGATAATGAGGATATAGATCATATTTTTCTACATTGTAATTTCACTACAAGGGTATGGCAATACGTGTATAGGTGGATGCATTGTGTACCTATTTCTCCGGTATCCATCGTTGATCACTTTATGAATATAGGTAGCTTGATCAAAGGCCGTCACGGAAAGGAGTTTCGTCATCTCATATGGTTGACTACTTTGTGGTGCAAGAGTTTACGGAACAATATCTTGTTTAGAGGGGCTAGCCTCAATTTATCTGGTTTACTAGAACACATTTTGCATTTGTCCTAGTTTTGATTTATAGGAAGAGGGCACTCGTTTAATGTAACTTTTGATTTTTGGCGTAACAATCCTTTGGATTGCATTCGGAGGAATTTTGTAACATAATCCCCAACTATTAACGAAATGAAAGTTAGAGGACCAAAACGGAGCGAAAAATAATTAAAGGAGCAAAGTGAAACCTTGAAAATACTTAGAGGATCAAAAATATATTTAAGCCTTAATTTTATCACATTAACCCAAATATGGAAATTATACTTTAAATTATATATTAATTTTGTAAAATAAATATAAAATTATATTCATGTGCATATTCTATATGACACCTTGCCAAAAAAAAATTCTATGACATTTTTTTTAAGATATAGGTTAAGAATTCTCTTTGACATATAAAAAAATTACTGTAATTGATAAGTTTTTTTTGTTGCTCACAAAATAAGTTATATGTTTTTTCTTACAAACAAAGATATTAATTTTTTTTTCTTTTTGACAAATAAAATATATCATATGGTACTTAATTAATTGGTTTATGAAAAAAGCAGTATTGAATTATATTTGTTAAATTGAAGTGATTTAGTTTGGTGACATATTGATGTAAGTTGTTCTAAGTACAAACAGATTACAATAAGTTGATGTCAATTAAAAATCTTGTTCATTTAGTAACAGAAAGCAACTTATAGGTAACATAATATAGACAGATTAGATTGATACTAAAAATAATCCACATGGCCATAGAAAAAACAGTGCTTATACATGGCATGTTATGGTTATTGGTAACAACAGCGTGGGATGAACAATATTTGATTGAGATATTTATTGGGTCCCAATATTGGAAAATAACAATTCTCTTAAAAAGCTTACATAATTTTTGAATTATTTTGACACAACATACCCTCATCCTTTTGTTGGAAATAGATTGATGCAAAAGGGCCCCATGGTTGTTTGTGATGGGAATTTATGTTTTGGGAAAGAGTAGCAAAAAGTGCATCAAGTGGTATTGTTTTTGCTATGGGACCATAGTATTTTGATTAAATGGGGAATCTAAAAACTCAATATTCATTAAGTTTTGTTTGTTATGTTAGGTTTATGACAAAATTTGAACCACCGGGCATGAATTATTGGTTATTAGTTGATTTTATTACAACTATTGGAAATTTTGTAAAATGTATTGTTGGATTGAAAATTTATATCATAATAGATTATTTATGTAAAATTATAAATAAAAAAATTGAAAATCATTTGATATGTTGTTGAGACTCATCAAGATTAATTGTGTATGAGTTTTTATTAAATAACGCTAATCTTGATAAATTTCAATATATCAAATGATTTTTAATTTTTTAATTATTTTTATGAATGATGTATATGAAATAAAATTTTAATATAATAGAGAATTTTATTAAATTTGTATTCATTATAATAAAACCAACAACTTATACATCATATACAACATGATGCACTTGTGCATGAAAGCATTATCCTACGATAGTAGTATACTATAGAATTTTAAATTATTGAACAACTTTTCATTTTATCACTTTAGCTGTTGAAAATGTTAATTTTTCTATGGTGTTTATTACATAATTTGGGGGCATATCCCCTAATATAATCTTGATGTGACCTTTATATATCCACTTCATGCTTTTATTCTAGTTAATTAACTTACTATCATTCAATGATATTTGTACGGTCACATCCACAAACGTGATATCAAATCTACAACTAGAGAAATAAAGGAAGAAAAAGAGTAAAATGAAGAAAAATATTGGGTTTCCATAATATTCGTATAAAGTTTTCACCGTTGTTAATAATAACTAATTTTTGTTGGAGAATTTATGAGGTATACAAGTGAGTTTTTTCATCTCAACCAATTTTTTTGCATGTGTATGAATTGTTTAAGCGAATCAAAATCCTTACAACACTTAAACTAATATTCATTGTTTGTATAATATGACAAACATGTACTATTATAGGGTATTTTTTCAGCCTAGAAATCAGAAAGTGCAGACAAAAAAATATATGATAAATGTTATACGATTAAGAAAGATAGAGAAAAAGATAGGATGTCGATCATAAAAAACTAAGGCACACACACATTAAATAGAAGAAAGAAAATAAAATTTACATTCTCTTTTAATCAATACGACATTTACTATATAAGTTGAAATAACGTGGATTCTTCACTTTAAAAATAAATTTATGTAAAGTGGCGAGATTGATATGAGTTTCGCTCAATTAAAAACAAGATATATATATATATATATATATATATATATATATATATATATATATATATATATATAAACAATTTTGTTAACACACTTCTAATAAGTTGGATTTGTATGTGCAACTATATATTTAAAAGTTATTCCACTCAACACAATTAGATCTAACATGAGTTTCAAAACAGAATAATATAATTAAAAAATATTTATTTGTTAGAATAAAGAAGGTTCCATTAATTAAATTTTTCAATGCAGAGAAGCTAGCTCACATGCATAGCTATAGGAAGAAGCAATAATTGAATTAGGTTAGGATCGAAACCATTCTATGTATGTGGAGAGTAGACAACATTAGGGTTCGTTTGGTTGGAAGGAAAGAAAGTAGGAAGGAAGGAAAACACGGAATTCAAGGGATGTATTTGAATTATAAAATAGTCCAAATACATGCATTAATTTCTGTGTTTTTCTTCCTTCCTATTTTTTTTTCCTTCCAACCAAACGGAGGTTTAGTTCCAGCTAAGTGACAAAATCATATATCCACTAAGATATCTAATTTAGCAAAACAAGAGATTGCAAATCAATAACTAGCCTTAAAAAATCTAGCTACTACACTACTAGGTACGAAGAGTATAATGAGTGGCTCAAATTCTACTAATTAAACCACACATAAAAGAAATTTAATTTGTGGTCCTTTTTATTTATGTATATCATTTGTTGTCTTTTACTACTTGTTTAAGAGAGTTTGTCATTTTCTCAAGCAACTAATCAGAAGGTTCAATACTATTTTTTCTTTCAAATAATTATTGATTAGAATTTTACATATCTCTTAAAAGTGAATAATAAATAAATAAATATATTAATGTTCAAATCTTAATTTTTACATATTAACCCAAGTATAATGTTTTTGTCCATTAAACTATATTCACACAGACACAAAAGATTGACAGTACAGTTTTATTATACAATAATTGAGAACCTCAAATTATTAACCTAAGACCTAAAATAATGAGAGAGAAAAAAAGTACTATAGTTTCTAGATGGAATGTGTAACATGTGCCGACCTTAGTACATTGTGATTATGTGATAAATCTTACAAAAACAGAAAATAAAAGTTCGAAACTAAAATTAAAATTCATAGAATATTGTGATCATAAACCAAATGAAATGATTATGATTATATAGTGGACTTCAACAAAAAAATATAAATGATTATATAGTGGAAGAATCAAAAGAACTATATACTATATTGTGAGGAATCATATGAGATGAGATAGATCGAATGAAAGCAGCCAGCCACCAATATTCCCGCTGTTTTGATGGGCAGACAATTGGACAAAATGTGTCACGCAGATAGCAACTTATCATATGTGTTTGTGAAATTACTTCTATTGATTTTATATACCATATATTCCATGGTATATTCATAATAATATTAATGAACTCATATAATATAGAACCATTTAAATTGGTTTATTAGTCAAGAATAAATCAATAAATCAAATTATAGATATGTATGCCTTTTATTCAAAAAATAAACAAATAAAAAGGTATTTTGTCATAAAAATGAAAGATATTTCAAAATAATTAAGACATTGCACAATTTCATTAATTAGACACTTAAAATTGATTAGTTCATATGGTTAAGAATTTAAACATTTTAAGTAGTCATGAGTTTGATATTTGGTTTTTTGGTTTGAAAATAAATTATTTGGAAGAGGATAGTCCATCTGATTATATGATTCCAATGCTTTTTATCCACTTAACAAAAATATCATACATAAGTATATCAAAATATTTCAAATAAAAGAGGCAAAGTTGTATCGGTTAATTAGTCATAGATTTTTGTGTTAATGTAGTATTCATATATGTTTTGTTAATTTGTTAATAAATTAAACTTAGTCATTTATTTTTAAAAATATATATCCATAAAAATCCTAATCCTCTTCTTATAAATGCTACTCATAAGTCATAACTCATGTCAAAGTACATATTAATTCTCAAATTCTTAATACCTCACACTCTCTACTAAATCATTGATTTAATCCTTAAAGTGTTTGTAAATACACATCACATAGAGTAAGTTCTCAGCTACACAATGTCTCTTGCATTTTAGTGAATAATATCACAAAATGGCGGTGAATTAATGTTGCTATATAGTATACATTAATTAATTAAAATTTGCTCAAAAAAATACATTAATTAATTTAGCATTCACTTAGCAAAAAAGAACAGTGAGCATTCCCCATAATTAGTTAATAGTCAAATTTTTAATAGTATGACGATCTTATTTGGCCACGTTAGCTTGTTGCTCAACCGGCTTAATATGTCAACACAAATTTGACCAAAATAAACTAGCACCTACTTAGAGATTAATGTTGTCACATGGCTTCTTAATTTGAAAAATGTGATGGTTGATGATATATAGTGGGATCTGATTGTAACAATTGGGATATCATGGGGACCCAATCGTACGATTGAAACACATAACCAAAATTGGATAAAAATATCAAGACCAAGAAAAGAAGGTTCAATTAATATTATACAGTATAATTTTAAAATTTATTCTAAACATAACCTTATGAGATCAAATACTTTTACACTTAATTATTTATATTACTTGTTTTTTTAATTATAGAATTACAACCATTATATGTAAGATTTAGCTCAACTTTCAATATGAATACTGTTAAAGTTAAATATTTTTATTTGAATTCGAATACAAAACCTCGCAACAGTATTATATGCAACAGTGGCCGAGGTGGTGATGTGGTACTTGTTGTGATGGAATGGTGGTGGTTAAAGGTGAGGAAGTGGTGTTGTGATGGTATGGTGTTGTGTTGTTTTTATGGTGGTTGTGGACTGCCGTTTGTGTGGGTGATACGATGCTGTATGGTTTGGTTTTCTTCAATACTCTGATTCTTTGACCGTGTTTAAATTTGTTAGAATTTGCAGGATTTATTTTTGAGTCTCTGATGGTTTCCAAATCTGTTGGGATTTGCAGGCTTCTTTGTATTAGTTAACTTTACCCATCAGTGTCGGCTTTTGAAGGGGAATTGCGTGCTGAAATTTATCTGCCTAGGTTCTCATTCTACCTTTATCCCATCAATTGTTGATTTAAAAAGTTGTTTTTTGGATTCTGATAAGCCGATCACTTTTGATTCGAGATCGGAGTTAGCGTTTAGGGACATTTTTTGGGTCGGATTGATGTATTTTCTGGTGGTCTGGAAGCTAAGGAGTGACTCTCTAATTATGAGATTAGAAGGGTTCTCTTTAGGTGGTGTTTGTTTTGATATATTTTATCGGTGTTCTGCCTATATACGGGCACATTTATTGTGTAATTCCTCTTTTACCTGTCTCTGTTCGTCTTGTGTGGACATTTGGTTATTATTAATAATATTTTGCCGTTCAAAAAAAAGAGTATTATATGCAAATTTTAAGTAGTATTTGCCATATATATAAATCAAATAATCACACTCATTATATGATGAAAGTAAAATAGATAAAATATGCATTTAATACATTCTATATTTGATTTTTTTAGATGTACAAATGAATTGACATTATCCTAATTACAAAATCTCAAATTTAAACTCGAATAAAAATATCGACATTGTAACCAAAAAAAAATATCGATCGGCATTTATTAGTTGAATTAATCCATATATAATTAGAAGGAAAAAACAATGAGGTTTCTTTGTAAAAATAAAAACAATGAAGTTTCTTATATATAGGTAACATGCTTCTATAGTGACTAATCATGGTTGAATTAGAAAAATATTAATTAAGTGACTTTTTTTAAACAATAGATTCTCAATTGAAACATAGAAGAGACATTTTTAGTTGGATGGAATGCTTTTAGGTGAATGGGAATATGAGTGGGAAAAATATAATTTTTTGTTTATTAGACATAGGAAAGAAGATACGAACAATAACTTTATTTAGTAAAAACTCGATATACAAGTCTAATTTAGATTCAGTCTAATATTGGGCAAATATGTTCAATAAAACTAGCTTAAGATTTCTAGCATGAAAAGAATATTGAATATAGGACCAAAAGCTTAATTGCCATTTTAGTACCTTATCACATTTATAAGCCAATTACACAGTACGTACTATTTATATCCTATTATTGTTGTGCTATTAAAATAAATAAAAAAGGAATAATTTCCATAAAAAAAAAGAAAGAATAACAATTGTATAAAGCTATTGTGGTGGAATATATGTATTCTATAACTGTTATTATGCTCATTCCAATCAACTAGTCAAACACGGGAATGGCACTAGCTTCTTGTTTTTTCATAAATAAAATAGAATGATTATTTTCTTTAAGAGAATAAATAAAATTGAATTTATAAATCATATCTCAACTAACAAACAAAGAAAAATATTAAAATTATTAGATCGAACATCATTATCGGATTTCAAATCTATGTAGATCATTTCACTTTGTGTGTGTGAATTTTTAATGTAAAAAAAACTAGAAAAATGAACCTTTTTTTTTTGTCAGGTAGCTTAGTGGCTAGAAATTCACCTATTAAAGGTGAATAAATAGGCATACCAGGTTCGAACCCCGATCCATGCACTTCCGTGCAATATATCCAACCAATTGAACTAAACTCATGAGACGAAAAATGAACTTTTTAAATAGGTTGTCATAGATTCTATCACTAACTATAGAAAATGGATTATATATATATATATGGTTGGAAAAATCCCACATTATGTATTCTATTTGTTAACAACCTAAATAAATTGCATACTTACAACGGTCAAATGCTAAATAGTACACATGAGGAACTCTTTAAATCTTTAAATATTAAATTTTTATAAAATTTTTATAAAAACATGTAAAGTCAACACATTAAAATTAAAATGTTCCATTTTTTAAATAAATTATTTCCTTAAATTTAATCATTCGAAACACTATTTAGCAAGACCCTTTAAGCACCTTTACAATATAACTTAATTATACACCCACTTTTCATTCAGAAAAGTTTATAATTTCTATTGGTGTTATTTTGCTAAGAGTTTTATGTGCTCTACCAAATGATTCTTATATATGACCATGCTTTAATCAATATTGTGGATTCTTTTCATGTCAAAGGCATTAAAAGAGAGGCTATTATTTGGTTGACATGCATTGGTTGATTTGGAAACATCATGATGTTAGACACTTTGAGCAAAATGAAGCAATAGTATAGTGTAAATTATTGATGAGGTAAAAATTCATTATTAGTGGTGCCCAAAAGTCAAGTCATCTAATTTCAACTACTTTATTAATCAATGGTAGACTCATCTATTGGATTATGGGTGATTTTGTTTTCCCTTGTGCCTTTTTCTATTCTATCCTTAACTTTTGTTGAATGTATTTGTTACAAATATTGTTTCCATGCACAGCACATAGGGTGTTTGTGTTTGCATAGAGATTATTTTTGGCTTATTAATAAAAATAAATATAAGTCCAACTAATAGGAATTGTTCCAATGAAATAAATGGACAAGTCAACTTATAAAAATTCTAAAAAGGAGTGTATTTCAATTTGATACAAGAAAGTTGAAAATAAAATTGGATAAATAATTTGTCACATAAGTGCTACTGCCTTTTATTCATTGCTTTTTGCTTCAGTCTGCAAGAAATATAAATGAGCATGACTTATTATTAATGCATTCATTTATGGGTCCAAGTTATTTTTAACAATGCTTTGATCTCCACAACTTAGAAAGTGACTATACGAGACAAAAAGCAAATGGTCTGCTCCCAAAACAATGAGCTTGAAAAGTGAGCCACTAATAAGTGCGACATGACGTTCTTGTTTCAACAACAAAGATAAGCACAAGATCCCACAACAACAGAAACTAAAGAAAGTGCTCGTAAACTCGAAATTTAAGTGGTTAATAAATATTTTTATAATGTTTGTTTAAAAGAATTTAAATTTGATTTTGAAATTAATATATTTATGTCATACTTTACTTAATTTGGTGTCAAATTATAAATTACTCCTATAGACTCTTTCTCTTAAAAATCAAAAGAATAATACAAAAGATAAAAGTGTTGAATATACTACTGTATCTTGAAGTTTGTCTGAAGTATACATTACTTAAATTTTTGGATTGTTGGATGTATAAATATATAAAGATAATTTCACTTTATAAACTAATTTTAAGGTTAAGATCCAAGCATATTTAACAAAATGAAGTTAAAGTGCCCGTCACAACCGTTATAAAAGGCTTTAGCAACGAAGCAAGCAAGCAAGCAAAAACACCATCACTATCACATCTCTCTATAATGCATAACTACAAAATCTATAAAAACAATAAGGGACAAAATCACTTAGAAAAAGAGAGAAATGCTTTCCAGATAAAACAGTGTAAAGTTTAAAATACATATATGCAAAATTAATGGTTGTTACATACTGTATAAGACATATATGCATAATAAATTGTAATATTGTTGGTTATTAAAAAAATTATCATTATAATGTTATTAAAATTTATATTTAATTGCACTTTGATAATTTCCTACCAACAATTTTAACTTCATATTTTAATTTCTTTACGCATTTCACTTTAATGGATATGAATTTCCTCATGTGAATGTGCTCCAGATAAGAACTTACTAATAATTTTAGGAGAACTTTTTATTTGAGGCTGGCAAAGTGAAAAAGTACATTTTTTTTAAAACTATTTTATTTTCACAATAAATCGAATTAGAAACATTTTACTAAGTATTTTTGGACACATTGTTGTCACTTAGATGCTTTAACTAGGTCTATCTTAATGGTCATTCCTGTAACAAAATTGTCCATTAGAATCTGTACATGTAGAGGGAATCATTGAATTGAATTGAAAATGTAACATCATATAATGTAAAGGGTAGAACTTAAAATAAGACTTGCAAACATCAATTATCACATTGTTCAATCATATGGATTTGTTGATCAAAGCTTCATTTGGTCGGAGAGAAATGAAGAAAAACATGAGAAAGGGGAGAAACTTCCCTTCAATATTGAAGAATTTGATGAGAGAAAATTGATTTATAACATTGACTATATGGCCTAAAAATTTTATTAAATAAAATTATGTCCATTCTCAAAATGATTAAAAAAACATACAATCATTTTCTTCCCAGAAATAGCCAAATAGAATTTATTGTATTTTCTAAGGTAATCAATCATAGCTAAGTTGTAAGCTACCTCGCCAAAATAAGTTAGCAAATCCTTTATGAATTGCAGCAAGACGTGTTATCTAAATAATGCAGCAATTCCCTACATATCAATTTGATCAAAGTCAATTGACCGGTCCTCAAAACCGTAGTCTGATGAATGGAGCCTGTTCCTGGCCAATCTGCTCATCATAGCAAGACCTGATACAAGGGCAGAAGAGATCCAGTCACATAAAATGTAAAAAATATAGTCATTGAGATGCTAGGCTATCATCAGAAACTCGTGTTGCATGGGATAATTGTATATCTTTCTCTGTTTCTGGTTCTGTTATACTTTTTATATGATCACTTATTTTGCTATGAAACCATATCTGCCCAGAATACTTTTTAATTAAGCAATCTTAGAACAATAAAGGAGAAAATTGTGTTACAAAGGGATATACGAATTGGTGTTCTAAATCTATTATGATTTGCATAATTTCAGTGCAAAACATGGATCAAAACTATACCTTCAATCATTTTGTAAAGTGATGACCACCATCCTTCAGAGGATATTTGGCGTTGATTTAAAGATTCCTCAATTTCTTTATCGTGCTTCCTTTCCAAAACACCCTGCAAAGTTATCAGAGCATCCTTTGTCTTATAGAGAATACTATTCTCATCTTCTACTTCCAATCGTTGTAGGTCATTCTGTGATGAAGTGAGACTGACAGCAAGAGCAAACTGGGCTGCAGCGGCCCACCGAGAAGAAGCTAGCCATTTTCTCTGACCATCCAGATGCTTGTTCTCTTCATTTTCTGTCTTGTCCCCACCGTGTACTAAGCTGCGTAAGTATTGTGCATTTGCAGCTCCTGTACTTTGCACCATCTTAGAGAAAGCGCTACCCTCATTTGACAGGAGCTCCTCGGGGGTATTATATTCAAGAACCTTTCAAATACAAAGTTAATATCAGTGCCGCATTGAATCAAACCAACATAAGTTAGGGGTTTACAGTTTTTTATTGAATCATAAGAATCAATCATGCCAACCAAACATACCAAATTTTTTTTTAAAAAAAATTGCATCAAAAGAGCTATTTAATTGTCACTTTAGTACAAGTTACACCAACGCCAAAGGATTTTAATCAATTATGTGTTAGCTAGCTATATGATCTGAACTTTGACTATTGAGAGCATACCTTGCCTCCATCAAGCAAAAGAACCCGATCGCAATCAATAATAGTGTTGAGGCGATGAGCAATAATGAGCATTGTACAGGATTTAAATTCCTCCCTGATTGTTTTCTGTATGAGTGCATCTGTTCTAACATCAACCGCTGCAGTTGCCTCATCAAGTACTAAAATCTTCGATCTCCGCAACAAAGCCCTGGCAAGACTCAACAGTTGTCTCTGTCCAACACTGAAGTTCTCGCCCGCCTCAGATACCTTGACACAACATACTTTCATTAATGATAAGAGGATGGGCAGGTAAAGATCTCTGGCACAAAATCTCACAACATGGTCAATCAAATCAAATGCACTACAAATTAAGGGTGAAAATAGGGCAGGTCGTGTAACAGGGCCTACGACCTAGCCTACAGGTCAGAGCATACTTTTTTTAAATAGACATGGTCAAGGTTCTTCGAAAGGTCTATTTAGCTAAAAAAACAAGTTGTGCTATAAAGTATCTAAACAGTTTCTTAGGCCTAACAGGCTAAAAAATTATTGTCGTCATTATCGTAATAGTTAGTTTTCAAATGTGTTAAAATCATAGACTTTTTAACCCTTCTAAAGATTTAAGGATATTAGCTTACATAAAAGATTTGAGTTAATAAAGTACATTTCAAAAGATCAGGTTTAGACATTAAAAAAAACTTATATCCCATAAACAAAACAGTTTCAATCCTACAAAAGTCAACTTAATAAAGTACATTTCAATTTTCAACCTTTTTTATTTATCATGCTATGATGCACTGATGAATTATTTTTGAGTTATGCTATTTGCTACGAAAACTTTCACAGGCATTTTTTACGAAAGGGGTATAAGAGTAACCATACTCTGGGAAGTGCTTAAATAGATTATCATTGATGGGATAAAAAGCTAGTTAGAGAACAATAATTGAAATTTATACATTTCATGCAGAGACTCTTTAACAAACAGTATTTTTCTTTAAATAATTGAAGTTTATATGAATGTCTGATTACGCTACCAAACAATGAAAGCTGTCATTAAGACATCACTAACCACTTGCTGTAATAATAATCACAGAACCAGAATGCAGACATATGGAAAGCAAAAGGAGGGTGAATACAACAATAATCAAATTCAATTACACGATGTACTCGAGAAGGACTTACTTCAACATTAAAGCATGTATTAAATGAAAAGCAAAGAATACCATCATTTCAGTCGATATTCGCTAACAATCATGTCTCTAAACAAAGTGCGATTTAGCAATTACCTCGGCATCTAGCCCCAGAGAATCCCTCCGTATCACATCCTTCAAATGGGCCCTCTCCAGAGCCTCCCAGAGGTCAGCATCATTGTGTTCAGTAAATGGATCGAGATTAAATCTCACAGTTCCTATCAAAAGAAAGACGGTCTCAATGTTATAACAGTGACATTTGATTTTCATATTTCAATTTTATTTAGCTACAAGACATCTATCAACTCAGAAGTTAAACAATTCCCATTTTTTAACAAACCACAACTTAAGAACTATACAAAATTTACCAAATGAATCCTGATAGAAAACAAGGTTGAGCCTAGCCTAATCACTTGAGCATTTATGAATATTTGGCATCAGTGTTTGTTTTCAATCATGAGGTCCAAGTAGTTCACCAAACTAGCGTTGCAGTTTACAATCATACTGAATTTTTTAAACTTTCATGAAAATTTATTTATCCTTAGCCCTTACCACTTTCTAGCTGGACCATCAACTAAAAAATGATAGCTTAAATACCTGAAAAGAGAACAGGAGATTGTGGTATAATGCCAAGAACTTTCCGCAAATCAGCCAGTCCAAATTTTGCAATATCACGATCATCAATTAATATTCTCCCCTTTTCCAATTCCACAATTCGAAACAAGGCATTTAGCATGCTGGATTTTCCCGCACCAGTCCTCCCAACGATGCCAACCTTATCACTTGGAAAAATTGTGAAAGATATCCCATGAAGCACAGGAGGAAGTTCAGGCCTGTAGCGAAGAACAACTTCTTCAAACTTGATGGAGCCTGAGGAAGGCCACCCAGGGGGAGGGCGATTATCTTCAATCACAGAAGGAGCCTCCGAAGGCAAATCGATGTAAGTTCCAACTCGCTCAACAGAATTTAAACTATTCTCAGCCAAACTTGCAAGTCTGAGCACACCGGTGAGCAAGCTGGTTATATTCAAAGCGTAACTGAGAAGTAATCCCATGGTGGATGCAAATTCTTGCTGGTTCTCTGCCCTACCATTCTGCATCACGGCAAAGGTTGCAGTGAACCAAATCATGAGGCCTCCTAGGGTTTCCAATCGGATTGCAAGCCATCGGTTTCCGCTTATGTTGACCAGTGTGTACCGAATGTTGTTGTCCATGGATCTCCCGTTTATATCTGCCATTCGATCATAAGCTTTGTAAGCACGAATAGTTGATAAACCATTTAGTGCTTCCCCAAATTGTGCATAAACAGGAGATCTGCTAGTTGAATCCAATCGCTTTACTTCACGAGCAGTGCTCTAGCAACAACAAAGTCATTTGATTAATAATCTATAATTTTTATTACAGTACAATGTTCAGGGATTCAACAAAACAATGTTTATTATACCTGGTAGTATAGATATGCTCCATAGAACAATACCAACAATGGCATTATTGCCCACAGGGACATTGTGCTTACAATCCCTATCAGAATGAAGGTCGAAAGAAGTTGGGAAATTTGACCTAAAAACATGCTCACAAATGGAGCCACATTACGATCGATGTCACCTAGATCTTTTGCAAACCTGTTGATGACCCTTCCAAGTGGATTTGTGTGGAAAAAGACCATGGGAGCTCGTAAGATGGAGTGAAGCATGGCTTCGTGCAACCTTCTGGCAGCATAAAGACTTGATATGATTAACCAGTAAGAATTTAACAAATTCACCAAAACCTGGTAAGGACAAGGACAATTCCAAATTAGTATCTACTATGTGCATGCATTAAGCTCGGATCATTATTTTGAGAAAAATGATTGACTGCAACACAATGTGAATCTACTTGCCATTTTATGAGAGAAATTTTATACCTGACCAAATGATAGAGCTGCATATATGAGATTGTAGAAGGCGGGATTATAACCCTCTACGGCACTCTGATCAGTCCAGTGGCTTAACCATGTGCTACTTGACACTCGTAACCCTTCAGTTGAGATATAGCATCCAAATAGTACTAGAACAACCCAAGTGCCTCCTAGGGCATTTTTGTACCTAAGGACCCACAAGAATAAGAATTAAAATCACATAAACATAAAGAATGGCTAAGAGAAACATGATTATTTCAAAATTTTGTATGTTGATTTTTTTTTTATCAAAAAAAGTGAACAGACGGAACACTGCCTGTTCGTATGTAAGAATGGCAGTGGAGAATGGAGAATAAGCCATTTCACATGTGAACGTGAGTGGTGCGTATGAGATTATGTCTCTATTTTTCTGTCAGAATCCATCATCCAGTGTGTCACTACAGCAAATAGTCGCGAGCCTCAATATTTTGATTGATATTATATTTATTCATTTAATCTTGTTACCTTGTTAGAACATTCAAACTGACAACACCTGTTTCCCGTTCTTCCTGTTTAATAAGGATAGATTTTCCAACTTTTGGTTTACTTTCACTCTTTGCATAATCATTAACCGCTCCATTGACGACTGGTTTTGAAGGAGACTTTTGATCAGTAGCTTCGGTATCTACCTTTTCTTCTTCGTACTCCTCCATTTTTCCCGCATTTTCCATCAGCTTTTGGAATAAAATCCCCTGGCTAGAGAGTTCCTCAAAAGTCCCTTCCTCCTTCACCATACCTTCATGGACCAAAATGATTCTATCAACTTGTGAAAGGAAATGCAGCTGATTTGTAACAAGAACCCGAGTCTTCCCTCTCAATTCTCCCTTGATACATTTATCAAAAACCTGAGATGATACCGAATTATATATTAGACAATGTTAAGATAATATCTGATTTGCAAACATAAGATGATCACAAACAACACCATAAACAGCATAAATTTACTTTAATTGAGTTTTGAACACTGAAGGAATAGAAATAACATTAAGTAAAGCTAGGTAACTTAGCATGAAGGTAACCTGTCTAGCCACATGTGCATCCAGAGCACTTAGTGGGTCATCAAAGACGAGGACATCAGAATTGGAGTAGACAGCTCTGGCCATGGATACTCTCTGCTTCTGACCACCACTGATGTTTACCCCTCTTTCACCAATTTCAGTAAGATCACCGCCCTAGTTATTAAGCACGTGAGAGAAAGAACGAGCAAGTACCACCAAATTATAAATAAACAATTAAATTAAACACTCATTGCATTCAATTAAATTCTATAGCACTCATATATACTCACATGTAGTAACTCAAGGTCGTGTCGCAGTTCAGTCACATCTATTGCTCTTTCATATCTTATTGGGTCAAAGACAGAACCGAACAAAACGTTATCCCGTACCTGTAGAAATAAAGTTATCAGTCACCTCCCAATTTGAAAAGAAGATAGTGATCAAATGGAAAATAGGATGTACTCACACGTCTTTATGGTTAATAGCATCCGATTAATTTTATAATTTACAAACATTGATAATGATTGAATTACAAACAAGATCCAATTCCCAACTTAGTGGATTAATAACAATCTATTAATTAATCATACAATGCAAGTAACACTGATGGTGGTGACTGCAATCATCAAAACAAGGGTTATTTAGGTTATTTGTTTGTTAGGTATTAGTACAAATAAGGATATTTGTCATCATTTTGTGGTCACCATTTTCAGAGCTGTTTAGTGAATTCCTGTTTACATTTCTACTTGTTTTTCTCTCAACATCTTCCTATCTTCTTTCTAATAACTTGTAAAAAGTAAAAATTATTCTAAATAGATCATATCACTGACTCACAGTTGCATTAAATATCCATGAAACTTGAGGTACATAAGCTACTGTTCCTCTCATAACAACAGTTGAATCTGCAATTGGAGGAAGTTCTCCGAGCATTGCAGATATGAGTGATGTCTTCCCTTCTCCCGTGCTGCCAACAACAGCAACTAGGCTACCAACAGGAATATCCAAATTTATGTTTGATAATGTTGCCCTCTCTGCCTGAAGAAAGAAAAAATATATCAGAGATTTTTTTTTTGAGAAAATTCAAAAGCAAGAATGTTCACAATTCCTAATGTTATCAAATGAAAATAATTCTTCCACACAGTGCTTATTGGAAGATATAATTTTAACACAACACTGACAATCAATTCTATCTCGGCAGGATGAAAAAATGACAGAAAGCAAAAACACAAATATTTGTTTTTCAACTTGAGAGAACTAATGAACAGATATCTTTTATGCAAGTAGCACGTCTATATATGTATCTGTACATCATGATGAAATATGTAAGCATGTGATGACAAAAAGATTGTGGACCTTTGCATCCCAAGAAAAGTATCCATTCCTAATTGAGATGGCTGGTAATTCTGGCTCCAAAGGTGGATTCGGTAGAAGTATCCTCTCTTCAGCTAAGAGCAACTCCTCCAGACGTTTCAACGATACATTTGCATTAACCACCTTTAAAACAAAATGAAGAATCAGGTCAGCATGAACTCCACCAATCTATTTGGTGTGGTGTTCTTTCATTCATTTAAGAAGACAGATAAATCTAAGCAAGCTTTATTTGTCCCTTTTAATGGCAATAATTAAATCTGGTTCTGTTATTTATGAAAAGCTGTTAGAAAAGAAAAAGAAAAACAGAGAGGTACAGAGAAAATACAAGAACATAGAATAAGGCACCCTGCGGTAAATGGTCAGAATAGTGCAAAGGAGAATAACCTGAGTTATAATATTTGGAAGCATGAAGAGAGGAAATCGAAGCACGGCAAACAGAGAAAGAGACGTGAAAGCTCTTGCAGGTGTCAAATCCCCTCCAAGCAAGGTGAACAATCCAAACGAAATCACAGTTACGAAAACTGGAATGCTATTTAGTATAAATGAATTACACTGCCAAGAAGAATTCAATAAAAAAAGTCAAGAAGCAATACCAGGGAAAAAAACATAACTATAGGTTGTCATGATCAATACTCGTTTTCCATGCTCGATGCTAATATTTCAAGAAATTGCAATTCTTGAACACTACCAATCATTATAATAATTCAGCATTATAACCTTCACAGTCTATTATTTGATTTGGGGTTTGTGTGAAGTGCACCCTTGTACTTGTACCTTTCATTGAGATTTTATTTCATTTAAAATTAGAAGGGAGAGGAAAACGTGGGGTGTGATTTATTTAGATATCAATATCATTCATCATAAATCAAGTATTTAAACTTTGTCATTCCTTTCAGTTGCCATGGTCTGTCATAACTCTGTCAATTCACATAATTGCTAGTCACTTTCAATATTGTGATGAATCTACATTCAAGTAGTTGCCTAGAATTTTTATCTTACCTATTTATCAGGCATCATTCATCATTTCTGTTATTTGTCTCATTTATAAAGTAATCTTCGGGCAGGTAACAAACATAATTGCAGTGGGCCAAACAAAGGGTATTTTCTATCTGAACTCTGAGACTAATAATGATTATATTCATGTAGCAAATGTCTAGTTGTTTCTGACATGTATTTACACAGGTCTGTCAGAATATTAGAAATTAGAAAATATCTTATAATATCTTCATATTATTATGTTAATAATATCTTTAGGGTAACCAAGACTTATCTATTCAAGGAAGCAAAGATAAATAGGCTGCAAAACAAATAATGATTGGAACATAAGTATCTTGAATTAGTATGATTCCATACCGCTCCAAGTAATGATGCTTTTCGAAACCATGATAATTCATCATTTCGTACATTCTCAACTTTAGACTGGAAACTACTCTCCCACGCATAACATCTATAAGCCATGTCCGCATAATCAACAGAAAGACAGTTAGAACTAAACAATTCCCATAAGAAAAAATATTATGATATAAACAAACAGCCAATCGCTTGTGGTAAAAGACATACTTTACAGTGTCCATAGCAGCCAAAATTTCATTCATGAGACCGATTCTCTTGTCTGTGCGTTGTAACCCTTCCTTAGACAGCTTCTGCATTCTGCTGATGATTATTGTCTGCATGCACAAAACAAGTCATTATTCATGTTTTTAGTAAGTTTCCTCCACAGTTATTGATAAAAGTCAGACCACGGATTTACTAATCTACATTATGAACTTGTGAAAAATACTCGTTTGGTATTTCAAAAGTAAATTTACATCAGAACACCTCATTACCAGGATGGGATGGGACTGAATAATGGAACTGAATCAAAGCTAGGGAAAGAGGAAAGGGAATACATTATAATAGAATAGAATGCACTGGCTTAATTAATTTGCACTTCCTGAGTGTATTTATACTAAAAAAATTGTCCAGTGCAAGTGTAGTATAAATTAAGTAGGTGAATGCTTGTACCTGTAGTGGAAACATAAGAACTAGCAACAATGCACCAAGAAGGGAAGCAACACCTAGCTCTTGGTAAAGAAGAACCATAGCAATAGTAATACGAAAGGGAGCTGACCACAAAGTGTGAAGCGATTGGCATATTTGCTGCTCAAGGGAATAAATTAATAAAGTTAATCTAAGAGGCAATATTGCAACATCAAACATACTATTGAGAAAGTTATCGTACAAATTTCATTAAGTTGATTACAAGAGTAATTATATCAATATCTCAAAGATTTTGGGCTCCACAACCATTTGCGTACAATAGTAAAATTTCCTACAGTAACAATATATCCATTTCTGTTTTCATTAAAATGACAACTATACAACTTAAAGTTTAAGTTGTTCAGATAAAAAATGGTTTAAAATAAACCGGCTTGTTTTCTCTTAATGAAGTTTAGGTTTGTCCTTCCACTCTAGAGAATTTATGGTTAGTGGGATTACAGGTCAAAAGAATACAAAATACCAAAAGTTATTTGACAACTTTAATAACTGTTTGTTGACTAAAAATAAAATAATTGATCGGTGAAGTAATAATCTATATCTTGACAATTACCGTCGTTGGACGTGTAATTTAAAATTTGAGTTTCAAGTAGTGTTTAGTTGGATATAATTGGTTACTATGCCATTTCCAACTAAAACCATTTATTAAAGTTGCATGTCACAGTCGAATCCAGTATTGTCCCTACCCAACAACTTCAAAGTCAGGCGGATCTTTCATAACTGTCAGCAGCAACAATTAGAATAGACATCCGAGACGATAGGGAGAAAAGCAGAACCATACCTGAAGTGACTCAGCATCAGTGGTCATCAAGTTGGTTATTTTTCCAGATGCAAATTGCTTTCGCGCTTCATGAGTAAGCCTTAGAGACTTGCGAAACACTGCAGCCACCTAAAAGGAAGAAAAATGGAACACCAAACTTGCCATGTTAAGTACAACTGAGTGAGCATGAACATCAATTGAAACATGCAGAGCTACTCCTGGCACAAGATCATGTGCGTCACTGCCAAAAATATTGACATGGCTAGATTTTCAGCCAAAGCATGGAACTAAAGCTCCACAATCTATACTTCAAAGATGCTATTCTTAGACCCTTGTTCCAGAAATTAAGCTTTAGGCAGATCTTTACTCATTGTTTGGAAGGAATATGAAATTTTATTTGGACAGAAGAAAGAATTACCAGTGTTGATCTCAAACGATATCCAACACGCATGACATTCTGAAAATATTGAGCTTCAGATAACACCCCGAAGACCTACCAAACAAAATTTCAGATAGATATTAGTCAAATCTCCCAATATCCACAATGGAGTTTAACATAGTTTACTTAAAAACCAAAAACATTTTTACTGCTTATCATCATTTGTAAACACGCTGAAGCAATTAAGAAACAGTACAAGAACTACAGTTGAATGTTTAGAGTCCGAAACACGCAGTAATATCATCAAACAGAGCAAACAAAAATAAGCATCATTCAAAACTGTTGGCTCACAATGCATTCAATAAAATCCAAATATCGGCAAACAAATATTTAATCAGATTTGTATCACATACCACTCCAACAAATATTGAGAAAGCATAAATGTAGCCCATTCCAGCAGGATCACCATTTTGCATAGACTGCAGACAATTCATAGGACAGGTCAATCAACATCAAGAAAATAGTTAAACATTAATAATAGTAAGGTATTTAGAGGATAATAGTGCTGGTGTATGTAATACATTATTGGCTGATCTTCTATTAATCATGTTCTAGTGGTACTTAACAAGTAACAATTCAGTCAAAGAGTAACTAACCTGTAGAAGCTGGTTCAATATAAGTGGGCCCGTAAATTGGGAAAGATCATTGCCAATCTACACATTGCAAACATGAGAGCAAATAAATTATTAGATGTAAAATTCTAAACTTAATGGTTCAGTCATGCTTAAGTGCCACTCCAAATCATCAAAAGCACATCTTCCACAGATTTCACAATTTGAAGTATAACATCAGATAGCCGGTAAAAGTATGAACAATTACATAACTTTGCAACCAGCAGATCACTATATGTCAGTGACGTCTAATACCAACTTATGTTGATAGTTGATATGACAGAACCATCTTATTTGATTCATAGGTATTTTAAGAATCAGTTCGTGCAGCAGTAGATATATAAGAAAAGTAACCACCAATGTAAAGCGGAAGTGTTATATATATATAACTTTGCAGGACCACATCAGGACACCATATATAGTTTAACACGCAGCAAACTCTAGAGATCAAAATAAGTTGCAAACATTTGACCAAGATGTGGGCATAAATCTACTTATTACAACAATTTAAAATAAATTTGATTATAAAAAAACAATTTAAAACAAACAAAGCTTTCCTTTCTTGAAAATTCATATCAAATCTGAATAATACTAAAATCCTCATAAAGAGAACGGATATTATGTCAAAACATGTTAGAAATGCTGTTCATAAATGACATCTAATTGAAGGAAAAAAGTACATTACCTTGAAAACACCTCCCCACCAAAACCTACAGAATCAAAACAAAATATAAATCAAATGAAGTGCAGATAAAAACAAATAAATAGCCAACATAAAATCATCAAGTTATTTCTCTAGCATCTAGAGCTAATTAAGGAGTCAGCTAGGCGAAATTTACATACAATATGCTTCAACCCATAGTTTCTCTATATTATCTTTATCTACCTACAATTTTGCCAAACTCTTGCTAGGGAAAATATGGTATCAAAACAAAAGGGACACTGATATGAAAATCCTTATTTGTCCATACCTTCCTCCAAGGCTTGCATTTAATGCTCTCAAAAGCCAAGGTTTTGGTTTCTGAGACTCCTCAGCCCAACATTTCTGGAACCTACATGTCAGAGAGGTATACTATAAAACAAAGTTGAAACACAATAATTTCAGTAAAATAAAATAAATGTAGCAAAAACAAAACATACTTATTGTGCAATGTCTCTGTCCGCTCCCATGTATCTAATTTCCATATATCTTTCTCTGTAAGTGGTCTTTCATATCCTAGTTTCATAATGGGATTCATCCAAGAAAAAACAATCCCTGCAAAAGGAGAAATTCAAAATGCATACATAATTCCAACCAAAATACAGCATATTTTATCATTTTCACTTGAGTGGTTACATACTAACATGTAATCCCAGCAGCAGCAAAAACAGAAAAATAACAATAACTAAATCAGCAGAGAGTAACTGTTGGGATCCCTCTTCACATAAACTTTGAATGCATTTTCAGATAGTACACACTTTAAATAACATTACCAACTGTTGGAATTAACATTTCATTAATGTTATATACGTACTTGACCATAAGTTAGCTTTCCTTTCAGGACATATCAACTCTCCTTCGGGGAGTTCCTCATATGCAGCATCAGTAACTATTTCATTACCAATGGGGGTATAACCTGGATAAGGATCCAAATTTGGGAGATACACAAGCAAAAGTATTCCAAACAAAACCTGGACCCAAGAGAAGATAAATATTACTTTCCTTTACATAAAGAGATGTAATTGAGGAAAAATACAAGTAGGGGGGAGAATAAGAACGCAACCAACAATCTCACTAAATTGGAAGAGTGCAAAATACCTGGCAGACCACCTCACTGATGTACAAATACAACACCGATCTGTAAAGTAAACAAAAATGTTAGACTGAGAAGAACAATGATGGCAAAACATCATTAGCCAAGAAGCCACATAACATATATGTGATATGGTCAAACCTGCTATAAAGTTGCTGGACAGAAATGATGAAAGTGAACATAACAGCACCCCCTACAGCAGCATAAACCAAACCAAATCGGACAAACCATCGGAATTCGTAGACGTATACTTTAGTTTCAATCGCAAGCAAAATCAGGAGAGAGCACCAAGCAACAGCCTCAACAATCAGTGAAACTATCTGTGAATAGATGATATTTAAGCTTTAATTAGCATAGTAAACATCTGCCGGAACAGGTCTAACCAGAAGAAATAAAAGGTATTGTGTGGAAATATGATAAGCTGTAGCACTTCCAATTTCAAATTTCAACTATAAGAAACAATAATAAGATAAAATAAATCAAATCATAGAAACATATGTGCAGTGATCAGAGTCATAGCTAACCTCAAATGGAGCAAGTTGAGTCTGCCCGTCTAAATTTAGAATCGATGCACCCATGATCAATCTGTATAAAGGCTCAGCCACAGAATATGCAGCCAAAACCCCCAAAACATAATTGTAGATATTCGACCTTAAACGAAACCTCTTGATTGTGTAATCCTTCGTAATCAACCATATCCGGTAAATACACAACCCTAGAATCACCAAATGAGAAATACCAATCACCAAAGAGTCAATGGCACAAGGAGTGTAAGCACCAAAGGCATTCTTAACTGTTCTTGTCCACACTCCTTTTTCAACCGGCTGACAATACCAAACCAACGGATCGAAAGCCATTTTGATCAAACAGCTTTGGTGAAGAAAGAATTCAAATTCAAACACCACACATCACCAATTAAACTCCCCTCTCTCCTCTTCAAATTATTATCCTAACACCAATAACAGTAAAAAAACAAAAATAAGCATTCATAAATCATAATTACTTGTTTGTTTTACACTATGAAGCATGGACGTCGGACACTAACACATCGACACAAATAATTTATTTGAAAAAATGATATAATTCGATCAAATTGTAAGTGTCAGTGATGAGTGATGACACATGTCCAACACACTAGCACACGCCTAATCCGAGGAGTGTCCGAGCTTCATAGTTTCTGCATATTATCATCAAATGAATAGAAAAATCATAAAATCAAACATTCATATTTCACTTATTTTCTCACCTTACATATCACTTAAATATCAAAAACTTAATCTATTTCATGATTCGTCATAGAATTAACTTCAAGAACAAATTAACAAACTAATATCAATATTAACAGAGAAAAATTAATAAAACTATAACACTTTCACGCTCGTGCGCACACACAAACACTACTTATGCAATTCGAATTCGCTAAATAAGATTTTACGAATCAAATTCAATTGCATATTTCACACACTTTGATATAGAATAATCAGTTCACAGTATAGTGGAGATTATTTGAGCTAAGTAGAAGATTAAGATAAGAAAATCAACGAAAAGATGCGAATAAATTAACGAAAAGATGAACGAAGACGAGGATCCCGAGAAGAACTAACCAATGAGAAGAAAGAAGAATTGATGCGAAAAGTTTGGAAAGGAGAAAAAGTAGAGAAAAGAGAGAATATCTATTTGTTACGAACAATTTGAAGTGAAATAAATGTGGTTGAGAAAAAATAGAGAATTAGGAGGAATGAGATTAGATTTAGATTCAGCATGTGATTTTGTTTTGTCAGCAGTAGTGAAAATTACCCCGTCAAAATAGGAAATGATATTCATCTTTTTAAATTTTTTTTTTTACCGTCGTTTTAATATGATTCGGGAACTCTCTCTTGAATGTGGAGAATTGAACTTTGATCTTTTTTTTTTTAGTTCAACGTTAATCATTAGATGAATACGATGTTTGGTCTTTTCAAAAAAAATTTAAGAGTATGTTATTATGCACCCAAAAAAATTGTGTTATAGATTAAATTGATAGGTTCGTGAACTACTACAACTAATATGGATATTGTATGCGATATATAGAGATTAGGGTTTGAATGTCTAATTGGTTAGATGTACAAAGTGCCATATATAATAATGTGTTTGTTCATGCTCAACAATTTAAAGGTTTACAAACTCAATTCTTTAGATTAAGGATTGCTTTCAAGTTATTTGATTGACTACTACTTGGGTTGATTTCGAAGGCTCGTAATGACGGTTGCTATAACAATGGGGAGTTTAAAGACTTCGATTGTGTTTGTTTTTTGGTTTAGTCACCCTTTACTTTGTATGGGTTGACCAGAAGTATAATTTTTAGCTTATTTGTTGTATTTAGATTTTGTTTAGCATCTATTTTACGCACGCCATTTTAAATTTTAATGCATTTTTAAAATATATTCGGTTCTTTAATTGTTGTTTAAAAAAAATTTAAGTGTAAACATTTTGACATGTTCATATAATGAACAACATATTTGAAAGTGATTTAGAAATTTAAAGACCAAGTTAGGAGTTTAGTAAAAGAAAAATAGTATATTATAATTAAATTATTTAAAAAAAGAAAAGTAGAGGAAAAATAGAAAATAGAGGTTGAGTTGTGATGTGGGAAAATGGAAGAATTCAAAGGCGTGCATGAGACCACGTGAAGGCGGAGTCGACGCTATGAAGTCAGTCTCTTTTGATGCAATATGAAAATTGGCCTTTATTAACTATCATGCGTCAGACCTTACGATTTTTTGTTGTTTTGCTTTTAATAATGCGCATCCTTGTTATTAGTGCAACTGTGCAAGGTTGCCAACAAAGACTTCGGATAAAAATAGTCAAAAATAAGTATAATTTTATCGTATCCATAGATAGAAACTGGTGTGATATTAGTGTTTAAATTAGTTTTAAAGATGTTTGATTGCAAAACTTGCGAAAACATAAAAGTAATAAAATTGAGTAAATTGATAGAGAGATTAAATTGTTGGGATTAGACTTAATTGACTCGTTCATATATATTCTCTTGATCAATTATACGGGTTTTAGCCTTTTATCAATATTATCACGCGTCGCTCATTGTATGCTTTGTTCCTAGATAATAACGAGAGATCTATTATAGCTATCAAACTCTGATCCCTTGAGTGCTTAATTGATATAATAACATTAAGTTCCGACACTTTGAGTGAATATTAAAACTAAATATATTCCTAAATTAAAGTTTAGAGATTAATGATATTATCTAATTTTAAGATTTAAAGAGTATGTTCAAATCAAATATCAAAACAAGGAAAACAAAGATAACATCAATATTGAGAGACAACTAAAATCATATATAACATCATGATATATAAACACATACTAATAGAGTAATTTACATCTAATCCTAATAAAAAAGAAATTAGTTATCCATATGCATGAGAACTTTACAAAGACGAAGAAAAGAGATTAACAACATTACAATAATGATTCCTAAACTATTGTAGTGTATCCACCTCCAAAACCTCTTGAATCTTGTCTCCTAAAGCTTTTTGTGTTTTTACTGTGTTCGGATCTTGGGAGAAATGATTTATATCTCAAAAATTCTGATTTGAAAGCTATTTATACTAATCAGAAAAATAGGGGCTCGCTTTCGCTTTCACCTCGCTTTGATCTTACTAACAAGCTGACCTTTTCTTCACCGTTAAGTATTTGCCACGTCAGCCTCTAACACATTCTAAAACCACCTTGCCTTGCTTAGCGAGGATCTTCTAGCTTAGTGAGCCTGCTCGCTTTGACATTGCTTAGCGAGCTAGTTGGACTTCATTTCATTATTTCTTTGTCACAATTCAAAAGGCAAGCACAAATACATATCAAAATAGTTGGAATTAGGTACAAAAATACAATTTAGCTATTTTTTAACAAAACCTAATATTTACATAATAATTGGAGTTTTAATATCAATATCTTATATAACATGTGAATAAGTGTCTAAAATATATATATTTAATTTTACTACTTTTTGGCACTTATCACTCGACCACCACATATAAGAGTTTAAACCAATATTTAAATTTGAAACTTTCAACCACTAGCATAAATGTAGTTTTATTTTATCGTGTTCCATGTTTTTTCTTCAAATTACTCTTTAAAAAATTGAGGATAATTTACGCGACAACGTGTAAAAATTAATTTATAGATACCATTATATATATGCTTCATTATTTTTTAGTTCTTTTATCTGCAACCCAAACATTATATACATAGTTTATAAAAAACACTTAAATTTTTTTTTTAGTTTGATTTTAAAAAAAATAAATAAATTGGTTTTCAAAAACACTTTAATTTAAATGACAACATTCCAACTTGTTTGATACCTTGTGTTTAGAAGTTATGCAATAAAATTTTACTCTAATTGTTACACTCAATAATGTTGATCTTCTATATAAAATAAAAATAATGTTGATCTTCTTAACAATTAAAATCAATGTCTATATTCACTATTCATGTAAAATCACTACTCAAAGTGTACATGAATATTAATAAAACTTCATTTTCTTGCTCCATCTACACAAAGTAGCAATTGTGATTTTAAAATTTCAATGTGTTGTCAAGAATTCAAAGCTTATAAATTTTCTTCCATTCATTCAATCATTCAACTTTTGCTTCCTGGACCTTTAGGAATGAAGCACTCTTGGTGCTTATTTGTTATCTAATAAAAGTATACGCCCATGTACCAGCCAAAGCTCCTAGAATAGGTGCCACCAAATATATCCATATTCCTTTATATACATTGTGCACAATAGCTGGTCCTAAACTTCTTGCTGGATTCATTGATGCTCCTGTGATTGGCCTGTCAAATATATTTTCACTCATGAGTAAGTTTTAAATTTAACATGAACATCAAAAATTTATTGAATAATATGCATTCTAGTCAAGAATACTGAGTTCGATCTCTGGTTAAAACAATACTAAAATTGAACAACACTAACACGTGACAACACATCAAACTTTTAAGGTATTGAACAATTTGTTGTTTTGTACGATATTTGATAGACAAAATGGTATTTTTTGTATTTTAGATGACTTGTATTTAATTGGGACAAAAAGTTGTGTTGTGGTTTAGTGATGGACAATAATTTTAGTTTTTGTCCTGTTTCATGACAATTATAAAATCAAACGCGGCACAACTAAAATTGTCCTTTCTGTTTTTTTAGCAGATCAAACTCTTATAAAGAGTTTGTCACCCATTTAGGTCTCACAAAACTCAGAATTAGTGTGTACAGTTAAGTATAAATGATATCGGGTTTACATAAAAAATGTGCATTCTTAGTTGCACTTAATGATATATAATTTCATTAAGGGTTAGAGATTAAATACCCAGCAAACAGCACATTTAGTGTGATTGCAGATCCAATTGCAAGTCCAGCCAATTCACCAATCTACATAAATAAATAAAACTAATTAGTTTTAATAATTTCTCAATTGTTATCATCAATTAATAATTTTTTAAAACAAATACTACCGCTCTGTTATCAGTGGCAACTCCAGAAATTATGAACATAAGGAAGAAAGTGATTATAAATTCAACCACAAATGCTTGGAGATCAGAACCACCAGTTGGAAATGTTCCAAAAAATTGATCTTCTGTGCCACTGAATATAAGTCTGAGAGTTGCACTTGCAAGTGTTGATCCAACTAGTTGAGCAATTATATAAGCTGGTACCTACATTACAAAATTAAATAAAAATTATTAACTTAAGAAAACATATAACCTATGAAGCTCAGACACACTGACACTGACACCGGACACGACACATATATTGACACGTCGATGCAGATAACTTTTTTGAAAAAGTGATATAATTCAATGTAATTGTAATTGTCGGTGTCAGACATGACACGTGTCCGACACCGAGACACGCCTAATTTAAAAAGTGTCGGAGCTTCATAGCATGTGACAAATAATAAATGTTCATATCAATATGAATCATAGTCATGTGACAAATAATAAATGTTCATATCAATATGAATCATAGTCACCAATAAGCATATTTTCTTATATAAGGCTATGTTTGGTATAATTCACCTGCTTTAATGGAAATCTTTTGGCAGAAGCATGAGCAATGGTAACAGCAGGATTGAAATGAGCACCAGAAATATGACCAAGAGAATAAGCCAATCCCATAACTGCAAGTCCCCAAACCATTGCAATTCCAGGAAGTGTCACTCCTCCATTGTTAAGATTTGTCACCACTGAACCACATCCAGCAAATATCAAGAGAAATGTTCCCACCACCTCTGCTACCAACTACATTCAATAATCAACATTGCACAATCACTTTTAATTAAGTCATAATTTTAATTACTACAATTATTTTGTTTTTTATTTTAAACTAAATATTCTTTACGCGCAACAATTAGTTTTTTTAAAAGAAAAGAAAAGTCACCTTCTGTAACATAGGAACACAATCTTGAATGCTCGAGTCGTCACATTTTTTGGTGGCGTCGTCATTTACATTCAAAACTACATCAATGTTTCCATTGCTAGCTGAATTATCACCCATGTTTAACAAAAAATAATTAAAGATAAAATTGAGAGATGGATTAAATCAAAGAATGTTAAATGATTTATATTTATTAGAGCACAAGTGATGAATGAAAAATCAAGAGAGCACAAACATCAATTTATGGAGGAAAAAATGTCTCAAAGTGGAAGATACAATGGAAACAGGTCAGAGATTGGAACAAATTAAACAACCTGTTAATTTGCATATACACATGTGTATTTATTTTTCAATTGACAACAATGAAAAAAACATGAAAAGTTTGTTCAACTAATTTTTTATAGGATTTAGTTTATTTTTTTGAGCAATAAAGTTGTTTAATGTTTAATGATATATGGTTGGCATATAGCATATGTTTTTTATTTGAAAAAATGAGTTGGAAAACAAAATTGAAGACAAATTATTATTAGATTTTGAATGATTCTTTTTTAGTTAGAAAATTTGGCATAAATTGGAGAACATAATTAACTCTAATTATAGCACATGCATGCAATGCACAATATGAATAAACTGTATTTTGTTAACATAACTCTAATTTACGTGACAGTTAAGAAATGTTGTTATCTTAATTTCTTTCATCTTAATTTTTCTTTTAGTTGCATACAACTAAATCACGGCTTTTGATTTTTGATCAAACAATTCATATTACATATTTGTAAAATTTACTATATTTATCTTTATTATATTGATTGATTCTTTCCTAAGCACCTTCCATTTGCTGCTACAAGTGGTTCTCATTATGCAATCAACTTTATCATTGATAGTCTACGTTCCATGGCATCACTTTCCATTAAATAGAACATGTTTTGATAAACAACTTAATTTGTAGCTTATTGCATAAATGTTTATCATGATAAGTGCTTATGTATAAGTTGTTTTAATAAGCTATCTTGGAGAGCTATTGAATATGTCAGTTGTTTTCGTCTCAATCAGCCTCACAAGTTTTTCTGCGAACAAATAAGCTCATTTAAGTCAATCCAAACAAATTATAAGTAGTGTACTTGTACCTTGAAAGTAAACCTTTTCAGGTAATATAGCATTGCCAAAATTAGTGAGAATAATATAAATTGTTTTCATCATTCTATTTTATCTTGTTCTAAATATTTGTATGCAAACTAAATGTAATCAATTATTGAAGTTGTCTTGTATTATGATAGTGGTAATCCTCCAAGCTCTAGATTGTTGTTTCATCTAGTTATAACTTAAGCTAATGAACACAATCCATCTAATCCAAAATACTAGTCTATTAGACACTAGAGAACATTGTTGATCACTTTAAGAGTTGAAGTTCATGGCCGCTTTTACTCTATCAATACTAGCCTGGTTTAGCTCTTTTTCCTTGTCAAATGTAAAAATGATTACAACACCAACAATTTGGGAATCATTATTATACTTGACTGAGTTCTGATAAGTACACTTGTTCTCGTCTAATTATAATATAAAAGATTATTGTACCATAAGGACCGCGCCAAGATAAATAGTGTGCTTTAAAGATTATATAGGGAGTTTTGGTTCGCTGAGGGGTTTTAAGAGTTTGTTGGTAATACTTGCTTAAGAATTTAAGATTAAAGATGGTTGAGTGTTGTTCAAATCCCTCCCATACTACTATTTCATAATTGGTGTTATACTCCCTTGCAATCTGTTTATTTTCTAGGCGGGTTAATTATGTAGTAATATGTACTTTCACATACGAATCTCACTTTATATATATTCTTTATACCAAGACAATCACTAATACAAGATATATAAGCATTACTAATTTCCGTTAAACCTATTTGCCACTAACCTAAAGGTAGGTGTTATCCTAATTCTTGACTAACTTAACTATTTTAGATCTGGAACTAGAGGCTTGTACGATACCTTAATTCTAACACTACTTCATAAACATGTGCATTATTCAGAAGTATAAATAATAACAGAATATAACTAAATATAAATAAACAGAATTGCAAGTAGTAATCTTTTTCAAACCAAGTTATATGTTTCAAATCATCATAGGGGGGGTTCATCTCTTAAACCTAACTTAAGGAGTTTAGCTACTCATAGACATACTTTATAACAATAACTCCGATTCTCTGTTGAGAGCTCCTTGCTCTCCACCGTGTTATTATGCTCCTGAAACTGTCACTTTTCAGAGCTCTTGTTGCTTTTCTGGGATATGTAAAATTGAGGAAGGAAGATATCTATTTATAATATTTTAAAAGGGTGATTTTAATTAGTACACCATCGTGGCACTATGGGTCAAAATATGCATATGGTGAATTGTGGTTCATCTGGTGGATATCGTGGCACGATGCAAGGTGGTTTGAGTTGTTTTTGCGTTTTCTCGATCCTTTTTTTCATTTTTTTCACTCTGTTTCTATTTTTCTTCATTCTTCGACAAGGTGCTTTAGAACTTTGGGGTTTTTTGTATAATCTTGCTATAAAAGAATATAGGGTAAATGGGCTAATACACCTGCAAAGTATGTTTTCTTTTTTCCCCTATAATATTTTTTGATATCCTCTATGAATTATTTTTGTGGATTTACTCCCCTGTGTTGACTTACTACTGATGTGACAGATAAAAGTCAACTGTCACATTAGCAAAAAGTGCATTGCTAGATCAGCAAAAGTTTATTTATTGCTTGCCACGTCAACAAAAAAAACAACAGATTGGTAAATAAAAAATAATAATTTTACTGGAGGTAATCCAAACAAAATATTTTATAAAGGGGAAAAACAAAAGTCGTGTAGTTTGTAGGGGGTAACAACTCATTTACCCAAAAATATAAACTCTTCTAAAACTATACTAAAATATATGAAAAATATCATATAAATTTCCGTCATCAATATACACCAACTAACATTTGACATCAAAGAAAGAACATGAACTCGAAGGATTTCGAACTCATGACCCAAAGGGGAGTTTCGTGCATCCTCAACCCAAGTCATTAGATTTGGCACCAAATTCAACAATAACTCAAACAATAGGAAAATATATATAAATGAATATAAAATTGTCCTTTAGTCAAAATGTATATTATTTGAAGGTATTGTCCTTTCCATTTTCTTATGTCCTTTAGTCGCCAATTTTTGGCCTAATAGATTGACTTAAATTTAGTATATCTATTGATGACTATCACCTGTGAGACTGTTTATACACAAATATTAATCTGAGGACAATTAATATGCAATAAAATGATAATTAGAATCAATACAGTCAAAAATCAAGGAAGTATACATATAACTTATTTATAATTAACTATACAAGGCATGATCTGAATTAACCTACTCTGATACATCAATTATGACACTTTCAACTATAAATCTAGAATAATACTTAAAGTATCACATAATTATATATTTATATTTATCTATACCTATATAAAGAGGATACACTTTTTTGGTGTGCCCTATTTTGTTTTCTATTTTACCATCAACTTCCAATTTTTCTAATAACAAGCAAAGTTGAAAACAAATTTATAATTATCTTCAACATATAACTTAGGATTATAAAAAATACATATCACATAAACAACGTACCTGTTTGGCACGCTAGTACTTATATAAAGAGGATACGCTCTTGTGGTGTGATCTATTTTGTTTCCTATTTTACCTTAAACTTCCAATTTTTCTAATAACAAGCAAAATTGAAGGCAAACTCCCTTTAAAAAACCACCTTTAATTAAATTTAAAAAACCACTCTTTTGGTTGTTGCCTTTGAAGTTGGTGTAGCACATATGAAATTTATTCAATAGAATAATAAAAATATTTTCCTAATGTTCTAAAATTATGTCTCAATTCTATGTATATATATTTGTGTGTGTGTGACTCACAAATTGACGAGCTAGCTAGATATTGATTTTCACAACCATTATAATCATAATAAAATCTCTCCCCTTCGGGATATTTCAAGTAGCAACTAAATAAACCTGAGATTCACTGTCAACGTAACATTGTATCTCACACATTTATTATTTTGTTTCTTCCTACTTTCCCTGCATATAAATAGACTTTTACCCCCTGTAATATACACGATTTTTGTTTTACCTCCTTTAAAATTATTATTTTAGATTATTCTATTGTAAAACTAACATCTTTGGATTACCCTCTGTTGACATTTTTGCTTATGTGAGGAGAGTAATCTAAAAAAATTAATTTTACAGGTGAGTAAACCAAAAATATAATTTTTTAGTGGGGTAAAACAAATTGCCTATATTACAGGGTGTAAAAGCCTATTTATATGGAGATAAAATAGGAAGAAACAAAATTGTAAATGTGTGAGATACAATGTTGATGGTGAATTTGGGATCTATTTGGTTGCTACTTGAGATATTTTCAATGGGAAGAGACTGTATTATGATTATAATGATTATTAGAATCATTACTTAACTCGGCAATTTTTGAGTCAAATTCATAAATATATCTCATTAATCCTATAGAATTATGTGACACCAATGTTTTAAATTGAACATGTTTTAAATACAAAAAAGTTAAAAAATAGCAATACCAATGTTTTCTCAAAAACAAAAAGCTAAGCAATACCAATGTACAAAAGAAAAATTATTGACATTTAACGGTATTATTGTTCTCAAAATCTTAGCTAGCTCTTTAAGTAGAACACAAAATCCAAAGAACGTATAAAATTGACAGCAAAGAAGGATTATGGAAATAAGAAATCTTAACATGTTTGATGTGAGACAAGCTTACCGAGTATGATTGTTCATGCCATTGATACAGCAAGCAATGTTTATGCCTCCATTTTCTTCCTAAACAATCATCACTGAAGTTTCCTCATCAGTCATCATGCAATGTTGTTAGTGAGGTAAAAGGGAAGCGTATTCTTCTATTCTTATGTAACATAAGAGGTTTTGGGCAATTTTCAACACCTTAAGAAGAAAAAATGTACAGTTAGATATCTCTCTCTCACACACACACACATCATAATTCTCAAGGAGATGAAGAAATAATTTGTCTTACACATTTCATTTCATATCCACGGTGTTATAATAGTTCTCTTTTTCCACCACCGCATACACCTCCCTTGCCATTATATGAGCCATCGACCTGCACTTCTTCAGCCGCAACAACAACTTATTTAAGTTTTGCGGTGCATGCAAACTGTGGATGAAGTTCATAAGCTTTGGAGAAGAAGGCGATGATTCTCTGACATTTGGTGACGATTCTCCTGCAGCAAGTAAACAAATTTCTTAAAGTTATATTCCCGAATAAAGAATTTTTTATTGATCGGAAATGATCACTGTCGTACGCGGTCAAATTAATTCGTAAAAGGTTTTAAAAAGTAGTACAAGGAGGTTAACCTTGGTCGTCTCTCTAGGATTCTCGATCAAAGTCTAACAATTATTAAAACAGATAAATATTGTAAGTTAAGGGGGTTTTGGTTTTGGAAAAAAGTTTAAAAGGATTAGTTAAATCAATTAATAAAATAAAAGACGATCGATTCATTGGATTTAGGCAACTAGATTGATTCTATCACAGGCTCACAAAGATATTTGTTCAACTATTAATGTTTTGGTTGATTTATAAAACTGATTATACAAGCGACAATCGTCCATGGTTAATTGAACTCACATGAGATGCTTATTGCTAAGCGCAAAATAGTTCGTATCAATTTCTATTAATTTGGATTAATATAAACAAGCGATGAATTAAAATGAATAAACTCAATTGTATAAATTTGGGACAGAATAATTAACCATCATTAAACACGAATTCATACATAATATAGAGAAACGAAATTGATAAGAGAAATCATAAATAGATAAACAAAATTGCTATTAAGTTCGAACCTCAAGAAATCGTGAATGAGTTTCTCACACCATTGACTCAATCTAGGGTTTAGTTCTCCATAAGCATAAGCTTCGGCCGAATTTCTCTATTATTTTGTGAATGAAATGAATGAGGCAGACCTAGGATGCGCTTCGGCATTTATAATGAAAGGAAAATGGGCCTTAAAATAATTGGGCCGAAAAACATAAGGTGTCCCGAAAATAAAATTGAGGATTTGATATTAATGACATACCTTTTGTACGTCATTGATTTGATTTTTAACAATTAAGATTATTTTCATAAGAAAAAGTGTTGTCCGTCCTTGTGTTTTAAACTTATTTTCTGATTTTTTAAAGTTAGATACAAATTTCTCTCTTTTAACGACGGTCATTATACTCCAGACAAATCTACTAAGACATAATGGATTCAGCAAAAGCTAAGCAATTAATAATAAACTGGAACATTAGCATTTTTTGATTTGAATCGGATATCCTCTGCGCGCAATTGCAGAGACTAATCTCTCAAATCCGGTAGGACCACAAAAGGTGGCTAAAGCTCTCTCTCTCAAAAGAATTAAACTAACACTGCTGCATTTTCCAGGATAGTTTCGATCTCATGACCTCTAGTTAAGCTAGAAGAGATCTCTTACCATCTCATCCAAGTGCTTTGGATACTGGAACAGTAGCATGATATACATAATCTCAAAGCATGCAACGAAAAATAATAAAATAATGAAAGTAAAGTGCTTACACCTTGTGTACCCCTTCATAATTTGAGGTTATTTACGCCTGAATCATTCAATAACATTTTAACCAATATAAATTTTATAAAACTGATAAGTGCCAAAAAGTAGTAAAATACATATATATATATATATATATATATATATATATATATATTAGGCCCTTATCAGCATATTTTATAAGATTAAAACTTGAACTATTATGCAAGTATTAGGTTTTGTTAGAAAATATTCCAATTTTATTTTTTGTACCTAATTTCAACCACTTTGTAGGTAACTTGCCTTTTGAATTGTGACAAAGAAAGAATGAAATGAAGTCCAAGATCCTCGCCAAGCAAGGCAAGACATTTTCATAAGGTGTTAGAAGCTGACGTGGCAAGTACTTAAGAAAGGTCGGCTTGCTAAGCAAGCCTTTATTTATTTTTCGGATTAGTATAAATAGGCTTTTAAACAGAATTTTCGTACAACCAATTTGCTAAGCAAGGTCAAAACAAGCAGGCTTGCTAAGAAAGAAGATCCTCGCTAAGAAAGGCAAGACAATTTCATAAGGTGTTAGAAGATGACGTGGCAAGTACTTAATAGTGAAGAAAGGTCGGCTCGCTAAGCAAACCTTTGTTTTTCTGATTAGTATAAATAGGCTTTTAAACAAATTTTTTAGATATAACTCACTTCTTCCAAGATCCAAACACCAAAAAACCCACATAGATAGCCGAAGGAGCAAGATTCAAGGGATTTAAAGGTGGATGCACAACAAATTGTTGAGGAATCATCATTGATATATTTGTTCATCTATTTTCTCCTTAATCTTTTGTAAAGCTACCATGAAAATGAATAGCTAATCTCTCTTTTGTTAGGATTAAATATAATTGACTCTATTAGTATGTATTTCTTTTGATCATGACATTATTTATGGTTTAAAGATAGAAAACCAGAGTGGTTTAACTCCACGAGATATCTAGTCCATGTTTAATGTTTAATATTTATTTTTTATGTGTTTAGCACCACGAGATCAATAAACTTTAATAAAAAAATTATTTTACTCCCTTTAATATAAGAAGAATTTAACATTTTAAATTCATTAAAAATCTAATATATCTAGTCAATAATATTGACTAGATATATTAAATTCTTAACTTCTTCTTACATCAAGGATCGGAGGGAGTATCTAGGAATCAAACTTAGCTTCTTCTAAACTTTATTCTTGAGCTCATTAATCATTTGAGTTTAATATGTTGATTATGAATACTCTCTCGGGTCACTATTATAATGGAAAAAAACACTTCAAATTTGAGTTTGTTGGTAATTGTTAGATAATAATAATATGTTAGTGGGTTATACAATAGAAACTTCAGATATACACTTTCTGAGTTTTTAGTTTTTACACTGAACCAAATGTTGTTGGTTGGTTATTCTACCTGGATTTTATTCTAGTATTCTAATATTACATGTCATATTCAGAGTTCAATTAATCTTTAACAACTGCAGGCTACTTATATAAGAGTCATTAGAGAATGAGCTCTGCTAGGGTTTTGCTCTTTGGTTAATCATCATCATCTTCTTCTTCTTAAAGGCTGTGAATTCATTGGTTGGGACTTAGGGCAAGCGAGAGTTTAAAGTCCTAGCACGACTTCCCGGCAACGGGAGGTCTATCGGTTAGGGACCAGTTTTGTCCTAGGTCTTGATTAACTTTTTTGATTCATGGCTGACGCTAATGGGTGGCAAATAGTTCAAGGTCGTCATAGACAACATCGAGGGGATATTCATAACAGGTACGATTTAGCAACGGACAGGAATCACAAGCATGAATATTCCAATCCTTGGACAAGTTATTTTTTCACGAATTTTCCGGATAACTATGGGGCTAAAGCAATGTCTAATGCGTTCCAACATTATGGTGATATTCGGGAAGTGATCATTCCAGCGAAGCGCGATAGAGGAGGACGGCGGTTTGGTTTTGCACGTTTCGACCATGTAAGGGATTCTCGTCATTTTGGTGCAGTTTTAGATCAAATTTTGTTTGGGAGGGAAAAGATTTCGGTCAATCTTGCACGCTACAGTCGCAGTGAAGGTTCTGATTGTGCTAGGGGGCGCCGACATCTTAATAACGAGCAACCAAGGATGGAAAGGGAAGGAGGTCTTCGCCATGATCATAGGCAGGGGGAGAAAAGTGATCATGGTACTGAGCAGCGGCATGTTAATCGTGGGGATGCCACAGAGAATGGAAGGCCTAGAACTTATGCGCAGGCTACGAGGAAGCTAGGGGAGGTAGGCAATGATGTGGGTGGAAGAGTTGGTAGACAACATGTTTTAGAGTATGAGGCCGAAAAGGGTGATTTGGAGGGGTTGAAGAAGGCTTTCGTGGGGATTGTCGTTAATCCGGGTATGACCTATAATATCCAAAACGAGTTTCATATGCAAGGATATTTCGGGATTAAGGTGACTCCTCTTGGTTCGAATCTGGCTTTGTTGGAAGAACTGGAGGGTGGAGAAATTGTTGCTTTGTTGACCGAAGCGAAGGAGTGGCTGAATACGTGGTTTAGTGATATTCGACCATGGCAACCTAGGGATATTGACTCCGAGCGTAATGTTTGGTTAAGGGCGCATGGGGTGCCGGCTCATGCATGGAATTATCAGTTTTTTTCCAAATTATCACAACAATGGGACACTTTGCTGTATCAGGATGAGTCTACTTCTAAGAAACTATCCATGGATGTCGCGCGACTTATGATTCGTACTAAGGTGCACCAAGTGGTGAATGAGTTTGTTGATGTGCGGGTGGATGGGGTGGTGTTTCATCTTCGTGTTTTTGAGGACTCATATGGCCCAATGCGCATTACGGTTTCAAAGCAAGCTGTCCATGAGGGTTCAAATTTTGATTCTGACAGTTGGGAGGATGATGGTGAGAATGATAATGGAGAATTCCGAGGTGCTTTTGAGGTGGAGGATGTGGATTTGGTTGTGGAGGAGGGTCCTGCTGGCCAAGTTAAGAAGGCAGCCAACAACACTGAGTTGCTTCTTTTACAAAACGGTGGGAATGGACCGGAGGTGGCCTCGTTTTCTTCTACTACGGTGGTTCCTCAAACTTGTCTGAATTCTCAGGAAGTGGCGGGGGGAGTAAGGGTGTGAAGGGAGGTTCGGCTATGGTGGATGACTTTGGTGTGGACAAGGCAAAGGTAGTGAGTCAGGAGGAAGGGGGAGGTGGATTCACTACTTATTCTTTGCCACAACAGGTTGTCAAAGGGGGGGGGGGTGATTAGTAAGAAGGCTTCATCAGAAAATTTGGGCCAAGTATCTAAGCCCAATGGAGTGAAGGGTACTGTCCATGTGCATAAGGGTATGGGGACCAATGAAGGATCCCCTAATGTTTTTACCCGGTTATATCAAAGCCAAATAGGAGGGTCTCTGCGAGCTGTCAAAAATCGGAATGGTACACAACACAAAAATTCATCTTTGGTGGTGTGCGATCGCGAGCAACATTCCAGTTCAGCTGTTGCTTTGCGTTCGTCTAGCAGGTCAAAAAACCAATTCGGTGTTCCAGTGGTCGACAATACAACAAGTTTATCACTTCCTCTTGCGAGGGTTGAGCGAAAATTACCCTCTTCCGCGCGCAATGCCATTAAACCGGTAGGTTCACTTTCCTCTGCTGGTGGTATACTATGTTGTAGTTCAATTAATTCGGAGGATATTCGTCATTGAATACTAAGGCTGTCAGAAAATATGACCTTGAAGTTGTTTCGAAGGTGTGGGGTGGTGCAGTGAATTTAGGGGTTGATACCACGAATGTGGGATGTTTTGATTCTGTGTGTTTGAAAGCAATTGAAGCTAGTGAAAAGCGAGATGCTGCTGATCGTCGCAGCAGGGAGCACATTAATGGTATGAATCCATGAAGGTTGTTTCGTTTAATATGAGAAGGTGGGGACGGGGTGTAAAACGTCAGCAGTTGAGTTCTTTTCTTCGTCAGGGTGCATTTGATGTTTGTATGATTCAAGAGACCAAAACGAACTCCATACAGGATTCCTCGGTCTTCTCTCTTTGGGGCCATAACGATGTGGATTGGGTGGTAAGCGATTCTATTGGCTTATCTGGTGGGTTGATTGTTATGTAGAATTCTACGGTTTTTCGCCTTATTAACTGTTATGCTGGGGTCGGTTTCTTAGGCGTAAGTCTTATGAAGGATGATACGACCTTTCATTTAGTGAATGTTTATTCTCCGTGTGGTCTTCAAGAAAAGAAAAAATTATGGGGGGATTTGATTTCGGTTAAATCCAGTATCGGTGGAGGGTTGTGGTGTTTTGGCGGTGATTTTAATGCGGTGTTGCATGCTCATGAACGACACAGTTGTAGCTAGGATAGTAGACCATTGGAGAGACTCTTATTCCAACAGTTTGTCGAAGAGTTGGACGTTATTGATGTTCCGGTGTTAGGGAAGAGGTTCACTTGGTTCAGTCCTGCCGGAAAAGCTATGAGCAGGATTGATCGTTTTTTGTTGACGGATGATTTTATCTCCTTTTTTCAGATTTCTGGTCAGTGGGTAGGAGATCGGGACATTTCTGATCATTGTCCGGTTTGGTTGATGGTGTCGGCTGCTAATTGGGGACCAAAACCATTTCGGGTACTCAATGGGTGGCTTGATCATCCTAGCTTTCTACCTTTTGTCAAAATAGAGTGGAGTAGTTTTAATGTTGTTGGTAAAAAGGCTTATGTGCTGAAGGAAAAACTCAGCTTGTTGAAGGCTAGTTTGCGCAAATGGAACAAAGAAGTGTATGGCATTCTTGACCTTAATATTGAAAAGACGGTGAAAGAGTTGAATGATTTTGAAGGGATGTTGGCTAATGGGGGGAAAGAGGCTGCCCTAATTGCTCGGGCTGGTTTGAATCAATCGTTTTGGCAACAATTGCATCACAAAGAGAGTTTATTAAAGCAGAAATCAAGAGTGAAATGGGTAAGGGAGGGGGATTCCAATACCAGTTTTTTTCATGCTTCTATCAAATATCGTCGCTGTCGTAACTAGTTGGTAGCTTTACGAGATGGGGATAGTTGGATACAGGGTGTGGATGACATCAAGGAGTTTGTCAAGAACTATTTTGCAGACAATTTCAGCGAGCAGTGGGAACATCGTCCGACACTCAATGGGGTTCAATTCCGGCAGCTTTCACCAGACGACAATTTTCGGTTGATGGCTCCTTTTTCTGTTGATGAGGTTAAGGATGTGATATGGAGTTGTGATGGTGACAAGTGTTCGGGTTCGGATTGTTATAATTTTAATATTCTCAAAGCCTGCTGGGAGATTATTAAAATTGATGTCATGAGTTTTTTGAATGAATTCCATGGTAGTGCTTGTCTTCCGAAGGCTGTCACAGCGTCGTTTTTGGCTCTTATTCCGAAGAAAGACCATCCCCAATCTCTGAGGGACTACAGGCCTATTTGTTTGGTGTCCAGCATGTATAAATTACTCTCTAAATTGTTGGCTGCCCGTTTGAAGCACGTTATGGGGTCACTAATATCTACGGTACAGTCGGCTTTTCTACCGGATAGGAAAATCTTAGATGGAGTTCTTGTTGTCAATGAGTTGTTGGATTTAGCGAAACGGCGGAAGGACAAATGTTTGATGTTCAAAGTTGATTTTGAAAGAGCCTATGATACGGTCAATTGGAATTTTTTGGATTATATGATGTGTAGAATGGGTTTTACGGACGTTTGGTGTCGCTGGATGAGGGCTTGCGTCTTTTAGAGCTCTATGTCTGTACTGGTTAATGGTAGTCCTACGGCATATTTTCAGGTTGGCAAGGGGCTGAGGCAGGGAGATCCACTTTCACCTTTTCTCTTTCTGATTGTTGTTGAGGGTCTCTCTGGGCTTATGCATAATGCTGTGGAGAGTCAGGTGTTTCATGGTTACAAGGTTAGCGATTCTATTCGGTTTCATACTCTCCAGTTTGCTGATGACACCGTTTTAGTGGGGAAGGGTAGCTGGAATAATTTATGGGCGATCAAGACTGTTCTTCGTAGCTTTGAAATGGTGTCGGGGTTGAAGGTGAATTTCTTTAAAAGTAAACTATATGGGGTAAATCTGGATGCTGGTTTCTTACAGGCTGCTTCGGCTTTTTTGCATTGTGCGGTTGATTCGGTTCCGTTCCGTTTTCTTGGTATTCCAGTTGGTGCTAACCCAAGGCGGCGTGTTACGTGGCAGCCTATAATTGATTCTATGAGGAAAAGGTTGAGCCAATGGAATGGTCGTCACTTATCTATCGGTGGCAAGGTTACATTAATCAAATCGGTGCTTTCTAGTTTACCTTTGTATTTTTTCTCTTTTTTTAAAGCTCCGGCATGTGTTTTAAAGGAGTTGGTTAGTATTCAGCGGAATTTTCTATGTGGTAGAACTAAGTCGGCATCGCATATGTGCTAGATTAGTTGGAACCGTATTTGCCAACCCAAGGAGAATGGAGGGTTAGGTATTAAAGATCTAAGGTTGTTTAATTTTTCCCTTTTGTGTAAATGGAAATGGCGGTGTTTGTCGAATTTTTCAGCTCCGTGGTATGATCTCCTTGCGTTCCGTTATGGTCATTTTCCTAATGGTGTTTTGCATGAGGAAAGTGGGTATTCACGTTGTCGTCCATCTTTGTGGTGGCGTGATATTTGTTCTGTTGGGGGGAGTTCTGACGAGGGTTGGTTTGGCTATAATGTTAGTAATGAACTCGGGGATGGTCAGGAATTCAGTTTGTGGACAGATAAGTGGTTTGATGTGCAACCCCTGTCAGTTTCGTTTCCATCTTTGTTTCTTAAATCAGCTCACCCACATGCCCGTGTTGTTGAGATGGGTGTGTGGCGGGATGCGGCTTGGTCGTGGAATTTAATTTGGAATGATGTTCTTTCTGCTGAAGAGGCAGCGTCGGAATGTGAGCTGCGTTTACTTCTTATGCAGGTTCAGCCGTGTCGGGATAGGCCAGATAGGCGTCGGTGGATTTCGCATACAACGGGTTTGTTCTCGGTGCAATCAACTTATTCTTTTCTTATTGCTAAATCGCCTATTGCTGCTATAGGTTTGGATACGAAGAAAGCCTTGAAAAAGTTGTGGGGGAATAATGTACCGTCCAAAATTAGCATTTTTGGTTGGAGGTTGCTTTTGGCGCGTTTACCAACGAAGACGGCTCTACATGCACGTGCTGTTACTTTTACTGACCATGTTCCCGGGTGTGTTTTCTGTTTTTTTGAGGAGGAGAATTTGATTCATGTCTTTTTCTTATGCCGTTTTATCAAGCAGCTATGGATCCTTATTTGTACTTGGATGGGCGTGGGAGTTGAACCCTTCGTGGATGTGTTTCATCACTTTGTTTCATTTGGCAAATTCATTACGGGTAGGCGGAGCAAGCGCTATCGGCATATCATTTGGTTGGCGACGACTTGGAGCATATGGTGTATGCGGAATAACTTCATCTTTCGGGGTTTGGCAGTTGATGTTAATTCCTTGTACAATCACATTCGTTATATTTCTTGGTTTTGGTTTGTTGGTAGGGCATCTCTTAGTGATTCCTTATCTTATGCCGATTGGTGTGGCAATCCTTTACTTTGCATTCAAAATGCTATGTCGTGAATTTGTTCGTTTGTAAGAGATGGGTACCTCTTGTACTCCGTTAATACCATTATTTGATTATCAAAAAAATGTTAGTGGGTTATAACTTGCAATAATATAATAAGTCTTTTGGAATACTTTGACCAAGAGACTTATATAGTTTTGGTTTTCTTTATATATTTTATATTGTAACTCTTGTTTTGATAAGCTATTGATATTCTATTGTAAACTCTAACTTCTATTTGTTTGTCTCTTTCTTTGTTTTGCATCGGCATTCTTAACATGGTATCAGAGCTTGGTTTGATTTTGGGATCTAGTGTAAAGTGGTCCGCAGGTTTTCGGAGATTTGGGGCAACGGTTTTGATTTTGCGGTTTCAGTCGGAAGTTCTGTGAACAGTCTGTACGGTGCTCTTTCTTTAATCTTCCGCTGCTTTGTTGTTATTCTGGTACGGTGTTTTTATTGATTAATTTGTTGTCAATTTGGGATCTACTGTATTTCGTTGTTATTGGGAAGTTTACTACTAAGGTTTCCTTGATTTTGATATTGTGCCTTTCGTCTACTTGGCTACAGTTTTGGGTGGTGGAAATTTGTTTTTTTTTTTGGGGGTTTCAATGAGATGCCAACAAAACAATAAATCTTCTCTGTGGGCTTCATAGAAGTTCCATCAATATAACTCCACATATCTTTTCCAATCAGAAAATTCTTCATTACATAACTCCAATAAGGATAATTATCTCCATCCAATTGGACACTAATAGACTGAAGGGAATCATCTCTAACGGTGCTCATCATAATCAACTATGAGACAAGCAATAGATACGTAGTTGATAGCTTTCCTTAATTGCTTAATTCTAGTCTTTTGCTTATCTCATAGTTGATTATGATGAGCACCGATAGAGATGATTCCCTTCGATCTATTAGTGTCCAATTGGATGGAGATAATTATCCTTATTGGAGTTATGTAATGAAGAATTTTCTGATTGGAAAAGATATGCGGAGTTATATTGATGGAACTTCTATGAAGCCCACAGAGAAGAAGGATGCTGATAAGTATGCAGAAATTTTGAAAACATGGAATAAGAATAATTCAAAGGTTATTAGTTGGATAAATAATTCAGTCACTCAGTCGATAGGTATGCAATTGGCAAAATTTGATACTGCTCAAGAAGTTTGGGAGCATCTGAAACGTTTGTATGACCAGTCTAATTTTGCAAAACAGTATAAGCTGGAGAGTGATATTAGAGAGCTTAAGCAGAATGATATGACAATTCATGAATTCTATTCTGCCATGACTAATTTATGGGATCAATTGGCTCTTATGGAATCACCTGAATTGAAAATTCTCAAAGCATACACTGACCATAGAGAAGAACAACGTTTGGTTCAGCTTCTGATGGCTCTTCGTGATGATTTTGAGGGGCTTCGTGGAGCTATTTTGCATCGTATTCCTCTTCCTAAGGTTGATTCAGTGGTTAGTGAATTGTTGGCAGAAGAAACCAGACTCAGATCTCACTCTAATATGATTTTAGACAAAGGAACTCTCTCCACTACTCCATCTGTTTTTGCTACTCCGATTTCCAAAGGAAAACCTCAAGGGAGGTTTAGATATGATATCAACGAATGCGCTTATTGTAAGGAGAAAGGTCATTGGAAATCACAATGTCCCAAAAGGTTGAGAGGAGATAAGAATAATTTCAAGAGTCCAACATCCAATGTTGCTACTGTTGCTAATGATATATACTCATCTGAGGCTACTTCTCAAATATCTGATATTGCAGAGCAATTGCAAAAGCTTCTTGCCACTCAGTCGCGTGCCATGTCTGCCTCATCTGTTCAAGGATCCACTTTCCAAGAGGCTGATTGGGACATGCCGTAGTCATATTATGTTTAATTTGTTCTCTTTGTTCTGTTTAATTTTGATTGTTGTTTTGTTTGGTTTGATCTGTTATGTTTTGTTTCTGAAAATCTGAATCCGGTGAGAGAATACTCACAATCTGAAACTGAATATGAAGTCTGAATTATAATATGAAGTATGAAGCAGAATCTAGAGTCTGAAGCCGAATATGAAGTCTGAATCTGGTTCCCCCACTTCGATTAATGCTATTGGTTAATTTAGTTTATATTATTAAGTATGATTTTCGTTTTGTTTTGTTTGACAAACTCTCGATGATTATCTGTTAATGCATCGTGAGTTTGAGGGGAGATGTTAGATAATAATATGTTAGTGGGTTATAACTTGCAATAATGTAATAAGTCTTTTGGAATACTTTGACCAAGAGACTTATATAGTTTAGGTTTTCTTTATATATTTTATATTGTAACTCTTGTTTTGATAAGCTATTGATATTCTATTGTAAACTCTAACTTCTATTTGTTTGTCTCTTTCTTTGTTTTGCATCGGCATTCTTAACAGTAATATACTTGCTTAAGAATTTAAGATTAAAGATGGTTGAGTGTTTAGGAACACTTTTTTGAAATAAATTAAATAAGTTCAAATTTTGTAAAGAAAAAACAGGTTTATAAAAAAAAGAGGCTATAAATATTCCGAAAAAAGCTATACTCACCGAAAAAGTTGCATTTCTAAAAAATTCATACCAATCCACGGAATTCTTTGATTTTTGATGTAAAAGGTAAGATGGTTGAGTGTTGTTCAAATCCCTCCCATACTACTATTTTATAATTGGTGTTATACTCCCTTGCAATCTGTTTATTTTCTAGGCCGGCTAATTATGTAGTAATATGTGCTTTCACATACGAATCTCACTCTATAATATATATATATTCTTTATACCAAGACAATCACTAATACAAGATATATAAGCATTACTAATTTCCGTTAAACCTATTTGCCGCTAACCTAAAGGTAGGTGTTATCCTAATTCTTGACTAACTTAACTATTTTAGATCTGGAACTAGAGGCTTGTACGATACCTTAATTCTAACACTACTTTGTAAACATATGCACTATTCAGAAGTATAAATAATAACATAATATAACTAAATATAAATAAACAGAATTGCAAGTAGTAATCTTTTTCAAACCAAATTATATGTTCCAAATCATCATAGGGGGGTTCATCTCCTAAACTTAACTTAAGGAGTTTAACTACTCATAGCCATACTTTATAACAATAACTTCGATCCTCTGTTGAGAGCTCCTTGCTCTCCACCGTGTTGTTATGCTCCAGAAACTGTCACTTTTCAGAGCTCTTGTTGCTTTTCTGGGATATGTAAAATTGAGGAAGGAAGATGTCTATTTATAATATTTTAAAAGGGTGATTTTAATTAGTACACCATCGTGGCATGATGCACCTCATCGTGGCACTATGGGTCAAAATATGCATATGGTGAATTGTGGTTCATCTGGTGGATATCGTGGCACGATGCAAGGTGGTTTGAGCTGTTTTTGCGTTTTCTCGATCCTTTTTTTCATTTTTTCACTCTGTTTCTATTTTTCTTCATTCTTCGACAAAGTGCTTTAAAACTTTGGGGTTCTTTGTATAATCTTGCTATAAAAGAATATAGGGTAAATGGGCTAATACACCTGCAAAGTATGTTTTCTTTTTTCCCCTATAAATTTTTTTGAGATCCTCTATGAATTATTTTTGTGGATTTACTCCCCTGTGTTGACTTACTACTGATGTGACAGACAAAAGTCAACTGTCACATTAGCAAAAAGTGCATTGCTAGATCAGCAAAAGTTTATTTATTACTTGCAACGTCAACAAAAAAAACAACAGATTGGTAAATAAAAAATAATAATTTTACTAGAGGTAATCCAAACAAAATATTTTATAATGGGGAAAAACAAAAGTCGTGTAGTTTGTAGGGGGTAACAACTCATTTACCCAAAAATATAAACTCTTCTAAAACTATACTAAAATATATTAAAAATATCATATAAATTTCCGTCATCAATATACACCAACTAACATTTGAACAAAAATGTCAAAACTCAAAGAAAGAACATGAAGTCGAAGGCTTTCGAACTCATGACCTAAAGGGGAGTTTCGTGCATCCTCAACCTAAGTCATTAGATTTGGCACCAAATTCAACAATAAACTCAAACAATATAGGAAAATATATATAAATGAATATAAAATTGTCCTTTAGTCAATATGTATATTATTTGAAGGTATTGTCCTTTCCATTTTCTTATGTCCTTTAGTCGCCAATTTTTGGCCTAATAGATTGACTTAAATTTAGTATATCTATTGATGACTATCACCTGTGAGACTGTTTATACACAAATATTAATCTGAGGACAATTAATATGCAATAAAATGATAATTAGAATCAATACAGTCAAAAATCAAGGAAGTATACATATAACTTATTTATAATTAACTATACAAGGCATGATCTGAATTAACCTACTCTGATACATCAATTATGACACTTTAAACTATAAATCTAGAATAATACTTAAAGTATCACATAATTATACATTTATATTTATCTATACCTATATATACACTCTTTTGGTGTGCCCTATTTTGTTTTCTATTTTACCATCAACTTCTAATTTTTCTAATAACAAGCAAAGTTGAAAACAAATTTATAATCATCTTCAACATATAACTTAGTATTATAAAAAATACATATCACACAAACAACGTGCTTGTTTGGCACGCTAGTACTTATATAAAGAGGATACACTTTTGTGGTGTGATCTATTTTGTTTCCTATTTTACCCTAAACTTCCAATTTTTCTAATAACAAGCAAAATTGAAGGTAAACTCCCTTTAAAAAAAATTAAATTTAAAAAACCACTCTTTTGGTTGTTGCCTTTGAAGTTGGTGTGGCACATATGAAATTTATTCAATAGAATAATAAAAATATTTTCCTAATGTTCTAAAATTATGTCCCAATTATATATATATATATATATATATATATATATATATATTTGTGTGTGTGTGACTCACAAATTGACGAGCTAGCTAGATATTGATTTTCATAACCATTATAATCATAATAAAATCTCTCCCCTTTGGGAATATCTCAAGTAGCAACTAAATAAACCTGAGATTCACTATCAACGTAACATTGTATCTCACACATTTATTATTTTGTTTCTTCCTACTTTCCCTGCATATAAATAGACTTTTATCCCTGTAATATACACGATTTTTGTTTTACCTCCTTTAAAATTATTATTTTAGATTATTCTATTGTAAAACTAACATCTTTGGATTACCCTCTGTTGACATTTTTGCTTATGTGAGGAGAGTAATCTAAAAAAATTAATTTTACAGGTGAGTAAACCAAAAATATAATTTTTTAGTGGGGTAAAACAAATTGTCTATAGAGGGTATAAAAGCCTATTTATATGGAGAGAAAATAGGAAGAAACAAAATTGTAAAGTGTGAGATACAATATTGATGGTGAATTTGGGATCTATTTGGTTGCTACTTGAGATATTTTCAATGGGGAGAGACTATATTATGATTATAATGATTATTAGAATCATTACTTAACTCGGGAATTTTTGAGTCAAATTCATAAATATATCTCATTAATCCTATAGAATTATGTGACACCAATGTTTTAAATTGAACATGTTTTAAATACAAAAAAGTTAAAAAATAGCAATACCAATGTTTTCTCAAAAACAAAAAGCAATACCAATGTACAAAAGAAAAATTATCGACATATAACGGTATTATTGTTCTCAAGATTAATATGCTTTAAGTGAGACAAGCTTACCGAGTATGATTGTTCTTGCCATTGATAAAGCAAGCAATGTTTATGCCTCCGTTTTCTTCCTAAACAATCATCACTGAAGTTTCCTCATGCAATGTTGTTAGTGAGGTAAAAGGGAAGCATATTCTTCTATTCTTATGTAACATAAGAGGTTTTGGGCAATTTTCAACACCTTAAGAAGAAAAAATGTACAGTTAGATATCTCTCACACACGCACACACACATCATAATTCTCAAGGAGATGAAGAAACAATTTGTCTTACACATTTCATTTCAAATCCACGGTGTTATAATAATTCTCTTTTTCCACCACCGCATACATCTCCCTTGCCATTATATGAGCCATCGATCTGTACTTCTTCAGCCGCAACAACAACTTATTTATGTTTTGCGGTGCATGCAAACTGTGGATGAAGTTCATGAGCTTTGGAGAAGAAGGCGATGATTCTCTGATATTTGGTGACGATTCTCCTGCAGCAATAAGTAAACAAATTTCTTAAAGTTATATTCCCGAATAAAGAATTTTTTATTGATCGGAGATGATCACTGTCATACGCGGTCAAATTAATTCGTAAAAGGTTTTAAAAAGTAGTACAAGACGGTTAACCTTGGTTGTCTCTCTAGGGCTCTCGACCAAAGTCTAACAATTATTAAAACAAATAAATACTGTAAATTAAGGGGTTTTTGGTTTTGGAAAAAAGTTTAAAAGGATTAGTTAAATCAATTAATAAAATAAAAGACGATCAATTCATTGGATTTAGGCAACTAGATTGATTCTATCACAGTTCACAAAGATATTCGTTCAACTATTAATGTTCTGGTTGATTTATCAAACTGATTATACAAGCGACAATCATCCATGGTTAATTGAACTCACATGAGATGCTTATTGCTAAGCGCAAAATAGTTCGTATCAATTTCTATTAATTTTGATTAATATAAACAAGCGATGAATTAAAATGAATAAACTCAATTGTATAAATTTGGGACAAAATAATTAACCATCATTAAACACGAATTCATACAGAATAAAGAGAAACGAAATTGATAAGAGAAATCATAAATAGATAAACAAAATTGCTATTAAGTTCGAACCTCAAGAAATCGTGATTGAGTTTCTCACACCAATGAATCAATCTAGGGTTTAGTTCTCCATAAGCATAAGCTTCCGCCGAATTTCTCTATTATTTTGTGAATGACATGAATGAGGCAGACCTAGGATGCGTTTCGGCATTTATAAAGGAAGGAAAATGGGCCTTAAAATAATTGGGCCGAAAAACATAAGGTGTCCCGAAAATAAAATTTAGGATTTGATATTAATGACATACCTTTTGTACGTCATCGATTTGATTTTTAATAATTAAGATTATTTTCATAAGAAAAAATGTTGTCCTGTGTTTTAAAATTATTTTCTGATTTTTTAAAGTTAGATACAAATGTCTCTCTTTTAACGAAGGTCATTTTACTCCGAATAAATCTAGTAAGACATAATGGATTCAGCAAAAGCTAAGCAATTAATAAACTGGAACATTAGCATTTTTTGGTTTGAATCGGGTATCCTCTGCGCACAATTGCAGAGATTAATCTCTCAAATCGGGTAGGACTACAAAAGGTGGTTGAAGTTCTCTCAAAAGAATTAAACACTGCTGCATTTCCCAGGATGGTTTCGATCTCATGACCTCTAGTTAAACTAGAAGAGATCTCTTACCATCTCATCCAAGTGCTTTGGATACTGGAACAGTAGCATGATATACATAATCTCAGAGCATGCAACGAAAAATAATAAAATAATGAAAGTAAAGTGCTTACACCTTGTGTACCCCTTCATGATTTGAGGTTATTTACGCCTGAACCATTCAATAACATTTTAACCGATATAAATTTTATAAAACTGATAAGTGTCAAAAAGTAGTAAAATACATATATATTTTAGGCCCTTATTAGCATGCTTTATAAGATTAAAACTCGAACTATTATGCAAATATTAGGTTTTGTTAGAAAATATTCCAATTTTATTTTTTGTACCTAATTTCAACCACTTTGTAGGTATTTGTGCTTGCCTTTTGAATTGTGACAAAGAAAGAATGAAATGAAGTCCAACTACCTCGCTAAGCAAGGTCAAAGCGAGATCAAAGCAAGTCAAAACAGAAAGTCCATGATTTTGCTCATACAACCAGTTTGCTAAGCAAGGTCAAAACAAGCATGCCCGCTAAGCAATAAGATCCTCGCTAATCAAGGCAAGACAATTTCATAAAGTGGTAGAAGCTGACGTGGCAAGTACTTAATAGTGAAGAAAGGTCGGCATGCTAAGCAAGCCTCTATTTATTTTTCTGATTAGTATAAATAGGCTTTTAAACAGAATTTTCATACAACCAGTTTGCCAAGCAAGGTCAAAACAAGCATGCTCGCTAAGCAAGAAGATCCTCGCTAAGCAAGGCAAGACAATTTCATAAGGTGTTAGAAGCTGATGTGGCAAGTACTTAATAGTGAAGAAAGGTCGGCTTGCTAAGCAAGCCTTTGTTTTTCTGATTAGTATAAATAGGCTTTTAAACAAAAATTTTAGATATAACTCACTTCTTCCAAGATCCAAACACCACAAAACCCACATAGAGAGTCCAATGAGCAAGATTCAAGGGGATTTGAAGGTGGATGCACAACAAATTGTTGAGGAATCATTATTGATATATTTGTTCATCTATTTTCTCCTTAATCTTTTGTAAAGCTATCATGAAAATGAATAGCTAATCTCTCTTTTGTTAGGATTAGATATAATTGACTCTATTAGTATGTATTTCTTTTGATAATGACATTATTTATGGTTTATAGATAGAAAATCAGAGTGGTTTAACTCCACGAGATATCTAGTCCATGTTTAATATTTATTTTTTATGTGTTTAACACCACGAAATCAATAAACTTTGATGAAAAAATTATTCTACTCACTCTAGTCCTTAATATAAGAAGAATTTAACGTTTTAAATTTATTAAAAATCTAATATATCTAATCAATAACATTAACTAGATATATTAGATTCTTAACTTCATCTTACATCAAGGATCGGAGGGAGTATCTAGGAATCAAACTCAGCTTCTTCTAAACTTTATTCTAGAGCTCATTAATCATTTGAGTTTAATATGCTGATTATGAATACTCCTTTCGGTCATTATTATAATGAAGAAAAAAAAACACTTCAAATTTTTGTCATTTTTATAAGTAAAATTAACTACTTTTAAAATAATTAATACTACTATTTCAAATATACACTTAAATAAAAAAAATTAACTATACTTAACTTAATTTCTTTTTTTTTTACAAGACTTAACTTAATTTCTTAAACACCGCTTAAGTAGTTTTATCTGGCTATTATGTCACGATAGACTCTTGACGAATTACAATAAAAGTCGTATGGGTCTTGGAAGTGCTATGTGTAATTTTTGTGGTAATATTATAGAGGATTTGTTGCATGTCTTACGTGATTGTCCTCTAGTCATGCCTCTTTGGTTGAATGTAGTGAGTTTGAATTTTAGAAATGATTTTTTCTTGGGAAATTTAAAAGAGTGGATTAGGCTTAATATGAAGTGTGACGTGGGAGAGCAGAGAAATGATTTTGCATGGAAGGAGTATTGGTCCATGGCTTGTCACACACTTTGGTATTGCAGGAATAGAGAGTTGCATGACCAAATATTCCAAAGGTCTTTGTTACCAAAGCAGCACATGGCACATGTTGTGAAAGAATATAAACTTGTTGTTCATACTAACAAAATTGTTGGTGAAGTGCAGCATGATACTATTTGGATAAGCTAGAAACCACCGTCAACTGAGTGGGTTAAGATGAATTCAGATGGATCATGCAAGAATAATGGCATAGCTGGTTGTGGTGGTCTTATAAGAGGGTGTAATGGAGAATGGTTGGGTGGTTATGCAAAGAATATTGGTAAGTGTAGCGCGTACGTGGCGGAACTTTGGGGAGTGTTAGAAGGATTGATGTTTGCAAGAAGGCTGGGGTTTCCAGCTATTGAAGTCAATGTAGACTCTTTGTTGGTGGCAAATACTATTAATAGTGACAAAGAAGGTAGCTTTATGGGTAGAGCATTGGTGAATAAAATTTGTACTCTCATTGCTTTGGATTGGGATGTAGTGGTGAGACATTCTTATCGTGAAACCAACCAGTGTGCTGATGCTTTAGCTAATCTTGGTTGCTCTCTAGATTCAGATATTTGTTATTATGAGTCGTGTCTTATTCAGTTTCATCATTTGTTGCTTGCTGATATTATGGGGATCTCTGTTCCTCGTATAATTCCGTTGTAATTCTTCTTTTTTTGGGCTTTTGCCCTCTTTGTAATCAAAAAAAAAAAATAGTGACCGGATAGAGTAATATTTAATTTAAGTGACTCAATGATTATTTTTGAAAATTTCTCTATCCACCCCCCATAATTCTTCGTCCTCCCCTAACTACCTTATTTATTCTTAGGAGATGTTTAAATAAAATTTGAGGCGTAGATCCTGAAATAGATTTCGGGATGTAAAACCGGAAGTTTGTGTGAAGTTATGCTAGTATATGCACCATCCCAAAATGAATTTTGGGTTCTAAATTCTGAAATGGTACATGCACCTCCAAAACTTCACACAAACTTTAGGTTGGTAGTGACTGAAGAGAGTAATATTTTATTTAAGTGACTCCATTATTATTTTGGAAAATGTTAACATGTGCCTCAAGGGCACATGTTAGTGAGATAAATAAAGAAACTTTTGTATCGATATCCGTGTATTAGTCTAATTTTTAAATTTTTCATGTTTTCAATGCACAAAATTTAAGAGAATATTTCTACTTTTAAATTCTTAACATGTGCCCTTACATGACCCTATTATTTTTTACCTTAACAATTGAAAAATAAAGGGAAAGCAAGCAATGGGAGGGAGGGAGGAGAGAGAGAGAGAGAGAGAGAGAGAGAGAGAGAGAGAGAGAGAGAGAGAGAGAGAGAGAGAGAGTGTGGAAGTACAGTACAGTAAAGTGTGGCAGCGGCGCAGTGTCTTCTTCTGTCTAAAACCGCTTCCCAACAATAACCTCAGTGTTTCATTATTTTGTTTTGTTGGATCGAACAAACAATTAAATCTCTTTGTTCTTCTTCCGCACTTTCATTCATCATTTCATGTTTCATAATCTTACAACTACTACTACTATTACTACACTTTCAATTCACTCTTTTTCTCTATATCCATGCAAGTAAGTATATATATAAGCAGCAACAAATTCACCTCAAAACAAAAACATATGCTTCTATGCTTTCTTAGCTTGCTGTTGGATTCAATGTTTTTGTCTTGTCTTTTACACAATACAATTCAACCAGTTTTTTTATTTTTATATATTGAACAAAAATAATATATCTAACTTTTTTCTTCTTCTTTATACTTCAAGGTACACTTTGAGAAGAAGCAACACATACATGAGTCAACAGTTTTGAATTAACAAAGACAACAACAAGGTCTCTTATGCTTTTTCTATTTATTTATTTACTTACTTTATTCTAATTTGTTTTAAATTATATGTTTGTTTTTTGTTAGCAAAATAAAATGGTGGTGAAAGTGTTAGTGTTATCATCTTTAATGAGCTGAATTTTTAATATATTGACTCAGTTTAATGAGCTGAATTAAATCTGCAAATTCTGAATTTTTGTTTTCTCTTTTTGGCTTTTGTTTCATTATTAATTGAACTTTATGGATTCAGATCTATATGAGCTGGGAAAAGAATTCGGTAAGTCATCAAAATTGTGTAGTCACCGTCTCACCGAGTTCTTTTCATAGCAGCTCATATAGATTTATACGAGCTTAGAAAATATTCAGTGAACTTGTTTTGGACGAAAACGGTTTTGGTTTAGTTCATGAACCATAAATTTAATTCAGTTTGGTTTGGTTCATGAACCATGCACATGCTTAGTACAAAAATGGCTTTGGTTTAGTTCATGAACCATAAATTTAATTCGGTTTAGTTTGGTTCATGAACCATGCACAAGCTTAGTACTTAACACTGCCTTCATTAATTTCCCTTTCTATATGTTAAGAATGTTGAACCTCTCTTTATTCATAATTTTATTCTAGTTTGATAGAACATTAATTGAGATATATAGTGCTCCTCTTTTACCAGTTTCGGTTCGTCTTGTGTTGAAACTCGGTTTTATTAATAATATATTTGCTGTTTAAAAAAAAACAAAATTGAGATATATAGCTTATTATTTTTCCCAAAGTAAATAAAAATTTATGATTTTTTTTGTCTTGGATGATTAATGATACTAATAAAATTAATTTTGGGCTGCTTTTGTGGCTGTGTTTGCAGAAAGGGAGGTTCAGAGACCTACTAATCAGTCTTTTGCTTATGATAAAAGCCTTAAACAGCCTTAAACAAGGGTTTCTGACTTAGACTGTGATATATCATATCATCATTGCTTAAATAAATGAAAAAGCTCTTTTTATCATTATGCAGCAAAAGTGCAAAACTATTCATTGAGACTTAATTTTCATCATCAATTCAAACCAAATCCTTTACTCTCTCTTTCTATTTCAACTTCATACTTTCATCTTCTGTTGTTGAAAAAAAGGCATGATTGTGATATGGAGAATGAGATTGAACAACCATGTAAGTTTCAAAGACTTGGAAATATTGTAAACAATTCAAATAACAAAAAAAGCATAAGTTCTTCTGGTAGAAAGAAAAATGTTGGAGGAAGTGATTTTCAAGCTAGTTTGCAACAAAACTCTTCAAGAATTGTTAGAGTTTCTAGAGGTTCTGGTGGAAAAGATAGACATAGTAAAGTAATGACTTCAAAGGGTTTAAGAGATAGAAGAGTTAGATTATCAGTTACAACAGCTATTCAATTCTATGATATTCAAGATAGACTTGGTTTTGATCAACCAAGTAAAGCTATTGATTGGTTAATCAAAGCTGCTTCTGATTCTATCTCAGAACTTCCTTCTCTCGATAGTACATTCGCTCAAACCGATCCTCAAAGCGATGAGAATCAAAGATCGAATAGTACTAATCAAGAAGGGTTTGTATTTGATGAAAGACAGAATCAAAGACAGAACAATAACCTATGTTTGTCTAAGTCTGGTTGTAGTAGTACTTCTGAGACAAGTAAAGAAAATGAGTCTAGTATTGGACAGCATCGACAAAAACATCATCAGAACACATCGATAACTGGTTCTTTTACCGAGTTACTCACAGGTGGGATTGGTAGGAGTACTGTAACGAATACTGATGGATCGGTTCATGGTAATCAGATTCATGATGGTGGTTTCTTAGGACATTCTCATTCACTTCAAGTTTCACCATTTAGTGATGAAAATGAAAACAACTCGGATATTACTCAGTTGCAGCATTTTCCATTCATGTCAACATCATCTTCTGATCAACAAAATGGGAATCATGATAATTATAATCTCAACTTTTCGATATCTTCTTCGGGCCTTGTTGGTTACAATAGGGGGACCCTTCAGTCCAATTCACTTTTGCCTCATTTTCAGAGGTTTTCACCTATGGATCATGGATCATCAACTTCATCATCATCCAATAATCTACCTTTCTTCATAGGAGCTTCTGCTGCTCCTGCTGCTGCTGCTGCTACTGCAACAATGGATCAACAACACCTTCAATTCTCACCTCTCTTTGATGCTCGTTTGCAACTTTTCTATGGCGATGGAAGTCGGCATTCCGATCAAAAGGATAAATGCAATAAGAACTGAGTTCTTCATGCAAGACCACATTTCCCTTTATTCCATCTTCTTCCTGGTAATAAGCACCCTCAAATAAAAATTTAGTCTTTATATGTTTTCCCATACATTTGAGATTTTTAGATGTTACCCTTTTCATTTTTTTATCTGATTGTTGTTTTTACTTATCAATTAGTGGGTTCTCTAAAGTTATTTTTAGGTCTCATTTTTGTGTCTTAAGTTTTTTTTGTTACATTTTAGTCGCTTAAATTATAATCATTATGCACTTTATTTTTTCTTTCGGATTTTTATTTGAGTCTCAAATATTTCCTAGGTGACATTGCATTTTGGTGATAAGACGTTAGACTCAACAAGAAGAAGAAAATGTAGGTAAAAACCACGGAACTCAAACAAGAAATTAACCGAAAAGACTAAAGTGATTAATATTTGTAATTTAAGAAACAACAAAATTTGTTTAATTAATGATTAAAGTAATATGTTTGTAACTTAAAAAACTAAAACAACTAGAAAATATTCAAACAATAAAGTGAAACTGAAAAATAACTTAAAAAAAAGTATTGTACTAATTTAGCCTAATTAGTAAGATTTGTGGTTGGTTTGTGTCTTTTTTTTCTTCCCCTTTGACATGCTTAAACCTAGGAGGATATACTACTAATACACAAGATCAATATTTAATTTGATTGTGTGTATAACTATACTGTTGGATTTTGTGTGGTGTGCAATACAATGAGACACCACTGGCTTTCTTGGTAATGGTAAACAAATTGGCCACTATTGAGCATAGTTTTAGGAGATGCTATCTGTTTATTTTGTCATTTTGTTTGAGTCTTGCTGCACTGCATGAATATGCGTGAATAGGGTTTTCAATCCATTGGCTGTCTCCTTTATTGATCTTGGCTCCCCTTCTCTCTTGCACCCTTTGAGTTCATGCCATGTGTTACACTTCTTATGTCAAACAGTTCTTATGTGTAATGGAAATTCTAAGATAGGAGTACTCTCTCATTGGATAACTGGTATATCTGATCTATAACATCGATCAATATCAGTTATTCAATGAATTTTATAAAAAGAATTAAAGAGAGTATTATATTAGTATATAGTTTTACAGAATATGGATTGACTGTTGTAACTGTAACACGTATAGTAAACAATTTTCCACTATTTCGATCTTAACTGTTAATATTTAATCGGACTGTTTCAACGGAGTAACTTGATAAATTTTTTTCCTAGTTTTACAGTCCCACTAGTTCATTTCACTCCAAAGCTCCACTGTATTATAACAAATCAACAAGATTTTAATTAGTGTTATGCAGAAATATATAAGTACTAACTAAGCATGATTAGTTGGCTAGGATAAGCACACATATGATGGGGGAACTTTTTCATATGGTGAAAGGTTCATGCACGTAGGCACAACTACTTGACCCTTCAAGCATAAAAGGAATCAGATTCATAAAGTAGCTAGGATAGATACAAAATAATGTGGGGTACTTCAACTTGATTGAAAAAATTAGCAAAAGATATTTATTCATTCTCATACTTTAAAGTTTTTCATATATGTACTAACCTATTAGATGGTATATTGTTTATAATTTTGTTTTAGCATAAGTTGTACTATTCCTTTAGCAAAGTATAAATTGTATCATAATTAACCTTGCAGTATAATTTGTTGTTGTTTACATCAAATTCAATTTAATATTCATATTACCTATCATGTAAAGAAAAACATTATATTGATGCTTTTTATGCCTTACTAAGAATTTTATGAACAGCAAATTATGTTAGTAAATTGTTAGATTTATCAGATGTTAATAAAAAGTGGGATTTAAATCTTGCTCCCTTAGTTTGGCCTTTTTTATTTTTACCTTTTTTAATATATTTTGTTCTTTAGTTGATTAAAAAAAATTGCCTTTTTATATTAGATGTTTGGCCATTTTCTCAAAGCCATTTTCAAAAACATTTCACTCAAAAATAGAATGGAAAATTTGGAGGAAAGTCAATCTAATTTGTCTTGTTGAAAATTCCCAAATAAAATTAGTAAGATACCATTATTCCTATTTTCCCTTTTTTTTTGAGATTCAATAGATAATTTAATCTATATAAGATAATTACGTATGTGTCAAATGTAAACAGGCAACAAGTTGCGCCGTTTAAATGTGGTCTAAAACAAATTTTACAATAAGAAATTCAGCTCTAACTTCAAGTAGCCCATACGATGTTATAAAACGACGGAGTTCAGTTGATTAGAGTGAAAACATTAATTAACAATGGTAGTATTTGGTTGAGTAGACGTGAAATGACTGTTGGCTTAAGAAATTGTTGATTTGGGAATGTATTATGATATTTATATTTGTACTATAATATTGTTAAAAGAGTATTAAAATCATAAGAGTCGTATGTTTCTAATAAATAGAAACCTTTTGCATGTTATTGATCTGCATATATATTCTCTTATTTCTTAATGATATCTTCTGCTTTTGTTGTGACTGAAAATCCTTTCTTAAAGGTTTAATTTACTCTTGATATGATGTACAATAACTAACATGTGATTTTTGTTTTCTTTATAGGAATTATTTTCCATGGCCTTTCTATGTAAGAGTAGCAAATTGTGTCCTATCCTTGCCTTGTTCAGCAAGTTGGTGGGTGCATTGTTGTCATGTCATGTGTTTGGTATTTCTTTGGCCATTTTGAGTCATTGAATTTTACATTTTGTTTATTTGGAAATTTCTTGTGCATCCAGATTATTGTTGCTGTTTGGAGCAATGTAAAAGAATCTTGATTGAACTTACTTTTTTGATTTGTACAATTATTTTGAAAGTTGGATGTAGTGTTGTTATTTTTTTTTTTGAGTATGTAGACGAAATGATAAGTCATTAAAAAGTCACACATACAAAGTGGAGAGATTGTAGTTCGAACTTCAAACAACTTAAGTAAGTAGGTTTGTTGATTATTTTGAACATGCTATTTTGTCATCAATATGATTACTTTACTTACCAAATTTCATTAATTATGATGTACTCATAAATCTTTGAGGGTTGGTATATTGATTTTTTTCTTTCTTTTTCTTATTAATAAAAAATAAAGTTAAATCTATATTAAAAACCAATACACGATTCTCACAAGAGACGAGAAAACGAACAAATCCACTCTCTAAAAAGTGAGTGGGAGTCACAACCCGTTTTATGTTGTTCTTCGTTGCCTTTAACAAGTGTGGTATATTAGGATTATGTATAACATTTTTAAACTAATAATATATAGTGAATAAATTTTCATTATAAAAAAAATGTGAAATTAAAACCTATCAAAGAGAACATTGATATATTTGTAAGATTATTTTTATATTTATTTTATCAGTTTATTTTTCTTCATGTTTTGGGCCTGTAATGGCCATCTGTTTCTACCAAGACTACCTACTACCTTCTGTGGGCCTTTTTGAGATTGTAAGCCTAATCACATGTAAATAAGTAGGTTGGTTGCTTTCTCCAATGCAAGTTATGATTTTATTTTTCTCACCCTGTACCATAATCTGGCATTTTACTACCCATTCAAAGCACCAAAATCATAAAAAGAATTAATTAGAATGTTTAAAAATTCACTTACATATTGTTTTGGATTGGAAACTTGTACAAATCTGTACAATTATCACTCAAATCTCGAAAAAATTAGAAATTATAATAACAAGGTCGATGTATCAATGAACTCTAAGAAATTAGTTCCGGTGGACCATACATATTCTCGACAAAATAAAAAATGAAAGTTTGGAGAAGATGATACTGTAAAAAGATAGATGAGTTTTTTTTTTCTTCATAATAATAATTTTTATTTGATAGGGGCTGGTATGCAAATTTAAAAATAAAGTGTATATTAACAAAATATAAATAATTCTAATGACATGTCAAGTGAAAGACAAATGGTGATTTTTTATTTATTTGAGTATAATACCTAAATTAATGTAAAGGGTATGGGAGTGTTCTTTTTTTCTCTCAATTACTGAAACTTTTTAAATATTTTGGGGTATATAAAAACATTTGATGATTCATTTAATGTCACATATTTGTATTTATATTTCCAAAATTGTAATAATGGAGGAAATTAAAAGAATAGAAAATTGTGAGAATTCTAACTCAAAAATATATCACATGAGTATATTTTCTTGTAGAGAGCTACTTGAAGAAAACCCATATATTATAGACTCAATCTTTCATTGATCTCTAAATCGGAATAAGATTGTCTACCTTTGAGAAGATGTAGATAAATATAAAGAGAAAAGATGAAAGGTAGACAATCCTAATCCCTCTAAAATCATTTCGGGATATCGAGGGGGCAGCTAGGATCATCCACACGATGATCAAGAGCATTCATATAAGTGAGTTGGACACCACACTCTTACCCAAAACCTTAAGGCAATGAGTTTATGGGTCCTTTCAGTTATAAATGTTCAACTCTCCACACATTTTTTCAATGTGGGACTTCTTCCCCATACTACTCATCACACTTGACACTTCTTGAATTTCAACAACAATGACTAAAAATTGTAATAAATATTTCAATTATTATTTATGTAAAACTATTGGTATCCAACCCACTTGCAGGGCTCATTTAAAGTTAAAGTTTTTCTCTGTACTGACTCATCGAAATTGACACCAGAGGAAATCTAGCCTAAGATATTGTAATGAGCACACTCCATAAATCAACACCACTAAACCAACTCAAATAGATTAAGACTCACTCTTTTCTTAAGAATTAACCGGTTTATATAAAACATAAAAATGTTAACAAGAATTATGATAGAAAGATGATATAAGGCCAGGTGAGCTAGGAAAAGTAATCTTATATTAAGAGATGATATAGAGAATGAGTCTTATAATTAACGACAAATATACTAGTCGGTAAGTAATTATTAATTAAGGACATAAAAGTGTACAATCCTTAAGGACAAAAGAAGATAATGAATAATAGATGCAATAAGTTTTGCTGGAATCACGGATGCTTTAATTTACATTGAGACCATTTAATTTGTTGAATGCATATAGTTTAATCAAAACAATTTTCACTTTAAAACGACATATAAGAGCAACTTTAGCTTAGTAGAAGCAATAAAAGAAGAAAAAGAAATCCATAGATACGATCAGAGCAATTTTCTTACAAAAAGTTCAATGTCATTTTCAAAAAAGTTAAGGCAGATATTAATATTATACTGTAATTAACATAATATTATAGCACACGCTAAGAAGATGAAGACTTTATTTAAAGCAACAATTAGCTCTCTTGTTTGACTTGCCAACTAAATCAACAATAATTTAGGTCCATCCGTCTCTTTCTATAAGACACCGTTTGACAAAATTGAACTATTCACTTATTTTATTTTGACCATATTTTTTTAATAATGCATAGATGTAAATATTAACATATAAGATCTTGTTTGATTTGTTTTGATGAGTACTTTTAAAATATCAAGTTTTTATAATTTTTACTATTAAATAATTAAAGATATTTGTGATCAAAATTATGTATTAGCATACGTGCATTGGTCAAACGAGATCTTATATTTAGAGACGGAAGGAATATGTAACTATATAAGTGATTAATTAAATAAATGTATTAATTAGAAATATGTGCACATCCAATTGCTTCAATTTGTTCTCGTATATATAGTTCACCAAATTATTTAAAGAGCGAAGACTTATGTTAGTCCTCACAATTTTCTACAATTCAATTTAGTTGCTTGCAAAAATAAAATCTAAATTAATTTATGATATTTTTATATTTGAGACAAATTATAGTCCTGTTAGTATAGAGAATCAAAGATTAATTTGTCCTAAGATTAAAATGCCAATGACTATTTAAGGTTTTATTTTTATCAAAGTATAAATAGAGCTGTCAGAAAATTATAAATAATCAAAATGGGTCATTTCATTAAAATTATAAATAATCAAAATGGGTCATTTCAAAGTATAAATAGAGCTGTCATTTCATTTTATTTTGTTTTTTGGACGTTAACTTTAATTTGGTCATTTCATAGAAAGGTTTGAAAATACAAATGAAACCCAAAAATATAATGCTCCAAAATATGTTAGTGTGATGATATATACAAAGTACAATCATCATTAGATAAATCCAAATGAGCCATGTACACATTAATTAACATAATTTATTATTTTTGTTCTTGTTCATAAATCATTATATATATCCTTATTGTTATACAAATAATTTTTTGTTGAGTGGGTTTAATTCCCAATCTGTCACAAACTGTGCCGGCATAAAGTTTAGCATGTGGGGGATTGTTCACCATTTGATGTGTCCTATATTATTCCCCCACTTGGAATCATCTTCTCACGTAGGGTAGTTTTTTTAAATAATTAATAGGCTAGAATAAAATAGAAGGCGACATCTTCAATTATAATAATATCAAATAAAATATAAATGTATTTAAAATTACCAAAGTGTGTGATAAGAAAACAAATAATAAAGAGTCGGCAGAATATATAGTTCAGTAGTCATAGTTTAACTAGCAGTAAATATTAAAATTGTTAGATTAGACATTCATGACTAGAGATTGAATTATGATATCTTTATTTTTTTGTGCGAGTTTCTAATAATTTGTCATTTCGTTTACCTACCAACAAAAGAAAAAAAAAGAGTCAGCAAAATATTATAGATAATAATTAGGGTACGATTTCTGACTATTTTTTTATTTTCATTTTCACCACCATTCGGCTTATTGAACTGGCTAATTCAATAGGAGATAAGTAACATCAAGTGGTTTAAGTCTATGTCAAATGAAATTCTATTGTACATGAAGAAAATTTTTGTATGTTTCATAGATTTTAAAGTGTAGAGATTAATTACTGTTAAATGATGGTGGAAATTTTTATACCTATATATGATAAATCAATGAAATAAAAATAAAGAAAAGGTATGGTTAGTAAGCAAAGTTAATGTATTATGTATATATAGGTTGTGTTTGATTTTAGTTAGAAAGTATAGAAATCATTTCACGTGGAATGTAATTGTAGAAAGCTAAGGTACCTATGATCATGTGACATACAGGTAGAATTAGAAACAGAAACAACTAATTACATAATAAAATAATTAATATTTGTCCCAAAAAAAAAAAATTAATATGTGAATTATTGTTAGAGAAAGAGAAACAGAAGGAAATATCGCATGAGGTCGGTTCTTGGAAACACATTTGCATTTGCCATCTCATCACAACTGTAATGGCTGCCTGCAATTTTCAGTTTTCTGTTTATACACAGCAAATATTTAAAAATGATTAATATTAGATCAATAATGAAAATGATGCAAGTTATAAGGTCGACTAGTAGATTAATATTTACAAAATTTATTTTAATGTTTGACACATTGACTAATATTTAAAAAATAAAGTAACAATTATATTGTAATTTAGCTGATGTTGATTCTAAAAAGTAGAATTTTACACGTTTAGTTTTATTTGTAACATTTGAGATAATAATTTATTTAATGTCAGTTTCACAAAATAAAATAGAAGATATATTTTTTTTATAAAATTAATACATTTTTTAATCATACTTATTGTTTTCTGTTATTATAAAATTAATTAAAACAAACATTTTTTCACCTTTAAAAAATATACCTTATTATCCTCATAAATTTAACTCAATTGGTAAAGAACATTGCACATTTGTGCAGGGATCAGAGTTCGAACCCGGTATACCCATACAATTAAGAGAGTCAAACATTTTATTAATCATACTTAAGAAATCTTTCCTAAATATATGTATCTCAAGAAAACAAGTATCTCAAGAAAACAAGAAGTGTCTTAGTTTTTATCATGAATTCGTCTCTCTTGAGCATGGGTGTCATTTCAATTTCTTGACACAACTATAGATATTGTATATGCAACCTAATTGACCAAACATACTATAATATGACCCACTACTTCTTGCTCCATTATGTAATGAAAACTTGTTTGTGTAGACAATGACTAAATTCAAATTTCTAAACAAGATTCAACTTGTGAAGTAATATAGACCACAAAATAAATAAGCTCATCACCAGATTCACCCTCTTTGAATTTCACTTACCTTTTTCAATCTATGTGTTCCACCAAGCTGCCTTATCTCACATTGAGTGTGACAACTAGCTGATGTGCCTCTTCAAGATGATTAAGTTTATGTTTGGTATCACGGTGAATGCGCTAAAATTACAGTTATCCACCGTGATTTTATAGAAGTTACAACTTATAATTTCTAAAAAATTACAGTAGGTCACTGTGATTCTAGTACATTCACCGTGATACCAAACATAAACTAAAAGTTTCAAGTTCGAATTCTAACTTATAAAAATATCCTCATTAACTGAGTTATATTCACAAAGATTAAAATACACGTTTTGTTTTATGAATTATATTACATGTATAAAATATTTTTACCAACATTGCGATGATTATAATTTCTGTCGCAAAATTTGGCTAACCATATATCTTTAGTGAGCTCTTGTAAATCAATCCTCAATACTCAATTATTTGTGACTTTACTTAAATTCTAGTCCAATTCATGTTTGTACTTTAATTTAAATGCCTCTTTATTTTATTTTTTGGTACAATAAATGCCTCTTTATACTTCCTACTAATTTAGTTATACATGCATACATATTTATTTTGGTATGACCCATTTATTTGTAGATTAAGACATGGTATGTGCAGTGTACACTGATTCCAGCAATTTAGTCATTAATACTAAGAAGGAAGAATAAACAGAAAATAATGATAGTCAAATATTTTGGTTACAAGTAGACGTAGTGGAGAGGATCCATCCATGAGTGTCCAGTGGTGAGAGCAATATCTATTATAAAAATAAAACAATAACTATATTATTATTATTGTTATTATTATTATTATTATTTTTTTTTTTATTATTATTATTATTATTATTATTATTATTATTATTATTATTATTGTTGTTGTTGTTGTTGTTGTTGTTGACATAAATATGAAGATAATTAAAGATATAAATATTAAATGTTGAAGTATATAATAAAATTGTAATAAATTTAATTAAGAGTTTGAAACATTGAGGGGAAAACTACACAAAATAATATATTTATATTTACTTATAATTTTAACAAAGTCTAGGAGTATTTGCTTGCTACCAAAATTGAAATATAATGCATGTAGGTCCACCATTGGTTGTAGGCAAAAAAGAACAATTTTCTAGACAAAGAAAAGTTTGATATGTGTCCCTTTACACAAATGATCATGTCGATCGATTTCAATTATGAAGCATCAAGTTTTAAGAACAATATGTTGGTGTTTTGTGATTAAAAACAAAGTTGTTACTAGTAATAATCAATTATTACACATAATAGTTGTTACTATTAAAAACAAAGTTGTTACTAGTAATAATCAATTATAACAGGTAAATGAATATTTTTGAAAAATATTTTCTTTTCTATCATTTAAATATTAGTTACCAAAATTATTTTTTTTGACAAAAATAAAAAGATGTTCATTCATTCAAATAGATAGATTACATCAGATATAATTGCAAATTCAACGCCGCTAAAAACATAAAAAGATGAATCTGCGAACATGCTCACAGCATCCAAGTTAATAGCATGAAACGGCTTACTTTTGCCTACAAATATTGTGATAAATTTAAGGTAACCGGAATACCTATGCCTCCGGATCTGCATCGTTGAGGAACTTGTCATTTGTTGAATCAGCAGTCAATCAAAGTTGATCTGTCTTTCCGAACCAAACAAACACCGCACACGACGGGAAAACAAACACCGCACAAGATGGGAGAACAAAACCTCGCACAAGACGGGAAAACAAACGAGCGTCGCACTGAGACGACGAAAATCACAATAACTCAAAAGAATATTCAATTGATATGAATATCACTTATTTAGATTAAAAGAGAAAGAAAAAAGAAACACAAAGGTGATTTTAGGTCAAGAAAAGACCCAAAATCACCCCTGTTTCCAAACAAGAACAAAGGAAAAGCAAGCTTTGGGAGAGATGAGAGAAATAGGGCCGGCTGGGAAACCAACAAAATTTTTTGGCCAAAGTGATGTGTTAGTCCTCAAACATATCTTTACTACTCAATCCTTTGTTAGTTACCAAATAGTAATAATAGTGATAATATATAAGAAATTATTACTCATAATAGTAATAATAGTGAATATTGAATTTTTTAATAAAAATATATATAAGAAATTAGCATTAGCATAAATAATAAAATAGTTGGCAAGATTAAGTGTTGATTTTTGTAAGATTAAGTGTATTTAAATTAAATTATTCTACTTTTAAATATCTCATGTCTCTTTGCATTTGTTACTTAAAATAGATTTGTTTTTGTTTAATAAAAATAAAATAGAAAAAAATTGCATGAAGTGAGACTTGAACCCACCTCCTTTAGATCAATAAGCACACATGTAACCACTGCGCCGTGAGTGCAATTCAGTATCTGTTAACGCAAAGATATAAGTATATCAGCAAAACTTTTTTATTTTATTAAAATACCTAGGGCATAATAGTAATTTCCTTTTTATCGGCGGTGGGCGGCAGCCCATCCCTGCCACCCCTATATCCGCCACTGGCCACGAGAACTAAAGGAAATAGTAAAAAGAAAAAACAAGGATGTTACATATTCCTAATAAAATGTTGATTTCCCTATTCATATAGTCATCTATTATCATTATTAAAAAAAAAACCTTGACATCATAGCAAATAAGAGAGGTGTATTTTTTTTACTTTCACTCTCTTATTCTTACTTCATAGGGGAAAGGGACCCTAATAATCTAGAGTTTGAGATGAATTCTGACAACAAGTGGTTTCAATCTCCTTCCAAACGTAGTTACGTGGAATCGAACTGCAGTCTTTCTTACCAAGTTTACCGTATTTCCAAAAATTTATATGCAATTCAAAATTAAATGAATAAAATACAAGGGAAAAGAGATGAGACTCATAAGAGAGAAAAAGAAACTCATAACTTTGGCTTATAATCCATTGTTTCTTTTGGTTAGAACCGTTGTGGGTTGGTAGTAATTGATCAACTTCATGATTGATGAACGGTGAAATTGATTGAGTTTATAATAAATGGTTGGTTCATATAGAACAAGAGTCTCAAATACTACTATTAGTATTTTATTTGATGTTAAAAAGATAACACTAGTTAAGAAGATTAAAATCACTATCTTAATGCATAATAATAAGAATAAAAAAGTAACAAACCTACTCATGAAATTGTTTCATAGCAATCTCTGCTAGATAAATCTAGTACTCATAATATCTACTCCTATAAAAATTTGCAATTATAAATGTTGGAAGTTAATGGTACATAACATAGTAAGTAGATTCACTATAGCTATCTGACTAGATAATTATGTTGTATTAAATTGAGCTACCTATCACAAGGGGACCATCCTCCCTAAAATTAAAGGCACCAAGTTTATAGTTTTGACACGGTGTAACAAAAAATCAAAAACTAGTGCTACTACTAAGACACCATGTTATGTGAGCTTTAAAAAAATCCAATTTTGTTATCTATAGTATGTAATGCATGTAGTATCTATCAGTTATCAACTAATGTAAGCTGTTTAATAGCCCACTGTTTTTAATTATTGTCATGCTTTTCAAATATCTTTTGACAGCTAAGCTAGATCAAGCTTCAACTTGATTTTGACTAACTTTTTAAGTAGCAGTTAGGCATATTTTCTTCATGTCAATAATTAACATGTAAATGTCATGTTATGAGAGTAAAATAAAATTAATAAATTTTGTGTCCCTATAAACTTAACTCAGTTGATATGATATCACACATAAAATACAAAGATTGGGATTCAAGTCTTAATACGCCCGCCCACCTATTTACTTTTAAGGTGAAATTCTAACCATTAGGCTACCTAATCAAAATAATAATTAATGAATCCTAACCATTATGCTTTTTTGACAAGTGCTTGTGTGAAATCAAAATCAGCTTATGAGTAAAAAATATGAAAAATTCAATCTCATCTCATTTAACAAAAAGAGGAATATTTTAGTTTCATTCTCAATCCTTACCTTGTGAGATCAACTTTCCAAACTAACTTTAGCTCACTTCAGCATTTAATCAGTTCATGAGGTGAAAGTTCAACCTCAGTGCATTTAATTTACTAGACAACAGAATTTTCATCACAAGTTCAATTCAACTCCTTGGCTTGAATCATATGATTTATTGAACTGTTTACAAATTCACTCATAAGTAAGAGTTTCTAAATATGACAAGTTGAGCTCAAGAAAGAGTAAGTACAGGAACAAGTATTGCATGGTATGATTTGACTCATCCAGAAGTTATTTAAAATTACAGAAGCAAAAGTACATTGCTCATTTAAGTTGAGAAGAGATATATCACAAAGACAAACCAAATTGATAATAACCTAGAATATTCACAGATGGAGACCCCGAAAACGGCATATGATATGACAAGTAACTCAAAGATCTTACAAGATCACCCTAGTTGCAGGTCTCTTATAAAAGCATTGCCTCAAATTTTAAAACCCAGCAGATGCATTCAGTATCTCAGTCGAAGTAAGATAGGTAAATGATTTGCAGCTCCTTTAATAATAACTACTACTCATATATGGTATGGGTGCTGCACTTTGATCAGAAGCTGGAAAGAGCAATATTCAGACAAAATGTGTTTCTGATTCCTTCTATATTAGGAACTTCATGTTCCCCAGTTTCAAATGATTCTACATTCCCTGAAATTTTCATTACAAACAAATAAATAAGAGTTTTCTTAAACTTACAAAGAAAGAACAATAATAATGCTCGATCAAAAGAATTAAATAACTAAAATGTAGGAAATATTTGCAAAATAAGTACTTAATAGTGATAAAAATTATAGGCAAAAAACATTCCACACAACCATTTCAAAATCAGAGATCAAAATAACAGGACCAATGGTGTATTTTATCATCATTCTACAACTTCTAAAACAATTAGAAGACATATATAGCATATAAATTAGATTCTAACTACAAAAACATTTAGCATTAAAGTGAAACGGTGAAGAGCTCTTGAGTTGAAAACTAGCATTAAATATCCAAGAAAATTAGACCCAAACCAAATCAAACCTAAAACATGAGAATTCTTCCGAACATACATAATTAATAAGAGCCTTGGCAGATTCATTTAGCAGGCAAACACAAACACGAGGTTATAAAAAAGTTTATGACCGCGATCTGGGCCACATCATTAAGGTTATTAATGTATCCAGAACTGCAATTGAGCCACATTTGACCGCAATTATCCACAATATCAAGGACGAAATCAAAAACATTGGGCAAACACGCGCACACAAACACTAATAAACAATTACTTCAAGTTGCAATCCATTAACATATGACAAAACCATTATTAACTTGTTTGGCAAAAACAAAAAAACAATGATTACAACTTCATATTTATATTCACTTAAAGTATGAATCTAATGATGAATAGAAAAACACATTAAAAATCGATTGCAAAAAAATGCACCTTATATGGGATCAAAAGGAATTCATCTCAAGGCAATAAGTCCTTCTCTTAATAAGCATTGCAGCAGCAGACCGATACGGTTCTTCAAAAGCCGTCGAAACCCAAGACAAATCAGATCCTTCCTTCTTAACAGTAGAAGTTGACAATTCACTAGGCCTAATCGCAACAAGAGTAGCACCTTTCAAAACAACACCATCAGGTAACTCCAAATGAGGTGCATACCAAAGCCTCATATTAAGTGCAGGTACAAGAGTCCTCTTCGAAGCAGAAGAAGCCGATAGCGGCTTCACTCTCAATTCCTCAAGTTGATCTCTATTCATATACAACACACCTTGACCATCAGCATCAGTCAAAACCAAATTATCAAGAGTCGTATGCTCCGATATTATCGGTTGCAACAAGTAATGTCTAGCAGATGCAGCAATCAATGAACTAATCGTCCAAACCACCCTTAACTTTAATCCACCGTTCGTATAAAACGAATCCGGTATACTCCCATTATCATCACCCCCACCACCACCACCATTATTATTTCCACCATTTCCACCACAAGATGCATCTACAACAACCCCATCTTGATTTTTCGGTTGAAAAACCGACGAAGCACCTAAAATCACACAATTATCAAGCGTGGATCCAAAATCAGCTCTCCATTTCAACAAAACCCCATCCTCAATCCCTAATTCGCCACTCGGAAGCTCGATCCGAAGAACTTTAAGCTCATTAAAATTCTTCAAAACCTGAGTAGGTGAATGATGAGTTACACCACCATCACCACCACCACCATCTTCCTCACTACCAACAGCAAGCGAACTCGATCCAGAACCCGAACCCATCGAATTACCGGCAACTCTTTTAGGACCCAAAAATTGACCTAGGGTTTGAATCGGTTTAGCAATACCACCAAAAACGAATTTCAACAAATTCCAAAAAGGACCACGAGATTTATCACTCGAATTCGACGAATTATTCGAATCATCATCTGAAATAACACAATCGACACGAACGACGACGTTTTCGACTTGTGGTACTAAAGAGTGAAAACGACGCGAAACGACGCAGCATCGACCCAAGGCTTTAACATCACCGATCTTGTTGAAAACAAGAAGGAGAAGTGAATCGGGGATTCGATCGAAGTGATCGATTTGGGAAAATTGATAGGGTTCTGGGTAGATCCGATTAGGTTGATCTGAAGTGCGAATTGAACACATGATGAGAGAATTTAGGGGTAGATCTGAAATTAGGGTTTGGAAATTGGGGGAAATGAGAGTTGAATTGTGACAAATGATGTAATAATAATAATAATAATAATAGAAGGTTGTGGATTTGTCTTTACATAGAGAGAAAAAGAGAAGAGATAAAGAGTGTGTGAGAGAGAGAGAGAGATGTAATGTAATTAAAGAATGCGCGTAGATGAGAAGAGAATGAGATGAAAAGGGTTAATCAGTGAGTGGTAGAGATGTTGTGATTGTGTTTGTGTTGTATTTCATTCATCTTTCTATATTGTTATTGTCAAAAAAAAAAAATCTTTCTATATTGTTTTTTTGTCAAGATTTATTTTATTTGTTTATTAGTATTATTTCACATATCTTATTTCAATTTTGGCTTGATTAATGAATTTTAAATGTTTATTTTAAATTTTAATTTGATTCTTTTAGTTTTTGTCGGTTTTGTTTTATGTGAATAATAGTTTGTACATGTGGACAATCATGTGGGTACTAGGAAACTTGGACGCGTGTCCAATTGAAACAGTGTTAATGAAAAAATTGATGGAAATGATCAAATTGAAAATTAAAATAAACGTTTGAGACAAAATGTGTAATTAAGCCTTCAATTTTCTATATTGTGTGTTTGTAACTCTAGTTTGGCTTAATACAAGGGTGTGATTGAATGGTTGAGATTCATCATTCTTTAACTAAAGATTAAGAGTTCGACTCTCATATTGAGTACGAAATTTTTTTTAACTTTGTTTAGTTGTCTCGCCTTTTGAGGTGTCTCAAATTCATTGAGAGATTAATGATTGCGTTCGACAATGAATATCCCGGTCTTGACAAAAGTAAAAACTCTAGTTTGGCCTCGGCTAGTTCCATTTTATTATATTAGTAATTTTATTCTCTTGACAATAATGAAATTGGAGCTTCTAAAGATGGATGACAAACTATACCTTATGACTACTTTTTGGTTCATATGGAAGTGGAGAAACGAATAAATTTTTGAGAACGATTTTCAACAGAGGCATTGATGAGTGTATTTATCATCATTTGTAGGTATGATGAGTGTATTTATCGTCATTTGTTTCAGATTCACCAATAAAAGAAGACAATCTATATTGGTTGGAAGAAACACCAGAGGGATGAATCAAGTTAAATATTGATGGTGCTTATAAGGAGAATAGTGACATTTCGAGATGTGAAGTTTTCTTTCGCAATTCAGATGAGTGGTGGATAGTGCGATGCTTTTAGTTGTCCCGTAGTGGAGTCCTCTCCTAGTGATCTCCATAGTTTGTTTTTTGATGATTTTTCTAGACTTTGCATGTTCAAGAGTGTTAGACTAACTTCTTAGTAGGGATGACAAGAAAATCCAAATTTACCGGCCCCATTTGAACCCGAACCCGAGTTGACTGTGTTAGGTGACATCCGATGTTTCGGGTTCGAGTAATGTCAAACTCACACCCAAAACCCGAAACCATACGCGTTATATGTTAAATTATATAATCACCCATACTTATATTAGCATGTTGTAGACTATTTTAATATTGTAGACTATTTTTCATCTCTATTTTAATGTTGAAGACAATGTTAACATGTTGTAGACCGTAATTTTTTTGAGTTTGACGTATTATTTTACCTTTCTTAACTCGGGTTCGGGAAAATAAACCCAAAAATAAACCCGAACCCAACGAATCTAATATTTTAGCACCCAAATATATTTGATATTCAGGTTCAGATTTAAATAATATCAAACTCACACCTGACCCTAACAGTTGTCATCTCTCCTTCTTAGTTTAAATTTTAATTTTCAGTTAGCTTAGGCCCTCTTTTAGTACTCCTAACTAAATTAATTATTTTACTTGATGTTAGTATATTTTGTTTTTAAAAAATAAATCAATATTTTAGGATGGATATTCGATGGGGTATTATTATTATTATACATTTAACTAATGTATGATTTAATTGATTAACTTATCTCTTAGTCTGTATGTAGAGTTGCGAATCAAAAGCTTCCTGCAAGTACCATAAACTATACAAAAATGCATGTTTTGTTTCATATAATTTGTGCATCACAATATCACATGCCATGTGCACTTAACATTGTTTTAGTAATTTAAATTTAGACCCAAAGAAATTACAACTAATTAACCAAAAAAAAAAAAACTACTAAGAATACAAGCACACGTTTTGGCATGTGTTCATTCGTGACATATGCTTTGTAAACACTCAATGTAATTCACGATGATGATAATTAAGATTACAATTTCCGTACTCATATAGAATCAAGTACAACTGTACAAACACAACACAAAACATGCAAGTTTATACCACTTTCAAACTTTGGAATGATAATATGGTCAAACCCTATTTTATGAATATAGATTTAGGTGAGTTAGGTCATATATAGAAAATCGTCAAGATTAGAGTAGGTCTTATTGTTAAAAAGTAATTGTTAAGAGAGTAAAAATTGTAATATTACTCGAGAGTCAAGAGCGTTTAGAGTTTAGATCAGATAACATGAATTTCTTGTAGTGTAATCAAAGTTATTTTTAGATTTGATCTTTAATTTTGACATGCAGTAGCGATAAAACTTTTAAGGAAAGTTTGCCGCTCATTTGAATTGCTTGAGAGATTAGTCTATACAATTGCGTAAAAAAGATATCTAGTTTATGAGTCACATCCTTAGTATTGTGATCAATCTTTGTGGCTAAAATTCAATGACTTTGGTTTCTTTAGAGATTCAAAAACTTCTACAAGCATCAACGATTTCTTCAAAAACTTTAGAAATCATAGAGAAAACCCATATTTTGAATATGTATCTTTAAATTTTTACCAATGAAATCGAAAACATCTTCCATGTTTTATTTAATGGGTCTTGCTAACGAGTGTCCCCGGGGTACTCTTTAAGCAATCTATTTAAAGAAATTTTTCATTCAAAAAAATAAACAACACAACTTTCAATGCGTTGACTTTACAGATTTTTATAAGAACTTTCTATTTAGTGTTTAAAGAGTTTTTCACGTGCACTGTTTAACATTTGCCTTATTTAATAACACGAGTGTAGATACGATTCTAAAATTTGAGATAAAAAAGTTTATGTACTAATTAATTACTAATACTCAAAATATATACATTGTATTTGTATAGGTATAGTAAATAGTAACACTCTATTTTTGTAACCAAAAAAATAAAATAACGTAAGTCTCTAGTTTTGCATAAGATAAGGTACGTCTAACCAATTTTTGTTTAATTAATCATTTAAGCTCTCTTTTCTTGGTGACTTAACGTATTAGTAATCCGGATTAGGCTTAAAGTGGCTTTCAATTTTGTTAGTTTATTAATTTAGCTCGAATATGTAGTTCACTTCACAAGTCACAACTATACATTGTTTCTCAAATAAGAAAACATTAAAGATAAACAAGCAAATAAGTAGTTAAGCCGTTAATAAAAGTAGCCAATATGGTTATTACCCCTAAAAAAAGGAGTAATTATGGTTGGGTTAATCATCACTTAATTCTTCTCATGATTAACAAAATGACTACTGATATAAAAGTTTGTTTGTGATACATGCAACATCAAATCACATGTTTGACTAAAGTCAGAATTTCTCATTTCGATCATAGGCCGTTGTTCGATTAAGATTGAACAATTTAAATTTAAGACCAGTATTTTAAAATATAACATAAAATAAAATTTTAAGTTTATTTTTGTATTGTTACCATTCAATTAAAATTATACGACTACTAACCCAAGGGGTGTGGTTGAGCGGCATGAGGCTCATCCTCCCTTAACCAAAGGTCGAGGGTTCGATCCTCACCTTGGGTATGGAGCAGCTTTAAATCATTGGGCCAGCTATCCCACCCTTCGAGGTGCATCCAATCTAACGAGGAATTAGTCACTGCGTTCAGCGGTGGATACCCCAGTCTCGACAAAAAAAAATTACACAACTACTAATATCTTTAACTGTGTGAATGCGACAACAACAACCTAAACATGAGAATTGAGTCCAATTTTCAATATATCACAATTTTGTAATGAAAGATAGATTTGTAGGTTATCACATGGGTTGTATACATCATTCACATGTGATAACTTAATTAAAACAACAAAATTCTATTACAAGAAAGAAACCAATCAGAACTTTAACATGAAATTAGGGATAGAAAATACTAGATCATTACATATATAGTTGAAAATCTAAGCATGCACTTGGACGTTATGTTTTGCATTTTGTAGCAAAAATTGATTCTATGGTTGAAAATATGTTTTAAAAAATAGTTGTAATTACAATGTAACTTGTGAAAAGAAAACTTATTATTTCCACTTAAAACTATACAAACGCACATCAAAATATATCAAAAAAGTGGGATAATAATTGTCATGCTTACTATTGAAATATCCAACATCATATCCATATATTTCATTACACTAGAGAGGATTATTACAAGAACAATAATGAAAAAGCTGTATTGGTTGTGGTACTAAATACACTTTAATGTTTAAGGTGTGGTGGTCCATGTCCTTGTTGTATGTATATTGTAACAAGTTGTCAATAAAAAGAGACATTCTTATTCAAGTAGCCTATTTTAGGGATTTGAATTTCATGCGGTCATAACGACATACATTGATGCAGTAATGAGAGATATCTAATTGTTCGATCAAGGACGAACAGTCTAAATTTAAAATAGTTTATAGTTCAACACGCGGCAAATTATTCCGTGTGTGCCGTTGCTACTTTAACATTAACATTAGTGAAAGACATCAATATTTCACTCACTCTGATATTTTGGTTTTATTATATTTGTAGACATATTTTTGTTGTGTTATTACTTTGGATGATGCAAATTTGTTTATAAATTTATCCTTAGCAAGATTAAATTTGTACTGTTTTTGATATATTCTAATAACAAATTTGAATAAATGAATGTCTTGTTAGTAAATGAAAGTGAAGCTTCTTGCAAAATCCAAAAACACTCTCGAACTTATCTGAATGACAATTTTCCTTTCTTGAATAAGTTACGTAATATAACTTATAAGAAAACACTACTCTAATACCTTTGCCTTCACTAGAAGCTTCGCAAAATTTCTTAGAACTTCCAACTTCATCTTTATTTATGAATTATCACAAGTAAACAAAATGTCTCAACTGGTACAAACTTCAAAAAATCATAATCTCTCCATCTACGTGGGTAAAATGGCAACAAATTCATCATAACTCTTTTTATATACTTATGACTAAATTTTTGAATCAATGCATCAAATATGTTCTTTTAAATACAATTTCCTTTAATTTTTTCCTTTAACATGTGTCATAAATGTACTCCATCCAACTTTTTTTTAGTTTAAACCACCAATTTAATCTGATTTGAAGGTCAGTTTTAATATTAAGTAGTTCCGATTCCTTACGATCGCAGTTGCAGGGATTGATTCATGATCATTCCCACCAAGTTCAGAGCCAATACCACTCCATCCAATTTTAATTGTAAGTAAATACTCATTTTTTAAATATATTGAATAACTTATGTATCTAACATATAAACTAAATACATTAATTATTCAATGTATTTAAAAAATAAATATTTACTTTCAAGTGAGTACATGTCAGCAAGACTCTTTATTTATTTATCTATGAATATAGTAAAAAGAAATTACAGTGTATTTATAATCTCATTAATATACTATAGTACGATTCACCAAATGAATGAATTAAATTCACATTCTGCCAAAAAGTTATATATAGGTGTATTCAATTTGATACCTGACATCATATCCTTACACACATGGTTGATATCAAAGTCATTGTCACAAATGAGTATAGAGATCATTATTGCAAAGCTTAGAAACAAAAATCACAAACAAAAGAGTAATCTGACTACAACTTATCTTATGTAGTAAAATAAAAACAAATTCATATACAAATGGTAATAATAATTAACAAAGAAGGTTTCTGATATCAAGTTTTAATACAATTTTAATCTAACCCACACAATGAATCATACACATCAATATGGACTAAATATCTTTAGAGACAAACCAAAATATCTAGAGCAGATGACATTATCAACATTGATATGTATCAAATTAATAACAATGGTTTCTTATGGACCCAATGGCCAAAATAAAGCTAAACACTCTTAATATAGATAATGATTGGGGAAAGGATCAATCAAAGAATTTATGATAATCAGATAATGTATGCACAGAAAAAGCAAAAAGGATTTGTCATAGAAAGAAAAGAAAAAGGGAATTGCACAGTAACTGTCTTAGATAGTAAAAGGAGTATCCAAGAGACAATGACTACCATAACTAGCTGGCAAGTTAACCATGAAAGTGTCTACTTGATGAACCGACATTAGATGCTACAAAATGTTAGTTGGTCCAGTCATGATTGCAGGATTTGGTGGGAAGAATCACAGTTCAACCTCCCGCAATTGGAGAATGAAATCATTTGATGTCAGAACTTGCTCCTAACCAGATTAAACTGGTTACGAAAACCAAAGAAAAAAGAAGAAGGCTTAGGGTATGTTTGGAAAAGAGATTTGAAGGGTTCCAGGGGTGATTTTTTGAAGGATTAAGTCTATATATATATATCAATTCAATCACAGTTAATTCATTTTTAGAAATATTCTATAGCTTGCTTAATTTAGAAAAGAAAACTAAACCCTCCTCTCTAAAATTCTCCCAAACATACCCTTTGTCTGTTCTTCCATTTTTTCCTCTTTATTTGTTCTCAAATTAAAATACGTAAATTCAATGACCATGAGACATATTTTCCAAGTAGATTTCCCCTTTTTTATCATTTTACAAAACAAAACCAAAAAACTTCTTGATTTCAAGCTTTATTTAAGAGAAACTTCTTTATTTCGAAGTGTGACTATTGAGTTTTGGCCATGCTAGGGTTAGACAAAAAAAAACCTCCACCTCAGAGTCATTTGGCACTTTGCTCCGCGGACCACCGCAAAACACGCCTTATGATAGTAGCCACAATAGAAACTCATCAACGATGATGAAATAAACTATCAAGCAAACTTTGACCACACACAACTCCTCCGCTAACAACTTGGATCTAGATATGATTATTTTAAGGGTCATGATAATTTGTGCTTTAAAGACACATGTTAAGAATCTAAAAACAAAAATATTCTCTAAAAAATCTATGCATTTAATTTATGAAAAGTTTAAAAATTGAATTAAATGTAGAATATTCAATAAAACATTTATTTATTTAAATTTAAATTATTAACAAATGCCCCAAGAGCACATGTTACATTATCGTTTCCCTTATTTTAAAGTTGGATTGTGACACCGTGAGAACTAGGTGTTTAGGAATCGTTCTGCTTGTGTGAAATTTGAGAATGAGAATCTGAATGTAAAGTGGGTTTTGGCGAGTGCTCAGATTCCTTGTTAAATGAGATCTCATAGAAAATGTGCATTATAGGTCAAACTTGGAACTGTTGAATAGATAAAGGATGAAAACGATAATGCAAATTAAGCGAGGTTTGTTGGAATGAGGTAGAATGATATTAGAAGAGCTGACAAAAAAACAAAGTAAATGGACATTGTCCTTCAATCGTGAATACAAGAACCCTAATCTTGGCTGCAGGCGAAAAATGTTGATGTAAACACTTATGATTTACTATTTGATCTCTCCTGTTTTCTTGTCTAAATGTGGATCTGGCAAAAAATGACATATAACAAATGTAGATTATCGCAAGAGAACAAGAAATTATGAATTTGTTGCAGTTTCAAACAGATACATTTTAAGAAATGAAACCAAAATGAGACAGATTTACAGAGACTAAATACATATTTAAGCTTACAAAGAAAGCTCGAGAGGGGTCAGTCACATATGTCAATAGCAGAAAGTTTGGAGCACATTGATTCTGTTGGGATGATGTTAAAAGCAGAGCATCAGTTAATCTAGATTTATTTTTTTTAACAAAAGATTGATGGGGAGTATAGCTATAAGGCAAAGGCTGATGAAATAGGATGACTTAACCTTATTGCACTCTGAATCTCTGATTAATCCCAGTAGTCAAAGAGAAAATATCAAGAGCTGATGTGTAATGTATTGGTAACCAGTTATTACCAACCTATAAAGCCCAGACACGGACACCGGACACGACACGGACACGTCGACACGGATAAATTTTTCGAAAAAGTGATAAATTTCAATGTAATTTAAGTGTCGGTGTCGTGTCAGTGTCGGACATGACACATGTCCGACACCGGGACACGCCTAATCTAAGGAGTGTCGGAGCTTCATAGTTACCAACAACTACAATTTTTATTTGAGACAAAATCCTAAAACTAGATCAGTTCAATATCTGGGCGAAGCCAAATTTCGGTTAACAATGATACGGTTGAAATAAGTTGTGAATAGTACGATAAATAAGCCGCAGACAGCAGAGATAGAGATCAAAACAAGAACCGCAATTGATAGAATTTGGGAGATTCAATGAAACATATGTTAAGTGGCAATCAGGATAATATGCCGCAGTTAGCAGATAAGCCAGATATAGAGATCATAAAATGAAATTCCTTTGATAGAATTTAAGAGATCTAATAAAATTACGTTCAACGGCAATGAAAGAGGGGAAGGACAGCTACACGCATTTCCTTGTGAGTGGTATCCATCATAAGGCATTGAGAAGTGAAAAGCAAGAACACATGTTTTACAAAATGTATTCCGATGGTTTTTCAGATTACAGGCATATAATAAAGTGCCATTGGTGTTGTAACAAAATGACCAGAGGCCTGGAAATCAAACAGTAAATAAATGGTCATCAACTGTCCTTCGCTTACACTGAATTATTAGATATACAGAAAATGGCGAGGAGGGAAATGATCTGCCGATTTTCAATTTCGCGAGGCAACCTCCACACTTTTGACCGAAGAAATCAAAAGCCATGGATAATGGAAGAGGAAACAGCTAGAGAATCTTGCATTTTATTTGCATCATTAGGACAAATGATTTCAGCAAGACAGGAGAATAAAAAGTTGAGCTAGAAGAAACAAGTCAATTACATACACCGCTTCATGGTTCCTCGATGATAATTCATGGAGATAAAGATGTTTCCACACTAATCAAGGGAAAAACAGCATGAAAGGACAGAAAGATCCTACACTTCTAAGAGAAATCATAGATGAAGAGTAGATTTAGAAAAGCTGAAGAAACGAACTACAGCTCCAAAATACAAAACCAGAAATGGATGCTCTGTCACAATCTTGCAAGTTACTTATGGAAGAAGCAGGAGTCCAGCCAAAGAACCCTAGAGGAGTCCAGACCAACCTAGATGGAGTTAGAAGAGGAATGAGTAGATACATTGAGAATTAAATTTTCACCTCCAAACCACCTGGAAATAACTCCGAAAACTTATGTAGCCATTATAAATGCTTGGATCAAGTTTTCAGCAGCGCGCTTTTGCTCAGATGTGCCAGAAATTAGAGCAATGCGATCACCCCGGTAAGATTTGGACTCAGAAATCTCTACTGTTGCTCCTGAAATCTGAATTAAAACAACCGGGCATAAAATACAGATTCAATGAAGTACATGTGTAATGAGTATGGAATATCAACAAATTAGTAGTCCATCTAAGACAAAGATGTGCAAACGTTAGTATGATTGAAACTTTGGCCATTGACATTCTAAATCTCTCTCTCTCTCTCTCTCTCTCTCTATATATATATATATATATATATATATATATATAATTGTTTGGGTGGGGGTGTTACACTGATGGTTGTCATTAGTCATTACTCATTAGATGACATCTGAATTCTGAAAGAAAACACTATGGTCTATTAAAATGTGAAAAGTTAGAAACATCACTGATAAATATGTCAGTCAAAATTACCCTTAGTTATTTTCATGATTTGTGTTCCTATTTGATTATGATTAGCGATCTACCATTAGTATAAATAAGGGTTCTTGGTCAGTAATGTATCATGTATTCTCTTTTACATTACATCAAATTACTAGCCTGAGTGCATCAAAGAATCCCTAACACTAAGAATGAAATTTTACCAGATCAGGCACTAACTTAAGAAAAGTAATAAGAATGTGTGAACTAACCTTCCTGATATTGGCTAGATTTGCCCCGCCTTTACCCATCACTTTGCCAACAGCATTAGCAGGAACAACCATCTCCAATGTTGACAGGGGAGGCAAACTATGTCTAATAACGGCGCAAAAAACATTAGTAGGAAATACCTAATCAGCTAATGAAAGAGACGGAGAAAGAAAAGGGACCAACTCAGTTGTAATTATAGAACAAATATAACTTTAATGACACACTAACCCTTCATACAGCTTGGTAGCATATGATGACATAGATCCATAGCCATTGTCTCCCATCTTTTACATAGAAGCAAAAAAGAGAAAATATCAGTTCCATATGATATGATCAAGAATTGAAAATAGAAATAAATTATGTTACAACAAAAAGAAGTAAATAAAGATAGAGCAAAACACAAGCTTCCATATACTGTACTCGAAAACATAGACTTTAGACAATGCTGGAATAAATGATGAAGAAAATATAGCTTAAACCCATCAGCATTCACTATTTCACTACATTATATTTGCAGTACTCATAACTTTATAACAACGATATTCAGACCCAAATGACTAAAAAACTAAAAGATATACTTTCCATTGCTAATATAACTTCAATTTGCATTACAACAAGATTTTCCCATTTTATATTTATGTACAGCCGTGAAAACATCCTTATCCATATTCCATATGATGAAGAAAATAAAGTTATTTGCTGCACCTAAACTCAATTAAATTGTCTATAGTTTGAATTAGTTTCAAAATAATATCAATAACCATTGGGCATAAGATGTTTCAAGTAACTAATATCACATGAAGAGTGAAATTTACCAATAACAAACAAGACCAAATATAGTAATACTTAATAGTTGTAAGAATTTCACCCCAAACATTGACTTGAGAAATGTCGAAATTCAGTGAATAAAAAAATTCTGTTAAATGTTTGTGAACTTTTAAGCAAACCTTTTTTTTGATGAAAAGGAATACATTACATTATCATACCGAGTAAGAATCATATCCATAACGACTGCTAGTAGAATGCATGCCCAGTCCAGTTCCACTTCCAGCCCTCTGATCATAAGTTAATACGGCAGGAACTGAAGGCAGCATAGATGGTGCGGAAAGAACAGAACTGCTTGCATACAAGGATTCGGCTATAGGTGGATTGTGGTCAATGTCCCTTTTTTTCAATACATCCTCCCTTAGCCTCAAGACTATCTGAATTAGTGCATCTCTCACACAATCAACTCCACCGACAACCTACATAATAAATTGAAAAGGCAGATTGGATAAAATTGATGCACAGATTAAACAAAAAAAGAAGAAGAAAGAAGTGAAAAATAAATCGAACCTCAACAAGTTCATCATTGTCATCTGCATATTTAGGCTTATTACTTCTTGAGATTTGAATATCAGCCTTAGTTCTCTTCCGAATTTCATTTATGATTGAACCACTTCTCCCTATAATACACCCTATCACTTTAGATGGAACTAGGAGCCGGATTGAAACCGGGGCATCATCTTCATCATTTATCTCCTCTTGCAGCAGTAGAACAGCTTCAACAGCTATGGATTTCAGATCACTTGAAGACTACAAAAACCACATACTACATGAGAATTTGATTCTTATGATAACAGAACAGCACACAGTCAATACATAATAGAAAAAGACTACTAAATCTAGAGTATAGAATATGGAAAAAATGAGAGGCACAAAAATCCACCAACAAGTAAAACAAGGATAAATCACATCAATAATCATGCAAAGTTCTTAATGAGAAAGAATCGACTAATCACATCAATAATCATGCAAAGTTCTTAAAGAGAAAGAATCAACTAATCACATCAATAATCAGGTTTTACACGATTTTAATTTTTTATCCTTGCATTTATCTAATACTTCTTGATCTTATACTAACGACTGGCCCCCCCATCCCCCAAAAAAATTATATTGAAATGTAGTCAAAGCTTGTTTATATTGAAGTAATAACGAAAGAATGAAACTTGTCTACCATCAATTTTACTAGAAAAATCTTAAAAGAAAGAAGAATAAAGAAACAAAACAAGAGCTCAAACTAAAAATTTGAACTTCAAAATTGCAGACATATGCAAAGATGTAAACAAATAAGTACAATTAGATGTGAACAAATAGAAGAACAAATCAAATAATGCACCTCTGTTGCCGTTATAGTGATTAAGCAATCATCATGGCGAGCCTTGGAATCATCAACCTCAATACGAGCCCCGGTAGTTTGCCTCATACGTTTAATAGTACCTCCTCCCTTCCCAATGACATATCCAATTTTGTTAGAGGGACACAGCATTCTTACAATTAATTCTTCAGATTGGGAAGCACCGAGACTGGAAACTACTGGAAGGGGGGACGAGTACAGAGACCACGGATTTCCTGTGTCTGCATAACCATGCAGATCTTGCACAGTTGTAGCACCTATAATTTGAGGAAAAGATCTAGGCTGAATAGTAGGATCTGATGCTGGATATAGTCCACCTGGTGGGTAAATAGGAACTTCAGAAGGAATGATAATGCTTTGAGGGGTTTCTGGTACAGTTGTGTCGAGAGGAATGTCCTCCTTGGGGGAGAATTTGTACATAATAGTTGAAACTGCAAATAATGCTTTTTTTACAGCTTCCGATTCACCTGTAATCTACTCAACGAAAACAAGCACATAATAAGATAGAAGCTCACTGCAAAAGAATTGATTCAACAACCAGAAAACATCTACGTACAAAACTATTTAAAATATAAACTTATGTAAGCCTTTCTCGAAAACTAGATCAGAAGTAGCACCTATATAATACACACAGTACAGAGTGGAGGTTCATATATTGTATATATGTCAACGAAAGATTTTTGCAACATGTAAATGTAAAAAAGAAAGAAATTGCAAAAGAAACTTATGTTTCAATACACCCATTTAAAGCTACAAGTTAACTTTCTGGCTAAACAACCAAATAGCATTGCATAATAATAAATTAAAACATATGTTTCAACAACATATAACAACAGCTTACTGGTGAGGATAAGCCGCAACAAGTTAAAATTTAAAAACTAAATGCAAAAGCAAAAAAGGTCGAAAAATCAAAATATGGTAAAACATTCATGAAGGTACTGTAGTGATATCATTGTAGATCAAAATGTTATACAAAGAAGCTTTAAAAAGTAAAAGCAAAAAAGAAAGAAGATGGAAAATCACTCTACTTAACTGTCACAAAACCACATCTATGTTGCATAGGTAAGTAAGAGGTGACACAACGCACACAAGTGCTGGAAAATATAACATTGTTATCTAACAATCACACCTTGCCATAAAAGTAATAACATTGTTATCTAACAATCACACCTTGCCATAAAAGTAATAACATCATTGTAGTTGCAATTGTCGCTACAAAATAGTAAAATCGGCATGTTTCTAAGGTGGATTCACATGTCAGTATGCTAAACAAGTTGCAATCATGTTATGAATCTGTGCATGAGTTCATTAGTTCAATAGCAACTTAATATGTTTGATAATATAAATATACCTACCAATACAAAATTGTCAAATTCCATTGCACACGAGTGCTCAGGGTCAGCTGCATCCTTTGAAACAACCTTGATATTTGTCCTAGTCTTAACTCTCAGTTGTTTGATGGTAGCCCCGTTCTTGCCAATCAAAATGGCAGACTGGCTTGATGGAACAAGAATTTGACATTCATCCTTATTCTTACGTTTCTTATCAGAATCTCCAGCAGTTTCAATGGAATTTGAAATGGCAGAATGAACCTTGAGAAGAGCATCTTGTGCAGCACATAAAGGCTTTTCATTGCCGATTTCATCTTCGACCTCAATTTCTTCCTTCTCTTTAACATTACAATAAATAGTTATCACTCTGTGCTTCGCACCAGGAAATGGATCGACAACCTTGACTTTTGCCCTAGTCTCTTGCCTTATTGAATTTATAACTTTTCCATTCTTACCAATAACACTCCCGATAACTCCAACGGGACATAGTATCCTATACACAATCAATTCACCCTTATCCCTTTCATCTTTGTCATTCACACGCCTCTTTTGATTTTTGTTGTCCCCATTACGGTCACCACGGTCTCTTTGCGGACGATGTCTTTTACCAGTCTCACCCATTCTTCAAATCACAACTGCAGTTCATGAAAACAAAACATACTTTCAGTTGCATACATAATAACCAGTCATTAAAAACATTATTTTATTTTCACCATACTACCACCCCTGAGATAAAAAAACATTTAAAAAAAAAAAACTAACCTTTATCACTTTTTTTGCTAAATCAAGGTACTAGAAATATATTATCACAAATCTACATACTCCCACTTATTAATAACCAGTTAACATATTATGAACAGAAACACAACCCAATTAAATTAAAATACACATACAATCAAGGTTTTAAATAGCGGTCGTGGTAACGGTAAGGATTTCATGGTTTTGACTGTTACGGATGTCGCGTTACAAATCGCGGTTGTTGCGATTTGAATTAATGACAGGATCACACAACTCTTATTAAAATCATTTTGACAATTACATGTGTATAATAACTAAAATTAAAGAGAATACAAGTTTTAAACTAGGAAAAGAGCTAAAAGGAGATAATCCTATGTAATTTAGTTCATATTTATACTAAAAAATGTCTTTTTTTATCAATCTCAAATGAAGAAAAAAAAAACCAGAGTTATTTGCCTATTTGCATTTTACATTTTGTCACGGCTGTAACAGTGTTTCGGCGTGATTTTTATTTCACTACAAAAACAGAGGAAAACGGTATCGGTTGCTGCCAAAACCGTTTTGTTTTTCGCGGTAACAAACCGTTTTTTAAAACCTTGCATACAATTATATGGATAAGATTTCACACAGCACAAATAATTGTAATTGAGGATAATGGAAACAAAATTATAAGACAAAACCATTACAGAATCAAAAATCAAAAATCATAATTCAACATCAACTGTGACATAGATAGACCTTAGTGAAATTCGAAAAGATGATAATTCAATTGTAATAAAAACTTAAGCTTTATTATACATAATTCTATATTTCTAAGCTATAATTTGAAAACAAAGATTACCAAATTGTTATTAGAAAATGATGAAATTGAAGTTTCTTAAACCTAACAAACGAGAGTTGATGATAATGAGAGGAAAACGAATATGGGTGTGTGAATTGTAAGAAAAAAGTCAAACGCCATTGTTATACATTGCATACCTGCTAGATGAAAATTGGATAGCAGAGGAAGATTGAAGAAGAAGAAGTTAAAACCCTAACGTTAGAATGAGAAAAGGAATCCACTCTGATCCTAATCAAGGTGTCTTTGATTTATTTATTTTGATTTATGAATGATTTCCATCCGAAATAATTTTGGTTTTAATCCTTATATCAATTTTTGTTTTAAAAAAGACGTTGATCTCAATCAAACTTTATACTTTTGATACATAAAACTATAATCAGTAAAAAAATTCGTAAGTATCCTATAAATTTTCATGAGGATTTTTGCTTTAAGAATTAAAATCAAAAAGTTTGATTGATTCAAAAACATATTTAAAACAAAAATTAATACATGGACCAAAACTAAAATTTTGTATATAAACATGCACGTAAATGATACTTAAACCATTTATTTTTTAAGACATGAAAAGAACATGCAATTTGGTTTAGTTTTTGGATTGCTAAAAATTATATTGGATATAATTTTATGCGGTTTATTCTAGTTCAGTCGATTTGATTTTGTTCGATTTTTAAATAAATAATATATAAATAGTTATAATATAAAAAATTAAGCAAGCAAATGATTATGTTGTTAGATTTAAAATATATTGTTAGATGAAACTAAGGGGGTTATTGAATTAGGATTTTGGGGGATTTTAATGGATTTTAAAAGTATTGTGTTATTCAATCAAGACTTTTTTTTTTTGCATTCCGTTGTTATTCAATCAAGATTTTTAATCAAAACTTTTTTTTTTTGTATTATAATCCCACAAAATTCTGTGTTAAGAATCTCACAAAATCAATATAATTCCACGAAGTCTTTTAAAATCTTCAAGACTTTTTTGTCAAAATAATCCCTCAAAATCCCTCAAAATCTCAATCTAATAACCCCCCTAAAGAGAGCACTTAGTGATACAACGATGGTCTAAAAGAGGCGGTGATTCGAAAGAAGTAAAACAAAAAAGAGAATTGGATGCTTGTTTGTTATAGTTTTTTTTTTCAAAATAAAATCACTAATTTTAAAAAATAATCACTTTTGAGAAAATATCATTCATTTATTATAACTTTTAAAAATAAAACAAATTTGAAAATAATCTAAAAATACTAAAAATTAAAGTTGATATTGATAATTTTTTTTTTATAAATTTTATTTAGAGGAAAGAGAAAACAAGTATAAAAAAAATAGTTTTTAATTTAGCGCGCTTATAAATAAATTAAAAAAGTTTATAAGAATATAGAGAAATAAATAGAGTTTATGATACATACTTCAGTTCAGTTCTCATGAAGTCAAACAAAAATTGATCTGAAGATGACTCGTTTCTTCTCGCCTTTAAACAGATTTAAGTTGGCGGGTTTGCCAGTTTTACCATTAACTTGGTCAAAATTAACTTTTTGCAATATATGAATTAAATATAAGATCAAAATTCAAAAGGGATATTATGAAAATTCGAGGCTAAAATTGCATATTTGTAAAAATTAAGAGACCAAAAATTCATTTTAGCTTAATATAGAGATCGAAGTTAGAGAACTCAACTTATACACCGTTAACAGTTTCGCGCTCCTTCCCTGCGCCGTAACATCTATCCATTGCCGCCGCGCTCTCCCGCCGCCCTCGTTTCTCAGTTCACAGGTATGTTCTTTTGCTTCTTCCCTCACTCTTCAAATCCAATTTTCACATATTACTAACCTCTATTGCTTCTTTCAAATTTCCTCTCTGAAATTTTTCTATTATTGTTCAATTGTTTTCATTTGCATCAAAATTTATTTTTTTTCTGCATCAATCAATCATTTATGCTCTTAGTATTAATTTCTCTTGCACTTACTTTGATAAATTGTGGATTTTTGTTTATTTGCTATGCTGAAAATTAGAACTCTATCAAGTGTAGATGATATTTAGTTGAGAAAAATATGTTTACCCTAAGCACGGACACTCCTTGAATTAGAATTAAGTGTTTTCCGTGTCTGTCTGACACCGACGCATGTGATTACATTGAATTGTGTTATTTGCTCAAATTATTATCGGTGTTGATGTGTTTGTCTCATGTTTGGTGTCCGTGCTTCAAAGTTAACCATCTTTTTTCGTTGAGTTTTTATTGTCTCTCTGATTATCTATTGCAATGAAAAACCTTTTTAATTTTGTTTTTGTTTTAGTTTTTCGATTGTATTTGTTGTGTTTTTCCGGGGAAAGATGGTTCACAATGACGATACAAAATTCACTCTTCGATTGTATTTGTTGTATTTGTCATGTCATGTCATGTCATGTCATGTCACAATGACGATACAAAATTCACTCTTTCGATTGTATTTGTTGTTTTTGCACTGAATGTTTAATTTATAGTACTTTCTGCGATTTTTGTATGAATACAGTGTAATCTTTATTAAGATGAGGTCAGTGATGTGTTTAATTTGCCTACATTGGCTGATCATCTTTTCTAGATTATGATGTATTAAAATAATCTGAGACCTCTTTATGAGTTTATTATTAATGTGTGTAAACTTTGTGTGATTTACACGATTTTATTTGTTTGTGATTGAGTTTGATTCACGATGATAATATTTTCATAAACCGTCTTGGTGTCTTCTTATTTAGGTAATCTGAAGTTGCGTTTACACTTGTGTCAGACTTTGAAATTGTTTAAGCCTTGCAATGCAGGTGATGTTCAAGTGCTAAGATGGAACAAGAAGCAGAACAACTTGTTCGAGTTCAAGGAGGGAGCTCAGACAGTTTGGAATCAGATCGAGTCAGTAGGGTAAGGAAGCTGCTGTTTCGTCGAATGTTGGTTGGGATCAAAGATGGAAGATTCTTCTTGGGTAACTTCTATTGCATTGATAAGCAAGGGAACATTATTCTTCAGGATACCGTGGAGTATCGTAGCACTCGACGCTCGTCGCCTTCTCCAATGGAACAGAGGTGCATTGGTCTTATTCTTATTCCTTCTTCTTGCCGCACGTCCTGTCATGTGGATAGCTCCATAGATGAACAACTATCACTTCTATCAGTTCACGAAACATGAGTAATTTTGGGGCTTTCATTTGTTCCATTGATGAATTGTCAACGAAATTCAAGATTTTGGTATGTTGTGATAGAATATAGGATTGCGGCACTTGCTTAGGTTTTCAATCATTAAGAAAATATTATGGTTTACCGTGTGTAAAATGTTCTGCCGTTCTGGTGCATTTGAGTGGAGATAAAAATAAAACTATGTTGGAATGGCGACATTACACGTCTTCTTTATGTTTTCGTTGCTTTATTCATGATATGCCTTCCTCTCCCTTCAAATCTTCTATTGTAAGCATCCTAAACTTCATGTTGCCTGGGTTGTAACTTGTAATTGAGATGCTGAGTTTGATATATGAAGTATTAACTAAATTTATTCGGATGTGGTTATGATGAAATTTTGTACATTGCTTAAAATGACCACTTGTATGTTACTTAAAACTTTGTACATTACGAAATTTGTCTCTAGCATGCTGCACAATACTTAAAATGACCACTTGTATTATAATAAAAAAAGGTTAGAACACTCATTTTTAGTTAAGAGTCATTTTTATTTGCAAAAGGTAAGTACCGGACAAAACAACATAGGATAAACATGGTATTTATTTTCATGTACAACTTGAATGTGAATATGATATCCATAGTTTTTCTAAAGCATTCCACACAAAAATTGATTACATACACAGTCAATACCTATTACTATAAGGTGTTCCGTATACAATAAGGTATGGTACACTTTTGATTACAGTGTCAATGGGAATTGCAAAGTTAACACCTGATGAAGCTCCCGTTCCTGAAATAAATCGAAAGCAAAACATTCTTAGAAGTTAATAATGCAGTAGACAGAAGTTTTTTGTCTCAATTTCTAGACTTTAATTTTGTGGCAGCATCTTGTATACAACTATCTTTAAATAGTTTGATGAACAACACAATTTTGCAACAAAATTGATGCAAAAGAAGTAGAAATGAGGGAAAGTATTTCTTCAGAAGTTTAAATTAAAAGCACGAGTCTTTTAACCACGCTGCAATAGGACATGTTATATAGAACTAAACTCATTAAAATACAATGGAGCATCATACTACCTTTCCTTGTGAAGGTGGCTGTGTTTACTCCAACAACATGGCCATGGGAGTCAATCAATGGTCCACCCGAATTTCCTGTTAACATCCGCGCGCAGACATAAGATCATATACTAATATGACTATGATCAGTAGTACAAGTATGGAAAATACTGAAATCCAAAACAATATAGAGAATTCTAAGAAGCATTGGGGAAAAAAAGTAGAAACTGATCATTTTTAGTAGTGTGCAATATGAGGTAGGTTAGAAACTGCAGTCAAATTACTCCCTCTGTCATATGGCACTTGTAAAAAAAATTGTCCCAAAAAGAGTGTCGCTTTCATTTTTCAAAGTAGTTTTCTACAAGTAGTTTTATCAACAAGCCATTCAAATTGTTTTTACCTGCATTAATAGCTGCATCAGTTTGAATGGCTCCTCTGATAGCTCCTCCATTTGGCGAAGGTATCTCACGGCCTAAACCACTGACCACCTGCAAAATTTATATCACATAATACACAATAATCACCGATATATTATTTCTATTGTATCTGGAAAACTGCAGCTCAACATGGCAAATCGAAATTTCTTGAATTTTATCCACGATTATGTATCCTTCATCTATAACTATATATGGCATGATCAGATAGAGTTCTTAGCAGATTCAGAGACTTTCTAATGAAACTTTATCAAAAGATTTCTTGAATACCCCTGTTGTGAGAGTATTCTCATATCCATAAGGATTCCCAATGGCATAGCAACTCTGTCCAACATGTAAATTCTCAGATTCACCGAGAAGAACAGGCTTTATTTCGTATCCATCAACGTCAACCTGCAAATAGACAAAGTGTCATGCATTTCCTCCAGCAGTCTATAGCGACATAAAGAAGAATGCAAAAGTTAAATGTAACATAGCATACATGAAAATAAGATGATTGGAATGTATATACCTTCAGAACAGCTAGATCATATGATGGATCAAAACCAATAATTTTCCCTTCCTTAGAAAAACTATTCCCTTTGGCATCAACTAGGAAAACCTGCAGATAGAAGTATAAATTTCAATACAAAATATGTTTCTCCAGTCTAAAATAAGTAGTTTGATGGAATTAACAGCATAAGGGAAAACCTTACAACGTTGTAAACCACTTGTATCGGTAGCTAGTTTAGCTACAACATGGTAATTGGTAACCTGTCCACAAGAAAAAACCAAATGAATACAGTGAAAGTTTGAAACACCGGCAAACTGTGCAATAAGTTAAGTGATTGAATGTAACCATAGGTGTCGGACACCAAACACGCCTTCAATTTAAAGCGGACAATGAACAAGAAGAATCAAATTAAGTAGGGCAAACAAATTCCCCTTTCTGATTTTTTTCATCTTACTATGTGACCAAATTTATCCCAAATGAAGCCTGAACCAGTGCCTTCCACTTTTGCATCTTCATCCTCATATAGCATAACTTCATTAGAGGAGGCCTTGGGGGCTTTAGTCAATTCAATGTCTTTAATGGAAACAACTGATGGTGAAGTTTCCTGCGATAATCCAAATACTTAAGTTAAAAATAATCAAAATAATCGACAAAAATCACAGTTTCATATGCTATAATACACAACAAATATCACAACATCATCTATCCAATAATAGTGTGTTGAAAGTGAGTCTATCAGTCACCACATGCATTGGTTTAAATCACAGTTCCAAATTGTGGTCAACAACATCAATCGCAACCTCAAAATTAAGGTTTTAATTATCCGGACTAAGAACCGACTAATCTCAGGGGGACTAATCCCACTGCCAACCGTTAAAAAGCAATAGTATCAATACCCTTAATAACCCAGTTTCAAAATTTGATTAAACATGAAAAAAAGCAAACAACTTTAAAATGCATTTCCAATTTCAACACAACCCAACAATAAATTAGCAAAATTTATGAAAAATGGAGAAAAGGGGTGTGATAAAAGACCTGAAAAAGGTTCACAAGGTTGTCTTCTTGTTGTTGAAGTTCATCTTGAAGCTGCTGTGACAGTGAAATTGGTTGTGTTGAATTGAAATTGAGGAAGTTAAGCCATGAAGCAACTACAAGACTTGAAGTAAACACTGTGGCTTTTCGCCTAGAGACAGTAGCTGTAACAGTGGTCTTTGTTGAGGATTTTGTAGTTAACAATGGTGAAGAAAATAGATTGATTTTGAGAGAAAACATTGAGATGGTTGTAACCATAGCAAGGTTTCTATTCTACTGCAGATTCTGATTGCTTAAGGAGAAGACCAGAGAGCCATTCCTTTTGTTTCTGTCATGTTTTATTCTATCTTTAACTCTTAATACCAGTTTTATTTAAATTATTATTATTATTTGAAATAATTATATTTAAATTATTATAAATATAATGTTAATAGATTTGATGCAAACAACAATGAATTAATCAAAGTGGTAAAATTTTTAAACTTTTAAGTATGTGATTAGAGTTTCAATTTCTAGTAAAAATGGTATTTACATCATTGTAAAAAAAAATTGTCGAGACTGGAGTATCAACCGCCGAAGAGAGTGTTTAATCCCTCACTGAATTGGAGTATCTTAAAGAGTGGAATAACTTGTCCAGAGATTTAAAGTTTCTCTATACTTGAGATGAGAATCAAAACCTTGATTCTTGATTAAGGAAGAAAAAACTAAGATTTACAAATGACACAAATTGGATATATGATAAGTGACATTTACCCAATTTCAAGTTTTCAACCCCAATTTGCAAGAAGATATATAAAGTAATTAAATCAGTTATATATGTTAATACTTTTCCATATTTAGCAATATATAACATACTAATGCCACTATAAAAAAAAACAAAATACTAATGCCAATTTTGTCAAAGGATTTAACATTATAGTAGTATGATTTTGCAATGCAAAATTTGGTCAAAGGTTTATACATTAGAGCGTGATTTTGTCATGATTTAATTTTTTCACAAGATGGTTTTGAATATTTGTAGTTGATATGTTTCATTCAAAGATTACTCATGTTGATTTACTTTAACCTTTACTCTATGAAATTCTTTCATTTTACCAACTACCAAACTTGAACAAGATGAAGTTGTATTTGTTCTTTCTACACAATTTGAAAATAATTCTATAGTTAAGTTCTTGTTTTTGCTTGAAAAAAGTTATTATTTTTGTTTTAATGCTTGCTAGTTTGTCTTTAATAATGGTTGTCAACCACCACTCTGACTATCATCGACCACCACTCCAATCAGCAGCCACCCAAAGACCGCTATTCCACCACCATTTAGCCACCTTCAATCATAAATTTCTTCGCCATCTCTAGACTATGCCAAAGATTATTGTTTGATGGTAGCTCACACAATATTTGTAAGTCAACTGTATCAAATTTGATGTACTTTTATTTTTTATACAAGATTTAGATATTTTATTGTCATTCATTTGTTATATTTTATTGAATAGATTTTTTTTTTTAATTTCAAATGAGTCTCTATTCAATTTTATTTTTTTAATTTTATAGAGTCTCACAGTAAAACTCACATATATTAAGTATTGTAAAATAAAGAATTACTAAGTTTAAATATGCATATACGCATATCAAATATCTCTACTAGTTTTTTACCATATAAGTTACATTTACAAGATGAAATTTTCAATTTCTCTAATAGAAGGAAAAATACGTAGTATTTAAAAAAAATGAAAGGGAACATTGATGGTGCATGCACAAAATCCAAAGTAAATAGACAAGTAAAATACTGTGAGAAAAAGATAGGACTATGAACTTGTATAGCAAAATGCAACATTAAACAAGTACAAAAGGTACAAGACAATATTTTACATCAAAATTTTGGAATAGTCTTTGGGAATCTGATTTGTTGCACTAAATGTGTGACATAATTACTGTTATGAACCGTCCGATTTAGATCAACCGTCGAGATTATTGAATAGTCTAAACATGATGTATAATCTGAACCGTCCGATATGATTAGTTATAGCGGCAAACTATGTTTTTCTACTAAGTGCGCAACAAATCCATATCCTAGTCTTCGATTCTAACACCGAAAAGACCTTAATTTGATAGATTATCAACATCAATTTATAGTTGATGCTTGAAGTCTAATCTGCTTATTGAATTTCTGAATAAACTCTTCCACCCTCTTATTAAGATCTTCATTTGACATCTTAGAAAACTCATTTTCTTCTTCAACTTTTGGTTCTATTTTCATAGACTCTAATCTTTTAACCCGGTTCTTCCTTTCATCAATCACAACATGTTTGGTTCTATTGTGTCTATAAGATTTACTTCTTCCATAGGTTGATCTTGTAGGAAATGTTGCTTTCTCCAATTCATGTTCCTTATGATCACCAATATCATCATTTAATTGCAAATGAAGTATTGATTTCTTTTTCTTCTTCTCATTTGTACTATCAATTTCATCATGACTAGTACTTTTCTTTGGTTGATTTTTTACCACAATTTCCAACACACGTTCGGCGACAATTGTGTCTTTTTCTTCTTGCATGAGCTTAACATCTAGCTCTTGTTTTGGAATATTAATGCATTGTTTATCAACTTGTTCATCATACATAGGAATTGATGAGACATATTGGTTTCTAATTTCTTGACTATGTTTTACATACTCTTCATGAAGATTTTCTTGTTTTTGTTTGGATGAAGAGAATGCTTCATAATCAATAGCTATGATGAAGATTAAAGTGTTGGACATTAAAAACCAAAAGATGTTATTATTTAAGAGAGTAGAAGGAGAAAGGTTGAAAATATAGAAGATACATATGTAGATGAAAAGAGAAAAAATAGAAGCAAAGAAAGATAAATTTTTTGCCTTATTTTGGCTACTATGGTTTTTTAATTTGTAGTAATCTTTCATGCAATCTTCATCTACATATGGGGGTTTGGCCATGCTAGTTAAATTGCTAGAAAAATGCTTATAGAAAAAAGTTTGGAAGAGTTTGTACTTGCTAGTACTATGAAATTTTATGCTAAGGCTTAATTATATATGAGAGTCTAACTATAATGATGATTTGAGAGTTGGTGAGAGTTGTAAATGAAGTGTATCAAATAGAGCTTATATATGTGCTTGAATTGATGATTATTATTACTTGGTTGAATATTTGACAAATGATTGATACCCTACATTTACAAATATACCCTCTTCTCTCTCTTGTGGCAAGTTTTCCTTCTCTTATAATTTGAATAATGATCCAATGAATTAAAAATGTGCCAGCTATATAACATGGTGAATAATTTAAACCTTATGATGTGTTTGAGTTGAACATATCTTGGATTGAGCAGTATTTGTTGGAATTTTCCTATTGATTGACCACATGATATACATGATATGTCACATACAAAATCTTAATTATTTTAGTTATGTTGTGTAAATGAATGTGATCATTAATATAACTATATAAAAATGTAACAAGGAATAGAATTATCGGTATAATAATTGGAGTATGATTGAAGGTTACTTTTTAGGTGCCTAGCTCGTTATTTTTTGCTACCAAGTGGCTTAGTTTTCTCTCAATTATTTTACATGAAAGTTATGCTACAAGTAAAAATTATTGTGCATGAAAATGAAAAGAAAAAGAAATAAGGGACAAGTCAAAATAAAATATCCTAAATGTCATAATAAGTTGGTATGTTCAATAGTGGAGCAAAGTGTCTGCAAAGTCTTTCATTCAGCTCTAATGATTGTCATGTAATTGAATAAATAATTCAATTTAATAATTCCTCAAACACATTCATGTGACAACAAGGTTATCAAAGCTAAATTTCTGCACGGCAAGCCGAAAAGTTAATTTTATAAGTAAGTTATTGAGATTAATTTATCATTAAGATTTCATGGGCTTTATCTTCTTCTCAATAGTAATAGTAGAAAGTAGAAACCATCATCAAATCAACAACACTATAAAAAATTATGACCAAAAGATTTTAACACATCTCTAACAAAATCTCATGTTTGGATTAAGGATTTTGAGGGGCCGGAGGAGTATTACTTTTACCATATTATAGATATGAAAATTTTACCACAATTTAACATTTTTTTTTCCATTTATTATAAATAAAATTGACTTTTTTTAATACTTTGAATAACTAACATATCTAAACTAGTCAATTTTGTTTATAATAAAAGTCGGAGGGAGTATAAGATAGATTTTATATTGGGAGACAAGTCAATGAAATTGCTCATGTTTTAATAAAGACAGCCACATTTTTAGTTAGTGTACATCATTTTATTGATATTCCAACATGTATTCAACACTTTATTGTAAATGATGAGTTAATTTGTGTCATGAATAGTCTAAGATGAGCCCAATAGTAGATTTATTAGGTCCAAACCATTTAAGGTATGATGAGCTATTATATTTCTAGAATGTTTTAGATTATATTTTAGAGAGGATTGCCAATTTCTAGATTAATTATAGAAGAGTTATGTATCTAATAATCAAGGATTCAAATGAATGAAAATGTTAATTTTTTGTCTTTTAGTTATTTTCTTTTTATGAGGTTTCTCTACTTTCGAAATAGAGTAAATTAATTTTCTTTATTCATTACATTGTGCTTTTATTGAGAGTTGGATTATGGAAATGACTACCTATAAGCTGGTTCAAGGTGCCCACTGAATACTGATAGGTGGGCGAAACCGCCGAAAAAGAAAGGGATATCATCAGGTTAGTGTCGATAGAATGAAAGTCATCATGGGCACCGATTCTTAAAGGACACAGCAACGTTATAAGTCCCACATTAAATACATCAAAATATTCAATATGATATTTAAATCATGAAACTCTCCAATCTATTAAACTAGTCTTTTTGGTTGGACTCTCTTCGTGTACTTAAACCCCAACATAAATATCATAACAATTTCCATTTAAACCAATTAAATCAACAAGTTAGGTTCAATATTAAAACACTCTACAACCTTCTACACACAAAGGGAGAAAAAACTATATATCATAAATGTCCAATATGTTTCAATTTTCTTAACAAATTTATGTTGAGTTGAACAAAGACTCAAACTAATTAAGATGTTTGGTTTTTGTGGCTGAATATGATTCCAAGTATTCATCAAATGCACGTGACTAAACCTTACACTAGAAAACATATCAATCAAGGAGACCTAATTAAATACCATGTAACATGTTCTCGAACTTTCATTAACTTGTAATTGTGGCTGAACTCAAAGATAAACAAACGTGTGATTGAACCAAATGTATGAACATGTGTGACTTTTATATTCTGAATATAGACACTTGTACGATGGAAAATCACAATTTTAGTTTAGGATTTATATCTGAATCATTAATTAAGAGGTTTTTGACTAACGATGGATGTTGTCTCTAACTTGTTTTATGTATAGTACTTATCATTGTCCGGATTATTATTGTTCAATCATGAAAAAGAAAAACCAAATCACATGACCTAACTAAAACTATGCAATCATTTACAAAAACTATGTGTAATTACTCTTGTATAATTTAATTAATTAATATAAGTGTTTGTAGGTCCCTTTTCAATTTTGTGACACTCAAATTATAGAGGTTAAATCCAAGATAACTGACTTATTAATAATTTTGATAGTTGAAATAAAATTTACATATGTTGATTTTTTAATTTTGCAATGCATTACTATAAAACTTATTTTAAACCTCTAAATATATTGGTCAATTTTGCAATCACAGTTTAAAAAAAATTTGATGAACACCTACACTTACAAATAACATTTTAGAAAAAAAAGAAATTCGGTTGAAAGTTGACAACTCACCTTATTTGTCAACAAATTTTCAACATAGATTAGTAATTATTAATAATAAAAATTTCGTATTAATATCATAACAACTAATAAAATAGAAAATAGTAACAAATATAAAAGAAATAGAAAATGTGATGTGTCAAATATCATATACTCGTATTAAAGTTGTGATGAAGAAAAAAAAATGAAAAATAAGGTTGTTAAATGGCTATTGAGAAATTAAATTATGAGTGTCCATATAGGATTGATCCATAGTTTAACATAGACTTTCACCCGTGCGTTGCACAAGTCTTATAAACTAATATAAATATTGAAGAATTGTGCATTAATAAATTAAAAGGAGGCAAATTTGAAATTTTCGTATTAGTTTGCTGATCATATAAATTATTCATTTTTTGGTTGTTGAAGCATATAAGCTATTCTCTTTACTGAAAATTGATATTTACTAATCTTCTTTATATTTTTACTTATTTTGTTGGTCTTTGACATTTTTCTTTATTCTACAATAAATGTGATAGAACAATAATACAGTACCACAAAGAGAATGTCATCGGTAATTAATTAGGCAAATGTTAAACATTGCATCCCTTGTACTAATTAAATAATTAAAAGTAGTAAAATTATCTTGGAACTTGTGTACCAAACTTTTTTAAAGTGTAAGTTATGATTGTTTCAATGTAAAATTTACTACTTTTGGGTTCCTTAACCATTGCATAGGGTGCATTGGTTAGCAAGACCCAATTAATTATATACTCTCTCTGTCCCAAAATAATTGTCACAATTGACCAGTGTGCATTATTCACATAATTTACTTTGACCATATTTTTACTAATGCATAAATGCAAATATTAACATATAAGATGTTGTTTAATTTGTCTCGAATAATATTTTTAAGATATACAGTTTTTAAATTTTTTAAAAATACATAATTAAAGATATTAACGATCTAAATTGTGCATTGATAAACGTGAACTGGTCAACTGTATCAATTATTTTATGACAGAGGGAATATCATCCTAACATTGGGTCATGAAATCCGTAAAAAAATATTGGGTCATGAAAGGTTTTAAATTTATTTAATTAATTATATAATTTTTATTATTAATTATATAATATATTCAACCAATTAAAGCCAACACACATGTCAATGGCTATAATTAATGAAGTAGTTATGATAGTGTTTAGTAGGGAAAATTTTAGGGTTAAGTTATGGCTAACCTAACAACATTTATAAATAAAAGATTTACTGCTTGCGTGGCAAATATCATTGTGATTAAATATGGCTAATAGCCTAATACAAATTCCAAGATGGTGACACTAGATTGGGTGCACACATCTTTAAAATAAGATCTTCATAAATGAAATTTGCATAAAATTTGCAGAAATTTTGTTTCTTAATGGGTCTTTCTCACTTTAATCAAACTAACACTTAATTAATTAAAAAAATCGGTTTTAGGTCCTACAAACTATAAAGCTAATTTTTGTTTCTTAAACTAGCTTTTGGGATAATTGATTATCTGATATGATATCAAATCCTCTATGACTAATTAGTGGTCTAAAGTTCAATCTCTGCATCTCTCGCCTTTTAATTAAAAAAGTGGAATTTAAGCATATGGTAAGTGAACTTATTCATTATTTACGCTTCAAGCCTAAAATGGTCTTGCGTGAGGGGACGTGTTAATATAAAACTATTAATATAACATTTCCTAATAGATTAAGCTTTTGAGATAATCGGTTATCTGACAGACGTCTTTGACTAGACTGAAAATCACCAATCATCAAAGCACTCAACTGACAAAAGGAGAGAAGAAAATAAGAAAAGAAAGCAAAGAGCAAGCTGACACCCCTCTAATACCACCAAGTCTCAAGGGCACCACCACACAAGACTCTAATTGTTCAAAAATAAAATAGGTTGCACCTCTCACTCATAAAGAGAGCAGCGGTTGACAGGGTTTTTGACTAATAAATATCACTTCCAAAAAGTTTCACCCATACAATCAAATATTCAACAGATGACAACCTTTCAGCAAAGATTAAGTCATTCACATGATTTCATATTAACCAAATAACATGTCAAATTAGCAATCATCCTAAACAAGTCGTCTTACCAACACCCATATCTAGAGCTGTCAAATGGGCCAGCCCAGCCCGGCTTGCCTGCGGGGCTTCGAACTATTAATGGGCCATACTGGTCCGACCCGTTTTTTAGTTGGGCCATGATTTCGTGAGCCCGGCCCAGCCCTGCAAAAGTCTGCCCCGGCCCAATGGGCTTGTGGCCCGCTTCAATCCAATTTATATTTTTTTTTTTCACTTTAGTTGTTTTTTAAATGAATTTGATATATTAGTTCTTCATTATTATTAATTTTATTGAGATATAACTGTATGCAAATGTAAATCACTAAAGTTTTAGGTAAATATAATCATTTTTATTGAACTTACACGTTAAACTATGTTTTTTATAATAACTTTTTAATCAAATTATAATTTTTTTACAAAAACGATATAAAAAAGTTGGATAATGGGCCGGCCCGAAGCCCGACCCAGACCAATTCTTAGAAGGGTCAATGGGCTTGGGCCAAAAAGCTCGATTGTTTTTGGGCCAGTTATTTTGAAGCCCAAACCTGCCCAAGTCCATGGGCTAATGGATTGGCCCGGCAATCCGACCCATTTTAACAGCTCTACCCATATCCCTAGTAAGAACACAAACGACTTATTATAATATTACCGGGCAAAGCTCTAGACACCTAAAAATATAGTACCACACCATAGAGAGGAATATTAAAAGTTAGGAACATGTGTTCCACATACTCAATTAAATTTTCATATAATACACAATTAATATTGTTAATATTCGTAAACATCTTTTTGGTTATGGATGAAATAGTGTCATTAAAGATAAAAACTTGTCACAATTTTTAAAAATGAATAAATAGATAAAATCTGAACTTCAGTAATGTCTATCAACTAAATTTTATTTCAGTGGTTGTTAGTTTATTAGTAAACGATAAACTCTTGGTCATATTCACAATATTGTACGACAATGTTAGGGAGCAAGAATGCGTATAACATTGGAAAAAGGGTTGTCATTTTGCAATTGGTTAATTAATAAAACCATGTTTTACAAGACTTTCTAGTCAACAAAAAAAAGAAGAGATTTTCATACAATTTTTTTGGGGATTTCGTGTGTTTCATTCATTGATCTTTAACTGATGGAAACACGGATGCCGTGATTTTGGGTTTGCCTCTAAATTAGGATGGATTTATGTTCTAACTTCATTAGCAATTTAGCATATGCTATTGTCCTATGTAACCAAAAATATATACTATTGTACTATATGCTTTCTTTTATAAAAGAAAAAAATAAATTGGTTGGACCTACTGTGAAATGATGACTAATCAAAAGCATGCATGAAGAGAATCTATATTCTATATTTTAATAAATTATCATACAACAACAATAATATGTTTACAAACGTGACAAAGTTTACATATATGATGAAATTAAAGTTTCTAGAATATTTATGTCTCCGAATCTGTAAGGTTGAAGCTGTATAAATCATTGGTTGAACATGCACTTAATCAAATCTAATCTGTCAATCTGAACTGAACAAACACCACACATGAAAACGAGAAAACAAAACACTGCACAAAAAGACAAGAAAATAAAATACCGTACAAAGACGATGAACAACACAAACAATAACCAAATAGATGTGAAATCACTTATTTAAATAAAAGAAAAAAATAATTTAAAAGGGTGATTTCAATTCAATTTGAAAAAGAGGAACTAGGTTAAAATTGGAGGGTGCGGAAGAAATGAGTATATTAGCGATTTCGGCTATGTTTCCATATTGGAGTATACTTATTTCAATCACACATCCCTTGAACAAAAAATTTGATGAAGTAATTCATCATTTCTAGGTACCTCCTCCGGCCTTAATTATAAGTAACTTTTTACTTTTTATATTTATTGGAAAATTAATGTATTCAGCTTTAATTATAAACCAAATACATTAGTTTTCTAATGAATTTAAAAAGTGGAAAGTTGTTTATAATATTTAAGGCCGGAGGGAGTATAGTTTTCTTAGTCTATGAGATCTTCTACTCTCATCTCTTCATTGTTACTAGCCATCATTGTTGAGATAAAGGAGTTTTATATATTTCTAAGTCATGATTGTCAAAAAAAAATCATGATTGTGTCCAAACATTAATGCGAACTCCATTGCTCACCATCCTAGCCCATTTTTGACTATTAGCTGAGAAGCTTGGATAATACATCATACATAACTAGGGTTATTATGATTCAATATCGCATCAAGAAACTCTACTTTTGGGTAATATTTTATCAAAGGTTTTCAAAATTTCTATAATATATTCCCTTTGGTCTTTAATATAAGAAGAAATTTATTTTTTAGATACATGGAATGTTTGATGTATCTAGACTATGTTATAAACTAAATACATCAAACATTCTATGTATCTAAAAAGCAAAAATTTTCTTATAATAAAGATCGGAGGGAGTATTAAACATAACTACAAAAACGATAATTTATTTTTGAAAGATACATGAGTTACTATATTAGAACCATGAACAAAAATGTTGACCAAAGATCATTTATTTAAAAAATAAATAAATATGATACTCCCTCCAATTCTATTATAAAATAAAGTTGACTTTTTAAATTTATTATAAAATTGATGTATTTAGACAAAAATGTATAGTCTAAATACATCAATTCTCCAATGTACCAAAAATGTGAAATGTGAATTGTTTCTTATAAATAAGATTTGAATTTAAAAAAAACATGTACTGTAGAAAAAACAAGTTGACAATAGTGTTCACATGAGTAGTAGTAGTACACTGGCAAATGAGTGAATGTTATTTCAATTCAAAAAAACTGAAAAAAGGTTTACACATGAATTGATGGATAGAACAGTGAAAGAATGTATGTATTGATTGATCATCACTCCATTGCTGCTTTGTCACAGTCTTACAATATTGTCATGTCATATCAATTCCATATTTTTCTGAATTAAACAATTAAACTTTTCTGGAAATTTATATTGCCTCTTATAGCCACCATTTTTGTCTTTGACTCTCTCTCACACCTTTTTCCATGCAAACTTTCACACACTCATAAATAAATCATATTATCAATTTTTAGCAACTTAATTGCAACACTTTTGGTTTTTTCTTTTCAGCTTTCAAATGCTGACACAATGTAAAATTAGATGCTTAGAATTAACTTTACATTCTTCTCCTTTGCTATCATCACAATTTAAGAAATTGCATCTTACCCTTTTTGATTCTCTTCATAAAAATCAAATCTTTATAATTCCATTTTATTATAGTCAAACTCAAAGTTTTTCAAACATTGTCTCAAAAAATGTCTTCTTTTTTGTCTCTTATTGTTCTTTTTGTTTTTCTTTTGTTTACAAGCAATAATGTACTTGTACAAGGTGGTGATGATCAAGAAATTGTGGTGATGGAAGAAAAAGAGTTGTTAGGATTGTTTGAAGTGATGGAAGCACTTTTAGATGAACCTGATTTTTCACAATCACATCCATTACCATGTACTGATACACCATGGCCAGGAATTGAGTGTGAAGTTAGCATTGATGATGAAAATGATACACAACAAATCTTTCATGTCACAAAGATTCACATTGGTCCTGATGTACTCTCACCACCTTGCAAAACTTCAGCTTATTTATCAAAATCACTTTTGAAACTCACTTTTCTAAAAACACTTTCACTTTTTAACTGTTTTGTTACTTCACATGTCACATTACCTACAACTTTGTTTGGTACTTTTTCTTCCTTAGAACACCTTGCTTTACAATCTAATCCAAAACTCTATGGAGAAATACCTTCAAGTTTGGGTTTTGTTACTAATCTTAGAGTTTTGAGCTTATCACAAAACAGCTTAAATGGAAGCATTCCTAAAGAGATTGGAAATTTGGCATTTCTTGAGCAACTTGATTTAAGTTATAATAATTTCATTGGTCAAATTCCCAATGAAATTGGAGGGTTGAAAAGTTTGACTATTTTGGACTTAAGTTGGAATAACTTTGAAGGCAATTTACCTTACTCTATTGGACAACTTCAACTTCTTCAAAAAATGGATTTTAGCTCAAACAAGCTTAATGGAAAATTACCTCCTAATATTGGTAATCTCAAGAGGTTAGTCTTACTTGATATAAGTCATAATTTTTTTGATGGCCCAATTCCTGAAAATTTTCAAAGTTTGAATCTTTTAGAGTATTTAATCATTGATGATAATCCCATCAAAGCTATGATACCACACTTCATAGAAAATCTTTGGAATCTTAAATCATTAAGCTTATCAAGGTGTGGATTATTTGGTCCAATACCAAATTATTTCTCTTTGTTGAAGAATCTTTCAGCACTATCCTTAGATAACAATAGTCTCATTGGAAATGTTCCAAAAAATCTAGCTTTGTTACCAAATTTAGATCAACTTAATATAAGCTATAATAAGCTGAATGGTGTTCTACATTTTTCAAATGAGTTTGTTGATAAGCTTGGTAAAAGGTTAGATGTAAGAGGAAACAATGAACTTTGTATAAGTGATAACAAGAAGCTTTCTTCATATTTGGAAATTTCATCTTGTGTGGGGTTGAGGTCTATAAATGACAAATCTTCTGCTGAAGATCCAGCAGGAATTAAGCCATCATGGATAAAAAGTAACATAAGTTCAAGTTCAGCTTATTTGGATCTACAAGTCATCATTTTTACAGTGGTTTTAAGTTTTAGTTTTAGTTTTGTTAATTTGTGTTTGTGAAACTTGGAATGTAATTTTATGAAATGTTTTACTCATAATCATATCTATATTTGGTTACTGAAAGTTTATCTCATTAAAGTGCTTTCCTAGGTAATGTTATTGTTTCTTTCTTTTTCTTTTTATGATGGAAGGTGAATATTTATTGCATGAACTATCACATATCACATCTAAACCCTATTTTTAAAGAAGCATTGTAGCATTAGATTCTGTAAAATTACGATGAATCGTCGTGATTTTGACATTTTTCCTATGAGCCGGACCAACTCAAAGATAAAACAACCAAACAAAAGTTTTAGACTCCTGAATTTTTTTTTTATAAATGAATAATACTCTTTCTGATCTTAAATATAAGAGATAGTTTTTTTTTGACGCAAAATATAAGAGATAGTTTGATCCATAAAAATTAATACTCCTTCCGTTTCAAAATGAGTGTCGCTTTAGCTCAAAAAATTTGTTTCAAAATGAATGTCGTTTTTCAATTCCCGATGCAACTTTTTCATTTCTATCATCTGTTTACTACTTTATACACTATTTCCAAGAAAATAAAGGAAAAAGTATACTTAATTTAGCAAATGTATTATTACTTTTAACATAATAATTGCATTCTTTAATATGTGTGAAAACACAAAAAATGACATTCATTTTGAAACAGAGAGAGTATAGTCCAAAACTTTAGATCAAATATAATATTGTTACAAGTTACAACTATCACTTATATTTATTAGTATATGTTGGTTTTCGACACAATATAATGTTTGGTATTCATAAAATAAAATAGAATTGATTATACTAGAAGCAAAAAATAATAATTTATGATTCTAAAATAGAATTTTACACTAAAATTTATTGTTCAACTCAAAAATCTCTAAACATAAATCACTTTTATCTTCAACTTAATTTTACAAAATCAATTTACTCACAATCAAATTATCTCACCCCAGAACCAAGGATTGATTCAATTAGTATAACTAGATATAGGTTTGTGGCAGATAATTGGTGGGTTGAATTAAATAGATAGGACTGTATTTGCATCCAATGGTGAAAGAAAAAGAGTCAGAATGTTTGTAGTTTAGTGTTTGATTTATGTATATTTTGGGGAAAGATGTGTCACAACTCCCAAGTCCTATCCCTGAGTGTTGTTGTCTGTAGCAGCCTTTTAGAAAGAACTGTCCATTTCTGATACTAAAGAGCATGCTGCTGCTCTACTTCAAACCACTCTTAAAAAAGATGCACTCTTTCAATACTTGTTTTAGTAGGGAGGGAGACACAGAGAATCTTTTAAGTATTTCCCTATTTTTACCCTCATCTTGCTAACTTTTAATTTTAACACAATGAGAGGGGCATTGAGTTTGAATAGAGGAGAGAAATTATATACTACTCCGACTCTGATTTTAAATATAAGAGATAATTGAGTCAATAAAAATTAATAAATTTGATTCAAATTTTAGATCAAATATATTAAAAAAAAATTATTAATCTAATTGTCTCTTATATTTAGAATCGGAGGAAATAACAAGAAAATGTTCATGGTCTCTTTCTACATGTTCTCTTCTTTGTATTTTTAGAGTTTTGTTTAGTATATTTATTATTGTAGCGAATATGCAAATTATACTTCTTAAAATTTTGAGTGAGGGTTAAGTGGTTAACTCTATGTTTGGTTGAGGTAAATTTTACTTTTTAGTTTTAATAAATTGATTTCAGTTAAAAGTTTATTGAAGTAAAAATGTGTTGAATATAAATTCGAAACGAATAGCATGTTTGGAATGACGTCAATGTCTTTCACTGTGAAATTATTTATAAAAATGGAAGTTGAAGACATTCATAAATCTAATATCTTTAAGATTTTGAGTAAAGATGTAATGCTCAACTCACTTGTACGCTTAGCTCATTGTGAATGATTTCCCAGACTGTCCCTAATGACCAAAAATGGTGCAGAAGAGCATAATAAATTGTACGACTCATACGTGCGTAACGTGCCGTTCATGATCCAACAATAGCTTCACTATAATTGTGCAATCAGACAATTGCAATGCATAGATCAAAACAATTTCTCTATAAAAACTAACTGCTACAACATGATATATGTTAATTAAACATGTAGTTTTTACCATGGTTTTAAATTGCGGTTGCGGTAACGGATGCGGTTGCGCCTGTGGACGTTGCGTTTGCGGTTAATGCGGCTGCTACGACGCACATTGCGGCTGTTGCGGCGTGAATAGAATTTTAATATTCACAACCTATATTAAGTGTACAACTGCGCCACTATGCAATTTAACCACTATATAGTAGAGTTTTAGTTTGCTAAGTAAATATTAACTGATAGGTGGTGGAAATACAAGTGGATAGACCGTTAAAAAGAAGATTTTTCATTAAATCTTTAGTATTTTGGTAGTTGAGATTCTAAAATTTTAATTTTTGATGAGAAAACTTTAAAAAAATATGTCAAAAATTGTCCGATGTGGTTCCTGATGCGGTTACGTTGCGGTCGAACACGTGATTACAAATCACACAGCGATTGCGGTGCGATGCGGTTGCGGAGACTACCGCATCAGCAATATTGCGACCGCAATTGCGATTGCGGACTACAATTTAAAACCTTGGTTTTTACCCATAAAATAAACCAGATTAGAACCAAACTATATTTGGCTAGTCCATAATACAGTGTTGAAAGCATGTTTCACAAATTCTACTTGTAGATAATTGATATGCAATGTAGTAGTACACAGTACACTAATAAAACTATGTTGATCTGCTTCTAGTTGGCCCCAAAAATATTTAGTTTTTGACAGGAACCCCACCAAAATGTTTTGTAGTTTTTTGAAATGGTTTTGTCTTGAAATAATGCTCTAGATGTGAATTTTTGAATTTGGAAGCTAGCACTTAAATTTTTAAATATTGAATTTCATGTTATTATTTCATCATTGCATTTTGAACCCACTTCAAGGAAGAAGGCAGATGTCAGCATAATAAATGTTGTCAACAAGATGGAGACAACTTATAATGTTACCGAAATAATTAATCACAACAGCACCAAACATTATTAGGTTCAATGTAAATTGACGATGAATTTGATAGAGAACACAGGAAGAAGGCAGATGTCAGCATAATAAATGTTGGCAACAAGATGGAGACACCTTATAATGTTACCGAAATAATTAATTACAACAACACCAAACATTAATAGATCCAATGTAAATTGACGATGAATTTGATAGAGAATACTACAGATTGATCTCCGCAACATGTACTTAGAAGGGTATTAAAACCATTTGATATCATAATTCATCTTGAATTGGATTAATCGGTCTAGTGGATACTAATGATAAAAATATATAAATAATCACAAGAGCAAAATTGACACAGATTTATGACTTGTAATGAATACTATACTATATGCAAGAGCTAAGAACCACTCTCTTTTAGAAGCAATTAATATTTTTCGGGTTTTTAGGGGGTTTGAAAGCAACACAGGAAGCCTAAAGAGTAATTTTCATAAGTTACACAAGATTGTTCAGTTGAAGGCCCAATGGGCCTACACATCTCAACATTAAAAATGAAGTTATGATTCTTAAGAAAAATAATCTCAGTCTATATCTTTTCTATTGAATAATCTCATATAATTTTAACTAAATATAATTTATTTGGTAGAGACATCACACATTATATACAAGAATCATGATTTGAATATTGCTACACTCAATTATTCATCTTACGAGGTAAAATTTTTAATTTATAAATTAAATATCATTTACACACAATACAATTTATAAATTTAAGTGCTGCTTTTGATAGAGGTTAGCATTCTTTGTGGGTGAAATGTGACTCAAAGCTTACTGTTTTAGCTTTTAAGTCTCCGGATATGGTGCCTTGGTCTCTAAGAAACCGTTGGGAGAACTTTTTATTCAAGTCTCCGGATGTGCTGCTTTTAGCTTTTATGATCACTCATGTGTTTAGGGAAGGTAATCATTGTGCAGATAAATTGGCCAATCTTGGTCTCTCTTTGCAAAATTATGTTTGGTGGTTTGAGATTCCTGATGTTATTTAGGATGACTATTCTAGGAATAGATTAGGTCTCCCGTATTTTAGATTTTGCTAATTCGAGGGTTTGGTTTTATGTCCCCCTTCTTTGTATTTTGGTTTCTCTCTTTTTATACATCTTTTGGTGTTGCTTTAACTTGCTAGGCACACCTTGCTTAAAAAAAAATTACAGAAACTAATTTTTTGAACCCGATATTTATAGATAAAACTTGTGATATTATGTTTTTTATTTCAAATAAATAATACTCTTAAATTATATATTATTACTAATATTCATTTTTCTCTCTTCAAATATCAAGTGTTACATTTATTCTCCTACAGTAGTACAATAATTATCTACGTATTTTGTTGATGATAAAAAGTTGTTATCTCCTAAAAAAGTGTTACATTTAATAGATGATTTGTAATACAGGTAATTATTGACTTGAAAAAAGTTGAATGCACAATTTTTTAGACAGAATTTTTATATTAAATTTCTTAACATATGTCTTAAGAGCACATTTTAACATTCTCCTTTTATTAATAAAAAAATCATCTATTACAAGAAATCATCTGTTAATAAACAAATTATAATTCATGATCTTTGAAGGGTCTATATATAATATTAGTACTCCCTACATTCCATATTTTTTTATATTTCATAACTCAATTATTTGCAGTATATTGGTACGAAAATGTTTTTATATTTATCATTAGTTATTATATAAATTCTCATTTCTTGGCGGTGCAACTTGTTGCCCATCTACTTTTTGTTCATGATAAAAGTCTAAGGACCAAATTGATAGTAAGTGATTATTATAAAAAAAAAAAGTAAAGGCTACAATAATTTATCAACGATGAATTTATCTAAGTGGCAAGTGATTTGGGCCCTTTAAACAAGCAATGACATGTTTGATCTTTGTGCCTTAGGCACTTGTTAGCAAATAACCTTTCTTTTGTTTTTTTAAACAAATTTTATTAAAAAGGCATAAGAATATCTCAAACAAATTTTAATTGAGTAATGTTTTCTTAAAATACAATTCAAATTTCCAAATATTAATGGAAGTGGGAAATTCCAATGCATTGTAAATCGTTGAGATTTAATGTTCCAGTCATGGAAAAAGGAGATGGACAATTTTAAAGGTGTTAAAATGTGAGAAGGACATGTATATTGTTTGAAGAAATCACATTGCACCTCTATATTATAAGGGTCTTGTGAAGAGTTAAAACATTTGTATTGCCAGCAAGAGAAACCACTGTTTGTCCTTGCGCAAGGATCAAATTGAAATTAGTCTTCATCTGTTTGCAAGGTGCAATTTTTTCTTTTCTATAATATTAAATGGTAGTCCATTTTCACTATATGATGCATTTGATACCAACAATTTTTCTTTGTTCCTTTTCTTTTTACGAAGTACTAGTAAATTTTAACATGGGGCCGCATAATGTCATTGACATACATGACACAGATGCAATGTGTAATATGTTTTTGCATTTTTCTATTTTATTCCTTCTTCGAAGATACAATTTCTTTTATCAAGTTAGTCCTAATAGAAACATGCATCCATAATTTGGCAAACCAACCCAGGGACACTACCTCAACACACTGAATTGTACTTCCAAAACCTGAGAGGGTGGGTGTAAGCGAGAGAATTCCCAGTCACGTATGTTGTTGACCTGTTAAAGCGGGATTCCAAACAAAGTGAAACAGCTGATCAGCAGCACACATTGTTAACTCGGAGTGTACGATCAATTATCTGAGGAGGACATAGGAGAGTTTTCACGAAGTGATGAAAGAAATTACAGGAGTTCTCTCTGGCTACAAGGAGAGAACAATTACAGTCTCTTGAATATATATAGAAGAAAACTAACACAAGGAGAAACTATTTTTCCTCTTGAATTTTTTTCTCTCACTCTCACTATTGTTACTTTGTGATGGAATATTTGGCTTGATACAAATGAGCTCCTATTTATAGGTGTAAAGTTTCACTATTTCCAAATGTGCCATTTATTGCATCAATCAAATCAAATACATATACATCTTGAGTCAACAAATAATTTATGAGTCACAATACTTGAGGGCATCGAACCCTACAAATAATGAGAAATGGAACATGAAGAAGACTTTTAGAATAAAGGGGTACATACAAATTGCCAAACACAGCAATAACAGTTAAGAATAAGTAATAACAACTTGCAAAGTATAAATAAGATGCCAACATGTTTAATACTGTATTTTAATTAAATTCTAGAGTATAAGTGAATCAGATACATGATGGCATAATACGGTGCATGGTCTTACCTGGGGTATATTGATTGTAGAAAGTTTTCCTAACAAATCTCCCCGATCATTTCCAATATCCCAAGCGCCTAATGAAATACACGACCGGAAGTCGAGTGCACATTGCAAAATGCTCTCAATAATGCTGCCCACTGCCTTTGTTTCATCAGACAGAAAACATCTGCAATAACATTACATAAAGACTCTTACCCTCTGAGCTAAAGAAGAATATTTAGTCCTGTAGTGTGCATTTCTTCTAACTAAAATTATAACATGTGGCATTTTTTTAGTTGTTGTGGAAGAAAACTTCCAATTGGAAAGCTTTTTTACGAGTAAGTAAGTGGGTACCAGTTCAAAAACTTACACTAATAGTTACTCTATTTACACATCAAAACTTGCACAACAGTTTTACACAATTTTTTTTTTTTATAATTTTTTTAAGCAAATGAGGAGCATATGGTGAGCCACCTGCAACACCCAAGATAGATATATAAAAAAACAAGAACAAAAAGAGAAGGGGGACAAGAACCAAAACCTTCTCAAGCATTAAAAGCAAAAAACAAAAACTAAGGGGGACAGTTTTACACTATTGATTAGTATGCAAATAACTACTAATTAGTATTACAGTATTACTCTCTCCGTCCTTAATCTTTGATCCTTTTAACTTTTTATTTTTGTCCCAAAACTTTGGTTCTTTTAGGAAACCAATGTACAATTAATTAATTAATAATGTTTTTCTTTTTGTACTCTTACAAAAGCCAAAAGTATACATTAAATAAATTTTACTTTCATTAAATGGATCAAGCGTAAAAGGGTCTAAACTTATCCAACTTATTATTTTTTAATATGCGTGCCCAAATCTTAAAAGACCAAAGATTAGGGAGTACAATATTAAATTATTAATCAATTGCAAATTGATCAGTGAGCAAATACCTAACTAACTAGTTATTAGTGTTATAGTATTAATAATCAGTTATTACAAATCACCTATGTTTGAAGTAGAAGAGGAGGAGCATAACATGTGGATACCCACCAAAGCCCGCCCTGGCATTAATTGGGAAAACCCAGTTTGACTATGGCTGAGTTTAGGGTTTCTCTATGTTTCAATGTTGGGACAGGAGGTGGGTTTGGGATACTGAAATGATTTTAGAAATCATCCATGTTGATCAATTTGTGAAAGAGTAATCACAAAGGAAATGGAGGTGGGTCGGGGATAATTAAGAGAGTCAGGGAAGTGGAGATGCACGGGAGAGCTCTAGTCCAATCTTGTTACCACATACAGGTAATACAATAGGTATACTAAAAAAATTCATAATGTGTCATGATTTTAACATGCATTGGTTTATACTACGCAGATGGGTAGCTGAGAGCGATGAAATAATCTACTTTCCAATAGTTAAGATGAAGAAAAAGCTCCCAATTAGAGTGCAACCCATTAACGCTTGATTGGTCTAATCAAGTAACTATCATGTAAACAGAACAATAAGATTACCTTTCCAGAAAATAGTGATGTGTACTATATATTGTGTTAAAATCATGACACATTATGAATTTTTTTAGTATACCTATTGTATTACCTGTATGTGGTAACAAAAGAATTTGAAAGCAAGTGTGCAGATTTCAGTTGAGCACTAGTCCAAAGTAGCTAGGCTAATGAAATAGAAAAACACTTACCTTCTTTTTCCAAAAGCGAGCTTCGTAAAGAGCTAGAACTCTCACTTATGCCTTTCCCTTTAGTAATATAATCAACTAACTTCCCTCCATAAATTTCATTCAATTCTTAAAATACTTCTGGGGGAAGATTCCTTATAACTTCCACATCAAGGTGACACAAAGGAGGTGGTGTTGAAATTCGACCAGCACTAGCTTGGTTATCTTGTATGTTATTGTTCATTTGAACTGAAGACCCTTGCAGATCTCTACATTCATGAACCGAAGTGCCGTCCATATTCTGCTTGTCATGATCTGCAGAAAGAGAAACCACCAGACATAACATTTTTATTAACTCAATCATTAACAAAATCCAAAATGAAAAAACAATTATTCATGTATGATCTCCGCCAAATATCTTCTAAAACCAATTATTCATAAATGATCTCCGCCATGGTATGTAAGCGCTGTTCAACAAAAATTACTTACTATTACCCACAAGATGTTTCTGTTTATCCATACTTGCAGATCCTGAAGTGACCCATCATGATTTCAAATTATATTTTTCTGCACCTTCATGAAATAAATAATATTATAGGATTACAAAGAAACTATTGAAAAACAATAAACCCATAGTCCAAAACCAAGGAAATGCAGCAAATTGGTTTGGACAGAGAGAAGAAAGATGAGGAATACCACAGTAGCAAATCTCAGCTTAAAAACAAATGTTCTCATTCACCTCAGTAAGTCGACTATAAGTTTAGTAGCATACACACAAAAACAGTATCTTATTAGCATACAGCAAAGCTGGGTTAAACTTCATTTAAAATAATACAGGTACCTTGCTTAGATGTTTCGCCACTTTCAAGTCTGGAAACTTGCAGGCCAATACCTCGAATCTCCTTGACATCTACGTGAAATCACCAAAAGGAGAAGATGATGATTAGATTTCCAATTAACTGGATCCCCTGCTACAAGCACTGGGATGAAACACTACATATCAAAGTTTTAAAATTCAAACCAAACACTACATGTCTTCGTAAATAGATGTTGGACCCTTATTAAGCAAAAGTAGGAAAAAGAAGTTGACAGATTTTCCTGTTTTGGACTAGTTCATCAATTAAACAAACACTTGACTAATTCATCGATTCTCCTATTGAACAATTGGATCATGTCTGGTTTATTACACTATGTTATGCAACACGATGACAAAGAAAATGTCATAAATAAAATTGTAATAAAGTTCAAAGACATAAATAAGCTTCATCATCATAGTGATGATGACCTAATACTTTGAAACATTGATATGCAAGCATTTGTTTTGAATAGAATAAGATGAACAATATCCAATCCTGAAAGGATGAAACCACTAACATTAAACTTCAAGAGCAAACCCAACAAAAGGCCACGTTTATCATAAATGCATAAAAAATTGTACAACTTTCCTAACCACCATCCTTCGATAGTATGGTCATATTATATATGGAACTTTTGCTTAAGTATTTTGGCCTTTATTATTACCAAATTTACAAAGAGCATTTTAACCCCACTGGATGAAATATTTCTTTAACTTTTTTTGCGAAAGAAAGCATATGCGGCAAAGGATTTAAAAATCTAAGGATATACCAAGATTGTTCTGTTATGGAGGCATTAAAATGGTGGACAATTAAAAGTTAAGATAGTACCTATATAAAAACTTCCAAAAAGCTGCTTTACTATCCTTTGGAGTACTTCCACATTATCAGTGGCAACAGGAATCTACAGTGAGTATATCAAACACAAAATCAGTACTTCAAACACTTAAAAATACTTTTGGAAGTCAATATATCAGTTTAATGCATACATGAAAGTGCTGGATGTTTCAATATTTACCGTTACTGAGTGACTCAAATTTTCGCAGGTTCATCAGCATTTTTTCTTCTCTTTTTGATCTAAAATATATATATCAAAACAAATTTAAAAATTTCAATTTTTCATTTATTTATAAGTTATAAGAAACATATTGCGATAATAAAAAATGACAGTTCAAGAAATAAAACAGGACATGAAAAGCAACTGATGAGCCAAAACAGAAAGAAAATAAAAATCTATCAAGCTAACCAAATCAATACCTTGAGAGAGAAAGTGCGCCCTTGCATGCCACAACTTTGCAATCGTAATGAAACCTCCTTGCAAAGGTTTGTTAGGAAGTTCTCACACTGGAAAAACATTTTAGTCAATATTTTGATTGATTTTGTTTTGTAACATTCTAAGGCAAAAATAAAAAGATATGTGTAGAAGAGTACTGACATCTTTCATATCTTTGAACCTCACACCCCAATTTACATCAGCACCAATAGACTTACATTCCTGCATATGTGTACATGATATCATCTTTATGAAATGGCTTTAAACATAAGCTTATTAACAAAGAAAAATTAACCTTCAAAGGAGGAAACATACTAGCCAGTGGCATTGTGATTTTAAATCATGCTGTGGAGCATAAAATTGCTAATTTTGATTTCAGACTGAGAATATTATTATTTCTCATTTTAACCTCACAATTTAAATCCTTTAATCCTAGTTCACTTTAACAATTACTAGTCAATGACTAAACAATCCTAGTTCATTTTAACAATTGTTAGTCAATGAGTAAACAAAGACCGCAATAGATCAATGAAAAGGGGTTACTTAGACAAAAAAAATGGCTCGATGTACAATGGAAGAAAATAAGTGTGTGTGTGTGTGTGTTTGTCCAAAATATTTTAAATATTCCAAGTCCAAATAACGAGAAATCGAGTTTGGATTTTAAAGATAAAATATCAAATTAAAATTATGGCCTTTTTCCCTACCTGAAAGTCCCCAACCAACCGGTTATCAATTCCTCTGCTAAAATTCCACAACATTTCTCCTGTTTTCATTCCATACATAGTCCTTCTGCAGTGACACCTGCAGATGTGAAGAGAACAGGTACTGACTACTGATACTAGTAGAATTACTAAATGTTTTTCAACTAGTGCCCAAAAGAAAACGAACTAGAATCCTGCTGATTGAAAAGAAGGAATTTTTTAATTTTATTTTTATTTTTGGTTTTCACTGCCAGTATCCGGCCCACTGGGCCGACTAATCCGGTTTGGTATCAGAGAAAAAAATCATTAAAAAGAATAAGTGAATGAATAGTAAAACCTTGGAAATCATCATCAATTGTCCGCACGTTTGAACATTCTGCTTCTTCAATTTTTCCTGTAAAACATGCCCTACTCCAGGAAGTGCATTGATTGGGAGTTGACTTAAATGATCTTGAACCTGGAAAAGTAAGACTATATAAGAGAGCAAGGCAAAAATATTGACATATTCCATACAACAACTATTATATCAAATTTTACATAATTTGTAGAGAATAATTGTAGACTAACATGTTCAAGTTTAGTACAAAAGCTAGAAATCACATGCAGAAATATGAGATCAGTACCCCCAATATTTTTGTTAACTGTCTAAGGAATTTGATATGTAAGTTGATTTTTAAATATGTTATTGTTATCGAAGTCTGACAACATAAACTGAAAACATGCAACATAAACCACCATAAACTATAAGCATTTTTGTGCAATGTCTACACTCCACAGCACATGTCAAACATGGAATTGGAACTTTTGAGGAAAATACAACTGTATTCAGCAGATGAATCAATCAATAACAGATTCGATCTCATATTTTCTTACCTAAACAAAATTCTCTCACATTTTCTCTCTCCTGTAGATTCAGTAATGAAAAACAGAAAACTCCAAAACATACCATTTCTGGAGTTATATGATATTGACCGTTTGGTTTAGCAGTTCTAGTAGCAATACGAGCTATAAGCATGTTTCCAGCTATGCCAGCACTGGCTGTACATCCAGTAGTCTCATAGATCTCTTTCCTAATTGATGACGCCAAAAGTTCAGGATCTTCAACCTTTGAATGGGTGACATCTAAAAATGCTTCATCACAGCTTACAGCCTGTATTAAGCAGCAGTTACAGCACTAAACACACACCAACTGAGAATTTATGAACTTAAAAAATGTGCGATCATAGAAAACCTGCACTTTGTTGCAATGTCGATGCAATATACTATAAAATTGGTCAGCTACCTGCAAATTGTCCATAATATCTTTGTAAAAATCAATTATAACGGGTGAAAAAGTTACAAAAAGATATGAAACTGTATTCTTTATTCTTCAATGTGACTTACTTCCTCGTAAGCTTCAAAGTTGTATGGAAAGATAACAAGGTGGGGACAAAGAGCCTTGGCATCTCGAACAAACATACCAGCCCTAATACCTAACAATCACATAAGGCATAAGTTACATAGCAAAAAGGTAAACAAATAATGTAGCTTATTTAGCCATACTATCATTTTATAACATGGCATATAACAAACCATAACTACGAGCTGGGTAGTTTGCAGAGGAAACCTCAGCAGTTCCCTTAGAATTATTCGAGTGGCAGACAGCTACGGGGCTTGTCCAACAATTCAGGGTGGTTCCTGATAACCACTGAGACAAAAAAGCAATCCTGAGGCAGCACACACACGACACAACACACATAAACATAACATTCGTTCTTAAAAGTTAAAACTGATTAGCAATGAACAAAGAGAATTAGTTGACAATAACTAGTTACTTTCAGATGTATGTAAAGTCTACCATGTCAACATGGATAATGACTGAATTCCCAGAAACGCTAGAGGTATTGATATTAGAAATTCCATTGTCAAACCCAGTAGACGAGATGGGAAAACGCTTTCGATACCGATTTCTCCAGGTTCCAATGAAGTGTAGCCGTGACCTCTGCATATTGCATATACCAAAATTCAGTTAGGACATTACGAAATTATGGCATCATCAGTGGAGATTATTGCAGCAATTTGATGATTCCTTCAGAGAGGAAAATCACATCAAAGTAAAATGAGGAGCAAGTCAATATCATATCAGTATATCATTGATAAGTTTGCAAACTTAAAAGGTTAATATTCTCCATCCCCCCCTCCCTCAGCCAAAATCAGGCTTTTAATTTTTAATCGTTTTGTTTAAACTAATAATGACTCCATCGACCTTATCTTTACAGAATACTATAAGAGGAATGAGATGATGAATACAGCAAATATATTAAAAGAAAATAAAGCGAACCAACAAAACAGTCGCCATTTTGACAAGCAATATAAAGATCCTAACTTGTATTAACTTCACTACCTTGAAGTAATTTTCCACAAAATTAGGATCTGAAAGAGTTGAATGACAATGTTTAGAAGGCCTGGGGGAGGCAGAATTTGGAAATTCGTGAACATTCTGGTCATCTGAGTAGGGACTACTAATTGATAATTAGGGTCAAGTTCACTTTGGAAGTTCCTCTCAACTTTAGAAGCATCGTTTCTTTCTCCTGCAGGGTCTTCTTCATCACATTTAACTCCAACACTAGTCAGCTGCTCTTCCATCGTAATTGCATCAGTATTCTCCGAGACAGTATCATCAGCTTCAATATTGATTTGCCTGCTAGGTTCAACCACCTTCCCAACTTTGGGCGGATGTTCATCCTCTGATTTGCCAACACTAGCAGATGAATCATCTTCAATGTCGGGCTCTACTTGACAAAGGGCCTTGGTAAAAGCATCCTCTGAACTTTTGCTATTTCTCAATGAGAAGAATGTCGAGAGTTTTGGTTGTTGGTTATTAGAAAGCTGTTCAAGTTGATAAGGCACCCCTATCAAAGCAAAATTTGCATCTCTTGAGACAATGACTAAGAAAGACAAATAAAATATCATCTTATCCCACAAAAATAAAAAAACATGAAGAGAAGAAAGAAGTGTGCATGAAATGCAATAACTTACAGGTCAAGAGTCTATTAGATGCAACTGAATCTAAAATCCAAGTTGGTTTTACGACGGGAAGCCCAGCACTGAAAGCTCTGCAGTAGACCATGGATGCATGCAAGTGCAACAATTAAATTTAAGCAGTACAGAACAGAAGAGTAGTAGTAGTAGGACTTAGTCAAACCTCGTAAAGGACAAGGACAAGGACAAGAAAATAAAACCTGAGGTTCTTTACTTTACTTTACTGTGTGGAAGATTGGTGCATATGATATGTGTTACACGATGCCTTGAGAAATAATTTTCAAATCTCCCACCAACCATACTTTAACATGTAGCCACGCTATTAGTAATTAATTAACTTAATGTTGTTGAAATAAAAAGAAAGGAAGTAAGTAAGTAATTAATTAACTTAATGTTGTTGAAATAAAAAGAAAGGAAGTAAGTAAGTAAGTAAGTAAGTAATTGAGAAAGGGCTAATTGACTTTACACTTAATTTAAGTTGAACGACAAACGAGCACATGTATTTTATGACATTGAATTATGTAATACGACTCTCTTTTTATATACATTCTTTGTTAGATAATAATGCAAGATAGCATGAAGGCAATAGGTGTGCAGACGGACTTGCAAATTTTAACTTTTCTATAGACTCTATGGATTTTCATGTTATGGAGAACTCTCCTAACGTTCTCCAGAGTATCTGTTTGATGATATCTCCGGGGCTTGCATGCCTAGGATTATTAGCGTAGTATCTTAATTTTATTTTTTTTTGGACCTTTGGCCCTCTTTTGTACCAAAAAAATAAAAAATAATGCAACATAATAGCTTGTATGTTACGATGTCTGCAATTTTATTCAATTGTTTCTTACATTTAATTCAACGTCTCTATTTGACTTAATTTGTTGTTTTCCAAAAACTAATTATTCATAAAAAAATGTATAGAATAATCTTAGAAAAAATTGTCCTCTCACCCCTATATATAACCCTTCACCCTACAAACCATAGAAAAATTCCAATTTTATCCGTTTCTCATTTGATTTCATCCCTACAATATTTTTCGACCAAAAAACACACAAATGAAGAAGGAAAAAATGAAAGAAGGAAAAGATGCGAAAACGCGATCGTGACAGAGAGAGAGAAAGGTGAAGCTGAGAGAGAGAGACGGCCTGCGGTGTTGCAGTTTTGAGATTATAGGTCAAGTAAGTATGCTTTTCTTCTTTCCTTTTACAGGATTTGAAATCTACTAACTAACTATAAAGTAGTATTAGGTTAGATCGGAGTCAATTACGAAAATTGTTTGTAATTAATATAATTGTCGATTGTTGGTTTAATTTGAACTAACATGTTGTTGCAATCAGGAATCAGGAAGATAACCTTAATAATGGAAAGAAGACGTAGAAGCCAAAGATTGCAGCAGCAATCCATAAAAAAGTGCAGTCTCTTTGATGATTCTTCAGACTCAAAGTCACATGACAAGAAGAAGAAGAAGAAGAAGAAGAATAGTAGTGAGAGTTGTAAAGCGATTTCAAAGGTGCTGCTCCATCAAGACTTGATGCTTGGTATCCTTACTCTGCTTCCTCTAAACTGTCTTCTTAACTCTGCAAGGTATGTTTGCAAATCATGGTCTACTACTATTTGTACCTCCCATTTTGCTGAAGCATGCCTACACCATGCACGTTCTAAACCTGGTCTTTACATTGAAAACCTCGCCTCACACACTAGTTCTTATTTCTTGGATATTAAAGACATTGTGAATGACCAATTTCAGTTTGAAAGGACTGATTTGGGAACACCTCCAAGAATGGGAATGATAATCTCTAATTGTGATGGCATATTGCTGCTTTTTCGATGTCCTACACAAACTTTCGTCGTGAACCCCATCTTGAAGTGCTGGCTTAGAATTCCTCCTTTACCCATTTCAAAACAACGAATCCAAATTTTGCGTCAATTTACTATAGCACGTGTTCCTCGCACTGCCAAATTCAAGTTGTTCTTCATTGATATCCTAGAGGCGTCCGGTGTTTTTTGGTATGTTTTCTATGTGCTAACAATTGGAATAGATAACTCATGGAAAAAGATTGGTAGAAAAGAAGCTCCCCGCGGGTGGTATAATTGTTGGGAACCACTTTATAATGGAGGCAATTATCTTTACTGGATAACTATACAAACAATAATTGTGGTGGATGTTGACAAGGAGATTACAGTTGGAGAAATTTCAACTCCTCCCGTGCCAATGGATCATCGTCCTCTTGCGAATTTTTTATGGATGGGAAATCGCCTTTCTTGCATTGTGTGTAAAGATGCTTGTCATAAAACATTTCAAATCTTCATTTTGGACTTTGATTCAGGAAAATGGTCTCTTTATCACGAGATGAGACCTTTTGATTATGTGGCTGCTTGCAGGCATGAGCTTATTATTTTTACTGTGGTATTTCGTTTGTGGATCAACGATCAAATTATCTTTCGAGTACTTGTACCTCCATTGGGTAGAGATAAGATATATTTTCAAAGGAAAACCATCCATTTTAGTTACAATGTCAAGACTAGACAACTGACAAAGATCGAGGGCATTGTCATGGGCAATATTGAGGTACGGCTTCACACCAACAGTCTTGTTTCATTGCCAAGTACTCCAACATAGCTAGGTTTCATTGTACAATATATACAGTAGTAATCTTTATATTTGTCTTCGTTGGGCACAAGTATTTATGTTTCTATTTAGTTATATATGTTGGCTATGGCCAAACAAAAGATTAAGTTTTAAGGGGTTAGTTTTATTTATTTATCGAATTTGAAGTTGGAAACACTTGATGTGTATTTGCTTAGTTAGTCTACTTATTATTATTATTATTATTATTATTATTATTATTATTATTAATAATATTAATCTTTAGCTTTACTTAATCTGTTGAATGATGATTTAGTCTTGCACAAATCTTATTTCGGCAAAAGCCAGGAATATATTTTAAAATGTGCTAGATTGGTATTTACACCAGGTTATTTTGATAGTCTTAATCTGAGTTTGAAATTTCCTGTTTGATAATTTTATTATTATTCATCATAAGTGTACAAGTGTTTGATTCACTCTCGGGTTCTCGTTCTTCCTTGTAAGTTGAAATGGTAACTGGTAAGCATCTTTATAATTTGAAATAAGGGTTTATCTATCAACATGATTTTACCGGCAGCTTTCCAACATGATTTGAAATAAGGGTATAATTTGTGATATGCTAACTAAACACACAAAAAAAAATCAAATCATTTTTTTATGTATCAAAACTAAAAGCAAATTTGCAAAAAAAAAAAAAGAAAGAAATGAGTTTCAATCGAAGACATAAATCGAAGACATAAATGCGTTCTCTAAATACTATGGAAAATTACCAAATCATCACATGCAGATTGCAAATTTGATATATACTCATCTAATATTAGCTGAAAACAACTAAAATTTACAAATAAAACAAACAAAAAGATTAGTCAAATAATGACAATGAGTTTAAACTAAACAGCATCATAAAGAATTAATGAAACAAATTTAAAATAAAATGCAAACAAACAGAAATGAAGTGTTTCGAATGAATATTGAATTGCAAGCAAATATAGAAAAAGGTATTTATAAGTTGTTATCTATTTATCTATTTATTATACTAATAAAATAGAAAATGAGCAGTCCTTATTTTTTTATCTCAGGTATTCTTCTTATTAAATTGTTAACATTAGCTATATATATATATATATATAAAATTAAAAATGAGGAGTTATTTGTAGAGATGTCACATCATCTCAATACTTTGCTAAGAATAAAAGTTAAAAAATTGAAAATTTTGTTAGGTTGCCACCTATGAAGTCCCGATACTCCAAAATTGATCAAGTATCGTGTCAGATACCGTATCTCATACCGATACGTGTCAGATACTTCCCGATACTTCCTTCTACGTATCGGGGAAGTATCTAATTATTAAATTAAATAAAAAAAACCGACACTTCTGTGATACTTGTCAGATACTTCCTAATGCGTATCAGAGAAGTATCCAGTGTTTATATTTTATTCATTCTTTGAAAAGAAATAAAATGAATCCAAAAGAGCTAATGATTTGGTTAATGTGCATACAAATTTTAAACTTTTATCAAAAAAAGATAAAGAATATATAAAAAAAATGACAAAATTATAAGTCATTAGTGAAGATACGCATGACTCATGTGGTAAACGCCTTACAAGTCTCAGAACCTCTGCGTAAGCTCTCACCGCCTTCTCCATCTCTCAACTTTCGACAAAACCACTCTCTAATTTCCCACCTACTGCAACTTACAACAAGTTATATTCTTGTGGAAGTCAATTAAACTAGTCAACCTCAACTACTCCCGGTCTCCCTCCGTCCCAAAATACTAATTCATAAAATTTATTTTAACCATATTTTTTACTAATATATAAATATTAATATTTGAGATGTTGTTTAATTGTCTCGATGTATTTTTAGCATATACAATCTTTATAATCTTTAAAAATAGATGATTAAGATATTAACTATTAAAATTATATATTGATAAACGTGAACTAGTCAACTGTGTCCTTACAAAAAAAAAAGAATTAGTCAACTGTGACAATTATTTTGGGACAGAGAGAGTAATAAAGAACAATACTACCTTTGTCTCTAAATATAAAACTTTGTTTGACACGCCAATGCACAATTTTGATTACATATTTTTAATTATCTAGCAGTAAAAATTTGATATTTTGAAAAGACTCATCAAAATAAATCAAACAATATCTTATATTCTAATATTTACATCGATATATTATTAAAAAAAAGATCAAAACATGATAGATAAATAATACAATTTAATCAAATAAAATCTTATATTTAGAGACGGAGGTAACACTAATAAAGCTCATTTTTTATGTGGTCGAGGGCAAAGTATACACCGCCGAACGCAGTGATTATTCCCCTCGTTAAATTGAAGGCACCTAAAGAGTATATCCTGTATTTGTCGGTTGATTAAAGATTTGTGGCCATGGTAGTAAGACTAAATTTAGCTTACCCACTTTAGCTGTGACAATCTGAGCTAAGCAAATTACAATAAAGCAATATTCACAAAATAAGAGTAAAGAAGAACAAGATATACAAAGATTATTTTTTACCTAGTGTTGCCCAAAATTGACATACGCTTGAAGGAAACCAAATCTCTAACTAGTTTCAAGAGTTCACAAACAATAAACTCTAATTTCTACCAATTTCGTTCTCTCAATCTTTCAACCTCTCAACAAGAAAGATGAACCTAAATCACACTGCTAAGATGTTTATGATGTGTTTCTCAACCTAAAGATAAGAACCCTAAAACATATTTAAGTATTATAAAATTAAATTACATTATAAAACTACATAATTATTGTATAAGATATTTTATTTTATCTTAATAATGTTATAAGTGGTGATCCCCGTGGTGCCGACACGAGTGTGACATGTATACTTGCGTTGCGGTGTGCGATTTCGTGTGCGGTACGTAAACACGTGGTACAAAATACTACGTTGAAAACATGCTCTAATTCATTCATTCATGTAATAAAATCAAATCAAATCAAATCAAATAAAAAACACATGTTCTAATTGTTCTAAGACATTAGTAGTAGTAGTAAGTGGTATTAGTAGAAGACAGCACAAGTTGAACTTCTTTGTCTGTCTGTCTGTCCCTCTCAGCCGTTTCAAAGCCGAAATTTACATCTCTTTTCCATTCTTTTTTTTTGTATTTATAGCTTTTCTTCTCTCTATACTCTTTAACATTTTCACTTCATCTCTCTCTCTCTCTCTCTCTCAAATATCAACAATCTCTTTAGAAAATAAGAAGATGATGAGGAGGAGGAATTGTAACTTGGAACTCTGTCTTTTTCCTACAACCTACCATTCTACCAAATTCTCCATGTAAGCAAGCAAAGCAATTTGTGTTTTCTTTGTCTTTCTTATTCATTTTTCAATTTTATTTTTATTTTTACATTTGGGTATATGTTGAATTAATTCTTTGTTAATTGATTTGTCCATTAAAGGGTAGAAGAAGAACAGAGTCAGAGTCCAATACAAAATCTGCAACAGTCACAGCTCACCATTTTCTATGATGGCAAGATGTGTGTTGCTGATGTCACAGAGATTCAGGTAATTTCAATTTCTATTAATTATTTTATATGTATTTGAAGTGGCCTCTGTTCTTGAATATGATATATGATTCTCTTTGATCAGATACAAATACAATATGCTATCATTTTCATCTAGCTTGTTAATTAGGTGTCTGATCGATTTGATTTATATATATCTACAACAAAATTAACAACCCTCCAATACAATAATGGATCGATATTCATTAGTTAGATTAGAGACCCTTATATGTATACTATCATGTTAAGATTGAAATTAACAAGGTTTTTATATTCATGAATCAACAATATAAATGGTTATAATCTACAATGATTAAAGAAGGTCTAATCCCAGTTTAATTGTTTTGGTTTTAATTTGGTACAAGATAATGTAACTAACTCAATTGGTAGTTATCAGAGACATTATTGGAGTGATCTGGGTTTGAACCCAGAATTCTACATTTCTCCACATTTATATGTATGAGTGTCTAGTCACTAGGCTACCTTACCAAATCTCAATTCCATAATAAATTAACCCAAATCTGATATTTTTATGGATTAGTTTTGAATTAGAACCGAGATCTTTTGTTCAAAACTAAAATTTGTTCAAGGCAAGAGTGAGATTTTTTGTTCAAAACTAAAATTTTGCATGGACTCTATAATTTTTCTGGTTCCATCACCTGCTACATATATAATTTGATGTCTATCAAGTGAGTTATGTATACTTATCAGCATATAATACTTAATTAACCCAAAACATAAATTTTAAAAAAAAATAGCAAGTAATTTAGAAATATTTGTTGGCGACAAGTTGGTGATATAAAATCTTAAAGAGAAAATTAATCAAGGATGTACACAAAAAGAGATAGGAAGCCATAGGTAGGTGATACATCTAGAATTCCAAGTTGATTGTGAAACTTACTAGTTTGTAGGTTTAAAGTGGTTTAGGTAGTGTTTGGTCCGCCTTATTTTTAACTTTTCTACTTAATAAAAGTAGAAGTCAGGCCAAACAAGTTTTATGATAAGTAATTAATAAAAGAAGTTGCTTAATTTTTGTGAGTAAAATAAACAAATAAAGTACTTTTGGTAAAGTTGTTGAAACCAACTTTAATACTTCTTCTGCCACTATTTTTTAAGTTATTCCCTTCGATTCCTAGCTCCTCCAATATGTTACATATATTTTATTCGAAACATATTGTCTAATTGTCTAATGTATAGTTGTTTTTTATATGTTGTGGATAAAACTATAAAGTATTCGTTATAAACAAATAAGTACAACTAGTATTTTGTTCTAAAAAATTGCAACAACCCAATATGTATATATAATTGAATTTATATACATTATCTGTGTAAAATTATTTTACACATACATTTAATATGTATTATATTGCGAAAATTTAAAATTTATTAACATTTTCAATATTTTAATTTAATTTATGTATAGAACTTCACATTAAATATAAAAAAAACTTATTTAAATACATCCATATAAAATAGACTTTCAAACATATTAATAAATTTAATTGCAGTATTTTAAAAAATAGAACTTCGTAAAAAAGTTTAACTATAAAGCTAAAAATTCTAAAATATGCCAAACAACTTAAACTTTATTTATAAAGTTCTTCGATTTTATTTTAAGTTTAAAAGTTACTTTAAGCTTAAAAAAAAAGTCATGCCAAACACTACCTTAGTTTGGTGTCCTATGCTAAAAACATGTTTGGTGTGCGCAAAAATACTTTTGACTTTGATGCTAAACAAAGCTTGACAAGTTGACATCTTTTCGTTTAAAGCAAGCGAGTAATTGTCAAGTTTTCAAGAAACTTCAAACTTTGAGTTCATAGACTTTTGTTACTTTGACTTTAATAAAAGAATATAAATCATAACATATATATCATAATAGACTTATGATAGACTTTTTTTTACAAGTCTTTGTGCATGTTCTTCATGTGTTCTTTGAACTATATATGAAATGAAAGAATAATTAAATCTCTTTATGAAAAGAAAATTAATGGGTTAATGTGAATAATGTGCAGGCCAAATCCATTTTAATGCTAGCAAATAAAAAAGTGCAAGAAAAAGTGAAGACACCAACAGGGTCAGTGCCAACAACACCAACAATTTTACAATCTCCTCATCAATTGTATAGTCCTGGACCTGCTCTTTCAATGAAGAGATCTTTGCAACATTTTCTACAAAAGAGAAAAAATCGACTCCAAGAAGCATCTCCATATAATCACTAGCAAAATCAAATTAATTAATTTGCACTTTTTTACTATAGCCTATTTAATTAGTAGTATATAGAATCAGTTGTTTTCTTCTTTTTATAAACAGGTTTATTACACTTTTGTTTTTTAAATTGTTAATTTGAAATATTGAAGGTTTTATTTTATCCCCACAAGTAGTTTATACACTAGATTCAAATACTGACATTTTGTGATATATATAGACCCTTCAAAGATCATGAATTATAATTTGTTTATATTAATTAACAGTTGATTTCTTTAATTTACATAGTTGTAATAGATGATTTTTTGATTAACAAAATTATTACTACTGTATTACAAATCACCACTTTATAAAATTATCATCCGTTATTTTTAGTCTTTACTAGCTAGTTAACTCAATGTATATTTTTGAATACTTTTTTCACAAATATAATAATTAAAACATCATAAAACAAATTCTAGAAAAAACGAGCTTAAAATTTGATTTTTAGATCATAATTTTTTGTTATTTTTATCTTGAATTTTTGCCATTTAAAGAATTCATATTTAATTCATATCTCGATAAAACATTTAAGTTAAATTCTTACTTAGTTTTTATCATATTTTGAGTTCTTACTAAAATTTTCTTGCAAATAGTTTTAATTCCTACTAAAATTTAATTTAGTTAATTGTCATTAAACCCTAAAATTTTTGAACGAGTTTTATAAACGTTTTTAAAATTTTGGCCACACCAAAATTTTATGTCTGAATTCGTCCTTACCCAAATGAGATGACTGGATAGCAAGTAGTGTGATGATCGCTACTTGAGATGCGCGATATCAACCATGGTTTAGACAATTTTTTAAACCTTGATTTATTTTTACAAGAGTAAACCTAGAATTTTTCTAACCTCCATTAAGTTGAGAAATGTATGATCAAATAGAACGTAAAAATTTATCCGAAAATCAGTTAAAACTTATTTAAAGTTTAAAATTTTTAACTCAACTATTAACAATGTTGAAATTGTTAGGTCGGAGATTGGGATTTGAGTCTCGGTCACTCCACTTTGTGAGTGTGAGTTTCCAATGATTTTATCATTTAATCTATGTAAAAAAACATTATAAAATATGTAGATTTATAAGTGAGAGATTATTTTAAAATATCAATAAATTGAGGAACTAAGTCCATGCGAGTGTCCTAATTGGATATTTGCTCGGTTTTTTTTTTCTTCATGTAACCTAGTGTCTAGAAAATCCACTCATAAGGTGGATATTTGCTCGGTTTTATTAGCAACATAACTATTCTACAATTCAAAAATCATTTTAAACTTAAATATGATCATTATATATAACATTGTGGTCTAATCTAAATCTTAGAGTAGGAAGGTTCAAGATTGCAATCAGTGAACACATTCGCTCATATCTAAGAGCAAATAGAAAGTTAACAAGACAACCAAGCTTTATTTGTCAGAGGTAATTGTAATTGTAAAGAACTAAAATGCAAGTTTATAATCTTTCACACTCACCACTATGCTAATGATGGGTAAATTTTTATATACCACGATGTGGTTTTTGTATTGTAAAATTTAGTGAGATATATTTTAAGGAGAAAACTCTCCTAAATGTATCTAAATGTATTGTTATATGTAAACTACTCAAATTCTTGTTTCATCCATAACTCTCCCATGAACATTTGACTCTGTCTAGAAAGTTCATCGTGGTAACAGGATATTTCATGATTTCCGCTAACTCGCCCATAACTCTCCACTTATTCATCCACTACCTTCATATGGTAGATTCTATAAATAAGATGTTAAAGACATTCATCAATTCATTCATTACGTTGCTGTCAATATTTGCGATAAAATTTAATGAACAAACGAGAATTTGTGTTATTTATTTCTTTCTTGTTCACCATTTTGCTGGAGAGATTTGGTTCTGTAGAAAGAAAGTATTGATGACAGAAAAAATGTGGAGGACACACAAGTGAAAGGATATGCACCAGTTGCTGAATGGAGATTGAAATGTGAAAGTATGATGAACTTTTCAGCAGAAATAATCAAATTGTTTGTTATATATAGTATAGTAGATTTATTTCAAATTTAATTTTAGTTAATCAGCTCAAAGAACAACAGAAACAAAGAAATCTTAAAAATTTTGTGAAATAATGACATATCTCAAGCTAAGTGATGATAGACAATAAATGGTTAAGTACAGACCACAGAAAACCAAGTAAACCTGCATACATGTTTATCATCATTCAATACCCGTTTGTGAATGTTAGTTATAACTATAAGCTCGTGTAAACAAATCAAATGCTTGTTATTTTCTATGACCATGGCCATTTAGCATCAATCCATCTGAACCACCTATCTCTAGGACTTGTTTCAGCTAAACAATTCTTGTTGCTTTCTCTTTGTTGTACATGCTTATTATAACCACTCAATCCAGAACACCGCAGTATTCTATCGCGTGCTAAAGCTTCGGCTCGATATGTTGGAGCGGTATATCTAGGGTGTTGTATAAATTGTACATTTTTCCACCACAATTTTACAGCCTGAAAAATGAATGAACATAATGGGCTTAGTACATGTGAAAAACAAAATTAATAGCCTAATGACATACATGATACAACCCAAAGTGTTGTTATGGAATCCTAATTCCTAATCTCAAGCAAAAAAATTACTTTTCATGCAAGAAGATAATGGTGTCACACCCCAAGTGTGAGTTCAAATTACTTGCCAAAGAAAATATATCGTAACAGAAATTGCACGAAACACTTGTATCATTTAAAAACACAGTAATAGGAAGGTAAAGCAAAACAGAAGCTTACATGCCAATATATCCATATGGCAACTTTATGAGGCATCAACCAAAAGAAAACTGCATGATCTGTCGTTGATGACGAGCGTAGCTTTTTGGCTTTCAGACTAGCAGTAAAATAGTTTCCAAACTCAGGGTGATGAACTGAAATTGATATGCTAAGATTCTCTCCAGGATCATTTGCTTTGATATTCCAACTTCCAAGCATATCCTGCAATAGTTCAGGTTTTGGGAATATGTTTACTGATAAAAAGCAGAAATTTAAGTTAATCATGTAGGCTGCTAAGCATCTAATGCCAACCATGATATGTGTTGATAATGATCATAATCAGGATTATTCCCTTTATTTATTACCATTGATACAATTTCCTCAGTTTGAAGCAATACACAATGACCAAAAGAAGAGAAAAACAAAATATAATGATCGAGTTGACCTAACGACGCAACGTTTGATTTCTCAAGATAAAATTACACAATAATTAACAATGTCCAAGAGGTGTTAACTCAGCTATAAAAGCTTCTTGGCCTTGTAACCTCAAGAGACAAAGTTCAAATCTCCTCAGGAACCATTCTATAATTGTCATCGGTGCCACTGATGATAACTTACCACTTCTCCAATTTCTTTTGTATAAAACAATAAACAAAATTGAACCGGAGTGTCCTAAAATCTGCATAACAAATGCAAATGGAATTATTAACATACCATAAAAGGACTGACATGCAAAGCTTTGGCGACTAGATCAGAATGTGGATTGAATATAAATGTTACTCGTTCAGCCCATGGTGTATTTGTTACCTGCAACAAACAACAATAATGTCAGCAGTTTCACTTTCACAATACTCTACTTAGTGACAATATTAATAGAAATGAAGGAAAAAAAACAGTACTGGTTTCAAATTACATATCCCACACAGAAGTGAAAAACACCATCTCCTTCATGAAATCCTAGAAAGAAAAGAAAACTGCTAAAATGCAGTACAACACTGAATACCAAAAACAGAAACTCAATCAAGGTTCAAATCTATAGGTAGGCCTTACCTGTGTCTTTATATATGACATTGTTGAGAGCTTTGTTCTCCAATTTTATAGGAACTCTTTCAAATTATTAACTATATAAATTTTTTCTTTACCAAATTACTTCTAATTATTGTAAAAAGGAACTAATTTTGCGAGTGAGAAACTATAGTTGACTAAAAATGCAATTAAGCTAAGCTAAGTGTACATTAATTCTCTATCCTAAAAAGTAAAATTTGGTTTTGGTCAAATAGTCTAGTGGTAAGAAATTTCACCCTTAACATAAAGAAGTGGGGTGTCCGGGGCTCAAACCCCGACTCCTGCATATAAATTGTAAAGTCTCTGCCAATTGAGTTACGCGAACGATACATTAATAAAGTAAGATGTACCAAAAAAACTAAGAAAAGAGAGCAAATTACAACAAACCTCAGCAATGCATTTCTTCAAACGTGTAACAGAATCTTCTTCAACATCATAGCAATAATATACACTCAATGGATTCTGTTCATATCCAACACTAGCTGGAATTGTCAAAAGCAAGCTACAAAATTGGTTTCAAATCAAAAACTTCACAGCATAGAAACTTTCACTACACTAAAATTGAATCATCAAGATGAAATTTTGCAATGTTCTGAGAGAACCCAATTGAGAAAAAGTAAGGAATAATTAGATTGGTTTATCTTTGACATCTAGAATATATGAGTACTCATTTTGAAAGTTTGTTAGGAAGCAGAAGAACATTCACTAAAAAAAATGAGAATAATTTGGTTCGCATACATTTAAAATATTTAAAAGTCAAGAAACGAAAAAAAAAAATAACGATAAGAATATATGCTTGAATAATATGGTAGACTATGGTAATTAGCTAAATGTTAAAATGTCACATTCTAGACTATAAGTAATTAGCTAAATAGTATAGTAATTAGCAAAATAGTATGTTAAAATGTGCTATTGGAATTAGCTAAATGTTAAATATCACATTATAGACTATGGTAATTGCTCAATTTTGAATCCTATAAAGAAGTGGTGAGTTTTCTTATTGGCTTGCAATAGAGAAGTGCCATATTATATAGTTTAGGCATTTTCTTTCTTTATTTTCTGGTTGTCCCTTTCATTTTTATATTTGATAAAGAAAAAATAGATGAGCAAAGCTTAATCTTTGTTCACAAATCACAATCTTTAACCTTTTCCAAATTATAGCAATAACAAGATAAAGGTTTTGTAATAGTCACAACTTTAAACCATGGAGAATAGTACCAATATAACAGTATTATATGCTATATAATTGATGATATTAGAATTTTCTTAATATAATAACTACAAAAAAAGTACTATAGTATAGTATACTACTTTGCATTTTCCTTTTCGTGTGAAACTAGTAACTAACAAATAACAATGCGCGTGGTACTCCCTCACAGTTTTAAAATAAACTAGTATAACCGACGGGTTAATAATCAAAATTATAATATATGTTATTAACGTTAAAGTAAATTAGTTGAGAAATTGTTTTTATATTTCTATTATTTAAATATGAAAATAATATATATTTAGCGATTTTAAAGAAATAAAATAGGGTGGAGAGTGATCTCCCGCTCCTCCGTTTCGAACAATATGGTATTTCGTTTCTAGTCCCCGTGAAATTACAAAAAAGATAGGATCGTGTATTAATATATGAGTATAAATATTGGTAATCGCGTAAATTATGAAATTAAAAGGCAGTCGTATTAATATGACTTTAAATATAAGTCATAGTAAAAAAATAGCGTTCCCGTATTAATATGTCTATAAATATTTAAATTCCTATATAAAAAAGTCTTTCGTCTCGTATTAATAAATTTCGTTGGAGATTGTCACGTGCAATTTTGTTCATGAGAGAGACATTAGTAAATATATACTATGGAGATCAGTAACTTTTTAAAAATTATGGTTAGTAACAATTAAGTAAAAAAATACATCATAAAAATAATTATTTTGTTGTTGGTTGGAATTGAATCATGTTCCTCTTGCTAAAACTCATAATTGAATATATGTAGTATAAGTAAAAAAAAAAATCATAAAAATAGATTTTTTGTTGTTGGTGGAAATTGAACCATGTTACTCTTGCTAAAGCTTTTAACTAAATCTAAGTAAAAAAAATAGATTTTTTGTTATTGGTGGGATTTGAACCATGTTCCTCTTGCTAAAACTCCTAACTAAATCTATGTAGTATAAAATAAGGAGAAGATGACACGTAGGATTATATTAATTGAGAGAATGTCACGTAGGAAAAAAATTAGGAGAGAAACATCTTTAAATATAGGGCAAATTACACTGACTTCCCTTAAGGTATGTTGAAATGTCACTCACCTCCCCTCTATTTTTTAACCAAGCACAAACCTCCCCTAATTAATTTTCAATATGCAAAGCACCTCCCTTCAAACTTAACAGCGTTTGGATCCGTTAAAATACCAATTGTATGGCCCACATATTCATTCATATTTCATAGTCAAAGTGTGACCTTCTCCATGATTAAATCAGTTAGTACCAATTGTCTCGTTTCATTTCTTCCCGTTCCACTTCCACCCACTAATTACATGTTAAACCATTGCTATCTTGAACACAAACACAACGACAAAGCTATTGGTATTTGGCAATGAAAAAAAATGGCAACACTCTGTTAATAACCTGGAAAGCACCTAGCAAGGTTAATGTTACTAAACAAAAAGTGATGGAATCATCATCATGAAAGGCAGTACACACCGAACAAAAATATTGCAAATGTTAAACGGTTTGAACATACACAGTGCACACTGCACACCATACAAAAATGTGGGAGAAGATGAAAGATACAAAAGAAACAAAAACACGATTATGAAAATTTGAAGGCAAATGATAGAATAGAATCTCGTTCAATGCATCTGAGAAAAGAAACTAGCGTACAATTCTAAGAGCTCAATGGGCAAATGCCTTTTCCATATTAAATGTTCTCTAACGGTGTTAGTTGGAGGGGAGGTGAATGTTTTTTTCAAAAACAGAGGGGGTGTCTCTGTTATTTAGTGAAACCTCAAGGGAGGTTAGTGTATTTTGCTCTTAAATATATTATATAAAGATATAATTAATCAATTTACGTATCAATACACATATTTGATCATAAATATCCATACGAGTCTGTTATAGAATAATATTTATTTTTATATATTAATTACAGTATATGATTAAAACATATCATATAAATAATGCGCACATAACACAAGTAACACTTATTTTAAATATGCTCTACTGGCTTCATATATACCACAAGATAATCAAAATCTTTAATCTTTATCTTCTTTTTTCTATTTTTCTCATTACAAAACAAGACAACCATCATCATTATCAAATACTAACTTTCCTCTCTGGTCTTTATCTATATGGTTTCTTTGTTGTGAAGCTAAAAACCAAACACTACCTTAAATTGAATCTCATCTTTAGTTACACTTACACACCAACCACTTTCTTTGCTTCTTGTAAGTTTTCTGTTTCATTTTACCTCTTCACTTTATCTTGTTTTTTTTCTCTGTTTATGTGTTTTAGTTATGCTTCAATGTTTGTTAACATCAACATAACTTCAGGGTTATGCTTCTTCTTTTGATTCAGAAAAACACTTATGATGTTTCCTTATTGTTATTTTCGTATAAAGATTAGATTTTTATTTGATACTGTTTCTGGGGTGTTGTTTTTTGGAGACATGTGAATTGGGTTATTTACTGTTGGTGCAAAATTACACTTTTTTTGGTTCCTAAGTCTTGGTATATGGTAAAGTTAATAGCTTTTGATGAAGAAGTAGAATCCAACAACATCTTTTATGAGTGAAGTACTTTCATTTATGTTGAATATTTAAGGGGAATTAATTTATTGTTTTGTTGTATTGTATTGTATTGTATTCTATCTGCTTTTAGATCATTGTGGAGGAAGAATTTGTGCTTCTTCTTTTTATTGTGGATTAGGATTTAGGGATTCCTTTTATTTACTATAAAAAATGTGTGAGGGAATCATCTCTAAAGAATTTGGAATAGATTCTTATCTTTTGGATTGAAAATTTGGATGTTACTATTTGGTTTGATGCTATTCCAATCCATTTGAGAATTGAGAACATAGTAGAGACTAGAAATTTGCTTATATTATTCACAGAAAGTAATAGATTTTAGTGTTTCTTGTTTAAGGGTTTAGGTGTGTATTTTGAGATTTAAAGATAAAGATGCAGCGTGTTAGATTTTCGTCTCAACAAGCACCGGTTCATAAGCTAGGTGATCCTCAAATGACATTATCTCCTAAGTTTAGGTTAGCTGCTGTTCAATCTGATTTGACAAATCCATCGCCAGAGTTAGATCATTCTCTAAGCGAAGAACCTTTGATACCGGGTTTACCTGATGATGTTGCTCTCAATTGTCTTCTTCGTCTACCGGTTCAGAGTCATTCGTCTTGTAGGGCTGTATGCAAGAGGTGGCATATGTTACTTGGTAATAAAGAGAGGTTTTTTACTCATAGGAAGCAATTGGGTTTGAAAGATCCTTGGCTTTTTGTATTTGCATACCATAAGTGCACCGGAAAGATTCAATGGCAGGTTCTTGATTTAACTCACTTTTCATGGCACACCATCCCTGCAATGCCTTGTAAAGACAAAGTTTGTCCTCATGGTTTTAGGTGTGTTTCGATTCCTCACGATGGTACTCTTTATGTATGTGGTGGCATGGTCTCTGACGTGGATTGTCCTCTTGATTTGGTGTTGAAATATGAGATGACGAAAAATCGATGGACCGTGATGAATCGGATGATTAGTGCAAGGTCGTTTTTCGCAAGTGGAGTAATCGATGGATTGGTTTATGTAGCTGGTGGAAATAGTAATGATCTTTACGAGCTAGATTCAGCTGAGGTATTAGATCCGATTAATGGGAATTGGCGCGCTATCGCAAACATGGGAACTAATATGGCATCCTATGACGCCGCAGTTCTTAACGGGAAACTTCTTGTAACTGAAGGCTGGTTATGGCCTTTTTATGTCTCTCCGAGAGGACAAGTCTACGATCCAAGAACGAATAATTGGGAAACTATGGCTGTTGGACTTAGAGAAGGATGGACTGGTTCGAGTGTTGTTGTTTACGGCCAGTTGTTTGTTGTTTCTGAGCTCGAAAGAATGAAGGTAAAGGTTTATGACACGGAAACCGATTCCTGGGAAGCCATAGAAGGCCTCCCTTTGCCTGAGCAGATATGCAAACCTTTTGCCGTGAATGCTTTTGATTGTCAAATTTATGTCGTGGGCCGAAATCTTCTGGTTGCTGTTGGTCATATCTCTAAACTGAATCCCAAAGAAGGTTGTGAGGGAAAATGGAACTTTGGCGTCCAATGGCATGTAATCGATGCTCCCAAAAGTTTGTCTGATCTGATTCCTTCGAGTTCTCAGGTGATATTTGCATAGTTTATTTCATTAATCTGTAATATTATGTTATGAATGTTGTTCAAATAAAGTGTAAATTAAATCTAGTTATTAGAGGTCTTAAAGTTTGTAATAGCTATGTGAAGGTAAATTTAAGCAGTTTTTGAGTTGTATTAGAATAGTATCTGTTAGTTGTGTGGAAAATGTTAGTTGTGCATTGATGATTATCTTGATGTTTTCTCCTTGATCAATGTCAACAGAGATTGGAATTCCAGTGTGCTCCATATACACCTTAATTAAGCACTTATAGTATAAAGTATAAACACTTATCATGTAAGTGCTTATGTATAAGCTATTTCTATAACATAAATATCAAATTGTTTTCATGTAAGTTTAAGTTGTTTTTATTAGTTATCTTAGAAAACTTTCCCAAACAATCTGACAAGTATTTACGTCAGGAGATAACTTCAAATAAGTCAATTCAAACAAATTCCGGGAAAGGTTAAGGGACTACCAAAATGAAATGTTCAAAGTGCTACTCTATTATGCAATTTAAATGTCCATTAGGATTTTCATTTATGTTGCTTGACAAATAAGAATTAGGTTCATTCAATTGAGAGTTTGGTCTTGAATGAGTAACATCTTTAGTAATTGAAATGTCATTAAAAAGTCAAGGTCAAATTGTTGACCAAGATTGAAGAAACTAGTATGATAAAAGATCCAATATTATAATGTTGAAAGGCTTATTAACATGTGTACATATTTGCTAGAATGTGTTTGTGGATTCCCCATATCAAGGATTGTGTGGTTATGCAATAATGCAATAACTTATTAGATACTTTGTGTCTTGAAAGACTCTATTATTTTGATTCTTGTATAATTTTGTTCAAATAACTTCAACATAGTTCACAAATTTCAAGAGTTGTTTTGAACATGCATGTATCACTTGGAGTTGGTCAATAATTTTTCCTCATATCTATTGCATAGTTGTATATGTGTACTTTTTCATCAATATTTTTTCCTCATATCTATTGCCATTGGTGGTAGTCATTGTCATAATTGTAAGGGAGAGTGATATGCATGTATTTTACATACTTTGATTTATATGTGTAATTTATTTTATGGGTGACTATGTCAAATTTATTTGTATTTATTTACTAGGTAAAATATTATTTTATTTTATAATTGTAAATTGGAAAGCAAAGATATTTTTAGGGTGACAATTGACAAATAGATGGATTAGATGATTTTTTTTTGTATAAATAAAGTAATAGATGGGTTTAAAGTGTTTTTTTTTTTGCTCAATGGGTTTAAATAGGTAATTACCCCATTCATGGTCTATTAAATTAAATTAAATAATTATAAAAAGAATCGATCAATTGATCTTTTGTTGTTGGAATTAGATGGATTGCCTCTTGGGTGGATTGAATGAATTGTAGAGATATGATATGAATTATAAGTTGTTTAAGATTTTAAGACATAAATTAAGAAAGTTGAGACATACATTATTCTTGAAAAATTCTGTAATTTATTAATAACCAATGAGTAATTTGTAAGTGTGGTATCTCAAATTAATATTCATTCCACTTAAAATTAAAATTTATTAATGCAATAACTTTTATAGATGCATGATGCAATTATTGTTATGATTAGAATGATGTGCTGATTTTGCTCCACGTGCTAAATCTTTCATTATTTGAAGAATTATTTGCTCTTGTTCTTGTTCTTGTTCTCTTATTGGTTTTGGTTGGTTGGTGAATACAAATAATGAGGTAGTTTGGTAGTTCAAACTTGAAATCAAAACTCACTTTCGGGTGAGATATAGGTTTGGAGTTGTTGAATTGAATATCTATATTCCATTTTCAGTCGTGAGATATAAATATCTTGTCAATGTGAGAATTAAATATCTATACCACTTCATAATAATTTTATACAATAATGGAATTATATACTCCCTCTAGTCCTATTTATAAGAAAAATATATACTTTTTAGACTATAATATCGTCTAAATACATCAATTTTACAATGACTTTTAAAAAGATTTTTTCTTATATATAGGATCGGAGGAAGTATATAGTTAAATTCGGATTTAGATTGACCGCATTCAATTTCTCTATGAAGGCAATATAATATCCACCACACATCATTTATAGGTTTATTGCAAGGATGTAAGCGGATCGGTTTGGATCGGTTTTGAGTGAATTCAATGTTCGAACTAATAAACTCTCAATTGGTTCGGTTTACTTTAGTTTTAAAAAATGAATTTGATCCAAACAATTCAGTTTGAATCGGATAATATACTCAGTAATCGGTTTATAACATTTTATTTTTCTAGTGTAATCTTAGCTATTATTTTTTTAAATGATATACTCTAAGCTCTATATTTCAAACGACTTAGGGTTTCTATTTGGGAGAGAGTGATTTTGCGTTTGTTTGTTTGATGTGTTACGTTATTTTTTGCCTATGTCGTGTTTCAGTGTTTGGTTTTGGCTTGTGAATCTACTGGGTTGATTCAGAAATTGAGTCCAATGAGTTGTTATTACTTATTAGTGATTGGTTCAATTCACTGATTTAATAGATTACGAAAATGAAATCTAATAATCAAACCAAACCACTTTGATTTTCTTTTTGGTTTAGATTAGTGTAAATCATCGGTTTAATCATTTTTTTAGATCCGCTTACATCTTTAGTTTGTACAACACTGTCAAGTGTCAACACATATCTTCATACAAATAACTGAAAATTCAACTCTCATGTTAAATTGACTACATGACTGCATAGGGAAATTGAATGCACTCAATCCAAATCCGGTAAATTCAGGACTTGTCCAACCCACTAAAAATGAAGTAAGAATTTGTTACCACAAAAAAGGTATAAATTGAACTAGAATTTCATCATGACAAATGCTAACTTTACACTCGATTCTCCCAAAAAGTACACATAAATCCAAAAGTACACAATATGAACTAAACTAATTGTAATTCTGTTTAGAAACACAAATTTAAATGGCAAAAAAATTTAAGTTATTTATTTGAAATGTATATTTCTAAAATACATATTTTATAGGTGGAAAATGCTGAAATTGAAAGATCAGACGTCTATAACCGAAATTCGAACTTTGATCATTTTATTTTATGTGTGTAAATTTTCAATAACTTATTATTTCGTCTACATATAAAAATAAATTGGAAAAATTCTTCACTTAAAAGAATTTAGCTTTCCTAACATATAATTTCTAAATCACCCATTCAAAAATATAATTCTCTTTTGACAAGGTTCAAAAGTGAAAATTAGTCTTTTTTTTTTCTTCCTTTTTTCTAATTAAATTTGTCATAAAATGTAAAATAGAACTATAGAAGTCCTAGTAACTAGTAAAAAAATGCTACGGAGTCTGAACACCAATCACTCTATTTTGTGCGTATAAATTTACGATAATTTTGCGATTTTGTATGATATGGGGTGGGAAATGAAGTTCCCCAAACGTTTCTTGGCCCAAATGTGTGGCCCATTTGAAACAATTCATCATCATCATCGTTGAATTGAATTCAACTGAATCTGAATCTGAATTGAGAGAGAAAAGCGATGGGAGCAATAACAAGCGCAGTGATAGCAGTAGCAGCAGTTCTTCTAGGTTGGATCACAATCGAGATCGCATGTAAACCTTGTCTCGAACAAGGTCGTCAAGCCATCGATCGTAACCTCAATCCCGATTACGATCCCGACGACGACGACGACGCCGTCCGAGCACCACTCAACCCTGCCCTCGCCCCCGACGCTGCTTCCTCCACTGCCGCTAAAACCGTTTCATAACTTATGGTATTCACCTTTGATTTGAACAAAGAAAATGAATTTTTTTATATTTTTTTTTGTTTTTTTTTGTGTGTGTATTATTATATATTATATATTTGAATTTAAGTTCAGAATTGTATCCAACTTGGTTGAAATATGAATGAGTTGTTAATTGATGTAACTAGCTATCATCTATATTATTATTATTATTATTAGTGGATTGAATTGGATAAATTGTGCATGCATAAAAAAAATATGAAAAGTGAGTTGAATTGAATAATTGTATAATAGAGTGATCATAATGTAGATAATGTTGGGGATTTACAGTGAATTTTATTACTAGAGTGGTTAACATGTCTTAAGGAGGAAAATTGTATGCTTAAGAAGCTATTTTTAGTTGCATTTTGATTCAATCACTTTAAAATGGCAGAGTATCAGATGGCAGATGTCATATGTTTAAGAAAAACTGCATTGAGTTCACCAGCATAGCGAGCGGGACACAAGTGATTGATGCTTGAGTCTCTTAACCATTTGGTCACACATTCGAATTCAATCTCTGACCTGTGTTTATGGAAAAAATGCATGTATGTTGGGAGAGGTCAATCTCTCCAATGGATGTTTGTTAGTCATTTGAAGGGAATAAGAGTATAAGACTACGCGGTTGTGCACAAAGATAATTGGCTTACAAATTATTTTTGCTTTCACTTCACCTTAGCCCTTAGGTTTCATTACCATTGTAAAAATTGCTGGGTTTGTTTGGCTCTTGCCATGGGATATGAAACTCTTCCCATTTGATACCAGTTGTCAAATTATGACTTCTGCCATATTTCACGGTGCCAATTTGCTTCTTGTCATGTAGTATCGTACTAAACCATCTTTGCAGTGCCATATTTGTGAAAATTTGTATATCGGGTTTCCTTACAAACCTTGTTTTAGGTGCTTGTTTATAACTCAAGTTATATTGAATTAGAACTTGTAATTGAAAAAAATTAAGACAACCAATTTTGTCCACTGGTAACTTTGTTGAACAATTTTGATTAAATTAGTTAATCGGATGGACTATGACACATCACACATGTATAGTTCAGATAGGCATGTGGCAACAAGGCCCAGACTACCCCACACCAAATTTAGTGGGAAAAGCCGTTTCAACTGGAGGTGGAGAAAGCCTGAATTTTGAGTACAGGATTGGGGGTGGGGGCGGTATGACATTCCACCTGCCCTTCCTTTGTCCAATTTAAATTATCATATTTCCATTATATTTAACAACAATACTATTATATATTTATCATTCTTAAAGATTGTTACTTGAGATATAATATTTTTTATGTTGTACTAAGTTTATTCATTTATTTATCTTCTTTAAAAAACAATTTTGAGATATGATATTTTTCAAAAAAAAAAAAAACATTTTTTCATATTACGGGTGGGTGCAGCCGTGCGGGGAACCAGTTCTTTGTTAGAGGCGGAGTTGGTATAACTTAAACCCGCGTCATTTCCATGCCTAAATTCAATTGTTGTTACATAAGAGAGTTTTGTTATGCAAGACGATGTTGTCAGCCTAAATGCTCCAAGAGTTGGACATGAAAGTTTTGCAATTTTGTATTTTAAGTTTTAACTGAGAGTTAAATGATGTTAAATAGAGAAAAATTTAAGGGAGAAAAATTTAAAGAGACCCTCAGGTTAGGTTAATACAATCTCATTTTTGATATATACCTACTACCTAAGAACTACATAAAAAATATATATCTTCTTAAAGAGGAGCATCTCCCCTTGAAGGACATTGATGCAATATGTGAAGATAACCATAATCTCCATTCAACATCATCTTCATCTTCTCTATAAATCTCTCTCAAAACCGTTTCTTAATCGTTGTTTGAACCAATCATTCTCAACTTTTGTGTTTGTTTTCAATTTTTTGTACGAAAAAACCACCCAAATGTCAATTAACAACAATCTTCGTCGTTTGAACCAATCATTGCAGTGCGAATCTCTCAAGCTGCATGTGTACTTTGTATACTGTTAAATGAACTTGAATATTATCCTAAATAATATCTCAAAGGATGAGGTGTTCAAGCACATTTATACACTCACGCCTAGTTAGCTCTGATATCATGTTAACAATATAAGAGACTAACAAAAATACTAACAAACAATGACGGCTAGGCTTTCATTAAAATATCATATCATTACAAAAAGTTACAAAAAATACATCTTTTGGTTAAATTTTATTTACTCTGCAGCCGAGCTCTGGACTATTAGAGGAGTATATATATATATATATATATATGGATTACTAACTTCGACATGTGAATCAAAGATAAGTAATATTGACCTTCTCGCACGCCCTCCAATATTTAGACAAAATTGTGTGGGGGTGCGCGAGGCGTTGGGGATGGTGGGGGCACGCTAAGTAATTTCATTTTGGCCAATAATGCTAATTTTGACCCACATAGTTTAAGTTAGCAGCATATGTATATATATATATATATATATATATGACAGATTTTAGGTGCTTTTATGTAAGTATATTTGGTTCTTAACAAACTATGATTTCTTCAAACTCGTGATTTTCTCAGTTTGTTATAACCACAAAAAAAATGAATTTATGTTAAAAATCATATAAAAAGTACCTAAAGAAATTCAACTAATTTTTTTTTCTTCCATATTTAAAACCTAATTAACTGTAAAATTAACCGGCCCAATAGCATTGACCCAATAATTTTATCATCTAACATATATGATAGGATAGATGTAATAAGTTTTTTTTGGGGATAGAAGTAATAAGTTGATTGATGATCACGAAGAGAAAGATAAATATAAAATTAAATGTTAAATAGATATACAATATGAAATCCAGATTCGATATAGCCAAATTACTTTCATAAAAGAAATTAAATATATAAATATAACTAAAATTGATAATAAAAAAACATTTACATTACTAAAATTATCAAAATAAGTAAATTACATATCTTAAGTATTAATACTATCTAAAAATCAGGTCATGGGCATCCACTAATAACTTATAATCTTGCTGCTCTTTTCCTATATTCTTTATTTATTTTTTTGATAAGAGTTAAAAATTTATATACACATAATCCAAATCTTTAGTCGTTTTTTAATCCAATTTATTTCCTTTCAAAAAATAGATAAAATGCATAATTTTTCTTCAATGGGTTCGTTTAAAAATATTTTGTTGATGTGCAAAATTTTGAATTGCTGCACTTCACTCACTCTCATCATTCATCAATATATCCTCAATGTCAATGGAGTTCTCGATATATATAAATATACACACACAAATAAATAAACCACAATCACAAAAATCCAAATGCACCCTAAAATATCATAGTCCACCGTTCCAAAATTAGATTAGTCTCAAATTACAATTCATTTTCAACTTTAATGAGTTTCTATTAGGTCAAGTAATAGACTAAAATAGTACTTCCATTCTAAAATAAGTGTCGCGCAAACATATCAATATATAATTTTAATATTAATATTTTTTATTATCTATTATAAAATATTATAAAAAGTTAATATTGTAAAAATATTATTCGAAATAAATCAAATAAGATTATATATGTTAATATTTGTCTTTGTATATTAATAATAAAAAAAATATGCTAAAAATAAACGTACTCAATCAAACTGTGACATTTATTTTGAGATAGAGTATTAGTAAGAGATTCAAATTGGTTTACCAAATCATCATTTTTTAAAGATTTTTTCTAGTAACACCCTAAAAATAGCCCGTCACACCCAATTTTACTTAAAATTTAAGCATAATACCAGAAATATCCCTCTCAAATCTTCACACTCTCCCAGACATTCATAGATATTGATAAAAGATTAAACCTTGAATCACAATGTCTTCAATTAATACTCTATCTATACTTATTGTTAAAACCAAGAACCAAACCGAACCAATTTAATTTCCTTCGGTTTGATTTTTCAATTCATTTTATTTGAACCAAGAACTATGCCGAACAAAAAATTATTAGTTAATTTTCAATTTGATTTGTCAGTTTGTTCGATTTTATTTGAACCACTTACACTCCTAGATTAGAATGAGTCTTTACTCTAAAACTTAAAGAAGTGTAAACATCCAAATTGATCATTAAAAATATTTTTCTTGACAAATAAAACCTTAAATATTGGTCAAATTAGTCCCTAATAGAAACTATAATATCCCCAAAAATTATTCTAAAAAAGCTAGTTCAACCCAAATTGAGAATTCTAAAGAATCAAAATAGAATTTTTCATTTTTTGTGGACCAAACATATTACAATGTTTTTGTCAAGACTAATTTAGATAATAATCCTAAAATAAATAAAAAGATTATATGAAGCAAAGACTGATAGATTAAAAAATGGTGTTCGTGCTTTTATTAACAATGGTTATTTTTACTTTTTAGGTGAAGTCAATGGTACTGTGGGCAGAAAGAGAGGTAAAAGGCACAGTGATGAAACAAAATGTTCATGAGAGAAGCCTTGTGGAACAATTTTGATTTTTCAAGAAAATGAAAGGAAATTCAAAGGAGAGGGAAACATATACTTTACAATTACAGTACAGTTGTTGATAAATGAAAGGATAAAAAAGGGAAGAAGGGGTAGGATCCGTTGTTACTTACTGTACATACGTGACTTAGGGAATAAACATTAAGCTTCTCCCATGTCAATTTTAAAAAAAAAAACTTTGAAATGTAAAATGAAATAAATATACTATGCCAAGTAATTGTATACTTGAGGGTTGCTCTTGTCCCTCTCCAGATACTCTCTGTCGATCAGGCTTTCAATCCTTTTCTTCAAATCAGCCGGTTTAATTGGAAATTTGAGCTGTTCACAAATTTTTTTCCGAAAATCAGTATTTAGACTACCAATCACAGTTTCACTCGTAAGCAAGAAAGCATAACGGCTCTGTAGCCGCTATCAGGGTGCACCACATTGCACTCGGTGCAAATAGTTCAGGGTGCATAACATATTTAAGAATATTAGCAGTAGTAACTCCGCAAAGTAGCGCTTTGCCAACAACGCTATATCACACCATTAGAAGAGAAGACAACACTATTTTGATATGCAAGTGATGGAACTATTTGTGGATTCACAGACTTCAATTGCATTAAAGAATGAAAGGTAGCAATGATGTCATGTCACCTACCTGTTGGAAAAGTTCAGTAATAAGAAGTGTGTGACTAAGCACTTTCCTAGTCTTCATTATCCTCACAATAGCAGCATCAACCTGCAAATAAACCATGACAACAAGGGAAAAGGTTATTGATCATATCATTATTAAATGTTCCATACTTATTTTAATCAACCAGTACATAGACATTTAAAACATAGACATTTAAAACTCATTTTGGATACCTAAACAATACTGGAAGATATTGATTGTGTATAACAGGATGTCCAACCAAGGCACCCTTATTTGGTTGCACCAGCGATAATAAATATCCAAGTTTAAATATCTAAAATAGTATTTTCCAATTTTGTGTATATAATAAAAAAGAGTAGTATTGAATAAAGGGTTAAATATTTTGTCCCCCCAAAATTCCTAAAATTTGGTTTTACTTTTAGTCCCCCTTTTCAAAGGGTAACACCAAATTTTAGGAAATTCAATGGATTAAAAAATTTAACCCTTAAATAAATTACAAATTATTTAACCATGAAATTTAACATATTAACAATTTCATGAAATTTCTTGCCACCAATTGTATTGCTAATCCTATTTTGTCTTTTACCATGAAATTTAACATATTAACAATTTCATGAAATTTCTTGCCAACAATTGTATTGCTAATCCTATTTTGTCTTGTCTGATCAGTAATCCATGTTAACACCTCATCTCCAACAACACATTCGCTCGTTCATTTTATTATTTGACATATTTTGTGAAATAAATCTAATCGGTGCAAGATTTATAATTCATTAAAACATTAGAGTATAATGTCTGCTTAGTAGGTTCTTTTGGATAAGGTGCATTACATTCTTGTGAACAATAATCTTCTAGAGTTTAAGCAAGAAGGAAGCTTTTAAGAAGAAAAAAATGACCTGATATTGACGATCTTGGAAAACTCTTTCTGTGGTGTTTGTGTTCTCCTCCACTGTCTCCTTCAACTGAATTGCATTAACCTGCACTCCATCACGCCAAAATTAGTTTGAAAAAAAACCTCAGTCATAATTTTAGTGAAACCCACTCTACAAACACTAATCATTGTAAAGGGCTAAACTATGGTAACCAAAATTAAAACTTAAATGAAAGTTTGAAATCAGTTAATCTGGTCCCTTTTGTAGTAAGAAATGGGTATGGTACCTTTATACGGTAAAGAGGGGCGGTAAATGTATCATTAAAAACAAACAAGTCATCATCTTCAACATCTCTACCCTTTGGCATCTGTTGCATGTTTCAACAATAAGAAATTAAGGAGACCATATTATAAACAAATTCCGTAAACTGATTACTTCTGCAAAAGGTTATAAACAAACCTTTTGTAGTACACGAACTTTTCCACATGCAAGTGATTGCAGAGTCCTTCTCAGTTCCTTGTCTTCAATACCAGTAGAATCCTTGATATCTTGAAAGCTTAGTTTCTCAGCATCATTGAATTGCATCAGAACAACAGTCTGGGGCAAAGTCAGACATGCAGAATTAATTCCAGAAAAATGTGTGCAATACAAGATAAACAAATGAAACTATAACAAAATAATAATGGCTTTAGAAAGGCAAACCTGAAATAGGGAGACAGCCAACTCCTTTTTCCCTTTGGGAAAATCTGCCTTTAAGACACAGTGACCTAAAGAATTTTGCCACATGAGACGCCTTCCGCTGTATTTACTTAGATAGAACTCTTTAAAAATATCCTGAAGAAAAAACGAAGCAAAAAGGACCATGTCAAGGAAGTCACTTAAAGTAACAATTAAAAGAGCATTCATCTGTGGCTTGTGCTGAACCTGGTAAACATTCAATTCATGAGGAAGTCTGACATCCATTGGTGGATATGTTGGCCAGTACCTGCACTCATCAAACAGTTATTGTAAGACAACATAGAAAATAGAACCACATTAACATTACTGATGCCAATAGATAAAAAATGGGAAACAAATAGCTTACCCAGTTGTCAAGACATGAACACTCATTTCAATCCCTGATGGGAGTTTAGTTCTCGCCTGGGATGACTGTCTGAAGGACTCGTTTATTTCTTTTGATAATTCAATATCCTGTATCAAAAATAATTTTGAATATCATTGTAAAAAAACAGTGAATAAAAGCTTTAGTGATTTATGAAGTTTGTCAGATTATTGTCATTAAAATATTACTATAACATTAAAGAAAAGAATGTAATTTGATGAGTCTTCCCAACTCAGCGTTGGTACCAATAGAGTACCAGGGCCAGTGAGGATGACAACAAAATTCAAGCACACCATACTAATGTCCAATCATTTAGGTACTTGAGACTTGGACTCCCTCCCAAACTCTATTCCTGAAACTCTAATAATTGTCCTATATTACTTCACCCTTAGTATTTATATACAACACAGTAATTTCCAACCTTCTAGGTACTCGAAACCTAAACCCAAATTCTGTTCCTGGAACTCTCAAAATTGTCTTCTAGTACTTCCCCTTTAGTATCTATATACAGTGTCATATCATACCTTTCTAACTGAATGACTAAACTAACTGATCCCAACTAACTAATTGGGCGGGGTTACTTAACATGTTATTCATAAATTAGTTATATAAAACTATGAAACCCACGCGCATGATAGATAGACTTCAATCAATGAAAAAATACCAAATTCCTGCTTGTTCACCATCTTTAAAATACAAGTTACAGATCGTTTGATGGCTGTCTAAAATATGCTTGTTTGACGGGCAAAGCAATTTCATAATTGATTCATAAAAATGCTATGTCCTAGATTTTAAAACACACATAGAAGACTACACTGGGAGAAGAACAACTTTCCTTCTTCAAAATCATGTCCAATATTGTTTATCGCCTCTTCAAGTTATAAATGCAAATAAATTGTAAAGCAACAACATTCTATATGGCTGATGAGGTTTATTAATCAAAATCCAATTTCAACCTCAGAGCTGACTCATAAATGTGACAATAGGACATAAAAGATATAATCTCTAACCAGGTTAGAATTCCCAAAGGAAAAGACATGGCAAAAAACTGAAGATGGTATAGATGATTTCAATCCAGTCCATGCTAACCAGAAAATAAATAAAATGTCTTAAAATTATAAACTGGTTCAAAGATATATATATATACCTTAAACATTCCTTCCAGTTTGTTTGTAAACTGGCTACCACACTCAGTCTTCAACTGCATTGATGAAAGGAAATTACTATGTTAATGAAAACTTGCCGAGGAACCATCTATTTATTTATGAAGTTAAATGGAAAGATGAGTCTTCACCTTGGAGATCATGGATTTCTCCGCGTCAATAGAAGCACTCTTTCCTAACAGTAGTCTTTTAGCAAGATCTTTCTTATAAAATGCCTCAAAAACATCCTTGCCCTTTAACAATAAAACGACAAGTAATCTAGCGTATCAGTATGGAAGAAAAAAAATCAGTAGAAATGAATGATATCACAAGACGTAATTGTTAGCTGCTCCACAATGAAACATTGTGCTTACCTGAATGAACCTGAATAAAACCAGGACTTTATCAAGTGTGCCCTCTAATTCCTCTTCTGAAGTACCCTTATTACCCGCACGAAGTTTATCATCCAAAAACTTGGCAATCAGCTCTGCAGGTCGGTTCTGCCATGTAAAAAAAAATAACAGTCAATTGACTGCAAATCACATACATAATAAAACCCACACGAGGGTAAGAAAATAAGACCCAAGTTACAGACCAAGAAGTACATGCTTGACATTTCACAAGCCCTCACATAGACAAAAAGTAGTAATGATCAATTATCAACCACTGGCAGAGATGTAATAACAAGAATCTGATTGATGGAAACCCAAAAATAGTGAAGAAAATAAGTTTGTTTTATTGGATATTGCACAGAAGCAAGAAAACAGAAGAGGGTTACACAAGCATCATGAAAAAAGTCCTGAATCGTGAAAAAGGAGAAGAAGAAAAAATGCCCCCAAAAGTATGGATCATGTACTCTAGGAGAAATAAGAACATGAATAGGCAGAATTAGTAATAGGACATTTATATGCCAGCAGAGTTATGTAAATAGTGCATTGGATTAAATACATTGGACATTTCATAGGATGATGCCTGAAATGCCGCAGCACAGAAACATGATTTATTTGAAAGTTATATTTCAATTTGCCAGGTAAATATTAAGTTATTTGACTTCAAAATGCCAATATCTTGATGTTTGCAATGTTTGATTATCTAAGAAGTATAGTTTGTTATCATCATTATTTTATCAAGAGCCTTAGTATTCAGAATACATTTTGATTAAAGATTTGAATATAGGCTTTCCCATTCACGGTTTGACAACTATGAGCAATATCACCAGTCAACATGTGGAATACTTTTGAGTAGAAAAGGTTTCATAATTGGAACCATGTTTGTTGATTAATCAATAAGACAGCAATAATCAGAAACTGGGGGGGGGGGGGGGGGGGAGGCTGTTACAGACAAGGTACCAGATGAGTTGACCCAAAAAGTATTGGCTGGAGCTTTAAGTCTTGAGATAATTCTAAAGTTTCTCTATGAAAACCAACCAACATATATGGAAAAACCACAGCAAAATGGTAAGTACCTGACGGAGATTGATAAGATGCTCAAATGCATCTTTAATGGTGTTACCAAATGCTTCATTCTTGCCAAAGCTTTCTTCCCATGTTGTGTCAAGAGAAGCCTTAAATTCAAGAAGCGATTGAACCATGTCTTTGTCTTTCTCCTCATCCATAACAATTCCCTGCCCAGTTTTCCTGATGTATGAACTAAGGGCCTGCTTCAGTGACTCGAGGGCATTGACCCTGGAAAAGAGCGAGTACATTCTTTGAAGGTCTTCAATACGATTTCCATCCATAAGCAGAGAGAAACCCTATAAAATCAAATAAGCAATGAGGAAAAAATTTAAAGAAAAGAAATCGCCAGAGGATAACCCAGAAGCTAGTGGTGATCAAAAGTCAAAACCTTATCAAGAATGGCAGGTATATGACGTTCAAGAAGTTGCTTTTCTGTTGTTGTTATCAATGGCTTCTTAGTACTTGCATCCAAGTAGATCAAACATCTTTCATGCTCCTCTTGCAATCTTGTCTGCAAAATTGAGTACCCAAAAACATCCCTAGAGTAAGTATAGAGTGTGGGACAAGGGAAGAATTGAATATATAAAAAAGGATAATATTTCAGGTCACAATATCAGATAAAATTCTGATACGGCATGGCATGAACCATCTGTCAAAGAATCATAAATATATAACTGAAGTTAACAAGATAACTGTTCAGAACCCGAGAAATTGAAATGAAACGACAGAATCGGAATAATAGAATGTACTATTGAAAACTGAAAGAAACTACAGGGTGTCCCCTCCTAAGGATCTCTCCTTTTACATTCAACTACAAAAATGTAAGAAATACATCCATGGTTTCATCTATTCATATTTCTCCAATTTATACATGATAACCCTTCTACCTCTGTAGTCTGTACCCTAACTGTTTTAACTAATTGGCTACTTGAACTTTCTTTCTCTATGTCCTGACAATAATACAAGGGGATAAAGAAAAGTAAGCACCTCTACATGCTTCAAGTAATCTGGAACATCTGATTGCTGCATGTATTTCACACCTTCAGCTGCATAAAATTCAGATGTACATTCAAGGAATGGCTTCTCAAAGCTTTCTGCATAAATTCCCAGAGCAGTAAACATCTTTAAAAGATGGTTTAGAAGAGTTCTATCCACTGCTTCCCCTAATCTGAAAATAAAACAAAAGTGTAAAATGTAAGGTAAGCTACATCGCAATTTGAAGAAACTGATGGCCTTATTGATACTCAGATGGATCACCTGGCTAAAATTTATATATCAAGAAAAAAATTAATGTCCAAAATTGCAAATCATGATTCAAGAGGAAAGGAAGTAGAAGAAAGGCACATCAAACACTTGAAAAAGGGATGAAGGTAATCTATGTAATTTACCAGCACAACAAGCAGAACAGAAGTCAGGAACATCTTCGTTTGAAAAAGGTATATCACAATTCTGAAAGACAATGTGTTTGTCATCAGAGTTGGGATGTCCAAGTTTGAGATTTCATGTAAAGAAGAAACTAGGAGCAATAGATTTAAGTGTATTGTGAGTAAAAGTAGTGTTTCCAGTAGGAAAAACAGAAGAAACCAAATTTAATAGATAAGAGATTCACAAGACAACGGTTAGAATGAAACTCAAGTACACTGATTTACACTCTAATGATTGTATTTCTAATTCTATCTTGTCATATTTAACAACTCATACATCATAACATTTCATCTTTGTGGCGCTATGTTTACTTTCTGGTTGGCTTGTTGCTGGCCAATATTCAGTTATATAAAATATTTCGAGTCTTAAAGCTATGCGATAAAATTATCCTTTAAACTTGAGTGGTATTTTTCTATCACACTACACCTGAAACATTCTTCCATTTCACCCACCTTACTTGGATCATATGGAAGACATCTCTCTTTATCTCTCTGTAACTTTGTATGTTAGACCTACGGTACTTTAAATGTGAGACGTTTGACAATTTCTTTCACTAATTTCACCTATACATTATAATTTGTTTTTCTCTTGCTAAACTTGGACTCTAAATACTCTGTTTTACTTCTACTTGGGTAAAAACCATGTGTTTTCAAAGCTCTGTCATTTCTGACTTGTCAGTCTCTTCTCTCAACTCTCCAACTAAGACTATATATCATCTATAAAAAGTTTGTACCATGGATATATTAGTTGAGAGCATTAAAAAAGTTAATATTGATCATGTCATGTGATAGTCAGTCAAGATTACCGCATTTCACTTTTGCACTTGAAATTGAAACATTTTGAATTTATACATGTGCAAAAGTACAAGGATAAACATAGGAAGTGGTGATATTTCTAAATAAAGTCTCATGAGAGATTTTTCTCAAATTGTTTCAGATTTTAACTATTTTTTATATATAAAAAATATATATTTTAGGGGTTACTTCTCTAAATAATAAAATGATTGTTAAGATCAAGCCACATGAGTGTCAATAAAGTGATTAAGCTCTGTCCAGCAATTGTCTAAGCCAATCTTTTAAACGGACACTCAGTAAGGAGCGTCTTACACATGCCATACAAGTGTCACTGTCGAAAACATGTCAAACATTGCAACACCACAAAAAGGAAATGTGTCTATGCTTCAGAGATCATAACAGCAAGAATCCCATTCTAACCCCCTCTAGAACTCTCCAATCCTGAAATTCAAGTGCAACAAGGTATTATCCCTTGCTTTTGGAATTAAAAAGTAAAGAGTGGCCAGCCTGGGTCATTCTGCTAACCTCAAAACTAAATGACCACTCCCATGGAACTGTATAGCCATTACACAAACAAAAGTCTGGTGAATATTTTTCCTCGTGAACAAATGAAAAAATCTCATAAGTGTTGGAAATTCTGCCTTCATTGCGGTCCGCCCCTAGCCTGCCTTAATTGCGGCATTTGGCTTGCCTTCATTGCAGCCCCCAACACCTTTGTTGTGTTGGGTGTGAAGGGGTGGATTTAGTCCCACATTGCTAAGAGATATGGCATGTGTAGTGTTTATATAGCATGGGCAACCCTCACCTAACAAGCCGGTTTTGTGAGGTTGAGTTGAGCCCAACTCTCAATTCTAACAATAAGTATTTCACCCTTAGATCAAAACAACTTACAGTTCTAACTTCTAACTGAAAAGATGAAAAATATAAAGGAAGGGGGTCTATGCTTAGCTCTACCTCTGAAGCGAAATCAAATCGGCAATTTTACATTGGACAAAGATGCTATCATGATCAACGATATCATTATTAGCAAGTATATTTTGCGTGTGCACATATCATCCCCACTATTATGAGAAGGAGTTGAGGCAGAAACATAAAAAACCAAGATAAAATCAGTAAGAAGTTCCTAAAACACTCTCCCAACACCCCCATGATCCATACATACATGAATTGTAGTATGGAACATTTGATTAAATATATAAATGCATATATATAAAGGTCCACCAGTCATTTTTAAAAGTGAAATCGCAAAATTGGTTTTACCTTTCACTGTCAATCATTCGTAGAAGACCAGTAACAGTTTTGTGTTGAACTTCAGGGGACAGTGAAAGATGCTTCCGGAAAAGTTGTAGGCCCATGTCCCATAATGACCGTATATTTTGGGATTGCTTCACATATGTTCTATCCAGAAACAAGGCTATACCACGAATCATCAACATTTGGTCACAGAGGTCCTGCCAACATCTCTCCACCAGAGATAGAAATACAATCAAATCCGGGCTCTGACCAACCAAAGACTGCAGTGCTGCAGATATGTGTACTTCACACTCCTTTTCAATACGTTCATAAAGTTTCCCACCCATTTTATGAATGCAAAGATCATTGACGGCCTGTGGAAATTATGAGTTTACCATGAAATTCCCATAAACTAATTCATGATAAATATTGACTAGGCTGAATAAACCACATTACCAAAATAATAAGGATAAGAATTATAAATATTCAACAATTACCTGATAAAGCTTCTCCAAGTCACAAGAGTTAGGTTGCTTCAAAAATATAGCACATATAGCAGACTTTAATGTTGCCCATGTTTGCTCCTCAAAATTACTGGGTACTGTTGGCTTACCTACAAAAGTAAACAGGAAAGTACAAAAAAAAAAACAAATTTAGCAGCCACCCTATTCATAAGAGGGGAAAAAATTGATTTATAATGCTGCAGTATGTATGGATTTTCAAAACAAAACAGAAACTTCAAACTACATACACATTCCATTTCCAAATCAGTAAAATAAACTCACTCTACTGCCATATTCTACATGCCATCTAAACACACTCTCACACGAAAAAGTGAAAAGCATTAGATATTCAAATGTTCAGACACAACTAAACGTTAGTTGGTCCAGTAGCGATTGGCGCTGGACATGGCAGGGAGGACCATGGTTCAATCCCCAGCAACTGCATTTGGGAGGGGACTGGAGCCACTTTAGGTCAGAACTCGCCCCGAACGACACTACTAGGTCCCCCCCTTCCCCTAGAAACCAGAGGGTGAAAAGAAAATGTTCAGACACAGATTCTAGATAAAAGCGATAAAATACAAATATCTCAATCAAATCGCATCCAGTAATAGCTTAATTGCAGCTACACCTACAATCCCAGTTTTAGAAATGCAATACATATCAAAAGTCAAAACTTAACTCCCTTCATAATTCAAATTATCATCATCATATATCTAGCTTAACACAATCAAAAATATTCAAAAAAAATCTCCAAACAACTCTACTAATTCAGCAACCAACATCTAAAAAATCAAAAAAACACATACAAAATTACAATCCTAAATTCAATAACTATTTCCACCTAATCCAAGTCATTTCATAATTCAAATTATTATCATAAAATAGCTAGCTTAACACAATCAAAATTATTCAAAAAAATCTTCAAACAAGTCTACTAATTCAGCAACCAACATCTAAAAAATCAAAATTCAAAAACAAAAAAAAATACATACAAAATTACAATCCTAAATTCAATAACTAATTCCACCTAATCCAAGTCATTTCATAATTCAAATTATTATCATAAAATAGCTCAAAATTATTCAAAAAAATCTCCAAACAAGTCTACTAAGTCAGCAACATCTAAAAATAAATAAATAAAAAAACACATAAAAAATTACAATCCTAAATTCAATAACTATTTCCACCTAATCCAACTCATCAAAAACCTAGCCCTCGCTAATAGATCTTATTTCACTCTCCAAAATCTCACAACTACTATAACAACAACAACTAAACAATCTAACAACAAAATTAACAATCCAAAACCACAATTAAACCCTAATTACACAATTCACATCACATAATTAGATTAACGGAAAAGGATTAAGCATAAAAATTGAAGAACAACAACAACCTTTGGTGAACTTAATGAGAAGTTTTTTAGCAGGTTGAGGAGGAGTAGCTTTTTTACGAGAAAGATTAGCAGCCATAACAGAACGAGAGAGATTAGGAAGATGATGAGGAGGTTTGAGATCGTCGTCGAGAGAAGAAGAAGAATGGTTGTTGTTGTTGTTGTTGTCTAAAACGGCGTCGTCGTGAGACTTTGATTTTTTCATAGGGATAGAAGAAATAGCGGCGGAAGAAGAAGAAGAAGAACGTTTTGAAGGGAGAGACATGAAATGAAATGAAGTTAGTGATTTTTCGTTAACACAGAGAAACTCTTCTCATTGTGTTATTGTGTTTCGCAGCCAAAGAGAAAAAAAAAAGCTCAGATCGAGCCTTTGGATGATGCTGTATTGGTGTGCCATACCCAACATAACCCAAACCTTCATTTTTTATTTTTTTTTCATATTCGAATGATAAATTGTTCTCGCCAGAAATTTTGTAATAATAATAATTGTCCAATTTACCAAAGAATAATAATAATAATAATAATTGTCTAAAAATTTTAACTCGATTAAAAGGAAATTTTGAAATTGTTAGATTGGACGGTTATGATTGAAATTCGAATTCTAATTCTATATTATGTGTGTGAATTTAAAATAATTTATCGTTTCGTCTATGTATTATAAAAATTAAATATTTTATTTTTCTAAATTTTTTGTTTCTTTGTGGAATGAAATTTGGAAAAATGTACTTTTATTAGATAAAAAAAATAAAAGGAAAAATTGTAAGTTTTGTATTTTTTTTTTTTGTTGGAAAAAATAAGTTTTGTATATTTAGATTTAGATGAAGAGGGGCAGGGGGAAAAATGGGAACATTTAGACTTGTTTATTTTTTATGAAAATATTTTTGGTTTTTATTTTCTTAAACATGTGTTTATTTCTTACCAAAAAAATATGTGTTTATTTAAATTTTTAATAATAAGATGTGGAAATTTTGAAGTGAGAAATTATACATACTTACCATAGAGTTTTTGGGATAAAGAAAAAATTCGCACTTTAACTTGCGAACGGTGTTTTATTCAATAAAAAATTATAAAAGTAAGAGAAAAGTGAGAGGAACAAAAAATTCAATTTTTATAATATTCACATCTTAAGTAGCAAAATATAACACACTCACTACCTACATAGGACATAATTAAATTTAGAAACACAAGGAGTGTTCGAGACTATAGCAGAGTGCAAAAAGTAATTTTCTTTCCAAATAGCACATGTGGATTTGAATAGGAGTAAAAGCCCATAACTTAAGACTTAAGAGTAATTTCATGTCATTCTCTCATATTACATGTGAAAAGTAAGGATAAATCTCGATATGGTGTTCAAATTCAAATCGATCCAAATTAAAATTGTAAATTGAATCAAAAATCGAAAACTACAAAAATTCGAATATTTTTTTATGTGTTTGGATGTCTTAAAATCGTTGGATCGGATTAGATTTTGGATTGATTTTTAAAAACTGATCCAAACCATATTGAGTTTGGATAAACTTACTCAAGTGAATCGTTAAATATGTGTATTCAATTTACCAAGTTTTTTTTTATCATTATGCTATAAATATAAAATTTTCACCGTCGTTAATGATGACCAATTTATGTCGATGAACCTATGAAGCACACTAGATGAATTTTTCCCTGCCAACCATCTTTTCAATTCGCAAATGTCAATACTATTAAAATGGGGAGTTATTGGATTGAGATTTTGAGGGATTATTTTGATAAAAAAAAGTCTTGAAGATTTTAAAAGACTTCGTGGAATTATATTGATTTTGTGAGATTGCATTTTATAAAAGTCTTGATTGAATAACACGAGATTTTTTTATTATAAAAAAGTCTTTTAAAATCCCTCAAAATTTCAATTCAATAATCTCCCCTAAATATCTTCACCGAGTTTAAATTCAAGGTCTAATAAAGTTGATCCAAAAATTAAGTTCATAAAACTTGTATTTTTTTAGGTAAATAATTAAGAATTTAACTGATTTTTACGAAGTTAATCTAATAATTAGACTATTAGACTCAATTGGTAAGACATATTACACGTATCTGCAGGGATCAGAATTCGAACTCTGATACGTTTATTTATTCACTTTTAAAGAGTAAAATTCTAGTCACTATATTATCTAAGAAAAAAAAAACATTTACTTATCGTTAAAAATAAGAGGATCTAAGAAAAAGAAGAGAGCTTAAAACAGAGTTAAACTCATAAGAAATTATATTATACAAAGATTATAAAATTGATACAATGAGTTGTACAAATATAGCAACTAACTACCTAACTCCATTTTTAACTAACTCTAACAAACTAGTATATTACATATTCAGTAACACTTACAATTCAAAAGAGGTATTCTGAAAAATAGAAAACAAAAATTCAAAGAAAGTAGATGTTGTTCTGTCCTTGAATTTGAGAAAAGAAGCTAAGGGTTGACCCCCCTATGAACAACATAAACCTGCCCCAAAATTTAACATGTTGTAAACAATTTTTATACCAAATTAAAGCAACATTTTGATTTTCAATTCCTAGTCAAGGGAGGGCTAAGAAAACAAACATAGAAGTTGAATTTGTTCTTATTTTTTGTTGCAAACCAATCTTTTTCCTTCGTTATATATGGACGAATTCATGCAACTAAATACTATTGTGAACGAAAGAAGGGTAGGTGACCCAATTAAAAAAAAATAATTTCATTCATCAACTAAGGGGTGCTTTTGTTACAGATTTTTTTAAAAGTGTGTTTGTTTCAGATTTTCATAAAAAAAAGTTTGTTAAAAATATTATTTTTTGATCCAAAATGAAAAGTTATTTTCAACTGATTCTTTAAAAATATATTTTTTTGAAAAATCAGATCATGTGTTTGTTCTCAAAAATATTTTTTATAATTGTTAATAAATGGAAAACAACTTTAATTTTTTTTCAATATACTAACAATACACTAACAACTAACATTTGTCTATAAAAAAAAACTTTAGATTTTTTTAAAATCTCTACAAAATAAATCTCTTGGATTTTTTTAAAAATCTACTTTTTTTAATCTCAAATAAACGCACCCAAAATTCAATATATACAAGATGGTGTATAGTGAAAGTTTTGACAATTAGTAAAAGACAATGCCGCTCTTGCTAGCAAATGAGCTACATTATTGACTTGTCTTCTAATAAAATTTATCGTACAAAAAATGAAAGACTGATGGATTAATAATAGTTGAAGAACTACATAGTATATTTACATAGTTTAGTGATAATTTAAGAGAGTGTGATAATTTAGTGTTAGGGTATCAGTGCAAAATGCGGAAGCACGTGATAATTGAGAATTAAAGAGAAATAAGTAGAATAACAAGAAAAAGAAACACACAAGATTTATATGGAAAACCCATTTAATGTGAGAGGTGAAAAATCGCGAGTAATCAAGAGCAAAATTTCACTATATAAAAGAAAGAGTACAACAAATCCTCTAATAGTGATGAGGACTAAGAACAAATTTTTTCTATCAAATTCTCTCAAAGTTGAACAAAAATTCTCACCTAAAGAAAACACTCAATACTATGTGATTATTGTGTGTGTTGTGGTAATTGTGTGCTTATATGAGTAAATTATTTTTTAGCGTGAATGCTTTTGCCATATTTATAGCCATGAATCAAATACTTAGTATTAAAGGAATCAAAACTTCAAGTGACACTCCAACATGCAATAAACAGGAGGTGTAAACCACAAACTTTACATCTTCTGTTTGTTGCATATTAAAGTGTCACTTGAAGCTTTGATTCCTTCAATACTAAATATTTGATTCATAGTTTTAAATATGACAGAATCATTCACGCTATAAATAAAATAATCTAACATTTAGGAACCAAATTAATGATTTGTTCTTTTGGATAAATTTGCAAGCTTTTGTTGCGTGGAATTAACACTGAAATACATACGCATCTAGTTGAGATTATTCAAACCATACTTGGCCATATTATTGAAGACCAACACCTTCCACTAGATTTAACTTAAGTAACATTTGAATACAAAATAAAAATATTTATTAATTCAATTCGTTATTTATTTTTTATCGTCTTTTGAAAGACGTTATTTTAATTACTATGTGAGGACTTGAATTTTTGGGTGTAGAAATGTCCTTGTATTCGTCGATATAACAAAAATATATACACATATGATTGAATAAAAGAGAGAATGCAATTTTTCTTTTCTTTTCTTTAATTTTTTAGATGAAAAAATGAGTTTCTAGATCTTCATTCATGAATTCAAACCGAATGTTATGTCCTCCTACCCTAGAATTCTACCACGTATATTATAAAATAACAAACTCAATTGTCATACATATGATTAGGTAATTAGCTTCCATTTGACTCAATATTAGATAGTAGTATTAAATATTGATGCTTGTTAACAATATCCTAAATACACACTAGGCGATCAAAGACAAAAAAAAAATATTTTAAATTTGTATATTTTGTTTTTCTAAAATTTAAAACTGTTATTTTCAACACAAATTTTAATATAATATTTTAACATCTATTTGTAAGACATCCGTTAGTTATGTTTATTATTTTATTTCATATTATAGTATGTACACATATGCATCATGAGCAATTATAGACATCGATCAATTCCATATAATAATTGAGAGTTTGTTTGATCCGTAGAATAAAAATACTTAATGGAATAGTATAGGATAATATGAGATAGAAGAACATATGACAAATGTTATGGTATTGAACAAATTTTGTCTTGTACGATGTTTGGTAGAGAAAATGTTATTTTGGTAATTTAGACAACTTGTTCTATATATACACAAAAAGTTGTCCTGCAATTCAGTGGGAGACAACAATATCTATTTTTGTCCAGTCCATTGACCCCAAGTTGTCACATTTCATTGACAGTTTTAAAATTAATCGCAGTAAAGTTGAAGTTGTCATGTTTAGTCCCTTATTTTTTAGCGGATCAAACATTATTTAAGAAATTTAGTTCTTCTCCAAAGACTATGGGCTAGAGGGTGTATTTTTTGAAAACATTATTATTTTGTTTTAAATATAAAAAATAATTTTAAAATAATATTTTTGGTCAAGAAAAATACTAGTTATATTTTATTTTATCTAATAAAATAAAAGTTTAATTATAACGATAAAAAATAATAGTTTAATTAATATGGTATTTGATTTTATATTTTAGTTTAGTTTTGGCTTGACTTTTCAAATTATTATGTATTCTATATATTTATTGATTAAATTTTATTTTGTATTTCAATTTATTTATAGAAAATATTAGATTATTGTTGACTAAAACTCTTTTAATAGAATGACTTAATTAATAAAATAATAATTCAAGTCTTGACTACACCTTTTTTTGGTTTATTAGTTAAATAAAAAAACACCAAACAACATTTACACTCAAAAGTTATAAAATTAAAAATGTTTTTCTATAACTATAGTAATTCATTTAATTTTTTTATTTTTTTTGGTCAGGTAGTCTAGTTGCTAGAAATTCACCCTTAAAAGTTAATAAGTGTGCGTATCTGAGTTCAAACCCGGGTCCTTGCACTTTTGTACAATATGTCTAACCAATTGAACTAAATTCATGGGACATAATTTATTTAAATTTATAGAGTGCACAAAAAAACAAACATAATTATTAAAATGTAAAATAATAAATTTGTGAAAAAAATGACAAAATACATATAATAATTAATTAATGTTATTAAAATCAAAGTGACGTACTGAAATATTAATATCTCTCAATTAAATCTATAATTAAACAAAATTTATCTATTAATCTAAACAAAACAAACATCAACAACACAAAAAAATCAAACCACACAGAAAATCAAACAACATCAATTCCACCCAAAATAATCTTTGAAATTGAATAATGAACCAAATTTTCATGCCACGCGAGAGAGACTAACTAATTAGTCAAAAAATAAGTTGTGTTGTTAATTTCTTAGGTGTTGAAAATGACGTTCCTAGCTTCTATTTTTTTCTTCATAACAGAAATAATTTACTATATGTACCAAAAAGAAAGAAATAATTTAATTACTATATAATGATAATTAATAAGAATATTAATAATTATAAATTTGACCATATTCCAAACTGCGTGCTATTTGACTTGGACCCCATAAAATTTCAACTGACCAGTCTCCTCTGACTGCAATCTCACATATCACTCTCTCAATGCATCATCACCTTTACTTTCCATTTCCACATCCACAAACCACTAGCACTCTTCTCCTATTTAATACACAATTTCACATTCATTTCTCAAACTCACACACATTACATTACACTACAATTAAACCTAGCAAAAATATATATCAAGCTCTTGATTCAATATATATCAAGATGAGAAGAAATAGTGGTGAGTTAGGTCCAAAGATTGTGCAAATTGAAACAAGATATGTGGAAACTGATGCTGGGAACTTTAGAGATGTTGTTCAAAGCCTTACCGGGAAGAATTCCTCGACTGACTGGATTGGTCGAGGAACATACGCCGCAGCTTCCGCAGCGGAGATTAAAGGAGGAAATATTAAGGCAGAAGATGTTGTTATTGATACATCTTCAACAACTTCAAATAACTTTATGATGATGAGCAATATGTCATTCAAAGATTTTGAAAGTTTGTTGTTAGATTTACCTCCAATTCAAATGGAAGAGATGCTATGGTCATAATCATCATCAATATCTATTTTTTAATTAATTAATGCGTTTAATTTCATTTCCATACGGCGTCATAGTAAAATATTTTTATCGTCAACATTTATTAATTAAGTATTTGTACGACTTTAGAAATATAATTATGATAAAGTAATTTTTTTTTATCGTCAATATTATCTATCAACAATATCAAAAGTCTTTAAACTGAAAGTGTATAATAAATTAAGTTTTTATTTAATTACCATCGTCTTATTTTATTTTATTTTCATATTTTGTTGTTTTCTTCAATAATGAGAAAATTTGTTTGCAATGGCATATACGACAGATGATAACTTTTACACTTTTTATTTTATCTGTTTTAAATTATTGGATAAATATTTTGTGTGACTATCAATTAATAAAAGAATGGCCGACACAAGATTCTTTTTAAAAAATATTACACAAGTTGACTTCACAAGACCCACCAATAAGATTTTTTGTTTTGGTCAAGATACATAATTACATATTACGTTTTTAATCACTATTTTGTATCGTTGTAAAAACAGTTTTTACTTAATTTTTATTTGTTTAATTTATAGAAGTGAAATTGTATACTATAGTACTCCATCTTTAATTTGTTAAGACGTCGATGATGACTATTGCCTAGTCCTTCTGGGATTCACCAATTTGTAGCCACATTCATGAAACATGTACGTGGAAGTGTTGTGTCCAAGCCATGAGTAGTGTTAATGGTAAGGACAATTTGGCAAAGAAAAATTAGGCAGGGACTAGGAATTATGTCAAAAACAATGACATAATTCGGTTAACTCTAGCTAAATAAATCAATCAAGGACATCTTTAATACTATAATTTGTGAACAATTTCTAAACATTTTTCTACTCTTGCCACGTGTAAATGTATAATCTTAAAGTCTTACTCTCGTCTCCTCAATATTATCTTAAATGCTTATTACCATTTCATACAAGAAGAAAAAAAAGTCAAACATTTTTTTAATGCCATTATTATTTTCATTTAATACAAATTCAAATTCAAATTTAAATATATGGGAATGGCTAACGGACATTTAATATATATCATGGTCTTTAAGTTGTTTTTTTCTCTCATTCTGTTTCTATATAATGAAATGCAATTTCTTTTTTCCTCTATCTTATAGCTTTTTGTTCAATTTTTCTTACTCCTTCAATGTCTTATTGTTTTTTCATATTATTCTGTGATATGTGTTGTTTATTTTTGTTTTCACTTATTTTTCATTTGCAGCTTATAGGTGCATATTGTTAGCAAATTACGCTTACGCTATAAGTATGATTTTCAAGAACAAAAGGAGGTAATATGTGCATGTCCACAAAGATGCAAATAAGATAATATGAATATGATGTATCTTTGAGTTTGATAGAATTATTTATAAAAAATGCTTATTTATAAAAATATTTTAAATATAATATATAGTAGTGAGCATGAAACGAAAATTAAGACATGCAGGAAATATACCTTCATTTTAATATTTGATTTTATGTTCAAACAAACTCTTAAAATAAAATAATTTTATGAGTATTATCATATAATATTATTTTACGAAAAATGTTGAACTCATCTTTTTTAGCAAGAAATTAAAATGAATTACCTTCATATAAGTGTCCGGATCACTGTTTAACATTTTTCTTAAAATTAATCTTTATCTTTAATACTATAATTTGCAAGCTTTTTATCCTACTATATGTGCACGTGTCAGTCTTACCTACAACAAGTCTCACAACATTTTCATATTTAATGATTTTTTTTTACACAATTTAATGATTTTTTCTTAACAGGTAAATAACCTCTAATAATGACCGAGAAATGATTCTGGACTAATGTTTCAAATTCAAACCATATCAATAATCTGGTAAAAAAAAACTATATCAATATTTGTAATTAATAATAATAAATATGCATTGCGTTACATATATAATCAGCCATTTACCTTATATGGATACATGGAATCAATCAATCAAATAAAAAATATTAATACGTACATCTGATTAAATGAAAACATTTTTTGTACCAAAAAAAATGTAAACATTTTAAAATTGAAAAGGTCTTTTGATGTACTATATAAATACCTGTGAAGTCAATAAAAATTATACACATTCTACAAATATTTCTCAAATTTCATTGTGTCCAAAAAGCATATTTTTCCATGACACCTAACCATGATTACATCTCTCAAATTTCGTCTGGTCGAGGATCTTGGAGTTTGATAGTAAGAATTGTACGACTTTGTTATGTTAATATATATGGCGAAAGACACACTTTCTTTTTCAATAGAGATGGTTCTCATGAATTTGAACTTAAATGGTTGTTGCATATATAGTTTATGATTTTGTATTGTAACGTTAATTTTTTTATATAGATATAAGCTCAAGTGTACATTATTTGATGTTTTTTAGACATTTTAACTTCATTTCTTGGATCCAAATTGAGACAAAAAATGTGGTTACTGTGATACTCTATAGTCTATATGTTTGCCGAGGTTAAAAATTTTCAAGTTATTAAATTTAGCCTAACATAAACTTTTGGTACGTTCCATAAACTTTCTTTTTTGTAATGTCCACACATTTTATTTGTGCGCACAATTTATGTTGTTGAGACTGACAATACTGGGGTTAAAAATAGTGATTCTATACTCTCAATTCTATTGTTCAAGTATTTTGATATGTTAATCTCTAAATTAATTTTTTTTAAATCATCTAAGTACAAAATGCCATTAGCGAAATTTTAATTAGATATTAATTTTGGAATACTTTTCCTTTTCTATACTAGAATTTGATGGAAAAATCCGGTGATCAAGTGATGGATGCGTCAAGAGACTATAGATCTAACAGACCGCACAAATAATGTTGATTGTTGAAGTAAGTAAAAGAGATCTAACACCTACTATATATATGTGGAAGTAGAAGGAAAGCTCAAGTTCATATATTTTTTGTGAATTGAAATCATATGTTGGTGTTTTGTTATATTTGTTCTTTTCTAAGATACAAATAATTTATTATTTTTGTTGTTTTGTTGATTTTTATCTATCTGGTACATGATATTATTATTTTTAATTAATATATTTTTTAAAGTTCTACATTTGGTAGATTTCTTTTTAACTAAATTGGTGTAAAAGAATGATTTGGTTTTTAGGGATTCAAATAAAGATTTATTTGTGGAGAGAAAGTTGAATTCATGTATTATCAAAAAAAATAAAATTGGAATTCATTGATAAAATATATGCAAAATTAATATTATAAAATTTTTATGAATATTTAATTTACAATTTTAGTGAGAAATGTTGACTATTCTACTATCTCTTTATAAAAGGCAAGCACCCATGTTCTATTTTTATACTATTACATATAAATGATTTAGGGGATTAATTCTACCGTCCAACAATAGAAGATTTAATTCAATTCAAATCAAAATTATTTATGTATAAATTGACTTAACACATAAATTGGCATGAGATGATTCAAATTTGAAACTTAATGTAAGTTTTGCTGCTCGAATTTTTTGAAGAAAAATCTTAATATATGTCTATTTTAAATGTAATATGTAGTCTAATTTTATAAAAAAAATTATATTAATTGATATCCAACTCAATTATGAGATACTTTTTTTTTACGGTTCAATTGTGGGATAAAAACAGTCATTTGACAAAAAAAAAATACTAGATATATATAATGCCCCCTTTCTTATTTTAAGATATATTTTATTGTTTCTTTTTAAATTCAACCACTAATTAATTAATATCACTAGATTTTTTGAATGTAAAAATCAAGATTAATTGTTAGGAAATGCCGAAATTATTAGATCAGACATTCATGACCTGAGTTCGAACCCCAACCACAACACTTTATGTGTGTGAATTACCAATAATTTGTCATTTCGTTGATACAAACAAAAAGATTAATTGTACAAGAATTTAAAGGATAGTTTTGGTCCATCAACACCGAAAATAGATGCATTAACTATCCTATCATATTTTCTTATATTTAGGGACATAGAAGCAAGTACATATTATTTAGTTTGGGTTACTACGATAATGTACGAAATTTCTACCAACATAAGCGATGACTTAGCTCCGTCGAAGAACCTGCCCCTCCTAAACGAATTTTCTGCATATGCATGAGCCATGGACAAAAAAGTACATGATATTTTATGTTGGAGAAAACATGAATTGTGTTAAGTTGTTTTTGTAATTCAAAAATAGATGAGGTGTAATCTTACCTCCATATTTTCATAAAAATAAATTATTAGTCATCCTTCAAAAGATAAAAGATGAAGATAATGCGTCAAAAAAAAAAGATAAAGATAATTGGTCATCCTATTTTAAAAACTAATTTATTGGTCCAAAATTATATTTGTTGTGAACAGTCCCTCTGTCTTAACGTTGTGGAATCAGGTACGGTGGTGTATGGTAGAGATGACGGTGGCTCAGCTCATTTGGAGATGGGGGGGTTCCTGCACAAAAAGAAATTCTGACGCTCAAGTCAGTATGTGTGCAAGATAAAAGAATTAGGGTTGAAAGATTATACCATGGAGTGGTGTAAAACCACTTATTTATAGGAGAAGTTTGGTACGGACGAGTAGTGATTCCGTGTAGGAATCGTGACCTGAGATGATGGATTATTATCCAATGGACAATAATGTGTCTCGCGTTATATCCGTTTAGGGCAGGTGCGCAATATCATTGTGGTGGAATGCCCTTGAGATCCGTGATGTTCCCCACGTATAAGTGGGTCTGGATCCTTATTGCGCATTGGGCCTTTGGACAGTCCAAAACAATATTTTTGTGGGATTTTGAATTGTTATTGAAGGATACACAATTTTGATTTATAACATGTATATATTTCAATACGTACTTATTAGATATTTTTTTAATGGTATAAATAATCGATTTCCATCGTTGTTAGGGATGACTAATCTCTACTGGAAAACTCCTATATGTGGTTTCTCTCTTCCCAATCAAATTCTCTCAATATGTATGAGTAAGAAATCGAAGCTCTAACCATATATATACTTGAGGGATCCAAGATCCTTACCACTATGATCAATTATTATTGGTGAAAATGAATACTCAATGACTTATTAAGTATATTTATTTTTTTATGTTATAATTTTTTCATTTTTATTTGATAATTATAAAAAACTTTAACAAAATGTAGTTTTTTTGTAGGCACATTTTTACCCATGCTTGGCACGGGTCCGGATACTAGTGATTCTTAAAGATAAATATTCTTAATTAATTGCATGCTTAGAGAATTTAACATATGATACATGTTATAATCTAAACCTCATTCTTCATATGAGAAAACGTTTTTTTTCCAAGTGAGAATAAGAGGACCAATAATGTAAAAAGCAATCAAGAAAATAAATCAAGGACATTCTTAATTGCATTCTTAGATAATTTAGCATATGATACATGTTTTTTTTTTTTGACAAAAGCAAATTCAATATATTTCATTAATCAAATAGTTTTCAATACAATGAAGAATAGACTCAAGCATATGATACATGTTATAATCTTTTTTTTGTACATCAGAAATCAGAAATTGCTCCTGCCAAGAATCGAACCCTAGACATCTCCCTACCCAACTCATATATCCCCCAACTCTTACCACTTGAGTTATTCTACGGGAACATACATGTTATAATCTAAACCTCTTATTTTGATTTGATGGTTAAAACTCATTCTTTTTATTTTCACATAAAAATTTCATTCTTATCAGATATGTCTTAGACGTATTTATATGAGAAAATATTTATTGTTAAGTGAGAATAAGAGTGTTGGTGTAATGAGGTTCAATACCTCTTATTCCATTATTAAAGTCTTATATAGGCAAGTCTATTACAATGATTGACCTTACACACATAAAGCTCAATCCACAATATAATATTGTACTAACAACAACAATAAACATATGTCTTATTCTAAACCCAATATGTTTTGATATGTAGTTTTGGGCCGAATCAAGCCTAATACAACCTTATTTAGGCTATATATATACGCTCCATTTCACTATCAATTGAGGTATGTGTGATTCTAATTAAACCTATACTCTCCTTCAAGCAATATATTGAATTGTGTGTTGAAGTGTTTGCAGGTACACCTTCACTTTTAGAAATTTTCTATGCTATAAATTCAGACCAAAATTAAACCTCCATCTATAGTGAACTTTCTTCCATCGATCCTAAAACATTGTTGGATCTTCTATCTTTATCGACAAATTTGAGTTATTGATTAGAACAATAATTCTATTGAAATATTTTAGTATGGACAAATATCTCAAAGTTAATCAAGACATTTGACTCAAATTTGTTAACAAATTTCACTAAAAGACGAATTTTGGAAAAATCCAAATTTGATTCTTGGAACAAATTCTTGATCAGACTTTACTCGTATCAACTACAAGGAATCGCTTCCACTAAAAATAAAGAGTTAATACTTAACAAAACAAAATAAAACAAAAAAACCTCAAGGTTGATCAAAAGATCGTATATTAATTGTTGCATAGCAATTTTAAACATACAATTATGAGACAAAAGTTCACAAAATGCTTACATGCATGAGCACGACAAATAAACCAATATACATTGTAAATCTGAGAGTAAATATAAAGAATTATTTTAACTTAATGGAAAAATAGTTACTTAAGCAAACGATGCATAAAATCGTTTCTAACTAGTTTTAAATTTGTCAAAATTTCAATTTAGAAATTTCCATAGTTATTAGATGATGGTGATCAAAGTAAAGACCCAGTTAGTCCAGTACCAATGGCTGGCAGCCCTACTAGATTAGTCAAAAAGCCCATAGCCAATGCCAAGTACTTCTTTAGTGGCATTTTTTCTTTAGGTCCAATATCTTCCCGCTCCTCAAAATGACAAAATTATCTTTCAAATATGAAAACTTACAATTCAAAATTTAGATTCCAAACTCTAAAAAAAAAAAGTTTGAAGTTTGAAAACTACAACAGTTCCAGATCTATTTTTACAAAACAATTTTAAGAATGTTCAAAATCATAGCAATTTGTAATGTAGATTTCGAACTAGTTTGAATTTTAAAAAACATGTGGTTTGAAAACTAGCTAGATTCTAAACTAATTGGTTAATTGGTTTGAAATTTAGATTCCGAACACATGACATTATGTCCAAATGATTATCTATACACCATGAGCTCAAAAAACTATATATTTCAACATCCATAATATTCATCAAAACAAAATATTCATCAACAAAAAATACCCGATACCCAAAATATTTAAATCATACACCATTTAAAAATATCCAACATAACTGTTTGATTATGTTTGATGTATTTTTAAGTTTTATGTACGTTGAGTAGTTAAGATGATAACCATACGAAAAACATATAAAAAATACGTACATATTATCCAAAAGAAATCTTCCTTTTTCAACCTTGTTCTCCATACAAAATGGATTAAGTTATAAGTAACAACAAAGACAAAAAGTAAACATAAGCTAGCATGTGATATGCGTTAAACATAGATTGTGCCGTTAACATGTATTTTAGCAACTATGATTCTATGAACATGTGATGTGTGTTAAAAAAAATCACTTTTTAGAGAGCATAACAAATCTCTCCCATACTCTCCACCGATGCAATCCATACTTGCAACAAATTGTCTAATTTGTCTTGTAACACTAAAAAAAGGCATGCCTTTTACCATGTAAAAGCCTCTTTATCAATATTCACTTACACATGCATATTCATATAATCATATTCCATTTATTTTCTATATATACATGCATGAAGGGGAAAAGAAAAGATATATAGTAAACATAGGACTTTAGAGTTTTCATATGTTGATATCAATGAGCTTGAATATATAGCTTTTCTCTACAAAACATGTCAGCATAACTTTTTTTATGTTAGGAGAAGGAACTGCGCGCATTGGCCGAGCTGAGAAGAAACTGCATTGACTTAAGAAAAATACATAATCCGTTAATTTTGTTTTGTCTCAATAATATATTACATGATTTTAGATTTATCTGAAGTTTTACAAAAAAAAATTATAATATAAACTTTTAATTCATCGATAAATTTTATAAAATTTATATCGGTTAAAACGTTATTAAAAGTATATTATTTAATGCCAAATTAGTTAGTGTCATTAAAAACTTTCAATATATTTGAACATCAAGGGCCCAATTAAAAATCAGAGTATCTTTTCAAAATTTAATGAATTTGCACCCGGATAAGGACAATATTGTTAGACACTTTTTCTTCATCTTTTCTTCAATTGATCATCTTTATGGACGTAAGCTTTTCTTTTTATCTCCTTTTAGCCGTGGAATCACATGCAAGGCTTGGGGTGATGCCATTCAATATTCATAAAGTTTGCTACATAGCTAAAGTGAAAATTTTCAACTTAAGTGTTGCTTTACATGCTTTTCCATATCTTTATAGCTTCTCTGTTGAAAATTTTCAACAGTGAACTCAAAATTAAATGCTAGCTGTTCAATATACCTAAACATATTTATCAGCACATCATATCTGATTATTCACATACAGCTAGCTGATAACAACTAATTGGAAGTCTATAATGCATCCAATAGACAAGATAAAATTAGCTAGCTATTGTTTTTTTATATTTTATTTTGTAAATTTGTAGGAGATAAATTATAGATATTATTATTAATGATCATTTTACAACTGTTTATGAAAGAAAAATAATTTGGTCCTTTGAGGGTATCAAAATCAAGCTTATAATATTATAATTCACGAACAAGATGTTTTAAGTTTATGGCTATGAGTCCACCAAAGCTCGATAACATAGGTTTGAACCTTAAAGTTTTGTTTTGAGTAGTTTTTTAACCTTTAGATCGTCTAGGTGAAACTATTTTGAATATGGGCTAGCCCATATCGGCCAACCGTAGATAGTCTGTATAATTAGACAAAACCCTAAAATGTTTGAGACCTGATATGGAGGAATTTGAAACACGTAGTTATGTAGAATCAAATTATCCATAGATAAATAAAATGATAATACCCATTAAAAAGTCACACACAGGCACAACGGATAATTCATTTTATCAATTATAATATGACTAATTGTTTATGTAGAGTTTTTTATAACATCAATAAGATGGAGAAACATAGCAAAGAAGAAGACATATCAAATTAACACTTCAACTCCTCACAATTATGTGTGGTAAACTCATCATAAAGTAATTTATTTATATATTGTCCTCTGTTTATGCTTCATAGTTAAGCATTTTTTCATAATACACAATCACAATCCATTGAATAAGAACTTACCTCCCTACTCCACTGCAAAAAAAAAATCACTTATTAATTTTTTTTCTTTTCCATATACAGTGGCCGATTTAGCGACCAAATTTTTTATTCAATCGGTATAATAATTTATATTAATGTTTGAATGTGTATCATGTCTCCATTTTCCTTCTTTTGAGCATCATGTCTCTATTAGGTAACTGTATCATTTCATTTGCATGAAATATAGTAAAATGGATTGAGATCATTCACATCCACATATCCTCAACCCTTATTGAAATCTCTCAAGGAGACATATAACTTTTTCCTAGGATGAATGTCTTTTCCAAACAAAAATTAAGTGGAAGAGAGCATGAACACTTGGTTTAATTCCATAATAATTTGACCATTTTAGCCTTAAAGAAATTATTCATAGAAAGTAAACAAACAGAATGGAGGTTCTATGACCATGACCTTAAATCATTGATAGTGCCGGCTCAATGCTTAATGAGGTCTAAAACAAATTTTAAAGTGAGGCTCTTTTATTTTTATTTGAAGAATTTTTTTCTAAGGTATAAAACAAATTTTATTTAAAATTTCTTGAGAAATTGCAAAGTTATTGTCTCATTTCTACAATATTTTTTCTAAGAGGCCTTTATATTTTTCTTTAAGACTTTTTCTAAAAAATTTATGACTTATTTGAGGCATTTTTCTTTAATAAGTTTTTTATATTTTTCATAGGTCTAAAACTCTTACTTGGGTTGCTTTACCCTTAAGCCGGTCTGCATTGAAATCTATGGATAAACTAAAAAAAAAAAAACAATATACCGACCAGACAAGGATTATTTCTTAGGCAATGTGACACATACATATATTAAGACATTTCAACCATATAAAATGTATTACCTTCCAACTCATCATATATATACATGTAAACACTAATTTGATGGCCACTGCTTTTCAGCTCAAAGTGTTTAGGAAGGTATATGTCATATTGTCATTCATTCCCAGTCCCAATTCAATTAAAGTAAGATTAATTAATAATTATCATTGTGATTAACATAGTCCAAATTTTCTCCATATGATATAATTTAAGGTTATAGTTAATTGAATAATTCCATTCTTTTCTAAGTAAAGTTAATATAATGTACTATTATAGATCCAAGTCTTCAACGTGATTGTCTGACTTCAATCTTTTCCGTTAGTTACAAAGACTCATAGATCATGATTAATATTAGTATTAGTGATTTTTTTTATAGACGAAATAACAAAACCATTATAAATTTACTCGCGCATAAATGAGAGAGTCGCGGGGTTGAACTCCGCCCCAATCATAGCGTCCAGACGTCTAACAATTATGACAATTTTTGTTAGTTGAATTAAGATTTATATATGAATCGAAAGAAAAGCGGCATGAAAAATTTCAATTAATAATTTTGTTTTGCTAAAGCATAAGCCTATAGCTAGCTGCATATATAGTAGTTAAAAATAAATATACGTTTCTTTGTTCGGACGTGAACATTCTGTATACAATACAAAAGCATGAGCATGAAAAAAAAAACATATATTTATTTATAAGATAAGAACACCTACATCTCATAACCTTATAACTCAATTTTACTTCCCTTATCCACTCAATTTCTTTTAAAGTTTAAGGGACGACGTAATGATTAAGATCAAATAATATGCCTTCTCCTGTCTTAATTAAATTTATGAATGGTTCAAATACTTCAATCATATATACACATGTCAATTTAGTTTTCTTATATTTCTTCACCGTGATACCAAATATACATCGATTTTTTACGGTGAAGCTAACGTTAATATAATTCATTACTTGTGAACATTTAGATATTGGTTGGGCAGAGAAGCACATGTACAATACCAAATTAAAAGCAGTCCTTGGTTGGTAAATTTGGCAAAATAAAACAAGAAGAATTGCAGAGACTTTGTTAGTGGATAAGGAATTGTTTTTTGTGTACGGTAAAGATCAATTTAGGTCAACTTGATTATAGATGTAGAAGATCAATTTAGGCCAACTTGATATGGAATTGTTTATTGTTTTTATTTTCTTTCTATTAACTTGTTTATCCTTTATATTAATTTAGTTTTAGAATTTTTTTAAAGGATCAAAAAGTAAGTTTTCTCTTACTCATAATTAATAAGAAAAGAAAAATAAGTTTAATTTGGTGTCAACATTCCATCGTTTATATATGAGTTAGAATCATGCATCCGGACTTTCTGCATACACACATACACAGTTAAGAATTTCAGCCGTTAAATTAAAATTAAACGGTTCATATTTCACAATAATAATTTCGAATTTCCGATCTCTTCTTAAAAGTAATTTTTGGGCTAGTTCTTGAAGTTCTTTTTACATTTTCTCCATTCAATTAAGTTTTTTTTTTGTTTGATAATTCCATTCAAGATTTTTTATTTGTAAAAGAAGATGTTGGTAGTGATTGAACTTTCCAAACTGGATGCGGATGTATCCTTAGATTTGTAATCTTTGAGCATCTTGTTGATTGATGAATAATTAGCTAAATACAAACCATAATAAACAATGCATGCATGAATATTCTCATCTCCAATACTTTATCAAATTTCCATCAATCAATTGTTAATGTCGGTGATAATTATATATTCATTTTCCTATTAATTAATTATATTTGTTAATTTATTTTTATGTTTCCAATTTATTTTCCTATTAATTTATTTTTATTTTTCCATGCAGCATAAAATAAATTTGTTAAAAATATTTGTTATATATTATGGAATTGTAAAGCATCTCCAAGTCAAAAAGTTTGAGTTCCAGCAGACCTACATGGCCTTTTAAAGTTTTGACATTAAAAAAGCTTAAACGTTATTTTAGTCTCTGTATGTACGCAAAATTTTGGTTTTAGTTCCTGTATGTGATTTTACTCCAAAACAGTCCCTGTATCGACCAAATTTTTTGTTTCTGGTCCCTAAAGCAAAAATCTGCAGAAAAATTTTAGAGTTTCTTGCAGATTTTTGCTTTAGGGACCAGAAACAAAAAATTTGGTCGATACAGGGACTGTTTTGGAGTAAAATCACATACAAGGACTAAAAGCAAAATTTGGTATGCATACAGGGACCAAAATGATATTTAAACTTAAAAAAAATAGCACCATATCTAAACGGCGCCGTATGGATAGTGCCACCTTGAGAATGGTTTAGCTTAACAAATAAACATGGGCAACGAGGCATTTTAATCCTAATGTACCGTAGTCTCTAAATGTATTAAAATTATAAAATATATCATTATTTTTATACGTAAATGAAATGATAAAGTCATATAAAATAGAATAACTGAGATTCGAAACCCAATTATAAAACTTGTGACTAGCAATTTTGATATTTTCTATAAAAGTTAGAATTTTTGGACATGTCAAATATGTCATTGACCCCACTCTTGTTATGAATTTTATGGACTAATCAATTATTCATTAGAGATTAATCATATGACCAATTATTTTTTTATAATATAATTACAAAAACATTTTATAAAGAAAAAAAAGAATGTAATATGGGTTGAGTGAATAAGGGATGTCCAGAGATTAATTTCTGACGGAATTAATTTATCTTTTTAAAGTAAAAAATATGCAAAAAAAAAATTTATGAACTAACTAATGAAATATTTAATACTTCTTTTTCTCTTATACTCTTAATTAATTATTTTTCTTTCTTCTTTCAATTCTATAATTTATTTCTCACATACTATTAATGATGGATAATTTTGTAAACTAATCCATAATTTATCTCTTTCATACAACAATGATTATATTTCTTAATTTGTGTGATATGATCAAAATGACATATATTTTGGTACAGAGATATAGTAATATAGAATCTCTAATGATTAAAGGTGGTCTAATGTTCAATCTCACCTCAAATTTTGGGATCATGCAATCAATAACTTGCCTTAAAGCCTCTAATATTTAATTTAACAAATATGAATAGGATTTCTCTTTGCTTTTGTTTGAAGAAATTGGCTAAAGGGTATTAAGGTCAAAGGGATAATTGGAAGTTGACGTGGGTTGGAAAGAGACAACTTAGTCCAAAAGAATCTCTCTAACTATATCTATATATAAATATATAAATATAAGCAAACCATGAAGTGTTAATTTGCAAATACATTACTCAAAGAACCAAACACAAATCCTTTCATTTCATTTACCTTATAACTCTCTCTTTCTTCAAAAATATTAATTCAAACAAGAAAAGAAAGGAATTACATAATCTTTACAATACATCTATATCTATATATTTTCCAACCATTAAGAATCCTAGAATCTTTTCTTTTCCTTCCTTAACATGACAACATTAATCATAACATTGTTTATTTTTCTAGCATGTTCCCTTCATGCAGGTATTTTGTCCTGTTTTTTTTTTCCTTCTTTCTTTGTAGCATTTTTTTCTTTAATGTTTAGTACTAATTAATCCAATGATTAATGTGAAATTTGTGAAATTACAGATATCGGATACTGTTTTGGAATTAATTATGGTCAAGTTGCTAATAATTTGCCACAACCTGATAAAGTTCTTGTACTATTAAGCACTCTCAATCTCACAAAAACAAGAATCTATGACACAAATCCTCAAATTCTTGGTACATTTTCAAAGTCAAACATTGAAATAATTGTGACTGTTGAGAATGAAATACTAAATCAATTAGATGATCCTCAACAAGCACTTCAATGGGTAAATAGCCGAATAATACCGTACCTACCGAACACAAGAATCACCGGAATTCAAGTAGGTAACGAAGTTTTCACTGACGATGATACAACTCTTCTTCAACATCTTGTTCCGGCCGTGATTAATATCTACAATGCTTTAGCTCATTTGGGATATTCAAACATTTGGGTTTCAACGCCGAGTTCTTTAGCAGTGTTGGAAACTTCTTACCCTCCTTCGGCGGGTAGTTTCAAAGGCGAAATTGCTAGCATGATGTACCAATTTTTGAACTTCTTGGCAACAACAAAAGCACCATTTTGGATAAATGCCTACCCCTACTTTGCTTACAAAGATGATCCAAATTCCATTCCTTTGGATTATGTTTTATTTAATCCTAATCAAGGAATGGTTGATCCTAACACAAACCTACATTATGATAACATGCTTTATGCTATGGCTGATGCTGTTTATTTTTCGATTGCGAAAATGGGGTTTAAAGGGATTGAAGTTAGGATATCCGAGACGGGTTGGCCTTCTAGAGGCGATTCTAATGAGGTTGGTGCTTCCCCGCAAAATGCAGCAATTTATAATAGGAATTTGTTGAGAAGACAAATGGCGAATCAAGGGACGCCTTTGAATCCGAGAATGAGGTTGGAAGTTTACTTGTTTGCATTGTTTAATGAAGATTTGAAACCTGGACCTACTTCAGAGAGAAACTATGGTCTTTTTAGACCCGATGAATCTATGACTTATAATGTAGGGATTTCTACTCTTGCAACACCATCATCGTCGTCATCACCATCGGATTCCGGTTCATTTTCTCTTGCCTCTTCTGCAACTAACATTAAGGTAAAACCATAATATACACATTTATCACGTATGTGTAAATGGTGTATGCATCATTATTTTAGTAAACATACTATTTTACAACAAAAAAATTAGATTAGCATAAACCGATTTTAAAAATTTATGAAAATTTTTAAACAGTTTATATGATATATTATGAATTCTAATCATCCATAAAGTGTCACAAGTTAATAACAAAATTTGTCCACTATAAATAGTTGGTTAAAAATTACATTCATGATCATATTTATGCAAGGAAACATGCATGCATGTACACACAGTTTTCTCAACATTATGCACAAATAATGTTTAAAATGTAAGATCCAAAAATCATAATGGGCCCGACCCAATAATTAACTAATCATACATCTTATTGAAATATAGTGATGAAAATGTTAGTAAATATTATTTATTTTTTACAAAATATTATATTTATTTAATAGGCAAATTTTAGTAAATTTTGACCAATTGGAATCTAATTATATTCTTTGATTCTTTTCATTCTTTCTCTTTAATGAATTCAATTTTATATATATGAAACAGGTAGCACAAAAGGGATACAAAAACTTGGTGAATTTGATGTTTGTATATGTGTTGATTTCAGTCCTTTATGTGTGAAGACTATCCCACAATTGTGAAATTCATGTCAATACATTAAGTACATTTGGGATCTTACTTCTTTCAAAGTGGCCAAAAAAGAGACCCAATTGAATCAAAGGCACTTTTAGAATCTCAAATATGATGAACATTATTTAAAGGTATCCTATTTTGCAAAAAATAGGACCAACACACTTTCCAAACAATTGGGCAACAAAATCAGCAATATGGTACACAAAGAAAGGAATTCAATGGAAAGAATGGAAGATTACTTAATGTCTTTGTCAAGTGGCTATAGTTTCTTTCTTCCACTCACCCCACCATTATGTCACATTCTAGCTATTACCATGTGGAGGTGACACAAATATAAACTTATTTAGGTAGATAGGGGACAAAAGCCATCTCATTCTTTCAATGCAAGATGTTGCAAGATCATAAACTTTAGTTTTATTTTAATTGTTTTAATTACTAATTATATAATTGTATATTGTTGATTATGTGAATTTAATTTCACTTTTGTTTCTATCTTTGCATTATGAGTATGTTCATGTTCATTAAAATATGATTTTTTTTTATAAACAAATATTAGTTAGTTAGGTTTTAAGACACCCTAAACGTTTTTCGTAAAACTCGTTCAGTGTTTCTTAACTCGTAAATCTTTCTATCAAGTTCAGTGTCAATCAACATTATCAACATTATCAATTTTTACTTTGATGAGTTTAGACACAAACTTTTGACATAAGAAAAGGCAAAGAAATTCTAATTTTTAATCTCATTGATGTAAAGAAAAAGGAGTGCTACTTGAGAACTAGAGCCTTATCTCAGATATCTGCCATGTGCATCATAAAGTATTGAGATTAGTCATCTCTGTTGTTTTGCCTTATACAATCTGTATCATTTTATTGGTTGTTAAGACATGCTCACCATTTTTGAAGGTGGAATCCACGACTGTTACTATAATAATATATCCGAGATTAATTTTTATGGTATACATTTTTTAAAAAGACACTTTTGTCCACTTTTTGCAATCTTGGTTACCTATAGTAATTTAATTTATCTTATTTTTATGATTTTCATCATAAGCAGTCTCAACTAAACTAAAGTTTAATAGTGAAATAAATAAAATCTGACTAATAATTATTTTAATTAGAAATACACTTGTGAATTATGCTGACAATTTGACTTTAGTTGAAACTATTTTCCATTAACCACTTAATCATAGAAAATGAACAAATTAAAATTTAATTATACTTTGATCTTAAATATTAAAAAAACTAAGTCAACAAAAACAAAAGTTTATGGAAATGTTCCAATATTTAGATAAATATATTGATTTTGTTGATTAAATTTTTTCTTATATAGTATTTATAAGAGGAGGATAATTATTTTCTTTTTTAGTTTGAACTATATATTTTCTATATACAATTGTAGAGATTTTAACGTGTTGGGAAATAACAGGTGCCGAAGGAGTAAACACATAAACAAGGAGCGCAATCAACAACACAAGAATATAACGTGGAAACTCCAAAACTGGAGAAAAAACCACAGCCGTTGTCTAAACCGACAACCAGAGAATAACACTATGTGAAAATTGTTACAACACATAGACTCACTCTCAACCACACCCATGACCCCAATACACCCATACTCTCCAAAGTAAATATTTGAACTACATCTCACAATACTCTAAAACAAGAGCATAAGAGAAAAAGAAAGACACAAATATAAACTTAAAGTGTTTCCCGGTGTTACTCAATGGTGTCACATCTTGGTGTGTTGAAACAAGGAACTTGAGGTCTCTTTATATAGCATTGAGCTCCACCACTTTTTAGTATGCTAGGCAATGTGGGACTTCTCCAATATAATTTTCTTCACCTCTTTTTTTTTCCTTCATTACCAATGTGGGACTTACATTGCAATCAACCCCAACAATCTCCACCTTGATTGTAATGATCTTCAATCTTCATTGTCTATACCGACAATCAACCACATCATAACGGATTCTGATCCTCTATCTCATGCCCTTCTTCTCCTACTTTGCATCCTGCATTGATCTCAACCGTCAACCGTTTATTAAAGACTAAGATTGAGCAACCACATATAGTGGCTGAAGAGGATCCAAATCCGACTTTAACACTACTGTATTTTCAAGTCTGATTTCGATCTCATAATCTTTAATTTAATTAAGCTAAAAGATATTTTTTACCATCTCATCCAAGAGTAATTCTTAGTTAAATTATGCTTTGTTGGTTCTTATATTATATCCTCATGAAGACAATGGGACGGTCTTGCTTTATTCCCTTTTTGCCAAATAACCATTAGAATGGTGTCAATTCCATCACTTTTCCAAAGTTTTCTTAATCATCAATGGTTTAGTTGTTAATCAAATAGTACTTTCTTATCTTTTGTTAATCTTGTTCTATTTCCCTTCTGTACTAAAGAGGGGACAAGCAAACCTCAGCCATATCAAAAAGTGATGTTGATTGGTCTACTTATTTGACATCATCTAACGTGGTGCACATGAACCCCTCAAATTCTAAAGCCAACCTTCAAAATTAATACTACTAATTTCTTATATTTTCTTTAGGTGCATATAAAAAATAAAAATTCTAAGACAATTTTCAAACAAATCCCACCGAGAATATTTGTGTTATAAGCCTTTTGATTAGTTTCTGTAGACAAGTGATTTGGCACTATTTTGTCCTTGTAGTGATTTGATTAAAGTTTAATAGGACGTATCTCAAATGTGGGTCCCATATCATATAATCTCATTCTCAGCATGTGAAGCTGCTTATCTATGACTATGATAGACCCTGAAAAAATGCAATCTGTATATTTTTTATTCACATTCATATGCTTTTCATAATCACTTTTTATTCACAAGCTTAATTATGCATGCATTCACATTAAAGAAACTTTCATTAAGATTAAAATGTTCAAATTTCATTAAAAATTATGTTTCTTTTTTCATATTTTAGTTAACAATTTAAATTTTGAACCGTCTGATTTTCACAGTCCCATGATTGCGACCGCACACAACTCGATTTCTTTTTCATTGGCTAATTTGCTAAGCCATGAAATCATAGCTCAATCATAATAAACATCGTGACAAGTTATTTTGTCTATTTTGTATGTTCGTGATGATATGTTTTCTATTATTTGTTATTGATGAGTTGTTGCATACATAGCACTAGCTAGATTAATCTACAACACTGTAGAAATTTATAACATGATCCTGCTTAAAGTTTAGGGAGCAATGGTATTGAATTTAGTCACGATCATTTAGAAACTTGAATTCTTAAGTAGCTTTCAAAACTTCAATTCAAAAGATATATATTATTGACTGGTCCTCTTCCTTATCGATCGAAAATGTGCAAACATGTTTTTAGCATCTTCAATCAATACATATTTTAACTGTATGGCCCATAACTATTGCTTGAAATTTCGTAGCCTCGATAGTTTTACTATTTTTTTTTTAGAAAAGTCAAATACTATAGGCCAGATGGTTATAAATAGAGCTATCAATTGAGTCTGTCACACATGACTGGCTTGAATTGTTGTACTTGATTATATAATGAGTAAGAGAAAATTTGATCATATATATATCTATTCTCACGTAAATAAACACAAAATAATTACAAAGCAGGTGAGTTGCTCTCTAAGGTGAAAACATTGTGAAAATGATTAATATTATAAGTTACAATACACTGTTTTGGTCTTAGAATGGTCCTATCGTTTCATTTCTTAAATGTCTCTTTTATAGTTATCATTTTCTTGATCCAATGAGTCTCTCCTTGAATCTTCAGACCCAATAAGCTAAAGTTCCAAGATTCATGTGTAGCTCGTCTGTACAAGACACATGGAGTTGAAGCAGGTGAGACTAACATCACTTGTCCGTGCATATCACATGAAGTTGGGGGCACGCGTCGCTAACGTCACTTGTCTATGCAGGTCACGTGGCAAAGAGAGTGGACCACAACTCGTGCTTAGATGCTAACTTGTGATCTAGATGACTTGCATGGTTGGAGCTACATATTTAACTGGTTGATAGTATAGTTGATGATTGAGCTGAGCAGGTTGGTAGTGTAGCTGAATCTCATGGACGGTCAAATTGGATAGACCGATAGTGGAGTTAAATGATCTGGATGGTCAAGCTGAGTTGAACAGTCAATGGTCAAAGTGTAATAGAATTCACATGGTACACTTCTCCATATCAATCCACAGTCCGCCAAGCGCCGAGCTTATTAAAACATAGGCATTGTTCATCTCTAACACATCATATATTAGTCCACATTCCACCAAACTTTGAACTTGTTAAGACATATGCGTTTATTCTTCTCTAGGACGTCGTATATCATTCCTATTCTATACCCTTAATATTTTTACTTTCACTCCTACCAACCAAATTATTTTTCTAATTTCACTCTTTTTTATTATTTGCTTCCACCCTTACAAAGAAACATGAAATACATTATGAGTAAACTAAGTACAATAATATTTCACAAATTAAATTTCAATAATGTATTAATGTCTACACAAATTAATTGATTAAGAAAATTAGTCTTCCATTAAGATTATAGAACTGATGGATAACAAGAAGAAACCTAAAGATGAAGTAAAAAAAACTCTCAAATATGTGGCTATTTCACAATTTTCTTTTTCTTTAACCTTGATTTTCCATGGAAACAACGGAACTTCCTCCTGTGTGTCATGATCAACTCTCTCCTATAATTCTAACACATCAAAGATCATAAAATGTGAAATTGGAAATTGCTTGAAGGTATGAGATAGCCACATATAAGAACGCCTTGGGTGGTTAGGTTTCATCCATGCGCAACAACATATACTTAATTATTGGGTGCCAAAAGAATTGAAGTTAATTCCATCAACAACAAAAGAAAAGAAGAAAAATGTGAAGTTAATTTGCAAGAACAAAAATGTTATATGAAGAGAATGTGTCTCTCCTTTTATTCTTTTTGGTTTTTCACCATCAGTTTAATCTGGTTCGGAGTTAGTTCTTGTATTAAGTAATTCCAACTCATTCCCAATCACAGCTGTGGGGGATCGAACTGTGATCATCCCTATCAAATTCAGTGTCAATTATCATTGAACCAACTAACGATTAATATGTGTCTCTCCTTTTAGATAAATAATAATTAGAGGCGTGTTAGGGTTACCATTTTTATGATTAGTCAAATACATTACTCAAATATCTTTTTTAAATAATTACTAATATATTACATTTATAATATATATTAGATACATTAGTCATTCGATAAATTTAAAAATTTAAAATTTTTATCAAAAAAAAAGTTAATTATATGTCTAAAAACAATTCCAATTATAATTAGTTATTCATAAAAAATGAAATGAATTATCAAAAAAGAGAAAAAATGTAAGTTCCTTTTAATTATTACAATTGACCAACATACACATGTCAATCAATCAATGTATATCTTTGACGATTGGTATTTTTAATTTTGTATTATAGAAAATAAAAAATAATATTATATTTGTAAATATTTATCGAGAAAAATTGAACATTTATTTTTGACTAAATTGACAATAGCTTATATGCTACTATTTGTTATTATATATTAATAAAAATATATGGTCAAAATAAATTATGTGAACTCATGGTGTTGTTCAGCGGTGGTTGAAGCCTTAACCAATGGTCCGCCTTGAGTACGAAGAAATTGTAAATGTCTGATCTAGTTATTCCATCATTTAAGATACTTTAAATCCAACGAAAGAATGGAAACTCCATTCTACGGGGATACAAAAAAAAAGGTTAATTATATTTTATCTCTCTGTAAAATAGGTTAAAATTGTTTTACTCCCTGTAAAAAAAAAATTGTTGTTTTGCCCCCCGTAATATAAGATTGTGTGTTTTACCCCTTTGACTCAAGTTAACCATAATATAATTTGAGGCGGTTTTGTATTGCGGCGGTTTAAAACCCTCCCTAAAATTATATTTTGCGGCAGTTTTTTCTTGCGGCGGGTTAAAACCCTCATTAAAATGATTTTTTTGCGGCAGTTGACTTGAGTCAAAGGAAATAAAACACAAAATGTTATATTACAAGAGTAAAACAACAAAAAAAGTTCTACATGAGTAAAACAACTTTGACATATTTTACCGATAATAGGTAATTAATCCAAAAAAAAAAAGTCATACATGAATAGTGCTTAGTAACTCAAACCACAGCTCAAACGTTGGTTAAAAAGAAAAGGGAGCGAATATTTTATTTGGTCATTCCCTCGAAAATTATTCCTGATTTGTTTCCGGCGAGTGTGCGGCGTCTCAGCCATTATCTCCGGCGAAGCAAGAAATTTTTTCTCACTTTCTTATCACAATTCTTTCACTAATGACACAATTTCCACCTATATCACAAGCATTTCAAAAACTAACACTTATATTAAAATCATGCAAAACAACTTCAGAAATTCATCAAATTCATTGCTACATGATCAAAACATCTCTCACCAACATTCCTTTCACTCTAAGCAAGCTTCTTGCTGCTTCAATTTTAGACATGAATTATGCATCCACCATTTTTAGTTACATTCAAAACCCTAATCTTTTTATGTATAATACAATGCTTAGAGGCTATTCAGGAAGTAATTTAGCTAATAAAGCTTTACCCATTTTTAATGAGGTTAGGAATCGTGGAATTGAGCTTGATATGTTTACTTTCGTCGCGGTGATGAAAGCTTGTGGAAGAAGTTTTGAGGTTGGGTTTGGGAAAGGGGTTCATGGGATTGCGGTGAAGTCTGGGAATAGGTTGTTTGTTGATGTGAATAATACCCTTTTGCAATTTTATTGTGTTTGTAGAAGAATTGAAGATGCATATAAGGTGTTTGATGAATTTACTGAAAGAGACGATTTGGTGTCTTGGAATATTTTGATGGGTGGGTGTGTTTTTGTTTCGAAGTATAGTTTGGTTTTTGAGTTGTTTTTGAAGATGTGTTGTTGTGGGATTAAAGGTAGTGTTGCTACTATGTTGAGTCTTTTGTCTGCTGCTGGTGATATAGGGAACTTTGTTTTGGGGAAGTCGCTTCATGGTTACTGTATTAAAATTGGATTCGGTTATAATTTAAATGTTGTTACTGCATTGATTGATATGTATGCAAAAACGGGTCGTGTATATTTGGCGCGAAAAGTTTTTGATGGCATTGTGGAAAAGGATGTTGTGTTATGGAATTGTTTAATAAGAATTTATGCAAGGAATTGTTTGGTTGAAGATGCAGTGGCATTACTACAGAAAATGAGATATGAAGGAGTGAAACCTAACTCTTCTACTTTGGTCGGGTTGCTTTCAGTGTACCCTGCATCCGGATCTATGCAAGGGGTTCGATGTGTTACTAGTTTGATTGAAGAGGAGAATATGGAACTGGATGTGGTTCTTGGAACAGCTCTTGTTGATGTGTATGCTAAATGCGGCTTTCTAGGTGAGGCCATGGACATATTTGAGAGGATGGAAAATAAAGATGTGAAATCTTGGACAGCCGTGATTTCGGGTCATGGAATTCATGGGCAGCCATTGAATGCAATAAGACTTTTTAATAGGATGGAGAATGAAGGGTTTAAACCAAATGAAGTCACGTTTTTGGCAATTCTGACTGCTTGTAGTCATGGAGGACTTGTAATTGAGGGGATGGAAATTTTTAAGCACATGGTTGAAGAACATGGCTTTTTACCGCGAGTTGAGCATTATGGATGTCTTATTGATCTCTTGGGTCGAGCAGGAATGTTACGTGAAGCATTTGAGCTAATCAAGAGCTTGCCAATTAAGGGTGATGCTACTTCATGGCGCACACTGCTTTCTGCTTGCCGAGTCCATGGAGATGTTAAATTGGGGGAACGTGTGAGAGATGTGCTAAACAAATTTTATACAGCACATCCTACAGATTCTCTCCTCATTTCTAGCACTTATGCTGTTGCTGGAAGAATCTCAGATCTTACAAAATTGCAAGAAATGAAGCAAACAAATGTCACCTTAGTCAATTATGGGGTGCATGAAACAGAGGGAGGAAATGTTGTAAAGGAGGCTGGATTCAGCAGAGTTGAAATTGATAGCTAGGGATGAGAACACGGAAGGTTCATGAAGAAGTGTTGTCTTTATTGCACAAATTTTGGCTTTCGTCCATTGGCGGAGCCAGGACCCTGGACCAAGGGGTGCAATATTATAAATTCAGGAGGTTCAAATAGAGATAACATAGGATTATGTATAAATATTATGCACCCTCTCACACAAGAGTAGCTCCGCCTATGCTTCTGCCGTGCACCAAAATTCCACATGAAATGTCTGAACATTGGCAGTCTTCCCTTGTGGCACATAGGGAGAAAACATGGCGCATAAAATTTTGATATTTATTGCTCAAGTTGGTTCCATCTCTGCTTGCGTGGAATGGTTCACACCTTCCTACTTTTGATCCAATCAATATACTGTGGCACAACAAAACTAAATAAGGCCTTCAATGAAACCCAATGAGGGTAAAATTGAGCCATCATAACCAAAGCAAGCAGAGGTTATTGCAGCTGGTGAAAGGTCCACTCCTTCCTATGCTATTTACATGATAGAGCTCTAACTAGTTTGAATCGAGATTGAATCCTCAGTTCGGCCAGGCAAGTTCATTGTTTTCAAGTCAATCAATAAATGGAGGAAAGAAATATTGCCTTGTTAGTCTGAGAGGCTTGAACTTCTTTTTTTGGCAATCAAGTCTTGTCTTTGATCAACCTTGTTGGATTGAACAAGATGAATTATAATTCTTTATGTGCTGAAATCTGTATAGTTTTTGCTGTTGTAGTTCTGTTAGTTTCAATACACAGTTAAACACACAATTGACACAAACGAGATGTTACCAAATGTTGCTTTGACGTTTAAGGAACTAGAATCAAGTTCATTTTCTAATGTTTGTAAAGATAATTCTGGACAAAAACTCAGTTTCATTCCCAATGGGAGGCATATTTCTGAGCATGTGTCTTTTGCATGCTTTTGCAGTAGCACGTCGGCGAAGGAGATGGATTACAGTGTGTTTCATCAATTTTGCGATGTTAGGAACAATGTCGCTACAAAGTTCGGACATGGGATGAAGGTTAGGAGGAAGAACAAAGGTTGGAGCAGTGAGGCGTGTGATGACGGTTAAAGCAGTGGCACGGTAGAGTTGATGGTGGCGTAGTGAAGCTCTTTCGGTCAAGTTGTTTTTGTAGAAATTTGTTTTAAGCTTTTTATTTATGAATAAGGTTGAAGGACACATGACTCTTTTATGAATGTTTGCTTGATCCAATGACATGATTGAAAGCCAAGGTTCCTTTGGCGCCACAACGGAAAATCCGGTCCAAATCAGATTGTCTACAATCAAATATTTGACTTATTCATACCGTCAGCAAAGTCTATGATTGTTAGATCAAGATTGAATGGTCTGAATTTTAATTTTATTTAGATAAAATATCAAACTTAAAATCTGAATTATTCAATCTCAATTCAACAATCACAAATTTGGCAGTTGCATAAATGCTGTCAAATATTTGACTGCACACAATCAAAGTTAAGAAAAGAAGTCTCTGCAAACAAATACTCCATAGAACAAGCTGCTAAATAATGAAGTTGTACCAATGTGCAAACCAGTCTACCACTAGGTAGCATATGTACCTCCGTACACTGTAGAAAACTTTTTTCTGATCATTTGGTACCTGATAACTACTTTTTCTTACAATCACTTACTCCATTCGTCCCAAAATGTAAAAAAAATAATCCCACTTATTATAAAAACATAATCATGAAAATTCGAAATATAGTTTTGTGAAGTTTTTCTTGATATAAGTTGCATAGAAAATTGTAAAACTATTTTTTATTGGTTATTGTTTATTGAGAAAAGGAGACTGAGGGAAAATTAAATGCAATTTGCATTTAATTTTATAAGAATAAGGAAAACATATTCTTGAAAATAGTTTTTCTGTTAGAAATAAAGTACTAAGCTAGAGAATATAGAGAATAGAGATAGAGAACTTTGTAATATTTTATTCATGTGTATATACATCATATACAATAGTCCTATTTATAGGATACAAGTAAGTATGTGAATGATAAGGATATTTAAGACCACTAAGAAATCCACTAAGTAGTGGGAGTTAAATAGAGAAGTGGAAGATCAAGGACATCCACTAACATTATTATTCATAACACTCCCCCTTGGATGTTCATCAAGGATATGCCTCATTAAAACCTTACTAAGAAAAACCCGGTGGGAAAAAAATCCTAGTCAAGGAAAAAGAGTACAATATCTTTTAGGAACTGCCTCGTTAAAAACTTTTCCAGGAAAACCCTGTGGGAAAAACCATGGCAAAGGGAAAAAGAGTGCAGTTTTTCTCCCCCTGTTTGAAGCATCCGTTAAAAAATGTCAACCTTTAAATGTTCTCCCTTATCACATTTAAACAATATGCTTCATGATATATCCTCCTTTTAATAGAGCTTTGCGGTCATCGCTGTCTTCAAGACCTCTTCCTTGAATTATTTGTATTTGAAGTTGATATGTAGATGTGAGAGCTATTGAATGAGATTCAGATCATGTTGATGCCTCAATATTAACATATCTAGATAATCACGTGCTTGAGAGTTGACTATTCTGAATCAGAAAAATAGCTCATATCTGCATGCATATGGTTAATTTGACGAACATATATTCATAAAATAATTGCTTTAACTCTATCATGAAAACATATGTTTCACATTATTCTAATGCATTTTGGTTGGTGATAAATCTTTACTCACTAACAAGAATAGAATAATATTATCACATCAATCAATATGAGATTTAAGTAAATACATGCAAATTTAAAGTATTCAAGACCGATATATTTCATATTTTCTTCACACTAACATCATGTATTCAATAGATATAATTTGTCAAGATTCAATTAGCTAATTGATCGATCTGCAGATCAAGATAAAGATTTCTCAAGATATTTATCTATACCTTTAGTCTATTTAGAATTTTTAATAGAAGATCCTTCAGGGACCTTCATATAATCATCATGTCTATCAAATGAGCCATAACCAAGTTGTAATAACATTCATCATGTGAAAATTAAGCTCTCCTTGTGCTACAAGGCATCTTACGTATCAAAATAATACGTGTATCCTTGAGCAACAAATCGTGCCTTTTATTTCACAATTTCATCATTCTCATTTGTACACAATTATAATTTCTCACCTTTTAGGTGTATGGACTACAGGTCCACAAACATTTTGTTTGAAAAGTGAGTTTCATTATACTTCAATCTAATTTCTCAATTTTGGCCAATTCTCACTTTGTTTGAAATCTTTATTCGAATTTGGTTCATGATCCTCATTGTCATTTATCAAATATAGCGCTATATTATATTTAAAAACATTGTCAACGTTGACTTCCTTTCGGTTCCTTCATATTCCATTCATGACATAATTTGTTGAGATCTCTATATTTTCATAAATTTCAGGTACCTGATAAGTTCTTCTGGAACTGAAAAATCAATTATGTCAATTACACTTTTCATATCCTCAATTGGGTCATCTTTCTTTTTAGCTCCTTTTCTTAATTGAGGATTTTTATCTTTGGAACCGACTTGCCGACCACACTTCAGGGTGGTTAAGATTCATTTGCAATATTGATAGGAGCGTTAGCAGCTGATAGTATATTTCATAGACTTTGCAAATGATTTATCTTTCGAATATATATTTCAAATTACTGTATATGAGGATCAAGATGAGACAACAATAATATTTCAATTCAAGTGATTCATTTGAGCTTCTGGTTCAAATTTTCAGTTGCTTCTTCTCTCCCCCTAATATTGGGAATACTAATTTCTCACTTGATAATAAGTCTTCTAGCCGTAAACAAAGCTCCAATTTTTAGCTCAAGATACTTTAAAATATATGGAGATTCATGTCAAATTCATTTTCCCAATATTCTTTAAGGATTCATCTTAATGTATTATATTGGAGCAATTGAAACATACACAACACATCCAAAAAATGCTTAAAAATAATATTAGGTTATAAACCTGAACTCATTTGCAAATTAAGGGGAGGACTTTCATATAATAACTTATTGGCTTGATGCGAAGCAAAAACTCAATATAAATGATCGAACGTTCCCAAAGTATAATTTTGAAGTTATGATTTCATAAGTATCAATCACACATTTAACTTTAGACGTCTAAAGAATGGATTTGCAGGTCCATATTTTTCTTTTATTATTAGCATATGATACTTATCAAATACTTTCTGGAAAATGAGCTCTTTGTCAAATTATTTCATAAAAAAAATTTCACAAACTTCTGGTTGTGAATTGTCTAACCATTTAGTTGATGCATCAATAAAATTCATAAAATATCTAAATGGTAATTGGTGTACTGATTTACAAATAACACCTTATACATTCTCAAATTTCAAGAGACTCAAATCTTTAATTTTTCAACTTCCTTTGGGAACTATAAATTATTGGATGGGAAAATAGGCTAATACCCCCTTGTAAAGTATGCAAATTTTGCAATACCCCCCTGTAATTTTTTTTTTGAGAATTCCCCCCTGTAAAGTTTGATTTTTTGCAATACCCCCTGGATTCAATTAACCACAATAAAACCCCCGCAAAATAAAACCGCCGCAAAAAAAACTGCCGCGAAATATAATTTTAGCGGGGGTTTTAAACCGCTGCAAAATAAAAACCGCCGCAAAAAATTATTTTTGCGAGGGTTTTAAACCGCCGCAAAACAAAACCGCCACAAAAAACAATTTTAGTGGGGGTTTTATTATAGTTGATAGAGTCTAAGGGGGTATTGCAAAAATTCAAACTTTACAAGGGGGAATTCTCAAAAAAATAAATTACAGGGGGGTATTGCAAAATTTGCATACTTTACAGGGGGGTATTAACCTATTTTCCCTTATTGGATTGAAGAATCTTCTGGCTCTTCAATAAATATCCAATAAAAAAAAATATTTTTCGCGTCATAACAGATCCGGAACGACCCAACCGGTCTTGCCAAAGACAAACTTAATCTGATTTGTAAACTTCTGGTTTACAAAAATTTGTGCTTCAATTGAACTAATATATTATCTTATTTAACTTTATTCTCTCTATGTAAAAATATATTAACTTTTCTTGAGCTTTCAATAATTTTGTAGTATCAAAATAAGTTTAAACAATTGTCAAATTCCGTGTAGGAAAAACAAAGAAACTAATCAATTCCCATTTTCTCTTTTATGCAATAACAATAAGTCACAAAAAATAAATAAAAAATAAGTGCACAACTAACCTTCAATAATGTGACATTCATCATGATATTTGCAATTTGATACTAAATTATTAGTTCTTCATGATCTATATGATTTTTGCAATCCTTCTAGATTTATTTGATATTATATTATTAATTAGTTCTTCAAGAACTATCGACAAATAATTAAAAACTTTAAATTTCGTTGAGCAATCCTTCAGGGATGCTTTAACATATATCAAACTTTTAGTTCTTCAGGAACTTTATAGCTTCGTTACGCAATCCTTCAGGGATGCTTGATATTAAATTTCTTATTCTTGAAGAACCATGTCCCAAATCTTCTGAAATTCTTCTGATTATCAATCCTTAAGTGATTAACCCTTTTGAATTCTTCTGGAATTCACATAGAATAATATTGAGTTCTTCAAGAACTACCTTTTGAATTCAGGAATTCACATAGAATAATATGAGTTCTTCAGGAACTACATAATAGTTGTTTCTGAACACTTATACGGGTACAAACAAGTTTCATAATACAATTACCAATACCATATATGTTTGGTTAGAGCTATAAATTAAATTGAGTTGAAACTACAAGTGTCGGTGAACATACCTTTGCAATAATAATTTAGTAGACTATCGTGCCGAAGATAGATGATTGCAATTTCTCACATGTCATTAGTGGGCTATGAAATATATAACAAGTTTAAACACAACCAAATATTAATCACCATGTATAAAAATCAAATGTCGGTGATATACAAACTTTCAAATCTATTTAATTAATATGTCATGTATCCGAGAGTCTAACAAGATATCACACAACACATACATACAAATTCATCTGAAACAAATGCATATTAGAATAGGTTCTTTAAACTAAATTTTTTATTCACAACAAATGTTTCAAAAAAAAAAAAAAAAAACTAACTTGACTAAATAATCATAAGGATAATCACTATTCTCAATTATAACAAATAGTTCTAGCTTTGGTTTGTTCAGACTAAACAAAACATTTAGAGAAATGCAAAGAATAAAAATTTGGTAAGTGGGACTTACCACGTATGAACTGATGGTTATGTGTACTTCTATATTATGTGCTTAGCAACCATAACTTATTAGATTTAGATTAAGGATAAAAATGTGAAACTGAAATGTAAGTATGATGGACTAAAACATACAATTAACAAAAAGTAAGAACCCGAAACAAGTAAATTCTTACAATTAGCAAAAGATAGATCATACAATTTGCCCAAAATAAGAACCATAAAGTATACGTGGCTGATAAACATGGAATACAGTACAAGAAACAATACACTACACCATAAACAATAAACAATACTAGATATATTGCAAACATGGTTGGTAGTTCATGTGGACTAAAATAACACAATAAGGAATAACAAAAACAAGAAAGAAAAATATCAATAAAACCTCATTTCTCAAAACCGACCACCAACCAAACATATTACAACAAAACTTTGATTTTAACGACTTACAAGTTACAATCACGTTCGCACTTATTTTAAACTTCACAACATTCTCTCAACTCAATATCAACATAAAAAAAAAAACGTGAATCGTGATCCAATGAAAAGAAGCGATGATAGATTAAAAAGTTTTGATCTAAATTAACATCCACTACAAGAAAATTGGAAAATAGCGGCACATTTATTGCGGCAGTTGTTATAAAACCGCCGGTAAGCAGAAAATAAATAAATAATAGTGGCGGTTGGAGAACCGCCGGTTTAGTTTAATAAACCGGCGGTTTTTTTGGTCTACTGGCGGTTGGACCACTTTTTTTTTTTTTTTTTTTTTCTCTCTGTTTTTTTTAATACTCTCTCTCACACCTAATTTTCCACCGTTCAATTCAACCATTTTCCTACTTTGTCACAAAACCCTAATCTTATCACCACCTTCAATTCAACCGGCGTTCGATAAGCTCTCTTCCTCCTGTATCTCCGATCGATGTCGCTTCCTCCTTCCGTCTCCGGTGGATGTCGCTTCCTCCTTCCGTCTCCGGTGGATGTCGCTTCCTCCGTCTCTGATCTCTGATCGGAATAGCTTCTGTTTCCGATGAACCTCGTTTCCGTTTCCGATGTGACTTGAGTGATTAACTTGAGTCACCACCAGCTTCAAACCCTAAGACCTGAGTAGTAGTAGATCCGTAAAATAATGGCCGTAGCTTGGTGTTTTTGATGCTCTCATTCTATTTCACGCCGCTTATTCAATCATCCAATGTATACAAACATTCAAACAAACAAATCTTTCTTTCAGTTTCATATTTCAAATCTTCCCTAATTTGTTTCTTTGATCTTATTTGTTTTTCTGTAGATAAGAGCTTGTTGAAGATTACTGAAGAAGAGTTTACATCACCTCCTTTTAATGTAACCTAATTACTTCTATTTGCAATTTTATTGATTAATTTTGTGTTTATGAGTTTTAGGTTTTATGATTATGATGATTATGCAGGTTGTGATTGAGCTGTTTATTGGGTTGTTGCTTTGTTTCTGGTCTGCTCTAACTGCTCCGGGGAAGTTTTTGTCGACACATCCACACTCTGAAGAGAACAGGTTTGTCATTTTTTTATCCCTTTCTATTTTAGTACCATTCTAAGAAATTATTTAGGGTTTTTTATCTTGTTTTGTGTGTTTGTTTGTTTGTTTGGATAAGTAGCTGTTATTAGGTTCGAATGATCGAGCTTTGTGATACAGAGGGGAATTATATTTTCAAGTTTCAACTAGATCGTCGTGACAGCTTTAGGAATAGTATAGTTTCTAAAATCTATTATACTCAACCTGATTTGTTCATATTAGCTATTTGAAGAGTTGTTTAGCTTGATCCACTTTGATATACTTATGTTCTGTTGTTTTATTTAAAGCTAATTTTGTCTTTTTAGAATACTTGATAAGGTGGAATGGAGGTATATACTATTCAATTAATTTATCTTTTAAAATTTTTACTCGCAACTTAATATGTAACACTACTTCCTTCTCATTATATTCCGTTACACACTTATGGCAATGATTAACCCCAATGGTTAATAAGAATGATTTTTAAAGTTTGTTACCCTGATTCATTCATTTGTGTTGAAAATAACATTTTTAAAACTTTCAAATTGTATATACCACTTTCAAGTAAACATCAGAGGCAATTGGATATGGGGCTGTTAAGTAAGTTCTTTATCTCAATAATATTTCCCCATATTTAAAGTATAAAAAGTAAAAACCAACATGCTTTCCAGCAATATTATGTAGCTAGCTTAATTGTATGCATCTTGTGTTAAATTGGAACAAGATGATGTATTGTCTTACAATTGCGTGTTTACTGAATTTTAAAAGTTTGTGTTTTGCATTATATTCTGCACTAATGTTCTGAATTTAGTTGATATATACTTATTTATACTTTGAGGTTTAAAGTATATGTTCTAACTTCTATACAGTTAAACCGGATTTTCTAACTAATTTTCAAACTGACAGTTAGTTTAATTAGATATTAGATACTACCTTTATCCCTTATTATAAGCTCTATTTGCAATTTTCTTACATATTGAAAAAAGTAGGTTGTGTATTCAACATGTTTATTTTATGTATTGGAGGTTCCTAAAATACCCTTTTGAATATGGATGTGTTAAACTCTGACTTTCTGTTGGCTAAAGTATATTTGAAGATAATAATAAATGTATCTAGTAATTTGAAATGGAGCTTGTATTTAGGTATACGTTTTTCTTTCAACGAAAGGCTATTTAGAGACAACGATGGTAAAAGCCTAAGCACTTTGCTTGATTGTTGATTTTTTTTCCTTCATGCTAAATGTTTCCCATTTATCGAGATTGCTTTTTGTATCAAATGACTCTACATATGGTCTTTGTTTGACTTTACAACATTTCTGTTGTCTGCTTATGCCTCCGATCTTGGAATGCCATATGAGCTGCAAACTTGTTGCCTGATGTTCACACTTTTGATGTATATGCAGATATGTTGACTTGATGATCAATAGACCAACTAATTACACTTTCAACTTTGATCAGATGCTTAATGATAAGGTGTGTATATTATTTTCAAATGCCTGTCAAAGTTGCAATAGAAAAGCTTGTAGATTTTATATTTATGAAGTCTAAAGCTATTAATTTGTCTCTTTTTGAGTTTTGATTTACAATTGCTGTCAGAAGTCAGAAATGTTAAAAAGCACATTTTCTTGAGATTTATACCTTGAATATTGTACTTTGTTAAGCTGGTTCCATAAGAAAAGACCGAGGCACTACGCAACTAGACGAGTGTGTATTATTTTACAATCCAAAAAATATATGCTGTTAACCGATTTTTTTTATAACTTTCAGGTATTTGTGGAGTCATGCTCGAATTTGTTACCTAATATTTTGTGTGAATACTTATATAATTTGTCCGAAATCTTCACCAAGAAATTCTATTCTAGCTGTCAGGTATCCATTTTCTATTTACCATTTTCTACAAGAAGCTTATTCCTATTACTTGATATGTTTCATGGCTAGAGGCTTAGAGCCATGTGTTATTGTATATTTAGAAGGTCATTGTGTTTACCATTGAAGGCCATTACTAATTGTTTTTGTAATTTGGTTGCATCAAAGTAATCATTGTTGGTATTTTGTGAACTAGTTGTTAGAATTTTCAAATATATTACTCATATCCTACTTAGTAGTTTTTTCACTTGATTGGCCATCACTAAATGAAGCATAGATTCTTGAATTTATCATATACACTTATATGCAGTAGCACACTTTTCCTCTCTACTGCTAAGAGCTAATGAAGTTATCATATACTTATATGTAGTAGCACACTTTTCCGTTTGTATATATATATATATATATAGAAAGCAAAATGATTTCATGCATGACTCTGCAGTACTCATATCCTACTTAGTAGTTTTTTTTTATTGTTTTCAACTAGTCTCAATATGCATGTGAATTCATAATTATGCAACTGTGCAGTGTATCGAAGTACATTGATGCTAGTAGGAAAGAAATTTTAATGGAACTGAAAGAATTGGTGAACTATGTTGATGGGAGCATGATAAGAGTTATTCATCAATTGAAAACTTGAAAAAGAGTCGGTAGAAGCTGAAAGAATTTTAGTTTGTGTTTTTTCTTGCTGTTTGTGTTTGTTCATTTGTAAGCCATACTATACTTTGTTGTGTTTTCAATGTGCTATTTGTACTTTATACTTTATTTTCAGGTGTGTTTTTATTTTTACTTTCAGGTGTATGGCATAGGATCACCATATGAAATACGACGCTCTGCTAAATCTAGCTATGATAGGCCAAGGGATCAAGCGGCTTCACAAGAGACAATTTAGATATATAGTTTATGTTTAATTAGACATAATTTGTTTCATTGAATTTTGGCTGATTAGATATGATGTGTTGAACTTTTGTTGTCTTTTAGATGTTTAATCTAGCTATTTTTATTTTATCTTAATGACAACTTAAAGTGTATAATTTTACTGTGTTAATTAATGGATGAGACCTTGTTGAGTACAATTAATTGCAGCAAAAAAAAAAGCATAGTGGCTAAGTAGAAAAAAAAACAATAGCAAAACAAAGAGCAGATTTTTTTTAAAAAAATAAATATAAATTGCGGCAGTTTTGAAACCGCCGCTATCTGATTCAAAAATATTTCAAGTTTTTGTTAGTGCGACGGTCCAAACCGCCGCTAAATACGAACGGCAGTTTGTCTGGCGGTTCCAAAAACCGCCGCTAAACTCGAATCCGCCAGAATATATAGGGGCACTACTGAAACCGCCGGAAAAGTGCATAGTGGCGGTTTAAAACCGCCGGTATCAGATTAAAAAACCGTTTCTCCAATTTTCTTGTAGTGATCAGAAATATTAATAATCAAATTAAAGAATAAAAAAAATTAGTCAAAGAAGAGTCGAGAGAACTTATTGATTTATGAAGATCTTCAATACTGACACTATGCTTTGGCATCATAATAACAGTATTTGAGATTGGGAATTCTGTGCCATTGAAAAGGATAATGAAAATCAAATGGTTAAGAAAAATAGCATATGGTAGAATCAAATGACACTTAACATGATACATTCTAAATTGTTCAAAATAAAATAAACAAACATGTGAATATGAAATAGATTATGTATCGATGAACTTATCTCAAATTATGTCGTTAGAGCTTCGTGTTGATAACGTGTTAGAAATAAAGTACTAAGCTAGAAAATATAGAGAATAGAGATAGAGAACTTTGTAATATTTTATTCATGTGTATATACATCATATACAATAGTCTTATTTATAGGATACAAGTAAGTATGTGAATGATAAGGATATTTAAGACCACTAAGAAATCCACTAAGTAGTGGGAGTTAAATAGAGAAGTGGAAGATCAAGGACATCCACTAACATTATTATTCATAACATTTTCCCTTATATTTTGGGACAAAAAAGTAGTTTTTTCCCTTATATTTCGGGACGGAGGAAATATAGTCTTAACCCTCCGGTTACAAGAGGATTAAACCGTTATAATCCGGAAAATTCATATATTACAAACAACCATTGCTTTCAATTACAGCATAAATTTATTATGTTATAGCTACGAAATTTTCATTGTCATTTAATAATGACCGATCTACGCTGAAAAACATGTATAGGACACACAAGTTATGTTCTTCCCTCTCAACTTAAAAAGTTAAGTAAAATATGATAAATATCAATTGAGTATGGTAAAGTGAAACTCGCGCGGGTCCTATATATAAAAAACTTTTTATTTTTTAGATTAATTATACAACAGATATATTTAGACATTAATATTGTTTAAATATATCTATTGTATAATGAATCTTAAAAATAAAAAATTTCTTATATATAAGACTGGAGAGAATACTAACCTATTTTAATCAAACCATTATAATCTCAGTCTTAATAAATCAAATTTAAAAAAACAAATGTAATCTAAATTGTTTAATCAAGATCGAACAATGCCAATTTATGTACATGTGAATGTAAATAGTATTTGACCAGACAAAATTGTTTCTGGATAGAGTTCAATGAACTTGGTAAACAATAATACTTAAAAATGATAACAAATTTTCAAACCCTCGTGCATAGCTTTTCATTCACCTTGGTTCTTGGAGACAAAGAAATGAATTCCTTACTTTAACAGTTCTTTGTGTTGGAATGATTTGGTCGGTCAGAATTGGACTCAAATCAAAAGCATGCCTAATCTTATTAAGTGATCAGGGAACAAGCCCATCATAGATTTATCTTTGAAAATAATCACCGACCATTTATTTGTTGAGGATTAATATTCACTTTTTCACCAATGTTAGTTGAAATTAAACAATTTATATGTGTCTAAAGATACATGTTTAGTGTTGGGTCATTCATAAAGGGTAGTCGGATCGTCCACATTTCATCAAAAACATGATATTGGGTTTACCTAACCACCTTTATCAGGAATATTTTTTATACAAGTAACCCGACGATCATATCCATAATGAATTAAGAACATGATGAATTTTATTTTCTTGAGTCGCATTTGTTGGGAAGATTTTAGATTCAAGAAGCCGATCAAACTATGAATATCAATATAAGTGAGTTAGACACCACATTTTTATCCAAAATCATAGAGCATTGAATTTGTTTCTCTCACTTATAAAATATTCAACCTTCACTTTTTTAAACAGTGTGAAACTTAACTTGTCTCACATTTATCACATCATTAAGGAGTTAAATGTATATGTTAAAATAAAATTTTGTATTCTGTAGAATTAAAAATGAAAATATGTACACATTTTGAGGGTGTATACTAGTTTGATGATGTGATAGAAGGATAGAGATAGAGCGAAAATGCGGTGTTGAATAGGTATAGAAAAATAAAGGAGCACATATGAATGCATTAGTGATAGCACCCGTCTTGCACCTATATTTTTACATATTATTAAAGAATAAAATTTATTGTTTTGGTACATAAAAAATATATAATTTATTAGATACTACATTTTGCATTTTACGTTCTCAATTTGATTGAATCAAAATAAAGATTTAGTGATGAAGTGATTTGGTAAAATATATACATCATTGTTATTGAATGACAAAATAAAATTATTTTATACTTATGATGAATATCATATTATCTCTAAATATATATACAGCCCAAGTATTAAAACAATATCTTCCCATGTCTCTAGCTAGTTTCATTGTTGACATAGCCTACAATATATATGTGGTCGTGGGTACATACATATACATGTACCAAATTAAGCCAAACAAAGATACCAAACAGGCAAACATATAGAAGCAGCACTTTTGTATGATAAATGGCATATGATATGTCGATCAGCTATCCATTGTTGACTTAATTAGAGAGGAGATGGTTAAATACACCCCACAAAATGTACATAAAAGTATACAATATGATGATTTTTGGATGTAAGATATCTCTAGAAACTTTTAACCTACAAAATTCAAATGCTGAATGAAGCTACGGAACAAGTTCTCCATCAGTCGTTATTTTACATTGGTCCTAGCTCCAGCATGATATTTGAAAAAGTGAGCATTTTAACAAGTTCAACCATTTCAGATCGTAAGCTCATAGTAGCGTATCGTAATGAAGCTACATAACTTTGATGAACTTGAATTAAAATAATGGTCTTGACTCTTGTTAATCAGTGTTTTTATAACATTTTATTATTTTAAAAAGTAGAATGTACAAATTCTAAGGGCCATCAGTTTGAATAACGTCTCAAAAATAGTTTTTAAACTTTTAAAAATTATAAAACACTTTTTAAAAATTAAAAATCAAAATTGTTTCAAACAGACCTTAAGAGTTTCTTTACTATATTTGCTTATTTAATCATTGCCTTTAAGAGTTAGGACAATAATGTTTCACATTTTTTTTAAAATAATAATATGTTTGTTACTTTTTTTTTTTACTGTACAAACCATACAACATTGGAGTAATAAAATATATATTAATATATGAGGTAAAGTTGTGGAATATAACATGAGTTCTTTTAAAAAATAAGTGAGTTATTTTAAGATGATGTGACTCTAATGAGATCCATAAAATATCATTGGGATAGTTCACCAATGAAGGTGCTTTGATGTAGAATAGTTACTAGAAACTTGAAATTCTATTGGTTATATTTCTTATTGTACCAAAGAAAGAAATTTGGGGGTATTTAACCCTGAACCACCCAATAAATTTGGGGGTATTTAACGACATTTAAAAAAAATCACACAAATCGTTGATTTTGATGTGTTTCAATAACATATCAAATGATTTTATGATTTGTCTGAAATTTACGCAAATGATATATATGATATAAATTTTCAATCCAACGGTGTCTTTTATAAAATTTATATCGGTTAAAATATCATTGAGTGGTTTATGAGTATATACTCCCAAATCATAAAGGAGTACACCGATTTTTTTTTAAATACAAGGCATGTCACCAAAATTTTGTTATAACTGAAAACAATTGAATAATTTCACCTCAAAAAATTTTAAAAATTTTTCCTCGACAATTCCTAGTCCTCCACTGTTCACTAGATGTACTCTCCGCTCTTTGAGTGTTGATATTGCTTATGAAAAAAATTAGTTGAGAGAAAACTCCACTTAAATGGTTAGTTAGATTCCCAACAAAGATTAATCATCTTTAAAGTCACGTTAAAGCTTTTCATATAATTAGTGCAACAATCAAGATCCCAATCTTATATAATCAATGGGCCTTTATTTCACGTTCTTCTATATTCTCTCATTCTATAATAAAAATAGATTGAACATAAATACTTGAACTCTAGAGTACGTGAAAGGCAAATAAAAACCCTATTAAAGAGAGGAGTAGATAAAATCGTGAGATTGCATTGTTGAATCACCTACTATATAAGAGTGGGGTACAAGGTGTTACAAATGACATGGTTAAAAGAATGATTAAAATCACACTACAACTTTAGTAAAATATAATCACACTACAAACATTTTATATAATAACTTTGATTCCAACCTACCAAGAAATATCACTTTGATTCTATCCTTCATTAAAATCTTGTGTAGATTTAAAAATAAAGCAAATAAGTATAATTCTGGTAAGATCCAACTTCTTCATATTTTTAACTCCATGTTTTGATTCTACCTAATTCTTGCTTCTTTGTTGTTTTTTAATTTTTTATTGTAGTTTTATAATTTTTATCGATGCCAAAAAACGGTGGATTATTCTTTCTATTGCTGCTTTTGCGCATGTACTTTATGTTGCTTATAAAGTTAACATCAATTTATATTCGTTTTACTTAGAAAAATGTCTTTTTGTTACATACTTAGAAAAATGTTTTATTCGATACTCAACTTAATAATAGTTTGAAAGATTTATATTAATAAAAATCATTCGTGTAAAATAAAGTTAATTTTTTTTAACGATAAATATATTATTATTAAGAACTAAATGTTTGTACAAGACGAATAAAGATTGATAAAGAAGAAATTATAAAATAAAGACGTCGTATAAATTTGCTTGATTATATTTTTCCATTCAAACTCCATATTTGCAAGACTTTAATTTTTTTTTTCTTTTTGGTAACTAGAAGATTAAAGACAAAATAAAATAAACTATATTACTGGGACAAGATTAAGCGCAATCGGCAATAGGTTTAATCAACTCTAAATATAAGGGGAAAAAAATGAAATTGAGTCATCAAAGAAATCCATAAAATGTATAACACAATTAAAATATTACTTAGACTTTCATTGCAATAACAATATATAAGATAATAGTGGCTATTACATTTCAATTAAACAAGAAAAAAAAAATAATACCAAAGATAAAAAGGAATAACATCTTAAACAACCTATTCACTTTCTATTTATACATATATATGTCAAAAAAGTAGAGTCAACTATTAAAATCCCAAATACATAACACCCAAAGAAAGACCAAATATCATGTGCCAAAATTCATATATTTTTTTGAGCTATTTTTTTCCATAAGATTTTTCAAAAGGCCCAAGTCTATAATCAGCCAGCCTTGAATTGTACATAGCCTTTTTGTATTCACACCATGTGAACTCTTTGTACAAACTCTCTTCTTTTTTTAACATTAAAGAAGGTAAAGGCACTATCTTTTCACTTAAGGGTGGTCCTCCAAAGTATATCATCGACAACCTTGACTTTGTTGTGTCAGCCAAAACCCTATGCTTTACACTTTTAAACCTACCATTAGTCAATACCTGCATCATTTTCAACATCACAACCAAAGTTATAACATTTCTTTTATATACAAGTAAAATAGACCCCCCCCATCAAAAAATTTAATTGAATACATGTGTGGATGTTTTTTTTTGTACTAAAAAGGTTAAGTGAGACTTGTGTCAACACAACACTTCAAAAGAATAAAATAATTGAAGGCCTTAACTCAATTACTTTATGGTATGCAAGTTGATCAAATTTGATGTCACGTTTTTTGATTAATTATATGGTCTCTATAGTTTGAATAATTCAACTATTGACATTTGTATAAACGGGGCTATAGTGAAATAGATTAAGCATTTTAATGTTGATGTATTATAATATTATTAAGGGGAAAACCATGACATTAAAGGGAAAAACATTAGGAAGAAGGTTGACTTATTGACTATGGAAATGGAAGCTACCTAAGTGCATGATTTGGTTCAAATGAAAAACTTTTTCTTATTCAACAAGTCAAAATCTTTAATGAAAATTGACAAATTGAATATGATTTTACCATGTAGAATTATTATAATACAATAAATATGGACTCATTGATGAATAATGAATTCATCCCTTGAAAATTTGTTATCCTTTGTTACATATTATAAATAAATAAAATTCATTTTAATATTCAACAACATAAGAATTAAATTTTAAATGTTTATTTAAAAACAAGTAAAAACTATTTTGTATTTGTTTAATACAACCAAATTATTTAAAATAAAAACCTACAAAAAACGACTTTCATATCAAGTTATTCATAATAGCTTATTCATCTTAGACCAATTATATGGTGTACAAGTGAGATATGTCCTCATAATGTCAAAATAAAAGTGAGATATGTCTCAAATATATAGTCACATTATTAGAGCAATGAGATGTATAGCAAAACATGTTAATTCAGTTGATAAAAAATATCAAAATTACTAGATCGTATATTAATAATTAGAGTTTAAATTCTGATTGCTCTATTTCGTATGTATAACTTTTTAATAATTTATCATTTTATCTACGTATGAAAAGAAAAAGTAATTTTACGAACATGCTAGAAATAGTGCAAACCTGAAGAGTGTCACCAACATTGATGAAAAAGGAAGTGTGATCAGGTGGAACAGAAACCCATGTTCCATCAGTGAGACAGATTTGCAGACCAGATGTGCTATTAGATCTCAACACAGAAATAACTTGTGGGTCTGTATGCTCCCCAAAACCAACCACATTCCTTCCATTTAATGCTGCTTGTTGCACCTCAGGACACGGTGGATAATGGTTTATTCTGAAACAAGAATCACTTTTCTCATCTTTCAATAATCTGCTTAACACATTCTTTGGTTCAACCTCTAATCCATCGGTCATTAATTCTAACACTAGACAGCACATTTTCTTCATTGCTTCTATGTAATCATCCACTGCAGACCTACAAAATAGTAGTAAAAAGATACCATCATCACATGACTACTAATGTTAACACCTCAGAATTCGGCTTTGAAATAAATAAGGTCTGATTAAAAAATTGTTCAATCAAGAATCGAATTAAATTCATTTGAAATTCGTCTTTTGGTTTTTCCGATTCATTTTTGTTTATAACTAAAGGTCAAAGGGAATAGGGCGTTATGCTCTTTGTAACAAAAAAAAAGACCAGAGAGAATATTTCAACCAAAAATTACGTAACGCATATTTGTATTCACTAGCGTTGGAGGTAAAAACAATGTTTTCAAAATCACACTAAACCGGCCGATTCAACTGAATCAACAACAATGGCCTAGTTCATCGGTTTGTTTGATTATAGTTGTAACGCAGTCTAGTTGAACCTAGATTCAATCGAAATCGAGTAGAACCACGCTTTGTTCAACCGAATTTTTTTTACTTATTGGTTGAATCAATTTAACCATGATCCGAATGTTTTATTGGTTCGATCTCCATAGAAATTATTAAAACATTTAACAAAAATGTCACACATAAAATTAATTTGTACAAAGAATGTCTAATACATTTTTGACATATTTTTAATCAAAATCAATTTTTTCCATGACAAAACCAAAAGATGAAAAACAAAAACAGAGGACTCTGTTTTGAACAAAAACATTACATTACAATACCTTAGATTCTGTCGATTTTCATTGAAAATGGAACGAGACTTGTTAGAGACAACATCAGGATTTGTATTAAGAAGAATATATTCAACCCAGCCAACATCACCGTTTGATCCAATTCTCTTACTTCCATAACCAAAAGGATCAGGAGGACCTGCTTTGTCTTTCTCAACTTGTGATTTTTTGAAGAATCTTAATGCTTCATTTTCCAAATTTGACATAAGTTCTAATGGAACATCATGGTTCACAACTTTAAAGAAACCAAATTCTTTACAAGCTTTCACAATAATATTTTTTGCTTCCGGGTCTGCAAGGTCGACGACAGGTATTCCATTCAACATAGTTGTTGATGGTTTGCATGGTGACTTAACAAGTAAGAAATTGTTTAATGTTGGCTTAGATAGAACAACCATGATTTTGTTAGGTTTTTGAGAGAGAGAGAGAGAGAGAGAGAGAGGGTGGTGGAAAAGTGAAGAGAGAAAGAGGTTTTAAATGAAGAAATGGGTGTGAGAGAAATTGTAATGCATGAAAGCTAAGGGGAGAGGCGTTATGAACTATATAGATGACCCATCTGGCTCTCATTGTCACCTTGGCATTCACATTTATAGTATCGAGCAAGAGAGAGAGAGAGAGAGGGTAAGTCTAATTTTCATATTTTCCTTTTTGACCAAAACAATTTTCTTTCCTTTCGCATTGGTTAATTCCACAGTCGAACATAGTGATTATTTCTCTCGATCAATTAGAGACACCTCACAAAATAAAATAGATGGCCCAAAATATAAAGCTTGTTTGTATCTCAGACGATGATGAAACTCTTGACCCTTTTTATTTGATTTTGAATTACTTTTTTCAAATGTAAATATAATTTTCAAACATTTAATTTTTTTTGACGAAAATATGTTTCTTTTCTTTCACATTAATTGGTTGATTTGGTTTTGAATTACTGTTTTGAAATGTAAATATAATTTTCAAACATTTAATTTTTTTTTGACCAAATTTTTTTCCTTCTTTCACATAGGATTGATTTGGTTTTGTATTAGTTTTTGAAATGCAAATCTAATTTTCAATCAACGTTAGTTGTTTCAATGATGATTGGTGGTTGACTTGGTAAAGAGGAGTGAAATATCTAGTTCGATCCTCGCTGGGAGAAATTGAAACTATTTGATGCTACAACTGGCTTCTAAATCAAATTAAAATTCTAAAAAAATATATTTCAAATAGCTTTTCATTAAAAAAATTAGATATAATTTTTTTAAAATTTGTGATGAAAACCACAAAAATAAACTAATTTTCATATTATTTTTTTTGACCAAAATGTTTTTCTTTTCTTTCACATTGGTTGATTTGGTATGGTAAAGATTTTTTACCAAAAGATAATTGATGATTTTAGATAATCTTGATACTTTAATTTGGTAGAGATTTTTAATTAAGAGTCATTATTGTGTCAAAAAATAATTAAGAGTCATTATTGTGTCAAAAAATAATTAAGAGTCATTATTAGTAGTATAAATAGACCTACCAAAGCAAAATCATTATCATATTTTTTTGGAAGCAGAAAATCATTATCATTATAGTAGTTAGTAGACCTTTCATTTGTAAAATTAAGAATCTTATTATCGTAATACTATAATTATAGGAACCTTCCTTAGTTCCTTTATAGTAGTAAAATCATTTTGATAATTAGACAATCAAAGTAGAGAGCTTCTATGGTACAATAGACAAATTATATTGTATTGGTATCCTTGATTTTTAAAATGATAAATAAATAATTATTTTTATAAATTAAAAAATTATTTATTGAATTATATTTTAAAAAACATAATTTCATAAGAAAAATTACAATTTCATTTTTTATAAGTATTATACTAATTTTTTTTCATTAAAAAATTTAATATTTACTATTTTTTTTTACTAAATTCAATATTTACTATTGTGAATATTTACTAAATTTCATTAGAAATATATCAGTGTTAAATTCTCTTGATGGAGAGCTTTAACCATCCTTTGTGATTCTACACAACTCAATTGATTAGTCTTTACAGTTGCTCACAGATAATACCCGGTTCAAACAAAAAAAAAGTCATAACTTAAGTCTAAAGTTAAGAACTTTTCTTGTGATTATTATCAATGAAATAGACAACCTCTCATGTGTTTAAGAGTGACTCTTTCAATTAGAAGAGATGAATGATGTTACCTACAATTTTTATTTTTATTTTAGTTTGTTCGCGGCAATATTAAACACCTTATTGTATTCTTTGACATATTTTTTTTCGGTCTTAACATTGCTTACATTATAATTATATTGTGTTAATATATCATTATTTTGGCTTTTCACAAAATATATATAAGAATCTTTATAAAAAAATATTTAAGAATCTAAAATGTTATTTGAAAATCATTTTGTGTATATGGGCCCAGATGCAATGAATGTCACATCAAATTTACACATTCTTTCTCTTCAAGTCTAGCTATTAGGAATATTTTTTTTCTCTCCATACTACCATTCTTCCCTACACCCGCAAGGGTAGGAAAGTAATATACAAATTAATATAAAAAATATATACAAATTAATATAACATGTTGTTCTAATATTTAATTATTTAAAAATAATATACAATTTAAATTATTAGCAGTAATCTTGTATAATAAGTTATTTTTAATATTTACAGTAATCTTAGCCTTACAAAAAGTAAATTGATTGATTTTTCAAAAAAAAAAAAAACAGTAAATTGATTGATTTTGTTTGTAAAAATGGATTAATAAAACAACTTAAATGAATTGCACGCGCCATTACTTCATAATTTACTAATACAATTAAATTAAGTTCTTCAAGAATTAAGATGTAGGCCCAATTAAATAATTGTTGTGGTGTGCATATATGCATATAATGAAACATGATAGTTATTTAAAACTATTTAATAAATCACTTTAATAAATCAATTATAGCATTCATTTCAATAATGGAAATTACAATATTAATTTGAACTCTAATTTGCATTTGATTGGCTAAAAAAATAAGATATTAAACATGACAATTTTAGTTGTACTGTGTGTAATTTTAAAATTGTTTCTCATATATAATGCGAAAATTGGGGTTAATAGATTGAACAAAAACATATATTTTTGCCCCCCATTAAACCATGAGATAATTTTTTGTCTTCGGCACAAGTTATCTAAAATACTAAAATAACATTTTTTCCATCAAACTTTATACAAGATAAAATTTGTTCAATATCTTAAACATTTCTCATTTGTTGTTCTATCTTATAATGCCATGTATTGTTCTATACAATATTTATTTTATGTAGATCAAATAGACTTTAAACATAAATTTATTAAAAAAATGCTTAATTTGTGTTTTTTTATCGAAAAATAATTTGGGAACAAGAAATTTTGATTTTATATTTAATAATTATCATTTTACAAATAAGGGATTTTAAACTCTAGCTATCCTTAAAGTTACAAGAATAAACTATTACTCTTACAGTCTTAAGTCACCCGCTCATGGACAAAAGAATCATAATTTGTGTTGTTGTTTTTTTTGTGTGTGACTAATTTGTGTTGTTTAAAAAGCTTAATTTGTGTATTAATGCATTAAATTAAACTAACATGAAATGGAAGGAATATATATGTCAATATATTATTGAAGTTAGTCTGACTTTTAACTTTTATTAGACTTCCCGAAAAAACTATATTTAGACTAATGAGATACATTAGTGAGAATATGCATAAGTTAATTTGAGCATATACTTATTCCTCTTAATAAAAAAAAAGTCACCAACAATAAATTAATTAATCAAATGATAAGAGTTTATTGGGTCGTTAATAACTTACTAAGCATGTGGATCCTGATTAACTAATGCGTATCAAAAGAATTTAGTTAAGAGTAAAGAATCTACTATTTATGTCTCACAAATTCCCTAATAATATAAAAACTAATATTCGTTAACGGTGAAAACTTCATACATGTATTACACTAACAAAAAAATGAGAAGCCAAAATACCTAAACATATTATATATAGGAATCTTGCGGCTGATATATATGGTGAAATAAACGCTAACATTTGGCTAGAAAATATAAGGAAAGGCAATGATTAATATATATGTATATATGTATATATCAAAAGTAAAATATACAAAATGCTAAAGCGTGGTTTGTGCTTTAGAAATTTTCCTATTGAGGTGTCATTATCAAGTTATTTTATTTCTTGCAATGTCATAATCTAAGTTAGAAACGTAGCCATTTGGAGAAAGAAATAGGTGCATGGATGTATTATTATTGCATCCTAATTCCTAAAGAATTATATTACAATTGAACTATGACATAGATATTCTTAAACTAAGCCTTTCTCTCACGGTCCCATGTATTTTCCAGGTCACGTCCTACGAGATATGTTTGATTCCATTTTTTAATCTGCATACATATATGGTAAAAAAAATATTATTAACTTGTGTCAAAAATTCTGCATTGTATGAGATGATCACTTTATATAACATTTTTTTTGGTGCATCGAAAAATCACTTTATATAACATATATAAGTTTATAAAGTGAAGTTTATAAATCAATTTTATAAAGATGGTCAAACTTAAATTCAAAATTTTAAAATGATATCGGAATATTTTTTAAAATTTGTTTGATCATCTGTTATAAAGTTTTTCTATCAACAATCACACTCTCAAAGTTCAACCCAAAGGTGAAGGTGTAGATGATCCGAACACAATTATCATTTTATAAGCAATATTTTTATTTAAATGATATATATTAATTAATCTCTTTATTTGATTTGACCACAAATATATCTTACTCAAAAATTAGAATATATCATATACAAAGTTCTATTATTAATATTTTTAACACAATTTAGTGTTGAATGAATAGTTGCAAATTTTAGAATAAGAAAAATGGACCATAAAACTACTATTAATTTTATTATTTCTAATGTTTCTTTTAGTGTAAATTGTACTAACATTTCAGGTGCTCTTCATATGGTAGAATTTGTGATTCTTAAACCTTTTAATGCTAAGATTCATCCTAGCTCCTAAAGCTTCTAGAGTCAAAGAGATCGTCTTGTGGCATCCTCCTTTAATGTCTTGAATTAAATGCAACTCAGATGGAGCTGCTCATGGTAGCTCTGACAATGCAGCTTGTGGTGGTGTTTTCAGAGATAATTTTTTAGGTTGTTACGTTTTCAATATTGTTATATCGTTTGCTCTCGATGCTGAAATAATGAGAACTATTTTGGTCATTGAAATTGCTTTTAATAAGAGCTGACATCACCTTTGACTAGAAATTGATTCACAACTTGTTACTTTGGCTTTCAAGCAACCTCACATTATTTCGTGGTCTCTTCATAATATATGGCGGAACTACATGCATCTTCTTTTACAAATGAATTTCAAAGTCACTCACATTTTCAAAGAAGATTGTTGTGCTGATAAATTGAGGAATATTGATTTATCTACAAATAGTTTCACCTGGCTGAATAGTTTACCTAGCTCTCTATTTTGAAATGATTTCAATCACAACAGACTAGACTAGGTTTACATTTATATAGATTTTGTTGATGTTATTCTTTTTATTGAATATTTCTTTTTTTCTCTACACTTATTTTCCCTTCATCAAAGTTTTATCCTGTTGAATTTTTCTTGGTAAGTTTTAAATGAGATAGATAATTTCTTATAGCTTGAGTTTTGGTCTAGTCTCCACATATAGTTCCTTTGTATCTTTCTTATTTTATTTTACTTTGATATATATATATATATATATATATATATATATATATATATATATATATATATATATATATTTTACTAGAGTGTTTTTTAAGTGGCTTTTTCAGTGTGCCAACATAGTTGGGATGCTTTAGATATCACATTTGTACTCTTATAACTTTATATAAAAAAACAAAATTTAAAAACAGAATATTCCTTTAGGTGATAAAAAGGGACAAATCCATAAACAAAAAGTATGTATCACTTATTACAGGGACATTTATTACTTAAGTTATTGAAAAATAAACTGGTAGTATTTCATAAGTAATTTTTCAATAACAAAAAGTTAATAAAGGGACATTTATTAATTTTTTTTCATCGCCGGTCAGTTTAATTGACACTTATCAACTTTTTTTCTTTTGTATATCGCTTATCAAAACTTGTTTTTACAAGAAAACATATGAAAACACCTCAATTTATTTATAAAGTATTTATAGGTTTTAAGTTTTATCATAGCTATTTTAATCTTTAATTTCCATCTTTCATGTGGTGTGTTGTCTGGTAGGAGATTCTGATAGACCAATAACTTTTGATTCTAGTGGCAATTTTTGAGTCGGGTTGATGTTTTCTACGACAATCTGAAAGTTGGGGAATGTCTTTCTAAAAATGAGATTAGAAGTAAACATCTATTAGGTGATGTTTGTTTTAGTTTTATTCATGGGTGTTTCACATATATACAACATATTTATTATGTAATTTCTCTTTTACCGATATCTGTCCATCTTGTACTGAGACTTGTTTAATTATAATAATATTTTGGTGTTCCAAAAAAAATAAAAAATCAAGGATCATGACCCAACATAGAAGGTGAGAGTCAACAAACAATATATATTATTGAAATGTTTAAATGATAGGTATTTTATAAGTGCATGTGTCTCAATAATTTTTTTAGTTTATATAGACGAAATTATAATAAAATCATTTTTAACTCACACACACAAAGTAGTATGACTAGGGATTGAATCCCGGTCATGGACGTCTTGCCTAGTAACTGTAGTATTTTTTTTCACGAGTGAGTGTAAGAGTTGAGTATCACTTATACTCTATATAATTTAATTTTTGCTTAAAAAAAAAAAAAAAACTATGTTAGTTTTCTTATCCCAATCTATCTGCAGTAAATGAGAGTGAATGTACTTTCTTTCTTGTCATCAAAGATGTCTTAGTATGGAAACAAGACCAGTTCTCTTGGATTTATTACTATAAGTACTTTCTTAGTACTTACCATGGCTGACCTTTCAAAGAACTTACATCGAATAATTAGGTCAAAAAATGTCTTGATCAATGAAGACAAAAAAATATATAGGATGAAACAAAGATAGTTAGTTCAAAATAAATCAACAAAGATCTTTGAATTTCACTAGGAGGCAATAATATTGTGTTTGACAGAAAATTGCAAGGAAATATTTTTTAATGTAAAAAATAGTAAATAAACTATTGCATGTAATAAGATGAAAATTACTAATTAAACTATAAATCCCCAAACGATTAGCCTTTGGCTTTGATTTTTTATTTCATTTTTAAAAACAAGATTGGCTTTGCTATTATCATGTATAAATTGATGACAAATAAACTATGGTTGAAATAGTCAAATTCCTCACATCGGTATAGTCGTATAGATGTCTACTAAAATACTAAGCTAGATTGTACAGCTCCATATAATTACTAAAAACTTATTTGTGTTTATTAACTAGCTCAAGTAATTATTAATTTATACGATTTTAGTTTTTTGCGATTTTTTATATAAATCTTGTGTAAAATGGGAGCTACTTCAAAAAGCATGTTATTTTTGGTTTGGATCTCAAAAAGTATGTAAATTCTTAGTTATCTAACTTTTTTTTTGAACGACAAATTTTATTAATAAGACCAAATATCAGCACAAGACAAATCGAAACCGATAAGAGAGGTTACGAAAAAATGCCACAAATAGACTGAACACTAATGAAAATACACAAACCTACACTACATCACTACCTAAACAAATATTCTCATTCTTAGAAGACACTTCTAAGCTACCAATTAAACCACTAGAGAGACCTCAACTCAACTCAAAAAGATATTACTAAACATTAACTCTTGATCTCGAAACAAAAGTTATCAGCCCATCATAATTCTAAGAACAACTCATATTATTGGGTAACAGTATCTTTTAACTAAATTAACATGAAAATATGAAATTAAATTTTGCGTAAAGGATATTATAAGTATCCAAGTTGGATACATACAAAGTAATTAATCACCCAAAAAGAAAAGGTACATGTAATTCATTATTGATCATATAAAGTTAATCAGAAAATGTACTGCAGATAGATAAATAATTATTATAAACACGCTCTTTTCAATATTTTCTTAAACAATATTTACGTTTTTAATTGAATGAAATTCATATAAGTATTATCACAATATGCAAAACCTATTTTAATGTGAAATTACTTTTACTTTTAATCAATAAGAAAGTGATTGTTAATGAATCTTGAAAAAAAATTATTGCTATTTGCTAATTAACAGTACTCCTCATATACAACTTAATATCGTCCATACCATTTAACAATTGAAAATAATCATATTGTTGTGGGCCAGTTATACCAAAACATTACTCTTTCTCTATTTCTGGCCTTACTCCTAGTATAAGGTCATTTTCAATATTCCATATACTTCAATGATTTTTACACTTAATTATTCTTATTTAGTGTATCAATTATCGTAATTTTTTCTTTCTATTTTTAATGATATTTTTTTACTGTATTTTATGATATTAACATATATATATATATATATATATTGAAGCACTAATTTATTGAAGCTAGTGTTTTATAATAACAGACGGAAGGAATAAAAAGTATAGACAACATGTAGACAATATGTTTTATGGTGGCCATTTGTTTAAGTAACCCTTTAGTACTTGTCTCTATAACATTTTTTTAATATCAATTGTCTCAATAATATATATATGTACATACACACACGCACAAACAAGACAAAATAAATGAAAATATACAAAATATTTGTCTGATCAAAGAAAAGACCAATTTAACCCTTGGTGTGAATATCCTCTAATATGCCTAAAATCAAAAGAGTAATGACAAAAGCTTAAGGCAAATGGAAATCACTTTCTTGATCTAATTATTGATGGTGATACTTCTAAGTGCATATAATTGTTTTGAATCACAAACTTTTTTATTTTCTCTCTGCCGTTTGAACAGTTATATATATTCTTTTGCCCGTGCGGATTAAGATTAAGACATGTCGTAGTTTAATTTCAAAGTTTGAACCATTATGGTCAAGGCTTTGCCAGTAAAATTGCATATTGAGTGGTCTATGCTTGAGTGACTCTTGATTGTGTACCTCAAATAGTCTTTTCTCTTTGTTACGTTCTTAGTCTTAGTCACATGTTTTTGATTGTGTCACGGCTTCTATATCATTTACTTTCTCCATTTCAAAATAAATATCACAATTGATCATCGTATAATATTCACATAATTTATTTTGACTGTATTTTTTAATTAATATGTAAATCTAAATATTAATATATATAAGATGTTTTTTGATTTGTCTCGACGAGTATTTTAAGATATATTATTTTTATAATATTTAAAGATAAATAATTAAAAATTTTAACGATTAAATGTACATTGACAAACGTGAACTGATTAACTATGATATTTGTGACACTTATTTTGAAACATAGGATGTAAGACTTACGAGTTAGTATAAGAGTCTCTTTGAATTGATTTATTTAATTTTATAATACAAATTTATCAAATGTTAGTTGATTTGATGATTGACGTTGAGTTTAATAGAAGGGAGTACATTTCAATTTTCCGAAGTGTATTGGCCGAATCTATTTGATGCCATAATTGATCTCGAACTAGATTAAATTGAGGGTTAAAATAATTTATAGTACAAATTTTGTTAGACTATATAAAATAAAGAGAATGTTAAAAACGTATTTTAGGACACTTATTAAAAAAACTACAAGTAATAAAGAGTTCTTAAAATTTGTATAGTTGATCTTCTTTTTTGACAAAAATGGTCTTTTCAATATTATAATTTGTGTTTTTTTAACTAGTATTCTAATAAAACTACTTAGGTTACGTTTGGCCTGACTTTTTATTAACATATAAGTTACTTTTAGCTTAAAGTTGAAAAATAAAACTTTAAAGATAAAGTAAAAGTTGTTTGGTATTTATTATTTTTTCAACTTAATTAGTACTTTTACGTTATAATCTATTTGGTAAAATATTTTGTAATGACAGATTTTTTTATAGTGCGAATAAAATTCTTAAATTAATATATTAAATATTATCATGACCTAAATTGAGTCAAAAACAATATTATCATAAATTAAATTCAAAGAGTTTAGAAAATATTCCATAACATAAAATATAAATCATCACAAATTTATACAATTTTGTATGAATTCTGATCTCCGTTATTATTTATTTCTTCAACAAAATGCAAATATATATATAGCAGAAAATATAATTAAATTTAACATAATAGTTAATAGATACTCTAATAAGAAATATATAGACAAAAAACAACAAAATAAAAACCAAGAATTAAGAAGACAAATAAATGGCATATGTCAAATAAATGGCATAAAGTAAAAAAAATTATAAGCAACAAAGAACAAAAAATAAAAAAGTAAGCATGTCACAGTACAAACAAAAGAAGTAGTGTGAATTAAATATTTAAAAAATGGTGTACGTACTGCAACTCTATCTGCAACTATGGGAAAATAGGGGAAACAAAGCAAAATAGGGTATAAAAGCTTAGTGCAAAAAAAACAAAAAGGTGAACAGTGGACGAAAAAATAAAATAAAATAAAAAATGTCACATACAGGAATCGATGGATGGTCTTAGGACACTGTAGCTCCGAAAAAGTCATTACAAAATTCATTTTTTCTTCTTATTTTTTAAGTCACTTGTGTTGTATTTTCTTCATTATAAAAAAGACACTTTATATTTTAAGGACTTAAATAAAATTGTATTTGGCCCTACTTATGCTTAAAAGTAGTAGCAAAGTATAAAATAAGTGAGGTCAAACAAGTTCTTAGAATGACCATTAAAATATGTGCAAAAAAAAACCCATAAAAATAGCTTTCCACAGTTCTTAAGTTTTATTTTACGCGATTATTTAATTTTTTTTCTTTCATTTATTATCACAAGTTACGTTTTATGAGATGATTTGTGATTGAAAACAGCATGTATAAAAACAATTTAATTTAATCTTATTATTTGCTATATAAATAATGTTAATTTATTCAAATAAGATAAAAAATGTCTTGGAGATTTTAAAAGATTTCGTGGGATTATATTGATTTTGTGAGATTTTAAGAGACTTTTTTATAAAAATCTTGAATGTTTTTAACAAGATTTGCTTACATTTTATAAAAGTCTTGATTGAATAACACAAGACTTTTTTATAATAAAAAAGTCTTTTAAAATCCATTGAAATCCCTCAAAATCCCAATCCAATAACCCCCTAAATAATTTTGTTCGATTTCACCCTCAAGTGCGTCACACAACATTTTGAAGTATTGTGCACTTTGATTTGCTTTAAGCCCTTACAGATTTATCCTCTGTAAAAGATGCCTCGTTGCAGTGGCGAAGCTAGAAAACTTAATAATTTTCAATTTTACAATGAAAATTTTCAATTTTGAAAAAAAAATCTCAATTTTGCCTAAATTAATCCCTACGAATCTTAATTTTACTCTTAACTAACTCGTAAAACACCAAAACTTTTATTTTACATGGAAAAATATCAATTTTGAACAAAAAAATCTCAATTTTGCCTAAAATTAATCCCTAAAAATATCAATAAAATGTGAGCTGAGCCCGGGCACTAGCCCCGTATGCCTGTATCCCTATCTTGCTTTAGCATGCTTAATCGGCATTGCCCTTTGCTATTGTTTACCCTGTATTATTGGTATTCTTTATGCTGTTGCGGAACAGGAGGTCTGCAAGGATTTGATTCTATACCAGACAATCTAATCACTGATGATGGTGATTTGGTTCATTTGGCCATGTTTGTTGATATAGAACCTGTGAGTTACACTAGTGCAGCTAAGTCACAAGTATGGAGGAAGGCAATGGAGGTAGAAATTCACTCTATTGAAATGAACAACACATGGGAACTAGTCCCATTACCTGCTAATAATAAGAAGCCAATTGCAGTCAAATGAGTTTATAAAGTGAAACAAAATGCAGATGGATCTATTGCTAAGCACAAAGCAAGATTAGTGGCAAAGGGATTTTTGCAAAAGGAAGGTGTTGACTACAATGAAATCTTTGCACCAGTTGCAAGATTCGAAACTGTAAGAACAGTAGTTCCTATTTCCTATCATCTGCAGTGGCTCATTGTTCAACTAGATGTCAAATCTGCATTTCTCAATGGGAGACTTGAGGAGGAAGTTTATGTTGAACAACCATAAGGTTTCAGAGTTAAAGGTGAAGAACACAAAGTATTGAGGCTCAACAAAGCATTGTATGGCTTGAAGCAAGCCCCAAGGGCATGGAATAAGAGAATAGATGATTTCCTGCAGCAAATTGGCTATGTGAAGTGCACTGTTGAACATGGAATATATGTGAAAGGTCGGAATCAAAGTAATTTGAGTATTGTTTGCTTATATGTAGATGATTTGTTAATTACTGGATGTAACAAAAGGGAAGTTGATAAGATCAAATATCAAATGAGTAAAGAATTTGATATGACTGACCTTGGCAAACTAAACTACTTCCTAGGCCTTGAATTCACTGAAACTAGTAGAGCTTTAGTGATTCATCAGAAGAAATATATCACAGATATGTTGCAGAGATTTAATATGCTAAATTGTAATCCTGCAAACTCACCAATGGAAACAAACTTGAAACTGAATAATGATGAAGAGGGTGAATCTGTGGATAACACTCTATACAAGCAAATGGTTGGTTGCTTGAGATATGCATGTAACTCGAGACCTGATATATGTCATAGTGTGGGAGTAGTGAGCAGATTTATGCAAAATCCAAAACAGGTTCATATGCAAGCAGTGAAGAGAATTCTGAGGTACTTGCAGGGTACTGCAAATTATGGCATTTTGTATCCTAAGCCACTGAATCACAAGAACAATTTAATTGGGTATTGTGACTCAGATTGGTGTGGTGATCAGACAGAAAGGAGAAGCACTATGGGTTATGTGTTTAGGCTATTTGATTCTCCAATCTCTCGGAGTTCAAAGAAGCAATCAGTGGTTGCACTATCCACTTGTGAAGCTGAGTATATTTCAGCTTGCAATGGCGTTGCATGTCAAGCCATCTGGCTACTATCACTGCTAAAAGAAATGAAAATCTGCTGTAATGAAGAAGTAGAGTTTATGGTTGATAACAAATCAACTATAAACTTGGCTAAGAATCCCATAGCACATGGGAGAAGCAAACACAGAAACAAAGTTTCACTATTTGAGAGATCAAGTTTCAAAAGGGGAGATTAAAATGGTTTACTGCAAAACAGAAGATCAACTTGCAGACGTGTTTACAAAACCATTGAAAGTTGAGAAGTTCAAAGAATTAAGAGGAAAACTGAAGCTAACAAGTTTGGATGTTTGCAATTAAGAGGGTGTGTTGAAGTGTAATTGCAAACATGTTATCAGAAACTGTAGCTTTATGAAACAGTTATGATAGTTTAGTTGATTAGCTGTCAAGTAATAAAGTTAGTTAAGCAATTAGTTATATTGTTTAGATTTCAGTTAGCATAAGTCAATAGCACTATATATGTGCAGTGCATTGTAATTAATATGTGTGATTGTGATTTTATGAATAAGATTCTTCCCTTGTTCTCTCAATCTCTTCTCTTCTTCTTCTTCAATATTTTCATAAGTTCTAACAAGATTGAGGTGTGTGAGTCTTTATTTAAACTATTTTTAACTTCGAATTCTAAACAATGTAAGACTTTTTAAATATACCAGAACAAATTTTAATAATTTTAATCTGAACAATTTCACAACCTAACAATATTCTCGACACATCATTTATAAAATGTCTTCAATGTATATTGAAAATGTACATTCTCTATTTTTATTTTTTTGAAAGAAGCATTCTCTGTTTTACTTGAGAATTGAAGTCTTTGCATATTGAGTAGCAACATATTCCCGGACTTAGACAAAGATGATTTTCTAATATAAATAAATAAATTCATGGACTATAGTTGCATAGTATTAGTAGTTTAGTACTAGGTAGCTTTCCATAGTCAATTGCAATGAGTCTACCCACACAATATCCGTACCTAATTCTTAATTTCACAGTCGTACACTCATTGGAAGAAGAAGCCAATCTCCTTTAATAAGTATTTAATAAGTAATCTGAACAAACCAATCTTCTTTTTCATGTCCACTCAATATCTGCAAAGGATGACAAGAGATAAAAGTGTTAGTATTTAATAAGTAAAACAATTAAATCACCACACTTGCAAATAATTCAGCATTCAAATTACAATATTCATGCTATATATTCTGCCGGAAAATTAGTAAGCAAATGAATTTGATGAATAAGAATTGATAAAACTAACTTCCTAAATATTTTTGTCACTCATATAATCTCCTTTTAGTTGAAACAAGTTGATAAGAATTGATAAACATTGCGATAGAATATGAAGATAGTCGTTTTGAATTTTTATCGTGGTAGGACAATTGTACAATCAATTTTGGAATATACATAGTTAATATTATCGAAGAAGTGTTAGTATTTAATACGGTTCAACACCATAAATGGCTAACTAACACATTATAATTGTTTGAGCTCATATAATTGTAACCACACTTATCTTTGTGACTTCATGGTGTAAGTCCTAAGTTCTTAGAAATTGGAGAAAATAACGATGCAGACAAAGAGAATTCACAAACGAATTAAGCTCATAAACTAGCTTATGAATGTTAAGCAATTATAAAAATCTGCAATATAAACAAACTTATTAAGCACAAAACAGAAACTAGCTTATGGAACAAATTCACATAAGAGTTAAACAATTATCAGCATAAAAATTAAGAAACAAATTGACAAACCCATCAGTATAAACCATAAACAAGATCACAAACCCAAACAAAACACATAAGCCATAAACAAGCTCACAAAAAGCTACAAACAATGAAGCCCACAAACTTAAAAACGATTGAGAATTTTGAAATGAATTAGGTTTGATATGTGAAGCCTGAAAGAATTTGGGAACGATTGAGAACTTTGAGTACGACTTGGGAACGGATATAGAATGATTGTGGTTTGATTTTGAGAAGTGGTTTCAATTTGGGATTAGGGTTTGTCAAAATTGGGGTTTGATTCTCCAAATTTGGGATTAGGGTTCGTCGAATTTGGATTCAATTTTGGGATATTAATTGGTTTGGTTACCATTGGAAAGAAAGAAGAATTGCGTAAGCTAACATGGGTTCTGTAACTGTGAGAAACTGAGAATTAGGATTTTTAAGTAAAGTTTAATGGTGTGTCAAAAAAAGAAGTAGAGTTTAATGGTTCGGTTCACTATAGTTGACTAGGTTTATGACGGTTCGGTTCATAATTAGAGAACCGTATTTCACAAATTGGTTCGGTTTGAGAATTGTTGCATCGGTTCAGATATCTACGGTACGGTTCATTTTGAACAGTTCGGTACGGTAAGTATAATAAATAAATGTTGTTCACCAAAACTATCAAGAAAATAAAATTTTACTTATTTGAAAAACTTAATACTCAGGACATATTGAATTTTTTTAATGAAAATATGTAAGAAATAAACATAATATTTAAAAGGGTTTGTCTAACATTTGCAATATTGCACATTATGTTAACGCAATTAAAAATTAGTAATTTCTTATTGAAAATCAACAATTACTACTTTTTAATAAATTATACATTTAATAAATACAAAAGCTCCAATACAACCTTGTTATTTTGAATTTCTTAACAAGTGCAAATTTGCAAATGATAGAAAAATCCTATTTAAAAACAATGAAATAAAATAGTTGGTAAATAATTTTTTTTATTCGTAAAAATGTTGATTTTTTTTATTTGTAAGATCAAGTGTATTAATTTAACTATTATTCTACTTTCAAATGTTTCATGTTCAAACCATTTTGCAAAAAACTTATATGTAATTTTTTAGGTACTTTTCGTATGATTGTTAATATAACAAACTATGATTTCTTTAAATTCATGATTTTCTTAAAATTTGTTACAACCACAAAAAATAAATTTATGTTAAAAACCATATGAAAAATACCTAAAAAATACATCTAATTTTTTTTCTTTTAAAACATCTAATATATAATAAAAAATTACTTTTTTTGTGGGGTGAATCATTGCCCAACCATACCAACCTCTAACTTCGCCGTTGCCTCTATATATCACTTCTATTTGGAATAACAAGTGTGTTAGGTAATAGGAAATATATTTTATGATTAGAAAAAAGGTAAAATTAATATTTTATATGAAAGTCTCTAAATATCTTCAAAACTTGTCTTTGTCATATGACAATGCAACACTTTAAATTCACACTTTGAGTACAGTGTATTGGTCCTCTTACCCGACATGCAAGAAAGTTATGTGCATAAATTGTTGCCAGGGCTTGACATTTGACGGCCCTTATTTAGTAGCACAATAATGTGCTTATACTATATAGTTGTCATTACAAATCTCACATTCAAAGCCCATTCCTTTTTTAATGTGCTATGCTTGTGGGGTATAAGGAATGCAGATTACATGCAGTCGAAAAAATGCGACTACATGCAATCGGTTATATATTTAAACTTCTTAATTATGATCAAACGATCTTAAATTTTCAGTTTAAATTGCGATTCTTTTTTGTAAGATCAAATTACGTATTTACAATCAAATAAATTAATTTTAAAATATGAATTATTAATATTAATCAAATAATTTCAAAGTCTTAATTGCACATAAGATAATTTTGAGATACAAGGGCCTTCTCTTTCAATCACTTTAAGATTCTTCTTTGGCCCTCTTTTTTTTTTCTTAGGTTATGTCCCAAAGCAACATTGATTATGAAATATGTCCCAACACGTGGCGCAATGAAATATCATATTCCCACATTTCCTTCCTTAGCCACGAGTTAACACGTGGACACTTAATGTTTTTATGGGTACTACACGTGGACACATAATGTTTTTAATACATTCTTGGTATATGATTAATGTTGAGTTGAGTGAAGGGCCCGTTTGTTTTCAATTTATTTTTTTTAGTTTGATTTTTAGGTTTTCCAACTTTTTTTTTTGAGCAAATAGTTTAGCTAGCTATGATTTGTATGATACTATTTCCAAAATATACAATTTTAAAAATACTTCTCATGTTGAAAATGATAACTATTTATCATGAAAAAAAGAAATTAAAATGATAACTATTTTGATTTCATTTGATATATTTTTCTCTATAAATGTTAACTTTTCTATAATGATAAGGATAAAAGAACCTAAATATTTTCTTATATATAATATGAGATAGGAAATTGTATGTCAATTTTAAGATTTAAAATGTGTCCCCCAGCCCTTGTGCATTGTGGTTTTGACACATAATTTGCATGACCACATTTTTTATTTTCATCTGATTTGGTGGCCATGCATGTCAAGCATCATTTATAAAGCTTTACAAATGCAAGAATTCATATGCTTTATTTTGAAAACCATATAGAAATGGTTATAATTCGATTGTACGTAGGGTACACATTTGTGCTTGAATTTTAGTAATTACAATATATTTATACGTTAAAAGATATGAAATGGTTATTATATTGTACTTGGATTCGATTTTGGCTCGAAAAAGGCTTCAATACTCAATATCCACTAATTATAATTGTACGTTATATGATATGATATATGATATATCCATGAAAATACTATATAATGTGCTTAAAAAAAAAATACAGTACTATATAATGCACTAGATAATGGCATATGTTGTACATCACGTGCAAAGATATTTATTACCCACTAAATGAGTGTACATGGAAATTATTGATGTGCCATATAGTATCAGTTCATAAAGTTATTTTTCAGCCACAAATTCACACAATAATAGAGATAATTTGGTGGTTGACGTGAAAAAACCATGCAAGTGCTGTTTTTTCTGTTAAAAAGTTTCTGTTACTGTGGGTCCCATATTTATGCAAAATTATTGGTTTAAATGTGTATTGAAAAAAATTTCAGTCCACATGCATAAGATCTTAGGTCAATTTTTTTTTTAACAGCAAAATATTATTATTAATAATTGATCTCTATACAAGATGTTCAGAGATCGAGATAAATGAAACTATATAATAGAGGTCAATTTTGAAAATAACCAACTTACATGAATATTGATAACTTCTCTATATAAATTTTTTTTTTTTTTGTCGAGATCGGGGTATCCACCGCCGAATGTAGTGACTAATCCCTCGATAGATTGGAAACACCTCGATAAGTGGGATAGCTGACCCAAAGATTTAAAACTGCTCCATACCCAAAGTGAGGATCAAACCTTCGACCCTTGGTTAAGAGATGATGAACCCCAACCGTTCAACCACACCCCTTGGATTATATAAAATATATTTAAAATATAATACCTAATTTATTTTTTCTAGAATAAATTATAAATATAAAAAAAAATTACTTTTTAGTCTATAATATCAATTAGATATATTACATTATTAATGAATCTAATTAAAACGTAAATTTTTTTCTTATATTTAGGACTACTGGACTAGATGAAGTAGTAGCATTTTTTAAGATGAAATACAATATATTGAAAATTATCTAGAAAATATCATGCATATTCAACAATTTGGTTAAAAGGAAAATCATACTATAGAATATTGAGTTAAAATTAAAACATACTATATCCATCCTGAAATATAAGGGAAAAAAATTATTTTTTTTGTCTCAAATATAAGAGAAAAACTATTTTTAAGAATATATTTTTTCTTATTCTCATAAAATTAAATGCAAATTGCATTTAATTTTCATTCTCTCTACTTTTCTCAATAAACAATAACCAATAAAAAATGATTTTACACATTCTTATGCAACTTATTTATAAAAAAAAAATCTCACAAAACCATATTTCAAATTCTCATGATTATATTTTCTTAATAAGTAAGATTATTTTTCTCCCTTATATTTTAGGACAGAGAGAATACATAACTAGTGGAATTACGAGGTCACACTTATAGTTATATGTTAAACATTCATTTATAACTGATGAATTCTCTAAGCGTTTATTAGTTTAGCATTGCTTCTAATGTTTCACAAGGGCCAAAAAGTAGTTTTTAAACATGTATTGGTTTAGTTTTACAAAATCAATTTTCATATCCAAAAACAATTCTTTTTGAAATCAAGAATTTTAGATTTTGAGTTTTGTAGAATCAATTTTACATTCAATTTTGTACTTTTGGTTGTTAATTATCATACTTTTGATAATTATACATTCAAAAGCAATTTCGATCAAAATTATCCAAACAACATTCTATTTAATCAATTTTGCATTATTGCAGCTAAACATAAATCAATTCTTTAAACTCAATTATGTCAAATTCTATTCTGTCAAAATTAATTTTATTCACAGAAGAACCAAACACACATTAAATTAAGGAGGGAGATTAAGGGAGGAGTATTGGATTGAGATTTTGAAAGATAATTTTATTGAAAAAAGTCTTGAAGATTTTAAAAGACTTTGTAGAATATATTAGTTTTGTGGGATTTCAAAAGACTTTTTACGATCTAGATTCTTAACATAATTTTTTTTAGGATTTGGTAGGATTATAATACAGATTTTTAAGATTTCAAAATATATTACAGATTTTTACGATTTTGAAGGATTCAATGAATTCAAACATAAAAGGAAACAATAACAATAGGAATTTAATTTATTTTAACTACAAAGTTATTCTAACATTATATTTTTCTAAATAACATTTCTTCACAGTAGGTTCAACTTGACATTCATCTAAACGATATTCTTTGCGAAAAAATTATGAAGTTCTGCAGATACCAATAAAAACGCTGCTTATGTCTTAAATAAAAATGGATGTGCTGACTTAAAAAATTTTGTTAACCGCGATTTAAAATTATCAAATATTAACTGAGTAATAATAATAACAACAAATATTGCCAAAATATTACAATAATAATAATAATAATAATAATAATAATAATAATACAATAACTAAAAAAACTAAAAAATTAACAATACACAAGAAAAAAACAAATAAACAAGAGTCTCATGAAATTTCATGAATTTTGGTGAGATTGTTGTGAAGGTGTTTTCTTTGTATTTGTAACTAAAAACCCTCTCAAAATTCTTTCTGTGAAAGAATCCATTAAAATCCGGAGATTTTTGAACAACAAGAGACATTATCGAATATCGTAGATTTCGTTGCCTTGAAAAAAATTCTTAATTGTATTGATGGAATACCAATAGATTTGTTTAGAATTTATAAAAATCTTAATTGAATACCATAAAGATTATTTTATCATAAAAAAATCTTTTAAAACTCTTTGAAATCTTAAATGAATACACCCCCTAAAAGTTTGGAGTGATGCTAAAGGCATTGTGATAAATTTATCCCCTTACTTATTTCAAGGCCCAATAATACTTTGGGCTTATGTTGGTATAATATATGTCTAGCTCTCCTTTATATTTTCCTGTTGAAACATTATTATCCATGTTTTTTTTAACAGCAAATATGATATTATTAATAATTAGATCTCCGCATAGAATGAACAGAGATCGATAAAAGATAAACTACAAAATAAAAGCGCCATATATAAACGGAGCACCGATGAAAAATACTAAAACAGACACTACCCGATAGAAGTCCAACTTTAATCTCATTCGTGGAGAAACACTTATCAGCTTCATGACCAGCAGAGAAGACATCAACCCGACCCAAAAAGATGCTACTAAACCTTAACTTCCGATCTCAAATCAAAAGTGACCAGCCCATTAGAATTCAAAAGGCAACAGAGCAATGATAGATAGAATACTTAGACATATTAGTCTCAACGTGTAGTCCGCCTCCAAACAGTCACTACCGACGCGATAGAGGTCAACTAGATACAAAGAAATCTGTAAATCTCAACAGATTTGGAAACCATCAGAGACTCAAAAAGAGTCTTGCAAATCTCAATAGATTTGAAAGCGGTTAGATAATCAAGTAAGTAGGAAACCAATCACATGCGACATTAACCACATACCGGCAGTTCCAAATCCAAACACTACCAACAACCACAACCACCACTTCCACTACCACCACAACACCTCCAACAACCACCATCACCCCAACTCAAAACCAACTAACTGCCACAAATTCCATCAAACCACCGCCAAAGCCACCGATGAAGGGAGCAACTGCGGCAAAACCAAGATTCACCGAAAACCACCCGAAAATCTTTAGTTTCGCGCCAACACCCAAGCAAAACTGAACCAATACCAACACTGTCGCCGGAGCAACGGAAACCACCAGATGCGCCAACGCCGAAGCAAAACCGAGTCACCACCAACACCATTCCGGAGCAACGAAAACCTCCTTCTTCCCCCAAAAATCAACAACCATCATCAGAACCATCACCGCATGAGAGACTGTGGTGGCTGAAATAGAACCGAAAAAACAAACCACCTATCACCACCGCGAGCGAGAGAAGAGATTTAGACGCACAACCACTTGTGCCAATCCGGACAACGGTGGTACGGTGGGCTAGCGCCGCTCATCGCACCATATTTATTATTATCCATGTTATCATCAAAACAATTCAAATCATTTTTTTTGTCTTAGATGAAGACATGAAGTGGTAATCCACTGTAATTCAAATCATTTTGATATGTGTGTTTTTCTTTAATCTTCAGCGGTTATATGATTATGTAATATGATAAGATGTATCCATAAATTGTGAAGTTAAAGTTATGAGAAAAATATTTTGTAAAATTAAGAGCAAATGAAATTGTAAAAGTAAAATTGAGTGCAATATTTTTAAATGACAATTTATAGGAAGAAGAATTTCAAAGCTATAAAAACTGATAAAAGAAATAAATGGTGAGTAATGGTTTTATAATTAGGGTTTTTATATATGTCATGAGTAGTGCTTTTACTGCTTATTAGTCTTTACTGGTGACTAATTTAATCTCTTTTAGAAAACTTGTTGAACATATAAAGTTAGTATTCTTTTCAGAAGTGAACTTTTATGCTTTTTCTATGTTGTTTTTTCCCTTCCTCTGTCTCCAAAGGTTATAATTAATTTAATTCCTTTCTAATTTAATAGATTAGACGACACTGACCAAACTTTTTATAATGCTCACTTTTTTTTATTCTTACTCATCTCAAATTTAATAAATATGAATTTCAAACTTCAGAAAATTGGTCTAGAAATTGTGATCATATCTACAACTTTTAGTTTAACATACAAAATTATCAAAATTGTTAGCTAGGTTGAATATCGTGATCGAGAATCAAATCTTGAATCTTCTACTAATGTATGTGAATTTTCATATAGCTATTGTCATTTTGTTTGTCTATTAAAATAAATCATAATGTTAATTTGGATATCTAATGGATAGTGAAATAAAATGAAAAATAGTTATTCATTCCTTGTATTTGGGATTTCTTCAAAAGTAACAATAGGATATATACATTTCTTTACCTATCTTTCAAGATTAGAATCATATGCTTGAGTGCTTGATGGCATTTTTCACAAGCTATATATATACATAAATATCTATTTTACTTCCACTTTGTGTGCTAAACTATTTGGTAGGAACATTAATCTAATAGTGTTATTCCTTTTTGTTTTTAAGGAATAAGATTATTACAACTCAAGTATGAATCAACTAGTAGAAACTTTAATTAATTTATCCCATTCTCCAAATCACTATGCTGAAATGGGAAAATTAATCTTATCTTATATTTCTAAGTATGAGTTAAATATCACTACAACAATATTAACATTTGTAATTGTCATCCTTGGGAGTCTCTTGTTTCAAAAAAAATTCCTTGAGAGTCTCTCTATTTTTACAAATTATGTGTCAAACCAAAAGCCCAAGCCCACGGTCAAGCCCACGTTCACAGACTATAAACGTACAAGATCATGGATTGTTAGAGATATCCATGGTGGTAAGCCCATATTGGATAGATTGAAGGAAGATTTCATTAAAGCTAATGTAAATCCAGCAACATTAGATAACACTGAAAAAGTTTTGGAGGCTTTGCTTCAAGAAGAATATCTTGATTTAATAAAGCTTCAGGTACATCAAAATATTTTCCAAATTCTTTTATGCTAAGATTTATCATTAAACAATATCAAACGTTTGTTACTAGCGTAGTGTGATATAAGTAATAGATATTTGAATCTGTTTAGCATTTGGTTTAGAGTTCGATCTCTTAATAATTTGTTTAGCGGAGGATATATATACCTTAAAATTTAGAATATATGCATCGTCATTTACCAAATTGTCGCATGAAAACAAATAACATATTAACATCGAGCAATAACAATAGCAATATAATGTGATCATATTCTAACTATGAGCTTTGTTGCAATGCATTTTAAAGGAAATTGTGGCGAAGCTGGAAATGAGCGGAAGCGAAGATTCTGCGGTTAAAATACTTGAAGAGGCTGTAAAAAGGGTTAGCAGTGCAAACAAACGGCATCAAGCCTACGAGATTGAAATGTTCTTAGTAGAAATGCTTATCTACAAGGTTAAAAAAACTTGATTTCTCAATATTTTATTAACAATTTTATTTGTAAAATTTAAGTTGAGTTACACTTTTGACCAATAGCAATCAGAGGGTTATTATGAAGAGAAAAAAATTAACCTTCATCAACGTACATTTATAATCTAATGGATTATAGAAAAATGTTAGATCTTATTGGAATGAATATCTTGAAACTTTACATGTCAATTATTAGATATTTTTGAAATTTTAATGACCTTATAAACACATTATTTCACGATGGTGTTGCAAATGACATAGAAATGTGTTATTTTCTTGTGAAACTTTACTATTATCTATTTATTTATGAAAAGAGATCTTCAATTGACAGAGAGAGCTCGAAAAAGCCTTGAACTGTCCATGCTTGAAAGATGACTCACTTCAAGATGCTCGACGCCCACTATACAAGGTATTGTGATTATTACTCCATCCGTCTCAAAATAATTGTTTTTTTTAAGATTTTTTATTTGTCTCAAAATAATTGTCACTTTAGAATATCAATGTAATATTTATTATTTTTTTCATCATTATATCTTTATTTATTGAATTTTATCTACTTAACTACTCCACTAACTACAATTAATAAGAGTGTTTTAATAAATTATACTAATTTAATCATTAAAATCAACACAATTAATTATTTTAGAAACCTTCAAAGACTATTATTTTGAAACAGAAAGATTATAATTATTATTATTATTATCATTATCATCATCTTTTACGCGCAAATCTAGAGATTAATCGAAGTTCCATTTTACAGTTTGGCTCCTTTGTTTACTTAATAACAAAAATCAAAATTATAAGATGTCAAGTTGAATTTACTCATGGGTTCCTTGTCTTTGCTTTGTATTTTACAGGCAATTATACATCAAATGAAGGGAAACAAGGAAAAAGCTCGTGAATGTTGGGAAGAATTCCTCACAGTACGAGATCCAACATACTTTGTTGATCAAAACAGAGATTCTTATACATTCGACGAGTTCAAAACAAAAGTGAAACACCTTAAAAGTGCAATAAAAAAATTGCATGGGAAAAATGAACACAAGAACGTGTAAATGTGTGATCATTATGTGAGATAATAGCTAGATCATAGTACATACTCCATAGAGTATTAATATTTAACAATTTACTTTTATTACATTACAGTTGATTGAATTGATTTATTTGAACTTATATCTACTGACATAAATTTGTGAGATTGTGTTGAAAGAATTTATGAAAACGGTTTATGATATTTTCCTAAACTATTTTCAGCTTATTTAATTTCAATAAACTCTTTAAGGGAGATGATGAAAACATGCCTCATACTAAAACATGAATAACAAGTCCTCATCAGCTAACTCAATTGGTAAAGAACATCGCACAGCTAGACTACTTGACCAAAAAAAAAATATGAATAACAAGAAGATGAATATGACATGATAGTGGTTGCACAAATACATTTTAAAACGTGTGTGAACACACTAAACTTTGAATTTGATTTCCCCCCGCCAATTTACATAAATTGGATGCAAAATTATATCATACATTGACATGAGTTGCACACCCATATTATTAAGTATATCGATCAATATATGATAGTTTATTGAATAATTTATTTTCAATTGTTCTCGTGCACTAGAGAAAATATGAAATGATTTAGAGATAATTTTAGAATTTTGGCTTATAGAACTACAGCCTTAAAAGTGTCTGTAATTTTATAGAGACTCATGTGGTTTGTTGAAGCGAAACAACTCTTAAAAAAAGATCTACATGTTGAAGAATAAATCATTGATGCAACCGATTTGATATACAATGTGTGTAAAGTCATTTCAGACCACAATCTAATGTTGAATACTTAATTGTTGATTGTATCAAATCAAATTGTATCACGAACAACTGTTTGCATAATTTTATGGAAACTTAGGATTATAGGAATGATTGTGTTTTTAATCTTAAAATTAAAAATCTCCATTGAGATAGTCACAAAAGTCAATTTGTACATCCAAGACTTAAATTCTACACATGTTTTGGGTCATGTAGATGTCCCTCCCCATTAAAATTTTGAGAATCATAATGTTAGGAATGATTGGTATACTATATTTGTTGATGCAGGTTGTATGACAACACCTTGAATGACAATTCTTATTTTGGTTTACTATAGTAGCAAATTGTCATATGATTAATTCTCAATTTTCTAGTTGCTCAATTGTTCATGTGAAAAGAAATGTGATTCTTTATGCGCATCTCTTTAACTAAGTTTGTTTTATCTTTTTTTTAACTAAGTTTGATTTTTTTTACCACCGGCTGGTCCACTGAGCCAACTAATTTGTTTCAAGGCGAGTTGTGTCATCAAGTGATTTTAATCCACTCCTAAATACAATTGCGGGATCGAACCGTAATCTTTCTAACGTTTGATCTTCTATTATTCATTTGATTGCTTAAAGAATTGTCTTTTCCAAAAAAAAAACCAATCTACCAATTAAAGATGGATCAAAATGCGGTTTACCAACATAGTGTGGCACAAGTTGTAGATATTTAGACTCCTTAACTATTTAGTTCTGGGTTCAATCTCCAACCGGTGCGTATGGAGAAGCATCTGTTGGGAGAGATCAACCCCTTAAAAGAATTTTAGCTATCTCGGGGAGATTATGCTCAGTAGTTGCACGCAGAGGATACGTTTGGTTTACAAAAAAAAATTCAATTTTATTAATTCTCATTAAAACAGTTCAACTTTAACTAAATTTTTATTAAGATAAAGTAGAACTTAATTAACTTACAAGTTACAAATTAGGTTTTTCCTTTAGAATAATACAAAATTAGGTTTTGAATCAACCCAATAAAATATATACAAACTTTTTTTATTTGTTTTTTATGCAAGTTGCTCTAGAAGAAATGCCACTTAGTTATGAACAAAATTTACATTGTTGATGAAATTCACAAGTAACTCTCTCTTTGTGCCTCATTGAATTCAACAACATATGATCAAAATCACATTCTTCATTTCACAAAAAGTGAAGAAAAAAAATGTGAAATCCCAATCAAATCCATGGCACAAAAATCCCAACAAATAATCACTTTTTTATTATTATTACTTCTATGGGGAAGCTAATAACAACTTCCAAACCTCTCATTCTCAAATCAAAACTTCTCTGTTTTTCACTTTTCTATCTCTTCACAACTCTCTTTCTTGCACTTTACACAACTCTCTCTCAATCCAAATGCTTCTTCAGATCATCACCTTCAGATCCCATTCTCAATTCTCTCTTCAATTACCCTTCTTCTTATGGTGAACACAAATATGCTGTTCCAACAACTCGTTCAACGTGTTCTTTTCCAATTTTCTTTTCAGGTAATTTCACAATGACCCTTCATGTTTTTATGATCAAGATCATAACTTTTTGTTATTGGGTTGTTGATTATTGATTCAGATTATTGGGATGTTGTGGAAGAAATCGAGAATTTAAGGAAGAATTTTCGAGGTTATGACCGTGTTTTAAGGTATATGCAGAGGAATGCTGATAGTTTTGGTGGCAATCTTAGCACCATTACGAGGTTTTCTTATTTTAATCATCGAAATGATAGTGCTGATGTTCCATGTGGATTTCTCAAGGAATTTCCAATCAGTAATTCTGGTTAGTTCTGCATGAATCACTTGTTTAGATCTCAATTCAATTGGAAATATTCAATCATCATGTTTCTATTGGTTTAAAATCGCTATCTCAATAAAAATTTCGTCCGAATTGTAATCTTTGATATCATATAGAGTACATGTTTGGATTGTCGGTGTGGCAGAATCACAGTGATTTCAACAAAAACTATACTTTGAAGCTTTACAGGTGTAACCGAGGTTTTGTGGAACTCGCTATTTATATTAGCGGCGAAGTGATCACTCTGATATTCACCGCCAATTCAAACATACATAGAATTGCACTTAATGCGATTTAATTTCAAATATGATATAGTCATAGATACATCAAAAACATTTATGTCGCACTTGCAGACCTTTTTTTAAAACCTCAAATTTAGATGAGATTCTTATATACGGAAAATGTTTGTTCCATGGAATTTTTTAGATCAAAATGCCTAGAAATTCATAATTCATTGTCAAGTTTTGTTTTTATTTATTATTTAAGATTGTAATTTTGGTTATGTTGTGTACATTTTTTTTATGCAGACAGAATTGCCATGGAAAAGTGTGACAATGTAGTAGTAGTTTCAGCAATCTTCAATGATCATGACAAAATAAGACAACCAAAGGGACTTGGATCCAAAACACTAGAAATTGTATGTTTCTTCATGTTTGTGGATGAAGTTACCCTCAAAGGTCTAGAACATCATGGAATGATTTCAACAAAATCCAAAGAATACAAGATAGGTGTATGGAGGGTTGTGAAGGTATCAACACAAAATCTGTATCAGAGTCCAGCAATGAATGGAATTATACCAAAATATTTAGTTCATAGACTATTTCCAAATTCACAATTCAGTATTTGGATTGATGCAAAGTTGCAACTCATGGTTGATCCTTTGTTGTTGATTCATTCACTTGTTATAAATGAGAATGTTGATATGGCTATATCAAAACACCCTTTTTATGTTCATACAATGGAAGAAGCTATGGCAACTGCTAGGTGGAAGAAATGGTTGGATGTTAATGCCTTGAAGGTGCAAATGGAGACTTATTGTGAAAATGGAATGGAACCATGGAGTCCTAGCAAGAAACCCTATCCATCAGGTAACTACTCTTTCAAACCGCTAGCAGATCAAATACACACTTAAAAAATAAATATATGAAATAATACAGTTTTACACAATCATCAAATAACAATTATTTATTCTATCAAATCCTCTCGCTATATCCCACCTTAAAATTCAACAAAGTCAAGTATTAACTTTCTGAAAAATACTTGATTCTGTTGAATTTCAGTGTAAAGTTAATTTACACTGACATATCATATTCATTAAAGTCTAGCTAATGTTGTCATGTGTGCACACAAAATTTGATAAGTGTCCTGTTCCAATTGGCTATGGCAGATGTACCAGACAGTGCATTAATATTGAGGAAGCATGGAGTAAGAAACAACCTATTTTCTTGTCTAATGTTCAATGAGTTAGAAGCATTTAATCCAAGAGATCAATTACCTTTTGCATTTGTTAGGGATCACATGAATCCCAAAGTGAAGATGAACATGTTTGAGGTGGAAGTTTTTGAACAAGTAGCAGTTGAGTATAGGCACAATCTTAAGAGAAGTGATGGGACCAGTTTGAAGAAAATGTCTAGTTCAAGAAGAACCAAAAGGGCTAAACCAGATTTGTATGGTAATAATGGTACCTGTTGTGGTGGGTGCCACAAGTATCTTTCTACTATGTGGGGTGTATCCAATGATTAATATTTGATGCAAGAAGTCAAAACAAAAACTAAAAATAAAAAGAACCTTAATAGTAAAAGTTTTTCTTATCTAATGAAAAAAATTAGGTGACTTGACTCATAGAGCTCATCAGATTAGGACAAAATTTAGGACTTGAAGTGTATTATTAAATGTACTTATAGATTATATATTTGCAAGTCTTCAAATTTTTAACAGAATTATATTTGCGTATTTGTAAAATAATCAATTTCTTATCAAATAGATTGATGTCTGTTGTTATTTAATAGTATTAGTTAGTACATATTTGGCTTAATTTTTAAGTACGTAAGTATAATTAGTTGTTAAGTATACAAAATTTGTATATTATATGTCCATATTATTAAAATGTTAATCCCTAACATTTTAATAACATCACTTTATTTTTTGACGAAATTTTAATAACATCACTATCACTTGTTATTAAGATAACAAGTGATTTTATTGATTTTAATAACATCACATGAAAATTGAAGAGTAGTAATCATTCAGAGTTGGCTCTACCATTAAAATTATTAGACTCTTATAATATGAAAAACCAATGTTTATCCTACCTTGAATAATTAATTCTAGTAAAAATAATCTATGAAAAACCAAAAAGACTACTATGATTTACTAAAATCATTGAGATAAAAACAAAAAGAACATTTATTTTATAGTGAGCACAATTTTTAATTAAATAGAGAAAAGCTGACAACCTGTTACAAGCTAACAGGAATGTTCCATCCTTCCTTCATTCGTCTCTTTTGTATTTATTCCTTTTCGAATCTTCTCTTAATTAATTTGCTTTTAGTATTATTTTAGTTTTAAATTGTTGCTATTATTTTAAGGTGTGCAAAAAACAATAGAATCATTATATGAGAATAAACGATTTCTTTTAATAATGAAAGGTTAACGTAATCCATAGGTAGCTTGAAACGGAGAAAGCAATGGAAACTCTTGAATCAACGTATGATTATGCACTCTTTGACTAAATACATCTAGAAGGATAAAAGGAAGAGTAATATAGTAACAAAACTTGTATTCAAAGTTTAAACTTTAAATTATGCTATTGTAAAAGTCATGTTGTTACACATACACATGTGTATTTTGCAATCAAATCTTTTGGTGCCTAACATTCATTCTTTTTTTATAAATGGTGCCTAACATTCATTTTAGAACAACTAAATAGAATAATTTATGTAATTAATGACACGAAAGGATGCGAGAAAAGGTGTTTACTTAAGGGGTGAGAAAATGTTTTTGGATAGGATGATCATTGTTCGATCATCTACATTTGAAATGGGCTGAAATTCACTTTATGTTAAGATTGACCCTAAAACCAGATTAAGTTAGTGATAAAAATTTAAAAAAATTAGTTTTTGGATAGTCACGATAGTAACATACACACAATGATATATTCGAATAGTAAAAAAAGTAAGGTATACATTAGTCTCTAGTCTCATGTAAAAATCACACACTTAAGATAATCTATTTTCAAATAAATCTATAAAAATAAATACTCATGATATATTATTATAGACCACAAACATTACTTCTCCTCCAAGCCAAATCCTAAATGACACTAACTTTTTTTTACCAAAAAATGACACTAAATTATGCTTAAATTCATTTCATCAAAGAACCACAATGGTCATATGAATGGCTAACAAAATGATGAGGATATATTGTGTAGTGTCACGAAAATCATGACAATATTTGAACGGTTTCTCTCATCACTATAATAATGTGATAGAATTCAACTTCATCCTTATTTTAACTACCACACCCTTTAGCCCCACAAAAAGTGTCATTGGTCCCTCCCTAGCTAGCTAAAAACAACACGACCATTTTTCTTCATATTCTAAATCTAGTATTTCCATAAAAAAACTTCTCATCTCATTGAACCTAAAACTAGTTCTTTTTCCAATATGAGCAAGGAATCAAATATATCAAGCAACAAAGAAAAAACATGGCATGCCAACAACATGAAATAATAGAACAACATAGGCATGAGGCAGATATATACGAGGGAGAAGATATTTGCAAGGAAAAATCACGTCTTCTCCTAGATGAAATTATGCTTCCTAAAGGATTGCTTCCTTTGGATAACATTTTTGAAATGGGTTACAATCGTATCACCGGTTTCGTGTGGCTCAAGCAAGCACAAAAGAAGGTGCACCGGTTCAATGACATTGGCCGCACGGTTTCCTTTGATACGGAGGTCACTGCCTTCGTGGAGGAACACCGCATGCGAAGGATCACCGGTGTTAAGACCAAAGAGCTATTCGTATGGATCACCATATCGGACATCTCCGTTGATGATCCTTCTTCTAATAAGATATCGTTCTCCAATTCCTCTGGTATTGCTAGGTCGTTTCCTATCTCAGCCTTCAATCTCCAAGAAGAACACACATCACATAAACATCTCCATACAAAATCAACAACAAACTTTATTTGATTTTTTTCCTTTTCTTTAGGATACTTTAATTAGGGTTGAAAGAATGAATTACATATTTAATTTATATACTTCTCAAATTTGTATATAATTTATTTTTTGTAGATAAAGATTTGTATTTTAATAATATAGGATTTGTTATTTTTTTAGCTTGAATTTGCTTAGATATTTAATATTTAATTAAAATAGTTATTCAACATTTACTTAGTCTAATAAGAAAGGTTTTATTAACGCGTATATTAGATTCAATAGGCAACAATAAAAAAAATGTATTTTATGGCAGGAACATCATATTTTATATGCAATGGTCGGGGTTCGAACTCCGGACACCCCACTGATTTATCAGGGTAAAATTTTTAGTTATTAGACTACTTGACCAAAAATTATATTTTTTTTGATAAAAAAAACTATTTTCTCGGTAACAAAAATTGAGTAAAATTAAATTATCCAAAAAAGGTAAAAATGTAATTATTTTTCAATAACAAAATTGACTAGTTTCCCTTATATAATTTATTTTTGGACTCAATTTTGTTTTGGTACAATTTTCTGACTCAATTTTAAAATACTTAAAAAAGAAGGAATAATCAACTATATATATAGAATAGAAAATTATTCTTTAACCCCAAATATGCTCATAGGCCCCCAATAAAAGAATAATTTTAATTAAGGATATGTGAATATATTGAATATATTAAAGAACTTTTTTTACACACATATAAAATAAAGGACCTAAAAATATAATTTCTAAAAGTAAATGATATTTTTAGTCACAAAAAAAAAGTAAATGATATTTCCTCAAAAGATGTTTTAATCCATCTCTTTAGTATTTGGCTATCTCTTCAATCCTCTATTTAAAGAGATCAAAGTCTCAAGTCTCAACTCAAATTAAACTCATTTATCTCTTTATAAAAAAAAAACACAAAATCCATTATTAACAAGTAACAACCATCATCAAACCAAATCAATGGCTTTTCGTGACTACTTTACAATGTTTCTATTCTTCTCATTGTTCTTGTGTTTTCTAAGCACAACATCATCAGAGACACCTCGAGGACCTAGACGAAACAATGTGACCGTTCGTTTAACAAATGAGTTACCTAACAACACCTTAGGGCCTCTCACAATCACTTGCAACAAAGAGGTAGAAACCACTATTAATGTGAATGGTGTGTATCAAGAATCCTTTCCCTATTTTGAGCGATATGTTGTATGCAATGTGACATGGTCACATCTGTTCGGTAATTTTGTCGCGTACGATGGTTGGCAGACTCCTGAGTATGGAATCACTTTTTGGTATGCGAGAAAGGATGGTTTCTATCAGACTTTTACTCGTTCTTTGCATAACGAGAAGCTTGTTGCAACATGGAAAACTAAATGATGATCATGCTCTTTGAAAACCTCTAGCTAACTCAGCTGCATATATCTCATATCATATTGAACATCTTAATTACATAATATATATGTATTGAACATTTTACAAATTATATATTACATATTATATATCTCATATTATATATTACATATTACTAGTCTCCATTGATTTATTTTATTTGAAAGTAAGCAAAAAATAATAAGAAGAACGCGTCGTATAACATGTACTATCGACTAATTTCTTTTTCTTTTTGTTGGATTACGTTTGTTTTGTTAGATAATTTAGTGGCTAGAATTTCATCTATAAAAGTGAATATGTAGGCGTATCAGAAATCGAACCCCGATCGCTGCACATCATGTGCAAATGTTCAACCAATTAAATTAAGCTCACAAAACTGTTGGATTACTATACTTGAATCTTGATTAATATTTCAGTTGCAACGTGATTGGTAGAATCATTAATATCCAAACCAATTGCAAAAAAATAAAAACTGCACAAAATTAAATGTTACATTATACTCCTTCCCTCTGTTCCTAAATAACTGTTACATTTAATCAGTTTATGTATGCCAATTCATATATTTGATCATTAATATATTTAGTTATGTATTATGAAAAATTATAAAAATTAAATTTATATTTTGAAAATATTTATCGAGACAAATTGAATAACATTTTATATGTTAATATTATTTACTTTTATATATCAATAAAAATATATGGTCAAAATAAATTATATAAATAGTGCGCACATAGCTCAAACGAGCGACACTTATTTTAGAACAGAGAAAGTAAAATATTTTTGACTCAGCCTATATACATTTTATAATTTTTCTTTCGTTCACCTCCCGTGTGCAGGTCACCGGACCAAGTTCAGTGCCAATTATCACACTAACTAACGTTTCATAAATTAATTTGTTTTATTTTTTTGTATTGATTTTTTTGGTACAAACTGATTTATATTTATTTATTAACATATATATACGTGTAACAGTTTTCGGTTTTATGCTAGTATCAATTGAATGTTACTATTATTTAACTATTGATTGAATATGGCAAACTGATAACAAATTTTATGCCTCACGTTATGTTGATATGTGGTATTGAATAACTTCTTATTAAAGTTTTTGTATTATGTTAGTTGGCTCAGTGATTGACGTTGGATCCGCAACTATATTTAAAAAGAAATTGAAACTATTTTATATTTTTCTGTTAAAATTCGTCCCAAACTATATTAAACGGTGAACTAAATTAAAATAGTTGTGAAAACAAAAAAAATATTATACGGTATTGAATCTCATTTGTATTGTTGGTCTTAGCCTAATGTGATGATCTAAATTTAAGTGCATGAGATCTATATATATATAGCACTGTTACGGAGAGTTTTACACTTACGGGAGAGATATTATGATTTCTCAAATGTGACTCTTTTTATTTTAAAGTTATAATGATAATGATCTTGCGTCAAAAAAAAAATGATAATGATCTTACTAAAAATTGTAAATGTCTTGACCAAAATATAGAAATTCGAAATGTGATAAATTATAGAATATACTTATTTGAACTCATTTAATTTAATAAAGCAACTTTAATTAAAGTGTGTTCTTACTTCTTAATAATTGTTTTGACTAATAATAGTATAATCTAGTAAAAAACAATAATAATATTATAGTTTAATAATAATGCTTTATAAATATTTAATAATATTAGTCAAAAAAATTATTTAATAATAATTAATTTCAATATAATTAAGTTTATTCATTTATAAAAGGTTATACAATTTAAAATCCTAAATTTCTTTTTCTATTTGCAAAAAGTAATTATCTTATATCAAAAATGGTAAATTCTTTAGCATTATTCAGCTGAGATTGTTTTAGGTATCGGTACCCTATAAGCAATTCATTTAAAATGTTAACTTTATAAATATAGATTAATATAAAATATGATATGATATTGAATTGAATTTTATCTACCAAATACTTATCTTTTTTGTATATTGAAAAATATGATTTTTTTTATTTTGATCAATAAAAGGCATATTATTAGCGACAATTCATTTTATAGATTCATTGAATAACTGATGATTTGGTCAATATTACAAAATCAAATACACTAGTTATATATTTTTTTTGGTAAGATACACCAGTTATTCAATCAATTTAAAAAGTGAATTTCTTTTATAAAAATAAAGTAAAAAAGAATTATATAATTATGTGATTTAAATATTAAATTGAATAGTAAGTAATAATAGTTTAAAGACTAAGTTAATTGCATAAAAAAAGAGACTAAATTAATTAATGGTTTATTTCATTGAAGTAGTATATAAAGAGATACTATATCCTCAAATCTCAACACACTACATACTCATCCATCATCAAACCAAAACAATGGCTTTTCATAAACATTTTGTTTTGTTTCTTGTCTCCATTTTGTCTTTGTGTTTTCTAACCACAACAACACAAGGACAAAGTAGTCCTGGCCAATATAGTGTGAGTTTTTACTTCAAAAATGAATTACCCAACAACACTTTAGGGCCTATCACATTCACTTGTTTCAAAGAAAAACACCCTATTCAAGTTTATAAGAATGTTATGTTCGAACATAACTACCTATTTTTTGACAAAAATCTTATTTGCAATGCTACATGGTCACAATTTTTCACCACTTTTGTTGCTTATAGAGTGGATGATCCAGATTATCCAAGGAGTAAAGTCACTTGGGGTTATGCTAAAGAAGACGGTATTTATCAACGTTATTCTCCGTTAGCTGATAAGAAGCTTATTGCAACATGGAAACATAAATCATATGAATGATTTTGTTTCATTTCAAAACTTGTAGTATTCTCTAAATAATATTTATTAATGTTCAAAATAAGCATTAGCAATTTATGTATGCTATATGTTGCTCCTATAGTTAAGTCTTTGATTTTATTTCAATTTTTGCGTCTGAAGCCATGCTAGCCGATTTAGTTCTTTCTCATCGTAAAAAGTTGATATGAGGGACAGTTGAAACTTTAACACCACATGAATAAACTAAATGATGTCACCTCGACATATATTTGAAAGAAAATTGAGATGAACGAGAACTAGCAAATCACAGAGAGTTTACAATAAACCAAAATTTGACGATTATAAGCACAATTCGACAATGTAGAAAATAGTGTTAGTAGATGTTCGCATGTTCTATATTTTCAGTAGTTAATTACAAGTTACATCTAAGTTTCACCCTTCTAAAGAACACATAAATACCATCTAAAAACTTTTAAACTCAACATAGAATATTGTTCTGCACATAACCATTTTTTCTATGAGATCATCAATTTTGAAGCAGAATCATGATATTGAGAAGATTCCACACATTTTCAATCAATGCCAAACTTACTCAGTTATCTCCTTTATATCGGTTTTTACTTCTTTATCCTTGTCGGATTGAAAATACCGAACCCCGAGAGTTTTATAGTCCCATACCATTTGAGAAATTTCATCTTGAGGAATATTTAAGCCTTTTTGCTTAATATAACTGAGCAATTCACAGAAAAAATTAGGATTATCAAGTTTTATGTACTCATGCAACACCCTCTCATGATCTGGTATCCAGTTTCTCGGAAACGGAGTATAATCACAAGATGGAATCAAGGACATATGAGAAAACTGAACACCTTCAATTGCATCAACCAATCCCATATTCCTCAAAAGATCTGAATACTTAGGTGCAGAATTGTTGGTACTCTCCCTCAATGGCCGGCTAAGATTTCGCGAAGCTATTCCATACACTTTGGCACGAGACTTCAACCTATACCTAGCAGCATACAACTTAGCGCGAACCACATAGGCACAAAAGCCAACAACTTTTTTTCGATTATCAGCATACAACTTATTCATCTGTGAGTTTGTATGAGCTTGACCCGAATACAACATAGGATTACACGGAAGTGGCTCGGGGTCTTTATCACCCTTAACAAGCTCAATCCGCCTAAACTAACAAAGTCTAAAAACCTTTGTGTATCATCTTGTAGACCATATAACTGAAATTTGTGAGGTAATTTAAATAATAAGATCCAGAAAATAAAAACATGAACAACTCAACTTCTTCTGGAGATAAAAATTGTTGTATGGGCACGTGAAAGAAAAACTATAACAATTTACTCCCAATTACTAGCATTATTGATTTTCTAGTTTCTACCCTTAAGTTTCTAATATCAAAGTGAATTGGTTTCATCAAATTATTTTACAAGGAAACTATTTAGAGATATTGATAAAAATAAAATGGACAAAAATTATGCCCCGACAAAAATATAATTCAACGTATTGAAGGGAAAACCAACAACAGCAAATGCACCCAGTAAGAATATTTAATATCAACAAAACTTGTTTCTAGGAAATAGTTTTTCAGCCGCAACTCGTAAGCAGAAGGTGTAATTGATCATAAGAAGAGACAAGCAGATGGAAAACAACAACTATTCATCCGGCATCCTGTAACCACCAATATCGAGGGCATATGCTCCCTTTTCTAAATCAAGCGGAACTCTCTCTATTAGCTTGAATTCCCTTCCAGGATCGAAGCATGAAAAAGTAGTATGACCCATATGTTTTGCCTGTAGTTCACACAAATCATCAGCAGGAATGATTTGACAAAAAATGTCAAAGAAATTACTAGGCAGATCAAATATAAATAAATAATTAAAAACAAACCTCTGTGCAGATCATGTAATGCCCACCGGCTTTTAAATAAAAACAAAAATGATTCATTGTAAAAAACCTTCCATAGAAGAAATCTAATACAACATAACAATTTAATGAGAAAATGATAAAGGACTTAATACAAAAGAGTATGAAATATTAGACATCATATTACGAGGTTAATAGAGTACCAGCTTAGGAAGATGATCAAAGTCACCAAAGATCACATCTGCCATAGTGAGAAACATGCCGTAATGAGGAACAGTATAAGTTTTCTCAATAATTGGCACAATATTTGGCCTCTTGCCCGCCATATGTGCAACATGTTCGGAGAATCCCACAACATACACTAAACCATCCTGCTAACAAAATAGATATGTTAGCAAATTATAACATGTAGTAGTATAAGTTAGCACATTACAATACAGACCAAAAACTGAATTAGTATAGTTTTTATGTTCTTCACCATTAAAATGTCACAAACATAATAATACAAATAGTCGGTGCTTGCAAAGAAGATGCGAGATTCGTGTAAGTAGACGGAGTTATGCGCGAGATGTCAAGGGATAATGAATCAATTAAGATCAGGGTGGTAAGATTACACTTCTTAAAATTGCACCACAAGCAATTCCAAATTTTCGGATGAACTCGTTCCTTATTCCAAATGAGAACATGTGAGAATATAGAAAAACAGATGAATGGTTTCTGGTGGGGAAATAGCTCAAATAGAAAAGGCATCAAGTGAATGTCATGGGATAAACTGTGTGCAGTTAAAGAGGGTGGGGGATTTGGGGCTTAAAAGTTTTAGGAATTTCAATATTGCAATGCTTGCCAAACAAGGATGGAGAATTGTCAACAATAATAATCCACTGGTAACAGCTCTTATGAAGGCTAGATACTTCCATAATAGCGACTTTTAAATGCGAATGTTGGAGCTAACCCAAGCTTTATGCGGCGTAGCATTCTAACTGCACAGGATGTTGTGAAACATGGAAGTAGAAGACGAATAGGAAATGAGGATAGCACAAAGGTTTGGAAGGTACCGTGGATACCTTGTCTGGAAAAATGGAGTGGAATGTTACGGCTCTAGAGTTTATTCATCAAAATAGTGTGTCTGATATTATTAAAATAATGCAAGTACCTTTACTTTAAAAAAAGAAGGAAAAAAAAAGAAAAAGAAAAAAGAAGATATGTTTGCAAACAACTTATAAAGCACACATCTAGGCAAGGTCTAAATGATAAAGATATATGACTGAAAAATAGACGACATAACTTACCAAGCCAACGAGATCTGACAAATCAGAAACCGTAACTCCGCATACATGTCCCACATACATAACACGAGAGCCGGGTTTCTGAAACAAATAAAATAAAGCATACTTATCAAAACTGCATAGAAATGAGAAACCGTAACTCATATGCTATTATTCTAAGTTCCAACATAGGATAACTTACAATCCATATATTGGTGACACCATCCAAGATTGCAGCAGCCAGCTTGGATCTACGCGGATCGCATACTCTGTACTCAACTTCAGTTCCGTCGTATTTCTAAGATATAAAGATTGATAAGCTTTAAAAAAGATAATAATATATAATATCAATGGATAATCAATAATATATAAAAAAGTGGGTCACCAACCTGAACAAGTATTAAATTTTCACCATTCAAAGCTTCCCCGGGTACTAGGTTTCTTGTGCATAATATATTATCCTCCTCTTTACCCTTTGCGATGAAAAAACCTTCAAATCTGTGTGGCACAACGGTGAGTTGTCCTTGTAGGTAAGATGGCGAGGAAACAGGGACGGGAGTTGTTTTAGCAAGCATCTGATTTTTGTAAAGGCGGCACAAATTGCGTTGGGCCTTGTCCAACTCTCCAGGCTGCAGGCACATAATAATCAAATGTATGGGTTAGTAAGGAATGATATATATATATATATATATATATATATATATATATATATATATATATATATATATATGTGGATTGTAAGTGATGGGTTGACGTAGGAAGGAAGCAACATACAGGCAAACCGATGAATTTGTGAATTTGCTCGCGCAAACCACGTATGACACTCGAGATGAGAAGACGACCACCTCGGTGACTGAGTTTCAATCTGTGTGCAATCTTGTATCCTAAAAGCTGATTAGGAGTTACAAGCACATGGCGATGGAATGGCGGTTTAAATTCGTTCGCAAGGAAATTCAATAACTTGTCAGGCACAGTTGCTGCACGCATAGTGAGAAGGGTGAGTGTGGATATAGCATTGAAATGAAGGAGAGCTTCATTGGGAGATGAAAATGGAAGATAAGATTTGAGCTCAAAAGGAGTGTCGGAACGGTTGATGTAGTCCTCAGCTGGCTGCCACTTTTCACGATCAATATCATGAATTCCGTGTGCATGAAAAAGAGCGTATCCAGTTGCACATTCTACCAGGAAAAGAAGCGGCAAAATTTCCTGACAATCAGACAGAGAGAGTATAGTATTAATTAATTAATTGGCAATAAAAAAATACGGTGCAAGTGAATAGTGTCATTCAATCAAAATAAGTCTTATATATTGGGACGGGACGAGGTAGTAATAATCTGGAAGGAAGGAAGGAAGAATAATTTACTACTTACCCGCCCCGCGGAACGATCAAAATCTCCCATAGTCAACATTTTGTTCTCTGATGATGGAGGAGGGATCATTTGAGCTTCCAACATTCCCCTTCCCCTTTTTCCCCTTCCCCTTTTTCCCCTTCCCCTTGCCATTGTTCCGCTTTTTGTTTTTCTGAAAAAAGTCCTTGCTTGCTTGCTTGCCAGCCCTAAATCGATGAAGAAAGAAAATTGAATGAATGAATGAATATTAATAGTACTGTAATTTCTACTACTGCTTGGGCCTCCCGGGTTTGTTTATCCAATCCAATTAAATAATAAACTAGTAAAAACAAACAAATACAAATATGAAATATTATTGGCTTTTTTCTTTTTTATCTATACATATAATAATAATAATAATTAAAAATAAATGATGTCATTTTTTAAAACGGGATATTTAATTAACCACTTATTTTTTGTGTTATGTACTGTCAAATAGTTTTATAAAAAAAAATAGTATATATATAAGATAAGTGGTTAAGAACCTATATCTAACTTGTTAATCATTTTTGGTTTTCTAAAAACACTTCATCTCCAAGAGCTGATAAGAAGCTTATTGCAACATGGAAACATAAATCATATGAATGATTTTTTGTTTCATTTCAAAACTTGTAGTATTCTCTAAATCAAATTTATTAATGTTGGGAATAAGTCTTTGATTTCATTTCAATTTTTGCGTCTGAGGCCATGCTAGCTAATTTAGTTCTTTCACTTCGTAAAAAGTTCATACGAGGGACAGTTGAAACTTGAACACCACATCACTTGCTAAATGATGTCACCTCGACATATATTTGAAAGAAAATTGAGATGATCGAGAACTAGCAAATCACAGAGAGATAAATAAGCCAAAATTTGATGATTATAAGCACAATTCGACAATGTAGAAAATAGTGTTAGTAGATGTTTCCATGTTCTATATTTTCAGTAGTTAATTACAAGTTACATCTCAGTTTCACCCTTCCAAAGAACACATAAATACCATCTAAAACCTTTTAAACTCAACATCGAAAATTGCTCTGCACGACTGCACATAACCATTTTTTTTCTATGAGATCATCAATTTTGAAGCAGAACCATGATATTGAGAAGATTCCACAAATTTTCAATCAATGTCAAAACTATTCAGTTATCCGACTTATCTCCTTTAAATCGGTTTTTACTTCTTAATCCTTGTCAGAACGAAAATACCGAACCCCGAGAGTTTTGTAGTCCCATACCATTTGAGAAACTTCGTCTTGAGGAATATTTAAGCCTTTTTGCTTGATATACCTGAGCAATTCACAGAAAAATTTAGGATTATCAAGTTTTATGTACTCATGCAACACCCTCTCATGATCTGGTATCCAGTTTCTCGGAAACGGAGTATAATCACAAGATGGAATCAAGGACATGTGCGAAAACTGAACACCTTCAATTGCATCAACCAGCCCCATCCTCAAAAGATCTGAATACTCAGGTGCAGAATTGTTGGTACTCTCCCTCAATGGCCGGCTAAGATTTCGCGAAGCTATTCCATACACTTTGGCACGAGACTTCAGCCTATACCTAGCAGCATACAATTTAGCCAAAGAGCTGCGAACCACATAGGCGCAAAAGCCAACAACTTTTTTCCGATTATCAGCATATTTATACCAATCAGCCATGGTCTCGAGAAACTTATTCATCTGTGAGTTTGTATGAGCTTGGCCTGAATACAACATAGGATTACACGGAAGTGGCTCGGGGTCTTTATCACCCTTAACAAGCTCAATCCGCCTAAACTGACGAATGCATTGTTGTAAACTAGCAGTAACCGAAAGCAAAGTTCCGACACCCTTTTCACTCACTATGTTACCTCCAGAACCTGTATATCTCAAGGTTGGATGTATAACCCTTCTGCATATTATATGATCCAAGAATTGAATACCTCTTGCAATATGTTCAATCTCCAACTTCGAATTATCCAACCGTAATCCAAAACTACTCTCACAAAACTCAACAATTTTCTTCCTAATTTCAACAGCATCCTCTCTAGGACCCCTAATCCCAATCAAAAAATGACCACCATATCTAACATAATCCATCTTCCTAGTTTTCTCTTTACCACTTGACGGAACAAACTCGGGCCAAGCAGGGTTATGACAACCATCATCAATCGAATATTTCCATATAGAATCAAACATACAAGGTCTAAAAAACTCAACAATCATTTCTTCTACCATATGATCCAATTCATTAAGACAAACATTAGCTAACAAAGGACTTAAAATCCCACAATGACCATAACAAGGTACCTTAGCAGCCTCCTCAGGAGCAAAACTAAAAAACGTCCTTAGCCAATAAGGATCCGGTTTCGGTTCATTCTCTTTAAGAATCCTCTTCTTAGTAGCTTTCCTTTTTCTATCTTTCTTCAAAACCTCACCTTTTTCAACTACTCTCCGCGGCGACACACGACCCATCATACCTGATTTAATCAAACTCAAAACTTTCTTATCTCTAGTACCCTTTTCAACACATTCCATCACAACATCACTATCCACTCTATCAAAAATCTCACTCAAATCACCCTTCAAAAACCACAAATACCCCGCGAAATTACTCCTAATAGTACGAATAACCGTATGCGCATTTCTCCCAGGTCTAAAAGCGTGCGATTTAGTCGAAAACCTAGGTTCAAAAACAGGTTCAAGTAAATTCAACAAAACCTCCTGAACAACCCTATCTTGAAAACAAGGCTCATTAGAATCAACAAAAGCTTGAATCTTTCGTTTCGATAATGGTTTAGAAAATGTTTTATCATAAGGGGGTTTAAGCAATTGATTGGTTTTATCATTCCACTCAAAACTACCTCGAATAACGGCGTTTCGAAGCGAAAGAAGATCACGCAGGGGATTTGAATGAATGGCATTACGAGGTGGGAAAGTTCCGGTGAAATGAGCAAATGAACGTTGATAAGCGAATACCCAGAGATCGAAATTGGAGAGATAACCGGTGAGGTTTGAGAATGAAGTGGTTTTGGGGGATGAGAAGGTTTTGATCCATAGTGAAGTGTAGATTTCGATTGGGTCTTGTTTGAGAAGGGATTGTGGATCTTGGTAATGATCTTGTTGATGGGTTTGGTTTGTGGTTTGAAGAGAACGAGTGAAGAGAATGGGGTTTTGGGGTTTGATGTGAATGGGTTGAAGGTGTTTGATGTGAATGGGTTGAAGGTGTTTGATGAATTGTCTCAGTGACATGGTTTGGTTTTTTACATTTTCTGGTTGTGAGGGGGAGTGGTGAAACACTCATTCAACTGTCTCAACACTGAGTCGTGTGAAATATTTAGTAGGGGTTTATTGGTTTGACTTTGGCATTTAGTGATAGAAAATGCCAAAATTCGATTGTACTTTGTTTGGTTTTCTGAAAATGAAATTGAAAGGGGAGGGGAGGGGAAGAAGAGAAGAGAGAAAAAAAAAAAGTATAATTATTCCAAAATTTGTAAATAAAATGGCTAAATTTGACTTTTGTATGCTAAAATGTGCACCCAGTTCACTCTTTAAATACTTTAAATAGTATGCTTAAAGTCCAACGCATTGAAAATTGTGTTGTTTAACTTTTTGAATAAATAATTTCTTTAAATAGTATGCTTAAAGAGTGCACCAGGTGCACTCGCTCGTTAGCAAGACCCTAAAAGTAAATATCGACATATAAGATGGTGTTCAATTTGTCTCGATGAGTATTTTTAAAATATAATTTTTTTTATAATTTTTTAAAATACATAACTAAAGATATTAGCGATCAAAGATATACATTGACATATGTAAACTAATCAAATGTGAGAAATTGTTGTCTCATTTCTTTTAGTCTCATAGTTAATTGTTGTCTCATTGAGAAAAAAGTTTAATCTGGTTTTGGAATCAGTTCTGTCATCAAATGGTTCTAGTTCCCTTCGGTCGTAGTTGTAAGGGATCAAACTGTGGTCCTCTCTATCAAGTTCAGCGTCAATCACCACTAAACCAACTAACAATTGATACTTTCGTCAGCATTTCTATTATAAGTATCATTTGTATTTTATATGGGTTTGATGATTTTTTATTAAGTATCTTTTTAAATATCATTTGTAGTTTTTTTTCTTCATTTGCAACTTAAAACTTTTTTATTTTTGGGTATACCATGATATATGTATGAAGTTTTCACCATCGTTAGAGAAAATTAATCTCTGTCAAAAAACATGCGGAGGTTCTTCCCTCTCAACCGAATTTTATTTAAGTTACAACTTATTTATACCAATTTTTTTAATTTTTTTTGTTAAGGCTTGCATTTCAACCGTTTTATCTGTGGACAAACACAGATCGGATGTTGGTCAATATTTATAATTCATTTTCATATGCGCACAAGTCAACCATTTCATTTAATGTGTGGGTTTATACTGAGCGGGTTAAACGGATTAGATTAGCCCGCATACGTAACTAACCCTATTTATATAGTCATATATAGGGTTTTTTCTCTTAATAATTTTTTTATTTTACTCTTAGGAACCTAAATTTTTTAGAGTTATCTTAGCTATAGATATATAGATGGACTCTGATTTATATTCCAACCAAACTCTAGCATTGTACTTTGATTCAAAAAAACTCTAATGTGTACCTATGTGTTGACTAAAAGTACTAGTAGTATATGTTAGTGGCATGGATCCGATTTGTGTGGCACATCGTCTATAGTGCAGTCCCTACCATACATTGCATTGCATGCACAGAACAAAAAGTAAACGCCACAAAACTTCCATTTAAAGGCATGTTTAAACATTCGTAGTAGAATTTTTGTTCTCCCCAACGATGCAAATTCACATGCTCTTACACTCCTGCATTGTGCACCTTCCGCATATTTTGCCAACACTTTCACCCTCCTTTCTAGCAACTATTCTATCAAATATACTATTCAATAACAGACATCTCTAGCCTGTAATAAATATTGATGTGCATGCCCCTATATGTTATGTATTATTTCAAAAAGGAAAAAAGAATCATTTGAAGTCATGGTTCACCATGATCATAGAGGTTTAGATTAATAGCATTGACAATATATCCAACTATAAGCAGAATTGAGGTTTACACATCTTTGTGGACTACAGTTGTTGGATTGTTGCGATGTGAAATAATTTTAAATTTTTAATTAAATATAAGTGGAACTACCGTGCCACTACACTATTTATCCCCATAGAGTCTTGGTAATTTGTTAATACTAATTGGCAAATCCACAATTGAGGGACTTTTAAGGATAAAAAATTTCATTAGATCGAATTGACGCAAATTAGGATTTCAAGTTCATAAATTTTTTATTTTTGGGATAAGATTTGAACAAATATATAAGGTGAAAATCGTCTAATACAATTTTTTATGTGGCTTCTAATGCGATGACTATATGATGCGTTGTCCATATGATTGAAGATCACACTGCAATTGTGGTGCGATGTTGTTGAGGAGGTTACCTCATATCGGTAATATTACGGGCGCAATTGCGGATGTAGATTGTAATTTGAAACCATAGTCATCCTTAATTATTACCAAATTCAATCAACATCAACATTATATACATGTCATATTCTGTGACAAGGAATAAAGAAAAAACAGATAGAAAAAAAAAATGACCAAAAATATTTTGCAGTGATTAACTCACTTTTACCAAGAATAGTTAAAGAACAATGAAAAATACTTTTCTGAAAGGTACATGCATGAATATGAACACTAGAAAATATGTATATGAACCAAAATCTTCACTGATACAGTGATTTATATATATCAATATAGCTACCATATATTTTTTTAGTGAATCTCTTATAAATTCTTATTGTCCTCTATTACAAACATAAAAGAAAAAAAGTACAAAAGTGTCATCGAGGAAGTGATACAAATAATACAAAAAGGATCAAGATGAGAACGTGAAAATTGCTTGCATTGCAATGTATATAGAATTAATATATATCTGTATATATATATAATAAAATATAATGAAGATGACACCTTTTGAATATTCCTCAAGGTTCTGTTGAAGTAAGATAACAATGGAAAGAAACTGAATTAGGTTGATCATTGTGACAAGGTGACGAACCAGAAGGAGGAACAAAACCCTTTGGAAGCATAACAGAGAAAGGTTTTGGTGATGATTTCATCATGTTCTTGACCCTTTTCTTCCTATGTTTTCTCTGTTTTCTATGTTTCTTCATCATGTTCTTGTTCTTGTCCTTGTTTTTTATCATCATTTTCATCTTCTTGATACGTTCTTGTTTGTTCAAAAACATTGTAGGATCATTGTTCTTGAGATAGAACACTTGATGATAGTGAGATAATTCAGTAGTTGTAAAAGAAGGGTTTTGAGATTGAGATTGAATAATCTCTTTGTTGTTGGATGAAGATGAAGTAGTGTGAGAGATGAAGATGAAGAGAAAAGAGAGAGTTATGAGTATGAACTTGAAGAGAAGAATGAGATTGGCCATGAGAATGAAGAAGGTGAATTTTGTGGTGCATTTGTTTGTGTGGTAAATGAAGAAAGTTATGGAAGTTAGATTGCACTTAGATTGAGGATTAGTGAGAATTCCAATGGGTTATTTTGTGGCTTTTTAGATGAAAAAAGTAAAAGTAACAGAAGTTTAAAAGTTTAAGATTGTTGAAAGAAATGGTCAACTTGTGGAATATTAATTCAATATGAATTATGGGGATATGGAATTAAGTTTTTTTTTCTTCCTCTACAAGTGGTTAATTGGGTTCAATATAGTTAAGTTGAATTGTGGGAGTATTGAATTTTGTTTTGGTGTCAACTTGTGTACCCCACAAGATTTGGGGTATTTACCCTCACCTATTATAAAAAGTTTTGAGCGATACATTTTTTTATAAAATACATCGTTGGATTGAAAGTTTATATCATATAGATCATTTGTGTAAAATTTCAAATAAGTCTAAAATCATTTGATATGCTATTTAGACACATAAAGATTAACGGTGTTTAAGAAATCACAAAAATTGTTAATTTTGATGCGTTTAAATAACATATCTAATGATTTTAGATTTGTCTAAAATTTTACACAAATGATCTATATGATATAAACTTTTAATCCAACAGTTTATTTTACAAAAATTTATATCGGTTTAAAAAAATTTAAGTCGTTGGGGGTAAATACCCCCAAATTTTGTGGGGTACACAAGAAAATACCTTTTGTTTTTGGTACAAAGAATATTGAATTTTATCTCTAGTGGATTATTTTATCTCGATATAAATTTTGAATCACTAAAGTTTTTTCTTTTTTCACTTAAAAATGAAGAGTATTTGAGAGTTCCTGTATGATATTTTAAATGGTAAGAGTCGAGGGACATTAGAATTAAGTAGGAGAAGTTTAGAAATCAATTTTTGACCGAAACAATTATTTTTCAAATGTAAAAAAAAATAGTACTTGAGACAAAAACATTCATATATCCTCTATTTATATCATTTTATAAAAAATATTTATCTACGGCCAAGTCTAACATGCAAAACTCAAGTCTAACATGCAAAACTCATATAAGTTGTTCGTAGTGCACAAGTTGTTTAAAATGAAATAAACTTTTAATCTAACAGTATTTTATAAAATTTGTATTCTTTATATCATTTTAAGTAAATTATGCATCATAAAACTACTAAGCAAGTGGATCAGTGGGTTTTGTGGTTGGGTCTGGTTTTTCGCAAAATTCAATTATTTTTTATGGATTTTTCATTTTAAAATCTATATCAACCCAATTACCCGACCCAATTCATTTTTTTGGGTTGGACAGTGGGGTTGATCGGATCGAGTGGGTTGGCCCAACCCATGTACACTCCTAGTTAAAACATAATAGATAAACAGTACTCCCTCTATCCCAAAATAAATGTCGTACTTGTCAAAATTGTTTGTTAAAGTGTCATATATTATTTATAACATTAGTTTTTACTATTTCATCTCTTAAAGCAATCATTAGGTAAGAGAAAAAAGTACACTAAAAAATCTACTTTTTAATATTTCAATGTCTACTACCAATAAAAATAAAAGGTAATTTAGTAAAAATCATATTATCTCTTTTACATACTTTTAAGTGTGTAATTTAATCAATTGTAACACTTAAAATGAGACGGAGAGAATACGATTTAGCTAAACATAGTCTTAAACCCAAATATTCATAAAAACAGCGAGAAAATAAAAAATGGAAAATTATAACGTTAGTCAATGAATTAATAAAAAAAAAATAGATATATTCATTCAGTTAATTCGAAAGCACTTCTCAAACACGTTGATCTGAAACACTGATTCTTCTTCTTCTTCTTGTTATCGCGTTACATCCAAATAATCGATTATGCTACAAGCTTACGCAATCAAATTCTCACCTAAATTGTTGTGAATTTCGTATCGAATTTGGATCGGATCGAATATTTGATCGGATCCAGCATGTCCAACTCTCTTCCTTACTCCAGAAAAGATGTTGACTATGATAACGCCAAGTTTCGTCACCGTTCTTTCTTTAAGGTTCGTTTCAATCTTCACTGTTTAGTTTTTCACTTTAGATTCATTTCATTTTTTAGCTGATTTATGAGATATATATTTTTTTTACCGCTCTCAGTTTCGTCTTGTGCAGAGACCTGATTATTAATAATAATATATTTGCCGTTCAAAAAAGAAATCATAGTTCGGTTTATTTATTAATTTAATTAGTTACTGTGATAATTATTAGTTGCTTGCTATGTTCTGGAATATTCTGAGATGTATATAGTTGTTTTGTTTCAGTGTGAAATTATAGTTTAAACTTGCTTTAATGTGTCATCATGTGTGCATGTGCATAGATAACTCGAGCGTTTTTATTAGATGAGATGATGCAAGTCTCTTTTAACTTAGTCAGTAGTGTCGGATTTGAATCATCCGAGTTTTGCGATTTACTTTAGCTTTAAAACTTTTCGAGTTATGATTTATTATCCATATCTAATAATACACGAGCGTTTTTATTAGATGAGATGGTATGAGTCCATGTTAGCTTGATTAATAGTCTTGGATTTGAATTCGAGTCTTGGGGAATGCAATGACTTTAAAACACTTAGGTGGTTTGGGCACGTAGAGCGAAGACTTGTGGATTTTGTAGTTAGGAGAGTGGATCAGATGGAGGGGAGTCGTATCACTAGAGGTAGGGGTAGACCTAGAAAAACTATAAGAGAAACTATAAGGAAAGATCTTGAGATTTAATAGAATACGATGGCGTCGTTTGGTTCATGTAGCCAACCCGACTTAGTTGGATAAGGCTTGGTTGTTGTTGTAATGGTCCGATCATGCTCGAGAAATTAGTATATGTAGTTGCACGTGCAAATATTGCATTTATACAATAAATACACGTGTTAATCTGAAGCCTGCAGATAATATATTTTCACTTCCCTATTTTATCTTTTAAGTATTACCAAATGTGTTATATTAGCGTGAGGAGTGATTTCTTCGGAATATTATGCTTGTATTAAATATGTTTTATGTCGTTTAGTGAAAATTAAAAGGAAAGCGACAAATGATTGTTTGCTACTTCTTTATTTTCCAGATTATTACTCAGAGCTTCCTCACTAGTAACCGAAAGCGTGATTGTCTTAGCTGTAGTACCGGAAAGTTTCTGTTCTTGATATTGATCTTTGGTGTAGCATACCTTGTTCTAACACATGAACCAAGTCCTGGTCGTGTAGTTTCTCGAGATCAAGTATTTGGAGTTACAAAGAATGAAGAAAATATTAGCGGTACTAATCGTGCCGGGAGATTAAAGAAATTCTGGAGAAGGGCGCCCAGACTTCCTCCTCAATTAAACCCTGATACTAAAGTGAGTAATAATGTTATTAACCATGTACCTGCAACAGTAGACGAGAAAACATTGTGGATTACTAGGCAACAAAAAGTCAAGGAAGCTTTTACTTTTGCGTGGTCGGGCTACAAAAAATATGCCATGGGTTATGATGAACTTATGCCAGTTAGCCAAAATGGAGTTGACGGATTGGGGGGATTAGGTGCTACCGTAGTTGATGCTCTTGATACAGCTATGATAATGGGTATTAATGAAGTTGTTGCGGAAGCGGGATCTTGGGTTGAAGAACACCTTTCCGAGAGAATTAGCGAAAAAGGCCAAGTAAATTTATTTGAAACTACAATACGGGTTTTGGGCGGACTTTTAAGCGCATATCATCTAAGTGGTGGGGAAAATGGAACAAACTTAAGTCACGCAGGACCTAAACCGGCTGTTTATCTAGAAATTGCTAAGAATTTGGGTGACCGTTTGCTATCTGCTTTCACATCCAGTCCAACTCCTATTCCATTTAGTGACGTTGTTCTGCGTGACTCGTCAGCACATCCCGCTCCCGGTGGACTGAGTAGCACGTCAGAAGTTTCTACGTTGCAGCTTGAGTTTAATTATCTCAGTTCTGTGTCTGGTGATCAGAAATATGGTGTGGAGGCAATGAAAGTCATGGAGCACATGAAGACTCTTCCAAAGTATGAAGGACTAGTTCCTATCTACATTAGGTATGTAACAGATATTTTAATCCCTGCATCTGGATGAGCATCAAATATCATTTGAAATAATTATTGATAAATAAATCTTTCAATTTGTTTGTGTTCAGTTGCTTCTTTTATTGCCCTAATTTTTTTAGTCGCTTTCAGGCATGGACCTTCTTTTCCTTTCTCAGTAGATTTCTATTGATATTTAGATATTTCTATTAACTAAATGCAGCCCTGATTCTGGTCAGTTTTTTGGAGAAAATATTAGACTGGGATCTCGCGGTGACAGTTACTATGAGTACTTACTTAAAGTATGGCTTCAGAGTGGACCTAGTAACCATAACAATACATCATTTTTATATGATATGTATAAGGAAGCAATGACCGGTGTTAGGCATCGTCTTGTTCAGCAATCAGTTCCAAATGGACTAGTTTTTGTTGGAGAATTGCCTGCTGGATTGGACGGTAGTTTCAGCCCAAAAATGGATCACCTGGTAGGTATTACTTCCTAATTTTGAAGTTTTTCATTGCATGAAACTTATTTAGTGCTTTAGTTAATTGAAAATACCACTGAGTATTATGCACTTGCTATGTATCCTGCACTGTGGATGTTTTTTTCTTGGAAGTTGTCGATTATTGCTGAGACATATGTTTGTCACTGTACAGTAGTTTATTATATGCCTGCATAATGCTATCTCATGCTTTGCTATTACCGTAGTTTATAAATTATAACTCATTCTGTAAACACTTGAAATGTCTCAATAATATGTTTTCTGTGCGAGGAACTGGATTTTATGGTAATGGGAAAGTATTTTGGTTACTTAAAAATTGGGCGGTCATATTATTACATTTTTTCACATGACGGTGTCATGATTGTACTAAAAATGGCAGTTCCGCAGTTAAATAAAAATTGAGCCGATATTCTGTGGCCAGTGTTAGAAAAGAATGGCAGAAAAGTAAATAGCACCACTGTCATCTGCTGTAAATGTGATACTGTGATTGGTCCAGGATATGTACATTTCCAATAACAACATTACTTAATGAGCTGTAATTTTGATGAATAATGAAATATCAGTTTTGCCTGATAGAAAAGGATGCTTCCATCCTGCATTCTAACTGATTATAAATGTTAATTTGTTACTGCCCTCATTTTTTTTTCACAAAATTTCAGTTATGCACTTTGATAGTAACTGTTAGAATATATCAAAATATTTTAGAATATCTTGATAGTTAGTTAAAATATATTTGTTTATTTCCTAGGATTAATTTCATATCTTGTAGTATCTTAGATTTTTTCTCAAGACATATTTCTTAGTTATTAACTTGATATTTTTTTGATTTTCCTTTGTGTTAAGGATTTGGAGTCTTGTATTAGTATAAATACGGATCGGTGTTTAGTCTGTTGCATCGAACTATTATTGATCATATTAAACTATGTTCATATTTCAAAAGTCTTTATTCTTTCTCTTCTTTTATCTAAAACCATAACTTCAACAATAACTAAGGTACCTGATTATGTTGAGATTGACTTACTAACATTGAAGTAAACTTCGATGCTGTCTATTCAGGTTTGTTTCTTATCGGGCACTCTTGCACTTGGTGCCACTAAAGGCCTCACAAAGAAACAGGCAATGGAAAACAATATGCTTAACTTTGAAGACCTAGAAAATTTGAAGCTCGCAGAAGATTTAGCAAAAACATGCTATGAGATGTACTCAGTGACTGCAACTGGTCTGGCTCCTGAAATTGCTTACTTTCATACTAAGGTTAGTAGGAATTCTATATGACATTTTGGATTCATTAAATGATATGATAATAGATCACATTCGAAAGCAGAAAGCAGCAACAGATTTCATTATCTACTTACATCCTCTTCTTTATGATGCTGTTCACAAAGATGTTTTATTTCTTCTTATGCTGCATATGGGAGGTTTTCTTTTCACTCTTTATATATTGTGTGAATGGAGACTAAACATGTAGCCTCTTGTGTATGCTTTTGATACCCAGGAATTTTCTGAGCAAGGTCACGAGGGAGGAAATAGGAGCTCAGAATATATTCATGACATTATAATAAGACCTGCTGATCGTCATAATCTTTTGAGACCTGAGACTGTGGAGTCGTTATTTGTTTTGTACCGTATTACAGAAGATCTAAAGTATGTTTTTCTCTTCTTATGTATAAGATTGCTTAACATTTTTATTTCTTGTCACCATACACTCGAAACTTTGAATATGGGCTTTATTTATCTTTTTGATATTTTTCTAAAATAATCGTATATATTGTCTTGCAGATATCGTGAATGGGGTTGGCAAATATTTGAAGCCTTTGAAAAGTACACAAAGATTGAAACTGGTGGTTATAGTTCTTTGGACGATGTAACTACTATTCCTCCTCCTAGAAGAGATAAAATGGAGACTTTCTTTCTAGGCGAAACGCTTAAGTATTTATACTTGCTTTTTGGGGATGTCTCCCACATTCCATTGGATAAGTTTGTTTTTAATACAGAAGCACATCCTATACCAATCAATTTGAAGAAATGAGTTTTATTCATTAAAGGCATACAATAGACGATTTTGAGAAATCCAGATTTTGTTGGCACAAGGTGAGATGCTTCTTTGAAGTTACTCTACAATCTCTGATTCCAAACAAGATAGCTTCTGGTTGTAAAGGAATTAATCAGATGGATTCTCAGGAAAAAAAGAAACTATCCAATATTGTTTGAAACATGAAGTACATCATCAAACATGTTGCAGAAACTGCACTCAATTATATGACTTTTTTTTCTTGGATTTACAACCATACTTCTTGATGATACTGTAAATTTTGTTTCAACAATCATAAACCAAGAGCAGCTTTTGTAATTTAATTGTATGATTTTCCAATATCTTACTGGAATGCTTGGCATTTTCAAAGTTGATTATACCATTGTCATTAAGTTCCTAAAGGTACTACTTATCTTCCTATCTAAATTATTAACATCACAAACTCAAACTGTCACTTTCACTGCCAAGAAAAAGGAGATGATCACCATCTCGAATGACATCAATGTCGTCTATCTCTGCGTTCTCTTTATTAATTACTTTTGTGGGGTTGAAACTGCCAAATTTTTCACCTGTAATTTTGCCAGTTAATAGTTAGAAGCAAAAAGTAAGAGCAGTATAGATTTATAATGTTCTGTGTTCAGAATATTGCTTTTGATTTTGACAGCGTCTCTCTTCCCTTCCCCCAGTAAAAACCATTAAGATAAAAGAGAAAAACATCTGATATTGCTCTCTCCCTTCTCTTCCGTGCGTTTGTATATGTTTGTCAAATTATTGTTTCTCGATTATAGGTTCAACGCTTACCAGCAATTTTGAGCAGCTCTTCTAATGAATCAGGTAGTATTATCAGTTTTCCGCGTTGTCCATGTGAGCCACTTCTCCATCCACTTGGCGAATGAATTGTTACCCTCTTCTTGGTGAACCTTGTCATTTCTAATTCACTTGGACGATCAGAATTTCTTGAATTGGAGTCCGCGTATACTTTCTCTAATGCGAAGTTAATAGTTCTAATATCATCCTGACTACTGTTTCTGGTTGAGCCATTCCTTCCAAGTTTAAGAATTTGTGGCTCCACAATCTCTATTCTATGTTCATCTGATTTATTCTGGCTTTCATGATTCACTGTATGGTCAGAAGTGCTCTTGTTTTTTGACTGTTGTACTAGAGCTTTTTGTGTCCATCCCATGGCATTTGTGTTCTTTGCGTTTGCATCTCTTTCAAGAAGAATTTCAACAATGTCTAGTTTCCCCTTCTGCGCAGTCAGTGTAGCGGCATGGAGATCTCTTTTGCCATCTTCTGGTATCATGTCATTAGGGACTGAACGAACACCATTAGTTACAGTATGCAAATTATTCTCCGAGTCTCTGATATTTATGTTCTCTCTTTCATGCAGTAAGGAAGATAAATTATTTTTACACTCTTGAGAAGAGCTTTCTATTGTGTTACCTCCATGAAGCAGTTTCTGTAGAATCAATCCAATATCCGTGTGTGAATATTCAGAGACGAATCCTTCACGCTCCTTTAATCTCTGTCAAATACAGATCACAAATTATAAGGATTAGGGACCTACTATTATTAAGGAGGGGTATATCATTGACGAATATAACTTATACAATATATTCCCCATGCTTTGATTTTAGAGACTTTAAATATCTTAATTACCATTAAGAGGTTATTCATGACAATCTGTGCATCTCCTGGATTTGCTTGTAAAACATTCATTAAGGATGTACTGTTGAGTCTTAATATCTGAGAAAGCTCAGTGGTTCGAACTGTGAAAGGCTGCGGCACATGATATAAAACTCCAAACTCGCCAAATGTGTCTACTGCAGTTGCCTTGTCAAGAACCACCTGAATTGTTAATGCAGCGATAGGAAGTTATATTCAGTTGTTTCATTGTGTAATTTTGAAGAAAGAAAAAACATGTTCTGTTTGAGTATTATGACATACTTGATCATTCCCATCAATGCAGTGAACGAGATTCTACAATAGTAAGATTTTCTTAGAATTAGTAGACATTCTCTAAGATTCATTTATTATTACTAGACTATCAATGCTGTAGTTAACTCACCACTGCTCCTGAAACCAGCACGTAAAGGTCCGTAGGAGATTCATTTTGCAGTATCACATCTTCCTTTGGTGGGAAATACTCGGCTTCCATTTCCGAGACCTGCATTATTAGAGTTACTTGGGGTCAGTTGTTGTAACTTTAGGTCTTCATCATCTTAATTTTCACTTATCCAGAGAAGAGACAAAAGGTGGAAACAAACAAAACTTATGGGGTATTACCAGCTGAAGTAGGAAGTCGTGGGAGACTCCTTGAAAGAGGTAGGCCTTCTGCACGACAGGAAAAAAGAGATGGTGTGCGATGCTTGAACGAATTGACTTTGGAAGATCATTTAATGTGTCTTGCTGCTTCAGTCCTTCTGTTTTGAACCTCAAACATATGTGTGCCAACATTTGATTGTGCACGCGGGGTGGCAGATGATTTCTCGAAGCAAACTCAGAAGCTGCATTGATTGTGTCCCTCTGTGACCAAAATGAAGCCTCTCTTATTTAGAGGGAAGAAATAAATTTCCTCTTATCTGAATGAGTTTTTGTTTTAGAAAAGACACAATTAGCTATAAAAAAAAAGTTGAAAGGCGACATCACATGATACTCGGGAGGATTGTACTAGGTGTGCTGTTTCAAATATACTTGTCAATTGTGGGGCCTAGTCCTATTCACTATTTGAAATTAAGTCTTTGAACATTGGTTTGGATAATGACTTTGGAGGGCATTGTTTAATGATAATAAAAGTTTAGTCTAACACATGCAGATAATATAAAACTATCATCGCAGGTGGCTAGCACGGGCGAATTGAGAAGCAGTAGAAGAAGCTTAAGATTGAAAGTACTTACAAAATCTCGGGTGCGGCTGGTCCAGTGAACTACAAGGTTAGTCATGTTTCCAATGATGTATGATGTTAAACCCAATATGAACAGCATGTAAGTGATGTCAAACAGCATCTCTATGGTGTTCTCTGCATGTAAATCTCCATATCCAGTTGTAGTAAGCGTGACGATGGACCAGTATATTGCAGTTACATATCTGTCCCAAAGACTTTCTTCTTTAAAATTTGGGTACATAGCACCTATCCAAGTTTTTCTGGAATCAGGATACACATCTGCAATTAGATAGTTAAAGCATCCAGCACAGTGTACTACAAACAAGGTTACCTGAAATTTTTAAAAAGTCGCAATTCAGTTCTTGTATGTACCTAGGAAGAAAGTAAGTTTATGAGGTTTAGTGGCTTACAGCAATGAGCTTTGTGCATCTAACCCAGAAATAATTGAAGCGAATGTCCTTTTCGAGTCTGAAACAAAGCAAATGTGCAAGTAAGCAACCACTTGCATATTCTAGTAAATAGACGAGTCGATGAAACAAGAGCCATGATGTTAAATATGATATGCTGGCAAACCTTGCAAACAGAGAACTGACTCGGTTAAGACGCCATAATCGCAACATGTTAAGAACTTTGAAACCAAGCCCACTGTTATGATTAATGAAGAGGAGGCTAATGGACTCAAGCGGGGCGGTTGAGCAGATATCCAAAGCAAACCAGGTGGATATGTACCTGCATGTTTTGCGAGAAATATGAAAGTAAGAAGGGTTTTCGGACATTCATTTTAGTTTTAAAGGAAGAAATTTTTTTTATCTATATATATCACCTGATTGCGATTTTCTTTGGATCGTCAATGAGAAGATAAGAATCGGTATCTTGGTATGCAACGAAGAATGTAAGCACGATGTCAATGGCGAAGAAGCCATCGACAATGCTGTCTATGATGAATAGTCTATCTTCCTTATAAGTCAGAAAGGCAAACTCAAAGGGGCATATCCAAGCCGAGTAAATGACTAGAACAACGAGTAACAACTCCCAAACCCTGTTATAATTTATATATGAAAACTTGAGAAGATGCGGCAAAATATTCATAAGAGTTATGTTAATATTGTGACTATGTAAAGGGTCATCACCTATACTGAGGATTGAATGGATAAATTACGTATTTTCGTAGCTTAGTTTCCTGGTTTACTCGGGCGCCAAGAGATGGCAGAAGATCACAACTAGACAAAAAGCTGCTATGTGTATAACTTCCCATTTCCATTTCATCCAACCAAAACCTCTGAAAGAAGTTTTTGACACTGGAAAATGACATGTTTGAGTTTTGAAATTGAATCCTCAAGGCTATAAAAGAGGAAGTAGTAGTAGTTATGTTTATCAACTTATGAGGTTGAATCCTATGGACTTGGCCATATTTATAGTATTGTTTTTAAACCATGTTGTCATGTCTTTTTGTTTTGTAGCTGAAATGAAGCAATAATTAAGAAGCTTATGCATTTAATCTAATGACAAATAAAATTTATAGAAGAGTGGTAAAAACGTGAAGGGAAAATCCTCCACTTTGTCTCAACAAATAAAGCTTGTGGAGGAATGAAAGAAAAGAATAGGAAATGGTAAGTCTTGCTAGTGGCAGACAGAAGCTTTTCTGATATATGCAATTGCAGACAACTTTTGTATGTGAAGGAGAGGGTACATATAGAAGATGCAAATGGTGTTTCTTGTTCTATATTGGTTACTCTAATGATGATTTTGGTGGTAGTTTCATTAAGTGAAATGGAGGTGGAGATTATATAAAAGAAATTGAAATATGGACCCTAGCTTTGAAGGAACAGATTCAGTATGAAACATATTGGTTAATGTTTACATTTGTAATCTAAAGATAGACCAGAAAACCATAGCAGAATTAGTATGGAATTTATTGGTAAGTATCATATGTGGACCAATTAGACTTTTTTAAAGGTTATAACACACTAATATTTGTCTTAAAACCCACTAACAGAAAATCACAATGATTAAGCTGTTGATTAATATGTTAATACACGTTTATATGTTGATTAATCTCACTTACATGTCATGTTTTACTCTTGATTTGAATAGGCCGACATGGAAACGTAATTGATTAGTGCTGACATTCACACTTGATTAGAGAGTTTTTTTTTCCACCCTTTGTAGTTACCGTTAGAAGTATACTTTTGAGAGGAAAAAAATAGTTTTTTTGTCCTCTAGAAGAATACTTCTCGGGAAAAAAAATAATGGTTTTCTTGCCCTCTTCGAATAAAAATATAATTTTTTCCTTCTAAAAGTATATTTTCAGACACGTGTCTAGTTTTTTTAGAAAATATCGAAGAAAGAAAAGTTCCGTTTGATTAAGGGTCATATGGCCCACATATGATTAGTTGATGTTCTATGGCATATGGATTCATTTTGTGAGGTTATAATGTTGATAAATAATATGGAATTATAAGGTTAAGATAACAATATGCAATCAAGAATTTTCTATCTTTTCTCTCCATTCATTCATTGTTGCCTTCAAGCCACATGTTGATAGAAGGAATTAAATATAATTTGTCTGATGTTTGAAGTATTTGATTGAAAGGAATAAAGCACAAAAAAAAAAAAATCTAACTTTTGATTGGAGAAATTCCAAGTAATGTAGTATTAAAGTTAGTATATATAATACAAATGTTGAATAAGAATTTCTTGAGATCTTTCATTTGTTAATTTAGCATGTGAAAGATGGCCATTATCTAAGTACTGGTCCCTTATGAATATCTCACCAGAATCTTTCCAAAAGATAATGGATGGGAGAGCTAAACCCACTTGCTTGGGGTACAATACAGAGAGTTTGTGCCAAAATACAATTTTTGAAAAAGCAGAAAATCTGCAGCCAAACAGGACTATTACTATAGGATAGCGTAAATCCACAAAAGTCCGTTCGGATGAATCCAACTATCCTGGTCTAAAGTCGAGACAAACAATAATCCCTCGAAATATAGATTCATTTAAATGATTAACCTCTTTCAACTAATGTTCTTCAGAACACAAACTACGGACATGACATTTGACTTCATGCTTAAGAAACTTGATTTTTCACTAATCATGCCATAAACTACGGACATTTGACTTCATAGCTTGCATATTACCCATCAAGATAATCATCACATCGACAACATGATTTAAACTCAAGTCTTTGTAGGATCTGATCGCTGAATCTTTATCAACTGGATCAACCTACGTTTGCATGTAAATTGATATTTAGTTACAAAACTAGCGAGTAATAAGTGATAATATGTTATCATTGATTTTGCAAAACATGAAAGTGGGGTTGTGGCAATGTACTATTTGTTTCTTATGGTAGCACCAATAGCTTGCATAGAAGCCCCACCTCGTGGGAAGCATGTTATGAAGGCATACAATAAAAGATACAACAATGTCGAAGATCACATGGACTAACTAATCAAAGGAGTGTTTTTCAAGGTTGTTTGATTAGTAAGGAATAATATCAAATCTTGTTAACATTGTGTGGGTAAGGATTACTATGTATAACTCTTGAGTGTGGTTTTAGTTCTATGATGGCTACCCAATGAATCATGATGAAAATACAATCTTAAAAAGGTTCAAAGGATGTTGACATGCAAGCCAAATCTCTCATCAATCATGTGGTATATTACCAGATTAATATTTCTCACCAACTCTCTAGCATATATGTAATGGTCACAAAATGTGGTTTAGCTTTTTCATTAACGGCTCCACTAGAGCAACGGTTCATTATAGGTTTGAAATTTGTTTTGTAGAGTTTTTTATTTAAGCAATTAAGTGGTTAGAATTTTACTCTTTAAAGAGAATAAATGGAAATTTTTTGGTTTGAATTCAACTTCAACATAATGTAATGTCCCAACTGATGAAGTTGATTGCAATATAAGTTTCACATTACTAATTAAGGAAAGAAGGTCAAGAAAATTATATTGAAGAAGTCCTATATTGCTTAGAGAAGTGGAGAGTGAAGGGGTCAATGCTATATAAAGAGACTTCAAGTTCCTTGTTTCAACACACCGTGGAGTAACACTTGTAAACACTTTAAGTTTATATTTGAGTATTTCTTTTTCTCTTATGCTCTTGTTTTAGAGTATTGTGAGATGTAGTTCAAATATTTACTTTGGAGAGTGTGGGTGTACTGTGGTCATGGGATGGTTAAGAGTGAAGTCTATGTGTTGTAATAATTTTTACATAATGTTTATTGTCTGGTTGTCGGTTTTGACAACGAATGTTGTTTTTCTCCGATTTTGGAGTTTTCACATTATACTCTTGTGTTGTTGATTGCACTCTTGTTTATTTTTTTACTTCTTCAGACTCTGTTATTTCCCAACAATGATATTAGAGCTTCCGGTTCGATGAGATATCACAAGTGTGATATTGTGGAGATCCTAAAGAGGAGTAATGATGTAGTGGAGAAACCGGATAGAGGAGTTGATGCAATCAGAGTTACACAAGGCATTTTAGGCTTGAAATTGTCCAGATGGAGCAAAAGACTTTGAGGTAAGTATTAACAATGTTTCTCTTGTTCTTAAATATTGAGATGTTCTTATGGTATTTCCACTATACCATGGACAATGACATGTTATTGCCAGCGGATTCGGCACAACACACGAGTATTGGTTAGTATTTGATGCAAGGAGTGTGGTGATGTGTGTCGATGGCTGAAAAATTTCCTGACAGCTACCATGAGAATTGCACCATAATCATTCAGCAAGATTTTGACATGTTAAATTTCTTCGGATGATTTAGTTCCAAGTGAAGTAAATTCTTGGAATGGTTTAGTACGTTCCAAGTGTAATGTATTTTTTATGGTGGAGTATGATAATTTAATTTGTCAGTATAAACAATGAGAATTATGATTGTCGGTATCCGTATAGACAATGAAAACGAAAGATGAAATTCTTACAATCAATGTGGAGATTGTTGGGTTTGATTGTCTGTGAATACAATGATTGTCAGTATAGACAATGAAGATTGAAGACCATTACAATCAAGATGGAGATTGATGAAGTTAATTGCAATGTAAGTCCCATATCGCTAAGCAAGGAAAAAAGGTCAAAAAAATTATATTGGAGAAGTCCCACATTATTTAGAGAAGTGGAGAGTGGGGGAGCTCAATGCTATATAAAGATACCTCAAGTTTCTTGTTTCAACTCACCATGGAGTAGCACTTATAAACACTTTAAGTTTATATTTGTGTCTTTCTTTTTCTTTTATACTATTGTTTTAGAGTATTATGAGATGTAGTTCAAATATTCACTTTAGAGAGTGTGGATGTACGGTAGTCATGGGGGATGAATTTTGTAACAAAAAAAACATACAACTTTTTTAAGTTTGTAACTCTCTAGTTTCAAACTAATAAAAAAGATTCTAATAATTTAGAATAATTTAGAGTTCAGCTATCAATAATTATTTTATTCAAAAATCAACTTTGAATTCTCAAAATTTGTCATTTAATAAAATTCTTTAACTAATGAAGTCTAATAATATCTTTATAAAAAAAAGCATACGACTTAGTGACCTACAATAATTTCATGTGACATTGGGTCCATAATAATATGATAATGATGTCAAAGTCAAACCCATTTTTCTAATTGATTTCATGGATATTCAACATTTTTCTTGACAAAAATAGTTTTAGAAACAAGCATGGAGTAATTCATGACTTTTTATCGAAATGAAAAACTAGACTCCTCAAGTCAATCACCAAATTACTGTAAAAAAAAAAGTCAATCACCAAATTATACGCTAGACTAATGTACAAGAAACCATGGAGAAACAAGTTCAAATTTCATGGAAAAAAACACATGAAAAAAAAAACACTCTTTTATTTATTTTTCTTTTAGTCACAGAGAAAAAGAATTTGATTCGAATTAATAAATTCGAAGGATTGTGATATTTTAAAAAAAAAAACAAAATAATTTTTTAGTAAGAATAATTTTTATAAGAAAAAAATCTTATTTTAACACTTACAAATTTATTGTCAAAAATAAAACACTTATAAATTATAATCACTCTCTCTTCTATTTATGGTTAGTCAATTGTTTTTAGTTAAATTCCTTATTTTTATGATTATGTAAATTTTTCTTACTAAAAACTGTAAAATAGAAGTAACTCTACTTTAAATTATTGTATCCTCTTTCACTTTTTCCTTTTTTAAGTATAGGAGCCAAATTCAATCCTTAATAAGGATTTGCCTTGAGTATCAATTGGGGTCCACTTTTTGTATGTGTGCATTTGCCTCGGGTATCAAAATGGGGCTCACACCTCACTATTTTGCTCCCAATCTATGCCCAAATGAAGCCCCATTTTATACCCTACCAATTCCACTTATAATTTAACCCCACCACAATTATATCATTTGTTCGATAGTTATAGTAATATGTCCCAATACATGGTGCTTCTTGTTCAATAGGATAGGATTAAGATTTTTTGCATTTGTTTTTTTATTATACGGGAAAAAAATAGTTTGATAAGATTTTTCAATGAATATAAAACATGGTCTTACACAATTAGAAAAACGTGGCCGACGTCAAGACATCGCGTCAAATTAAAAGTAGTTAGATGTGAATATTCTTATGTTTAAGTAAGTAAGATGTGTGATGTGAAAGTTAAAAGTAGTAGAATAGCATATATACATGAGGCTTTTTTTGATGAAAGAGTATATATACTCGGTGTAGAGTCGTCGTCATTGATGAATGTGAGGAGGTCACGAGGCCATCATCAATGGTGTGAGGGAATAAGGGTCATTAAAGTCTTTGATTATTCCGGAGTGGGCTGAGATTATGCTTCAGATGATTGGGTCGAGCCGTGTGTAACGGTGAATATGAGCCCTAACTTAGTCCAAAAAAGAAATCCATTTTTATTGACCAATTAGAAAAAAAACATAAAACTAATCATTTAGTAATTTGTTGAAATTTTGAGATAAATCAATTTGATACGAAATGCTAACTAATAAAGTTCAGCTTTCCCTTTCACAAGATGATAAATGGAAGAAAATCTTAATTAACTTTTTAAACTTTTTTTCATAACAATTAACTTTTTAAAGATAAATTAATGTTAATAGACATTTATTTAATCATTTTAAGATGAATGTCCAAAAAATTATTACAAATTATATGAACAAAATATTTTTGTCAAGTAATCTACTAACTAAATTCACAGACACACTGTTGTAAGTATAAAATATGATGTTTTTTTTTTCTCTATGCATATCAACATCTATATAACTATTATTTTAGTTGTACTTACATTGCATATAGCATATTAATGTCTATTTTAAATATTTAAAAACATGATTTTGATATTCAAAATATTATATTGAAAAAAATTGCATTGATCCAGTTCAATACTAATTCAATACTAAATTTAGCGGCGCAGTTTGTTGTCCGTCTACCTTCTATTCATGTGTAATTATATATATATATATATATATATATATATATATATATATATATATATATATATACCATTAAGAACTTATTTTTATATAAAGGCGGCGAAGAGCGTCTAAGGATGTCAGGGGATAAACACCTCATCTTTTGTCTATATCTCCTTATTATATTAAAAGAAATTAGAAACTTGATTATAAAACAAAAGTAAATGAGAACATTTATCTTTTAAAAAAAAAATACACATCTACTCAAAGTAAAATAAAATAAATAAGAACACTGCAGTAAAAAATAAATTAGAGAGAAAAATATCAAGGAAAAGATAATATTTGTCTTTTGATTATTGAAAGACCAATCAAAATTTGAACAAAGACTTGGTCTAATAATCGATGGTCCTAGAAGAGGGACTCCTAATGGCTCCTAATTCATTATAGGTATCTTCTATCTATCCCCCAAAAAAATTGTAATCTTTGGCAATCACTGTCATGGGGTCCTGTTTCATTAATCAATATTCCAAGAATATGGGAAATTCAATAAAATATTGTGAGCTTCAAGAGTAATCTAGATTGAAATATTAGTAGTATATTTTATTGCAGTAAAAAAAAAGTAGTATATTTTATTATAAAGACCATGCAAAGGTATGTGTCAATAGTTTATAGTAGTATTTAAAAAATTTAAACAAAAAATATTATTCATTGTAAAAGTTAGAAAATTGATCAATATTTTCCCATAAAAGCATCTTAATTTGGGAAACTCAACAAATGAATCAAGAGATCTTTTGACTATTTTAGACAACTTTAAAAAAATCTACAAATCACTTGTCTTTTTCATAATACTCCCAAAATAAGCAAGTATATTAGTCTATTCATACCTCTAAAATAATCTCAAACATGGGAGATGGTTTAATTTGATCATGAGGAAAGTGAACGGGATCTCTTCAAAAATATATTAGGAGGTGTCTATATTTATTTGAGAGTGACTAGAATAAGATTGCCTATAGTGAAGATGAATTCTATGAAAAGCTAAAATGATAATAAATCAACAAAAATAAAGAATCAATCTATTTAATAATATATAAATAAAATCAATCTATAGCTTTTGGACACGAGTTCATGAGGTTTCTTCAAAAATACACAACAATTGGGGTACTTGTAATGTATTTTAAATGTTAATTCATGATATTAAATCACTTTTAAATAGATTTTAATTTTATGAATATTTTAAAAAGTTTTGAATTTTGTCAAATTTTATTAAATTCAAAATAACATGTATTGAAATTTGTGTATTTTATATTAAATATATAACTTTTTAATTAATAATTGTTGTTTTTCAATAAAGAGTTACTACTTTTAGCTACTTTAACATATGCAATATTTTGCATATGATAGACAAAACCTATAAAGATTTAATTGATAATAAGTAGTTACATATAAAGCTCAATTTATAACAATTTAATAGAACAACTTTTTTAAAATATTTGTAATCTATGCATTTAAGAACACCATACAAAATCAGATACCAACTTGGCAGTTTAGTCAAACTTTGATATAGACATCTAGATTGAGACTTTTTGCTAGCATATGATGATATGAATTCTTATTTTTTAAATTAAGAAGAAAAATAATTACCATTAGTAAAAAAAAAACTAATTACCTGATATTTTAAAAAGTAATCATTGTCTTCATTGATATTAGTAATTTCTTTTGGAGTTCTAAAGTCATTACATAATTTGCCTAGGCATCATGCTTACACTGTTGAAATATTTAGTACTTTAGTACTACAAAAAAATCATGCAAAGTAAAGGGTTATCCTCTTTCTCTTCTTCATCTTATAGATAAGGAAAATGTTAAAATGTGCCCTAAGGGCACATGTTAAGGATTCAAATAAGGAAACTTTATTTTAGAAATTGTATATTGAAATTCTCAAAAGTTAAAATATGAACTTTTATTGTAAAAATTTACTCTTTTTAACATCTTAAAATGTGCCCTTAAGGCACATGTTAACATAATCCTATAGATAATATTTCTTCAAACAAAGGAAAAGTTTTAAACATCACACATAAGCAGAGTATGTATGAGCCAATGAATAGTGGAGAGGATTTGTTCAATGAATTGGCGTGGCACGTTCACATGCAAGTCGCTATTGCAATATATAGTAGTCAAAAGGACCTTAACTTCTTTTTCTTATTACAAAAATTAAAGAATATTTACTCATTTAAATTAATAGGAATACATCAGATACAATTATAAATTTAATATTTATAAAAATTGATAATGATGAATCTGTAAATAAACTTACAACATTCAAATTAATAGCATAAAATAGTATACTCATGCCTACAAATAAATGAATAATATTATAAAATTAAAATAACCGAAATATTTTAATCATTGATTGCGATAGCTGATTAAAGTTGATCTATCAATCAAAGCCACACGAACACAACAACAAGACGGAAAATATATACTGCATAAAATGGAGAAACAAAAGAATAACGCCGCAAAAAATGGGAAAATAAACGGAACTGAGACAACAAAATTAAAAAAAAAAAGAGACAAAAACAACTCTAATAATCGGTGTGAAAGGCTTAACTTTAAATTATTATATATTCATTTTTAGAATTTAGAATTCTAACCATTAAATTACTTAAGAGAAATATGAGAAAAAAATGTTACTCAATTGAGGTATTAGAGAATTTTTTGGATATCAATTAAAAGAAGATACGTAACAAGTAGATATATGATATGTGTCAATCTGTCATTACTTAAGAGAAGGTAGGTTTAAAGATTAAGTTGATCACTAAATACTATGTGAAGAGGAGGTAGGTTTACAATTTTTTGACCAAGAAAAAAGAAAGGTAGGTTCATGATATTTGTTATCGAGACTTGAGAGAATATATATGTTTTTATACAATATCATATTTGATTTATATAATTCTAATAGTTTTAAAAGTTAAATTGTTGTATTTTTCAAAATAATAATTTTACTTTTGGTTTTATAACATATGACTTTAGTGCACATATTAACATGATATTTAATAGTAATATATTTTCTTTGCATAATTGTAATAATTTGAATATCTAAATATTGATCCAAATTAAATCACATTAAATTAAAAAATTTCAATGAATTATCTAAAACAGACCTAAACCGCATTGCGTCAAAAAAAAAAAACCTGAACCGCATGTAATTTTACTTTTACAACAAATTTTTTTTGCATCGATTCATATTGTACCGCGAACACTCAGTCATCTCTAGCGACAATAAGCTATAAGTTACCAATGGTTAAAAATCATAGTAATGGTTAGTAACACAAAATCAAGGGAAGATATTCTTCTAAGAAAAGTGATTATATTGGCCAACAAAGGCCACTAATGAATAATGATTGACATATTTGGGACCAATCTTAATTGAGGGACTAATATTACTTTCAATTGCCGTCAAGGAGAGTTTATGCTATAGTAGATGCTCTTAACCCTAACATATACATATAAACCATCTTGTGATTTTCAAAGCCGGCTAGAGTTGCATTTTCAAAAATTAATATAACTCTCTTTTTCTAGTCATTTCATGCATGTGAATCGTTTTTGTTGTTGTACTCTATATGCTTTCCTTTTTGGTCCACATCAAGTTGTGGTTTTGAGACTATAAGCACTTATCCTATTTCATATACCATACCATCACTTCATTGAGTAGATGTCTTAGATATTGAGAGGGAAGAATAATACTCCAAAAATATTAAAGTAAATGCTAGTAAGTAAATGTCAATATTTTAATCATGATTAGAGGTCTTAGGACAAACCACGTAGTGTCAAGAATGTATGGGTTATTAAGGTTGTCCAAAAGAGATGCATTAGTGAAGAGACATATTTTATAAACTTCTTATATATGTTTGTACTCTAGAAAATTCAACCATTATTTAGAGCACCCAAAAATGTATTAATAAAAAAACCAAATATAAAAAAAATTGAGGAAACATAGATCAAACATAATTTCAACTACTAATTTCTTCAACTTAACATTATCGCTTTATGAAACCACTTTTTATGTACATAGACGAAATGATAAATTATTATAAATTCATACATATAATAAAGTGGAGGGTCATAGTTCAAACTCGAGTCAGGGATATTCGACCTAGCAATTTCGACATTTCTGTCGATTGGCCTAGAACTTCTTGACACTTTATCATTTTGAGAAATGAAATTATTCACTGATTATTCGTCACTAAATTTAGTGATGAATTGATAGACGACTTTTATAATTTTCTTCTCTAAAATTCAAATTTAAATTTTATTTCTCTACTATGTATTAATGGATTGGCAATTTATAATTCCTTGGCTTAGAATTAATTAGACTAGAACACGACTACATAATCATGAAATGCTGATAAGTAATAAACATATCATTATCTATTCTTCCGTAAGGAGTTTGCGAAAATTACTCTCCGCCCCCCCCCTACACTTCTCAAGTACCCCCTGAAATCTAAAATTGCCCTTGAATTTCAAGTGAAAATGCAGTTCGGATTTTATAATCCGAATTTTGTGGGGGTTTTAACAGGTTCGGATTATAAAATCCGAATTTTGTGGGGGGTTTTAACAGGTTCGGATTATAAAATCCGAATTTTGTGGGGGTTTTGGTAGGCTCGGATTAAAAAATCTGAACTTTGTGGCTAATTGGTAGCTAATTCGTAGCTACTGTATTTTGCTACGAATATTTTGCAGCCAATTCGTAGCTAATCTATAGTGAAAACAGTTCGGATTCTGCGAGCCAAAATTTGTGAAGCTTTAACAGGATCGGATTATATAATCCGAACTTTATGAGAATTTAATAGGTTCGGATTATATAATCCGAACTTTTCCAAAAAACCCCTCAATTCGGATTATATAATCCGAAATTTGATTTTTCTAGCAAATTCTAAGCAAATTGGTAGCTAATCTATAGCTAATTCGGATTAAATAGAATTCAGGTTCTGCGATCCGAACTTGTTCTAAACACCCCCCAATTCATATCTAAGGGTAAAATGGGTAGTTAGGGGGGGAAAAAAGAAACAAGGGGGGTGCGTAGAGTAATTTTCGGAATTTGCCTCACCATAAGTGCCAAAAGGCCCAAAACCAGTGTGGGCCATTTATTTTTTGTTGACAAATTTAATTCTTCAACTTAACATTTAATTTGTTATCACACATTTTACTAGTTGATATAATGTTTGACTTGTGTCTATGAGCAATTTCTTATTCACCCATTTCCCTCATGAATACACATTTAAAAAATAAAGAGAGAATGTGAAAGCAATGTTTTTCACCATGTTAGGAGAACATAAAAAAGAGTCTATGAAACATTTTAATTTATTCTTAACTGGTGGATAAGTGTAAGATATATTTTGAGTTAGAGGTTGAAACCTGAGTTAGTAGTATAAGTTTAAGTTTGATGTGGAATAAGTTAGAGTGAGACATATTTTGTGAGTTATTATGGTCACGGATCAACATGAAAAATACAATGATAGGAAAATTGAATTATATCATGAGATACACAAGACCTACTAGAAAAATGCTTATATATGTAGTCACACAATATACAAATCATTTAGATACATACATATCACTTAATTATTTCAAAAATACACATTTAACTCCTTTTCTTTTTTCTTTTCTTTTATACTTATCTAATAAATTATTTGGGGTTGTGACCAAACAAGTGTTTCAAGAAAAACAACTAGTACAACAAACTTTTCCTACATTTTATATGCAATATTTTTTACCAACTGAATTAAGGTCACAAAGACAATTATAACCGCTAATTATCAGCACGATAAAAAATGATTAAATTTGCGAGCCAGGATGAATATGAATATCCAGTACCAATGCCACTTGAGGTGGACAGGGTTTCATCTTGCCTATATTTCTTCATAGTAATAATGATGACTTTGCCTATATATATTTTCTAAGAGAGTTAAACCGTGTGTGTTCTAAAGCGTGTGTTTTAATGTTTAGTCTTCTTTATTGTTTATTGTTTGTTTGTGAGTCTTTGCTTGTATCATCGCTGGTCAGACTAAGGACGTGTTTGTTAGAGTTGTAATTGTGCTTCTCCAAAGCCTGTAGGTACGGAGTTAGTATTCAGTCGGAAGAGTGTGTCTCTTGTCCAAAGAAAACATATCAAAAGAGAAAAGAATAAAAGCAACGCTGTCTGTGTTGTTTTAGGTTAAGAGGTGAGACGGGGTCTCATATCTAGGAGTTCCTAGGTAGAGTTGTCATGTGAAGTAGGGTATAGGTGGAAGACAAGTAGTGAGGCTACGTTGGTCCTTACACTAGAACTATTATAGTGAATTCACTCCTGGATTAGTATCCCCCAGACTAGGGCAAGTTGCGCCGAACTTGGTTAACAAACCTACTGTGTTCTTTACTTTTCCGTTGTTTTTAATTACGTTTTATTTGTGGTGTTGTCCTGAGCTAGACACGCGCTCGGACAGTTGTGCTTACATTGTTCACAGCACCAGAAGCTGCAACTTTTGTCCACATCTAGAGTCCTTGAACTTCTACATATGGATTTGATGGGACCTATGCAAGTTGAAAGCCTAGGTGGTACAAAGTATGCCTTTGTTATTGTTGATGATTTCTCCAGATTCACATGGATCACATTTATTAAAGAAAAGTCTAACACTTTTGAGAAGTGTAAAGATCTATGTTTACAACTTCAAAGAGAAAAGGAATGTAGTATTGTTAGAATCAAAAGTGACCATGGGAAAGAGATTGAGAATGCTAAGTTCTATGAGTTTTGCATTGATGAAGGAATTTTTCTGGGCTATTCAAATAACAGCAGAGCCTATAGAGTGTTCAATTCCAGAACCAGAACAATGATGGAGTCTATTAATGTAGTGATAGATGACTGTGGTAAAGATGCTATGCCACATGATAGCACATCTGACTCAGCAGGTGACACTCAGGGGGAGACAGAAGATGTAGACACAAATGTGGAAGAATCTGAAGAAAGCAGTTTAGAAACTACTTCTCCCAACAAAGGGTCATCTATCAGAATACAGAAGAACCATCCTATAGATCAAGTCATTGGAGATCCAAGTCAAGAGATCACCACTAGAAGGAGATATAGTGAGGTATCAAATTCCTGTTTTATATCAAATTTTGAGCCTAAGAATGTCAAGGAGGCTTTGACTGATGAGTTCTGGATAAATGCAATGCAAGAAGAATTAACTCAATTCAAAAGGAGTGATGTGTGGGATTTAGTTCCTAGACCTGAGAATGTGAATGTCATAGGAACAAAGTGGGTATTCAAGAACAAGTCAGATGAAAATGGTACTATTACAAGGAACAAAGCCAGACTTGTTGCTCAAGGTTATGCTCAGATTGAAGGAGTAGATTTTGGTGAGACTTTTGCACCTGTAGCTAGGTTGGAATCCATCAGATTGTTGTTGGGAATAACATGCATCCTTAAATTCAAGCTATATCAAATGGATGTCAAGAGTGCATTCCTCAATGGATATTTAAATGAAGTTGTCTATGTGGAAAAGCCTAAAGGTTTCATTGATCCAAGTGGTCCTGATCATGTCTACAAGTTGAAGAAAGCCCTATATGGGTTGAAGCAAGCTCCTAGGGCTTGGTATGATAGACTTACTGATTTCCTGGTGACTCATGGCTACAGAAAGGGAGGCAATGACAAAACCTTGTTTGTGAAAGATGTTAGAGGAAAGCTTATGATTGCCCAAATCTATGTTGATGACATAGTGTTTGGAGGAATGTCTAACCAGATGGTGGAGCATTTTGTTCAGCAAATGCAATCTGAATTTGAGATGAGTCTTGTGAGTGAGCTAAATTATTTTCTTGGCCTTCAGGTGAAACAGATGGAAGATACTATCTTTATCTCCCAAAGCAAATATGCTAAAAGTATTGTCAAGAAATTTGGTATGGAGAATGCTACTCATAAAAGAACTCCTGCTCCTACACATGTGAAGCTTTCGAAGGATGAGAAAGATGTTGATGTTGATCAAAGTATGTACAGGAGCATGATTGGAAGTCTCCTATATCTCACTGCAAGTAGACCAGACATTACATTTGCAGTTGGAGTATGTGCTATGTACCAAGCTGAACCAAAGATGAGTCATCTGACTCAGGTAAAAAGGATTTTGAAGTATGTCAACAGTACCAGTGATTATGGGATACTATATACCCATGGGAATAATACTATGTTGATTGGGTACTGTGATGCTGACTGGGCTGGAAGTGCTGATGACAGGAAGAGTACTTCTGGTGGATGTTTCTTTCTAGGCAACAATCTCATATCATGGTTTAGTAAGAAGCAAAATTGTGTTTCCTTATCCACAGTTGAGGCTGAGTATATAGCACAATTAGTTTGGATGAGACAGATGCTGAGTGAGTACAATGTCAAACAAGATGCTATGACTTTATTCTGTGACAACCTGAGTGCAATTAATGTTTCTAAAAATCCTATACAGCACAGCAAGACTAAGCACATTGACATTAGACATCATTTTATTAGAGATTTAGTTGAAGAAAAGGTCATCACTCTTGAGCATGTTGCAACTGAATAGCAAGTAGCAGATATTTTTACTAAAGCCCTTGATACTACTCAATTTGAAAAATTAAGAGGGAAGTTAGGTATCTGCCAGATTGAAGAATTACAGCAGTTAATTTATTGGAGGCGTGCAGCAGTTACATTTCAATATCATAACCGTTTATTGCACGCAAGTCAAGGAAGCCACTCTCCAACTTCCTCAAGTGTTAATTTTGCACATTACAACTTTACTTTTGCAAACTCTCAACTTCTCAACTTCTCTCTCGCCCGGTTCAACAACTTTCATTGTTTACTACTCTTTTGCTCGATCAAACAACCAAACATCACCATGTCTAATTCTATTCCACAACCCACATTACAAGATCAAACCACAAATATTCAATCCGATCATGTTTTTGATTCCGTCGCTCAACCAGAAATTCAATCGACGGTTATTACTGATGCTCAACCGCTTGCCATGATTTCTAGTACTGGTGTGGTAACACGCAGTGCTAATGTACCTATTTCGAGGAAGAAGAGTACCAGCAAAGGCTCTTCGTCTTCTGCTACAAAGAGGGGTTCTAAATCTAAAGGTAAGAAATCGAAATCCTCCCCTGCTAAGCGTGTTGGTCTAAGCATGCATGACCTCTATTGTAAAGAGAATCCTTTTGTTTCGATTGTTGTGGAACCAAGTGCGGACACTTTTGTCAGTAAATTTGATGATAACCCTAGTGAGGATAATGTTGTTGTTGATAACACTGAAACCCTAGGTACTGATAATCCTAAGCTAGACGACTGTGTCGAGGATGTTAGGATTAATTCCTCTGATGAAAAGTTTGTTGGAAATGAGAAAAATTTGGTTGATAATCATGTTGCTGAGAAATCAGCTGATGTTACTGATAAGCAAACAGATGCTCTGCCAGATGCTCACGCATCTTTGGCACAAGCTAATGTAGAAACCACTGAGGTTCCTGATACACCTATGGCTGATAGTGTTCATGAAGAAGGCTCCCCTGAGGCTAAGACTGCAGAATTTGAGACTCAGCATGCTGAGAGTCCTGATAATGATAGTTTACTACAAGATGATGTGGTACTGGTTGATGATGATAAACCAGATGATGTTACTGTGGAGGAAACTCCTATTTCTGGTGTTGCTCGTAGGATAAGGAGCAAATCTGTTGTGGTTAAAAGTGTCCCTGAGGGCAAGAAAAAGAAATCTGACACTGGGAAGAAGCCCATGTATGGTCCCCCTAAGGGTTGGAGCAAGGCTGTGCCCCAATCTACTCCAGGGAAGAAGAGTTTGAAAAGGAAGGATCCCCCTACAAGTGATTCTGATTTTAAGGTTGCTGAGACTGATGCTGCCATTTTTGGCAAGTCATCTAGGAAGACAATTAAGGGTATGAAAGTACCTCTATCTATACCTCCAGCACCCCTTGATAATGTGTTTTTCCATCTGGAAAATGGTTCTGCTAGGTGGAAATACATCTACCATAGAAGACTTGCTCTAGAAAGGAATTTAAAAGAAGATGTTTTCAAGTGTCAAGAACTTGTTGATCTGTTATCTTCTGCTAGTTTAATGAAGACTGTGAAGAATTTGGGATTTTGCTATGACAAGCTGGTTAGAGAATTTTTGGTTAATGTTTTTGAAGACCTTGATGATGCAAGGAATCATGAGTTTAGGAAGGTTTTTGTTAGGGGCAAATGTGTGAACTTCTCTCCTCTAGTTATTAATGAATATCTTGAGAGGTCTACTGAAGAGGTTCCTGAGATGGAGGTGACTGATGATACTATTTGCAAGGCTATTACTGGTAACAAGGTCAAACATTGGCCTAAACATTTGTCTTCTGCAAAGTTAACTCCCCTGTTTGCTGTGTTGAACAAGATAGCTGCTTCCAACTGGACCCCAACTACTCATTCCAATTCTATTGCTATTGGGTTGGCCAAGTTTATCTATGCAGTTGGTACTAGGACTGCTTTTGACTATGGCTCTTATATTATCTATCAAGTTCTGGAACATGCCAAGTCTTATGCTATCAAGTTTCCTATTGCCTTTCCCACTCTACTGTGTGGTATTATTCTCCAGCAACATCCAGACATTTTGGTTGGAACTGATGAGCCCTGCAAAAGGCCAAGTCCTTTGTCTGTGGATTGTAGGTTGTTGTCTGTGACAGATGCTACTGAAGATCTTGGTACTTCTGTCAGATCATCTGGTGTTCTCAGCAGGAAACAAATGATTGTTGATCTTACTGAGACCAGTATGGCTCTTGCGGCCAGAAAGTTGAAGATTGATAAGGTCATTGCAACCTTGAAGGCTGAAGAGGAAGCTGAAGTTGATGGTGTGGATCATGAGGAAGTTCAGGAAGAGGAAGGAGGAAAAGAAGATGCTTCTGCTGCTGGACACTAAGGAGATGTCAGATGATTCTGATGAGTCTACCTCTGTTTGACTCTGGTGTTTGTTTTTCTTTTTCATGTTTTGTTATATCCTGGATTTCTATTGCATCTATGTGTGCTTATGGTCTGTAATATGCACTATGTGATACTGCCCTATGTTCTATTTCTGCATTTTCTATGCATGACTTATGTTTGCCAGAATTTATGGCTAAAAAGGGGGAGTAGTATGTTCGTTCGTATGATCGTGATCGTGTTCGCTCTGTTCGCTCTGATACCATAGTATGATCGTGATCGTGTTCGTTCGTTTGTTGAAGCTCTTATACGTGTCTCACGTAGCTCTGAGCGATTTTGCTGAAGATGTGACGACAGATGCTCTAACATCTGTCCTATGAAGGTGTGTGTGCGTATCTTGAGGGGGAGCAAGTATCTTTATGATATGCGCGCTTGGTTGTACGCATGTTTTGAGGGGGAGTTTATCTACTCTGTGCTTGTGGAAATTTATTTTTTCCAAAGGCATTTATCTCTCTCTATGAACTCACTATGTGAGAGACTGTTTTCTTTGAGGCTGGACGTATTCTCTTCTGATGATTGCCTCTGACTCTACGTGTAAGTCATCCTTAATCATAGAGCCATTCTAAAGTGATCTCACTATCTACTATGATTCTCTAAGCCTATGGTGGTTGAAGGAAGAATTGTTTTTATCTCTCCAAGAACATACTTTCAAATGTTTTAGCCAAAATTTTGCCAAAGGGGGAGATTGTTGAGTTTTGAAGATTGGCTACAATTGTGTCAAAAACATATATTAGCCAGATGTGTGGTCAGATGCCTATGATCACTGATGATGGGTCAGATACTGTAGCATATGGAACAACATTCCGTGATCTGCCAGCTCGCGCGTTTATATTTTTATGCAATCTTTTATAAGATTCGCTTTGGTTTTTATTTTAACCATTACTTGGTGATTAAGTCACGTGCTCTGAAGAAGTCTAAGGCGGTCAAGCCTAGATATATTTTAAAAGGTGATATTGATTTATTTTTCAAGAAGATCTCTTGTTCTAGAAGATTCAAGACTTGGACCTTACAACGCCCAAAGGTGTCTGAAGCCCAAACCCTACTAGTATAAATATATGTAATGACAGACCCTAGAATCTAAGCTAAACCGTGTGTGTTCTGTTCTAAAGCGTGTGTTTTAAGGTTTAGTCTTCTTTATTGTTTATTGTTTGTTTGTGAGTCTTTGCTTGTATCATCGCTGGTCAGGCTAAGGACGTGTTTGTTAGAGTTGTAATTGTGCTTCTCCAAAGCCTGTAGGTACGGAGTTAGTATTCAGTCGGAAGAGTGTGTCTCTTGTCCAAAGAAAACATATCAAAAGAGAAAAGAATAAAAGCAACGCTGTCTGTGTTGTTTTAGGTTAGGAGGTGAGACGGGGTCTCATATCTAGGAGTTCTTAGGTAGAGTTGTCACGTGAAGTAGGGTCTAGGTGGAAGACAAGTAGTGAGGCTACGTTGGTCCTTACACTAGAACTATTATAGTGAATTCACTCCTGGATTGGTATCCCCCAGACTAGGGCAAGTTGCGCCGAACTGGGTTAACAAACCTACTGTGTTCTTTACTTTTCCGCTGTTTTTAATTACGTTTTATTTGATGTATTGTCCTGAGCTAGACACGCGCTCGGACAGTTGTACTTACATTGTTCACAGCATTTGTCTGTCTGGTAACCAGAATTTCAACTATATACTCAGTTCTCAAACCACTGAATTTCTTATCCTCAGCTAGATTGTAAATTAGTCACTGAAATATTTGAAAGTAATTAAGTATTCTTCAATATAATGTGTACCTAGCTAGCAAACCAATGGCCACTTATTTTGATAGTGGTAAGTTACAAATTCTAGTGGCTATTACCATGTCAGAATAATTCTGTGGATTTTTTCTTGACACAAGCACGCGTGCTTTTTTGTTCATCAATCAACCAACATAAATGTACTATTAGTTTCATTTTCAACCTTTAAAAGCACTAGCATATATAATTCAGAGTTTTCAACATTTTTCATGTGTATTATAATGCTTCAGCCTAGACTCTGTTTTATTTGTTCTCGTAGGATAACTTAAGTGGTAAAAGTTAGAGGACATATGGGTTGGATAGGGGAAAGTCCAGGGATCAACTCATGGCGGGAACAATTTATCTTTCCGATGTACCAAAAAACGACTCTGTTTTATTTTTCCTCTTAAACTTGATTACCTCATTTTTAATTACGAAGCACTCAAATGGGCATGTAATACCGGTAATCATCTAAAAAAATTACATAATTGAATATAATCATATGTGTCACGTTGATGTACATATCGGCGTCAAATGTTGAATATTAATTATACATGTCAGAATTCAGATACAAAATACATCTTTAATCAAAAATATCAGTGCTATAGAAATTAACTTCTTGAATCATTATCCTCCCAGAAAGTATTTAATTTAGTTCCCAGCCCCTAAAGCTTTCCATCTTTGTTTTCTACGTCCTAGCTAATTCCCCACAAGTCAAAATGGAACTCATATCATGACCATGCATGAAGTAGTGGACTGAGTACTTAGTGCATGAGAAAATGTTATACGTACGAAGAAATATCCCGTGATCTTTGAAGTGCAAGCGATGAGCAGTGGCAAGAATCAGAAAAAATTATTTGGGTGGCCGTAAATATTTTAGTAGACATTTTGTTTGAATATATGTACACTAGTGTCAGAGCCCATGCTCGCACGGCAAAAAAAGTGATTGTAAAAAGTAAGGGAAAAATTGTTTAATTGATGGTTTATTTTAAACTTTATTTTGAAAATAATAATATTTTTGGATATAATTTTTTTTATTATATTTTATCGATTATAGAAAACGATATCATATTTTTTAATTGTTATTAATTTAGGTTTTCAATATAATAGCTCAATTGAAAGAAAATGTCGAAATTGCTTAGGTCGGACGTTCATGACCGGGATTCGATCCATGGTCACTACATTTAGGTGTGTGATTTTTATCATTTCATCTATGTACCAAAAAATATATATATATAAAATGAAATTTACAGTTGAACATATAAAACTGTAATAAATTAGGTGTAAAGTATATAAATTTTTGTCTTATAGTTTATCTATATAAAATTATTGAAACATTTGTCCCCTTCTATTAGTCCATATTAAGATGTTAATAGTAAATTCTATTTTTATGTTCTTTAACATGTATTCTATTAGACATTGATCCAGTTTGAATAATTTATAGTTTTTTTTATATCAAATTTCTATTTTTAAGTTTTTAAACATGTACTCCCTCTGTCCCAAATTATAAGAAAAAAATCACACTTATAAAGAAAATTAAAATATGAGAATTTAAAGTGTATTTTGTGGAGTTTTTCTTGAAAGAAGTTGCATAATGTAAAAGTTATTTTTATTGGTTGTTGTTAATATATTGAGAAAATGAGAGAGAAAAAAAGCTACGTGCAATTTGCATTTAATTTTATAAGAATAAGTAGAAAACATTCTTGAAATTGGTTTATTCCTTTATAATTTGGGACAAACAAAAGGATATTTTCTCTTATAATTTCAGACGGAAGGAGTACCTTATTTGACATTTTTATATCTAATGGTAACCGGAAATTAAAATAATATTGCATTTTATTAACCATATATGGATATAATAGTCTTAGAATTGAGTGTTGAGTTTAACTTATCCTCACAAAACCAGTTTGTAAGGTGAGAGTTGTCTCTCACTTATAAACATATATATACAAGTCATCTCGCAACCGATGTGAAATTTTTTTACGTATAGTACATTTGGAAGAATTAGGAAAGAGTATTTGGGTGGCCGTAAAATATTTAGTAGACATTTTGTTTGAATATATGTAACGCGATACACCTGTTGATAATATGGACAATTCTGATATGTTCACATAGTGTTTATTAATATTTCTAACGTGTTGTCGAAACAAAAGGGCGGGGATCCATTTATTCGAGTAACTCTAAGACGAGGTACTTCACTTGATAATTCATTATTCACGATGTATTTCATAAATTCTACCATTCAATTAAAAGTTTTTAATGAATAGATTAACTCTACAAGTTTTTATGAAATTTTAAAACTATTTAATACGTCATTAAATAATTTCAAATTAACGTATAATAAGTTTTTCAAAAACACAAGTAAATATCAATGGTTAGATTACATAGTTACGAATTTTGGATTTATATAAAAGTGTGTGCACTTGATCGTTGACATATAATGATAATAATCAACGGTTGAATTGGTGAAATATATTGTGAATAATAAGATATGGGGAATGTTAACATGTGCCCTTAGAGCACATGTTAAGCTGCATTAAATTAATTATGGGTCCCACTAATTTAACTTTGAGAGAAGCTATGTCAGATTTAATAATTAAAAAATAAAAATAAAAATGTCTTTTTATTAAAGATATTGATACAAATTCCAAAAATCAATTTACTACCACTCTTTTTTCTCTCTCTTCGTGCAACACCATAGTTACAACTGTTGGGTAAAAACAGTGCCGAATGAGTAAAAATAAAAAGGAGCGCAATCAACAACACAAGAATATAACGTGGAAACTCCAAAACCGAAGAAAAAACCACGGTCATTGTCTAAACCAACAACCAGATAATAAACACTATACACCCACACTCTCCAAAGTAAATATTTGAACTACATCTCACCATACTCTAAAACAAGAGCATAAGAGAAAAAACAAAGACACAAATATAAACTTAAAGTGTTTACAAGTGTTAATTCATGGTATCACATCTTGGTGTGTTGAAACAAGGAACTTGAGATCTTTATATATAGCATTGAGCTCCCCCACTCTCCACTTTTCTAAGCAATGAGGGACTTTTGCAATATAATTTCCTTGACCTTTTATTTCCTTCATTAGCAATGTGGGACTTACGTTGCAATCAACCCCAACAATCTCCACCTTGATTGTAATGATCTTCAATATTCATTGTCTTTACCGACAATAGTTGTCTTCACCGACAATCAATCCAACAATCTCCACCTTGATTGTTAAGAGTTTCATCTTCCGCTTCTATTGTCTATACATCATTGTCTTCACCGACAACCATAATTCTCATTGTCTATTCTGACAAATTAAATTATCATACTCCACCATAAAGAATACACTACGCTTGGAACTAAACCATCCCAAGAATTTTTTTCACTTGGAACTAAACCATCCCAAGAATTTCTTCACTTGGAACTAAATCATCCCAAGAATTTCATGTCGAAACCTGCTGAAAGGTTATGGTGCAACTCCCATGTTGGCTTTTAGGAAGTTCTTCAGCCATCGACACATCTCACCACACACCTTGCATCAATGCCAACCAATGCCCATGTGTTGTTCTAAATCCGCTAGCAATAACATGTCATTTCCCATGGTATAGCGGAAATACCATAAAGACACCACCATCTCCCAAAGCAAGAGAACATTGCTAGCACTTATCTCAAAGTCTTTTGCTCCACCTAGACAATTACATGCCCAAAATCCCTTGTGTAACCCAGATTGCATCCACTCCTCCATGTAGCTTCTTCATCACAGAATCATTGAATCATTACTCCTCTTCAGCACCTCCACAATATCACACTTGTGATATCTCATCGAACCGGAAGCTCTGATACCACTGTTGGAAAATATCAGTGCCGAAGAAGTAAAAACATAAACAAGAGCGCAATCAACAACACAAGAATATAACGTGGAAACTCCAAAACCGAAGAAAAAACCACGGCCGTTGTCTAAACCAACAACCAGATAATAAACACTATGTGAAAATTGTTACAACACATAGACTCACTCTCAACCACACCCGTGACCCCAATACACCCACACTCTCCAAAGTAAATATTTGAACTACATCTCACCATACTCTAAAACAAGAGCATAAGAGAAACAACAAAGACGCAAATATAAACTTAAAGTGTTTACAAGTGCTAATCCATGGTATCACATCTTGGTGTGTTGAAACAAAGAACTTGAGGTCTTTATATATAACATTGAGCTCCCCCACTCTCCACTTTTCTAAGCAATGTGGGACTTTTGCAATATAATTTCCTTGACCTTTTATTTCCTTCATTAGCAATGTGAGACTTACATTGCAATCAACCCCAACAACAACAACCCATCCAGCTTCTTGGCAACTTCCAACCATCTCTTCTCCACCTCCTCCTCCATTATATGTGCTTCGCACCATCTCCTTATTGTGCGTCCTTGTTACCCGTCGCAGTCGCACACCTCTGAACATGAGAGATCCGCCGAGGAGAGATAGAAAACAAAAAAAACGAGAGAGAGAGAAATAAAATCACGAGCTTTAATGTTACAAATCCGGACTAGCAACGGTGGTGGTAGTGGTCGGTGATAAGGATGGTGGTGGACAGAGAGAGGCGGCCGGTGGTGGATGGAGATGAGTAAAAGGAGAAAGAAAAGAAAGGAAAAATGAAATAAGTGGGACCATAAGTAATTTAACGTACCTTAACATGTACCCTTAGGGCACATGTCAACACAACCCATAAGATATTAAGTGTATGCTCTAAGATGAGTGGGGGTTGGTTGAATTTATATGGAACCCACAATATTTGATGAGACACACATGAATTTTAACTAATAAAAACAAAAAAAACAGTGTTTGAATGTGTATCGGAGAATGTACTCCTATCATTATTTATTTTTTGATTGGGAGATCTCACTTTTATAGAATCAATATAAAGATTGTCTCACTACATTATTGTCTAGATACATTAGTTATTCAATGTAACTAAAAAGTCATTTTTGCTTTGTTTACTGAGAAATTTGGTAAACAACGACTAGTTTAGAAACAAGTGAGATTAACTAGTAAAAATCTCGGACATGTTTGTGCAGAGTGTTTTAAAATGTATTTCCCAAAGTTTTGATAAAGAAAAAAGTCTAAATCTATGCCAACCGCGAGGAACACGTGAATTCGACCCACAATTGTTGATAAACAAGACAGTTTAAAGTAAAAATGAAAGTTGAAAGACAAGCGCAAGGACTTGTTGAAAAGAAAATAAATTGCATAAAAGTTGTAAAAAAGATTACAAAGAAAGTAAAATTGGCGAGCAAACCACGTACATTCGATCCTATGTGATTTCGTTTCTCAAGCGTTAGGTACTTTGAAATTCTGCAGGAGTATGTGTACAAAAGGTTTTTCACCCCTAAGCCTGCCTGCAGACTCTATATTTATACTAAAAATGCCTACAGCGGTTATTGCCCTATCGGCGACTAAAGTTGGAACGTGTCTAGCCACCACGATTAGTGATACATTGAATAAGATAGGGTCCGATAAAATAAGATGCCAAATAATGTTGTAGTACAAATTAAAAATTTCAATTGGTTAGATTGTAGTGTCAAATTTAGAGATGAGTCGTTGAACTCATTAATTTATTTATTTATGATGATGATCACACACAAGACCAATTAGTATGTTACTCAAAATATGATTAGATATTTATCTATTTATTTATGAAAATTACTATGCCCACCCCCCATACTACTCTTTCCCCCCCTCCTAACTGACATTTAAGCCCTTGGGTGAGCCCAGTATGGTTCGGATAATATATTCCAAATTTTGGCTTCTTGTTCGGAAAATATATTCCGAACTTAAATAAGGCGTCAGTTCGGATTATTTTCTCCGAACCCCTACTACTTATGCTCAGCTAGCTCACTTTTTCCAACTTATTCAACACACAATCAAAAACAAACCTCTCAAAAGTTTTCCATTGTTTTGGTTTTGAGATTCAAACTGAAGATTGGAGCATTGGGGAAGGATTTGCACACACTTTAGAGCGTCAACATAAGGTAATCTCTCATTTGAACCGATTAAGTTTTGGTTTTGCTGGTTTTGGGTTGGTCTGGATTTCTGGGTTCTGACATCGCGAATGTTCGGAGAATATTATCCGAAATAGGCGAGGATGCAGTTCGGGTAATATTGTCCGAACTGGTTCGGATTCTGCGCGGCAGAACTGGCCTTAAAGTGGTTTAAAAATGGTTTTGAATATATTTGGTGGGTTTTGTTGGTTGTTTTAAAATGATTGAATATGATTGAATATGGTTGTTTTAATATATGTTGAATATATGATTGTATAAATATAGTTAGTTGATTAGATGATTAGTTGATTATGGGAATTGGTTTTGTATTGATTTGTGATATTGGTTTGGTGTTGATTTGTGCTATTGGTTTTAATGTATTTGTAGTTATGGGGGATACAACAAATGAAGTTGAGCCGGTTGTTGTAAATGGTGATGGTGAAACGATCTCAAACGTTCCTCAAGTTGAGCCTCAACAAAGTTTGGCGGTCGAGGGTGTTGAATCCAACTATAACCGTCCTCAACCCGAGCCGGTAGAAATTGATACAAGTGCTCAATTTCATACCGATAAAAAATATCGTGATAGAGAAGAGCTCATTGCTTGGGTTCGGGGTGAAGCGGCAAAGTTAAATTTTTCTGTTGTAACTGTCAAGTCTGACAATGGTTCCGATAGAAGAAAACAATATTTGGTGTTGGGTTGCGAAAGGGGAGGTTTTTACAAACCGACCAAGAAGAAGTCAAAAATGGAGTCAATTGGAACGAGGAAATGTGGTTGTCCATTTAGGCTCCGTGGATATTTTCTTGCTTCAAAGGATTGGAATCTCACGGTTGTCTCGGGGAAACACAACCATGTTATGGACCGTGCTTTAGAAGGTCATTTGGTTGCCGAGCGTTTGAAACCGGAAGAGAAACAATTGGTGGTCGAGTTGACAAGAAATTTGGTCAAGCCTAAAAATATCATCTCCACAATGAAAGAGCGAGACCCGAAGAACTCGACTGTCATTAAGCAAGTTTACAACGTAGTTAGTAGAAATAAGGTTCGAATTAGGGGTTCAATGACTGAAATTCAACAATTGTTTAAATGTTTAGGGGACAACAACTATGTTTACAGAACAAGGACGGTCGGTGAGTCTACCACTGTGCAAGATATCTTCTTTTCACACCCTAAGTCCATAGACTTGTTCAACTCATTTCCGGCTGTTTTGATAATGGACTGCACATACAAAACCAACCGGTATGAAATGCCACTTTTCGAGATAGTCGGAGTCACATCAACTCATAAGACATTTTGTGTTGCTTATGTTTTGCTAAAAAATGAAAAAGAAGAAAATTACACGTGGGCTCTTCAAGCTTGTTGTGGTCTTCTAAGGAACAAAGATATCTCACCGAAGGTGATTGTTACAGATAGGCAGGATGGACTGATGAATGCGGTGAAGAGAGTATTTCCTGAAGCAACACAGTTGGTTTGTTCAGTTCATGTTAGGAGAAATGTAAAAGCCAAGATGCAGACAATTTGCTTCATTAATGATGGGGATATGGAGAAGCAGAAAGATGTGTTTAAATATATTGAGAAATGTTATGAGGCTGTGATTTTTTCAGATACCGAAGAGGTATATGATGATAATCTTGAAGAATTTAGGAATGTATGTAAGAGGTGGCCAAGATTTATCAATTATTTTGAAAGAACTGTGTTAAACAAAGATAAAGAGAAATTTATACCAGTGTGGACTAACCGCATTATGCATTTTGGCAATACTACAACCAACAGAGTTGAGTCTGCACATGGTAGATTGAAGAGTTAATTGACAGACAATCAGAATGATTATGTCAGGTTATGGGAAACGATCCACAAAACCTTGATTGGTCTGTTCACTGAGATACATGGTGAGTTCAAACTTGATGATGGAGGTTCCTCCAACCTTGCACCATCTTTAGTAAACATCTTCAACAGCAAAGCATCCTTCTTTACACCAGTTGCAGCAAACCAGTTAGGGCCATACAACTTGGCACCTACACAGGGCAGTTTCAAAACATCTCCAATAACTTCTGGAGTTATTTGCATTTCTGTTCCTTTGATGTTGGTGATGATGAGGTTTTTGTCAGCAAAAACTCTAGCATTGAAATAGAATGCTTGGACCAGAGTGGGATAAATGGTTTCCTTAAGCTTGAAGAAGCTTGTCCATTTGAGAGGCTCTGTGTACTTGAGCAAGTCATATCCTCCACTAAGTAAATTCTCAAAATCAAATACCCTAGCAGGGCAAACATTCTTCACCATCCAATACTTCTCAAAGTATTGATTATCAGCATCTAGAATCAAAGGAATTGGAATGCCTTTGTTGGCCAGCAGCTTCTCTAAAGGCACTTCCTTTTTGGATTTTGGTTTGGTTGGTTTCTTTAGCTTATCAGAAGAGCTAGGAGCAGGTTTCTCTTTGGATTTTCCCTTTGATTTTTCCTTTTCAATAGGGTCAGACGTGGTGGTTTTCTCTTAGAGCTTTCTTTCTCAACCTGAGCAGGAGCAGGAGCAGATTTTGATGGAGTGGGAGTGTTTTTCTTTGTGGTTTTTGAAGAAGAAGTAGGCTTTGTGGTTTTGGCAGTTGGAGCGGATTTTGTGGTGGTTTCTTTTGGAGTAGTTTTTGAAACAGGGTTATCAGAGAGGGTGTTGTCAGAGTCACTGTCATGGATAGAAATGGTGGTGGTGTCTTCAACACATTTCTTGCTAGTACCAATACCAGACAAGATTCTTGCAGACCTTCTAACATAGACAAGATTCTTGCAGACCTTCTAACATAGACACTGTCTTGGATTTTGTTTTTGATGGTTGAACCAAAACAGGGGGTGTGTCAGCAACACTGGGAACCACAAGTGTTGGGTTAGGAGTAATACACTCAGATGGATTGTACAGGATCATTCGAAGAGGTTGAATGTCCTAAAGGTGTTGTGAGGATGATGATGATCTTGGTTTGGAATTGGTGGATTTTGGTGATGAATCAGAGGAGGTGTCTGAATCTGTGTCAACAGCAACGGGTGGAGGTGTTTGGGATTTGGATTCAGAGGATGAAGTAGAGTTTTCAACTCTTTCATGGATGTGCTTGCTTCTAAGTTCCTTACTTCTGGCCATTTTGAATTTTTTGCGAGAGAGAGAAACGAATGTGACGGTTACGAGAGAGTGATGGGTAAGGAATGATGTTTTGGTGAGTTGAGATGAGAGAAGGAAGAGTTTAATGTGACGGTTATAAAGAGAAAGAAATCAGAAAAGGTAGTGGAGAGAGTGGGTTGAGAAGCCTTGAGAAGAGGAAGGGATAGATTAGGTGAGAGAGTGTACTTATGAATAGTGTTTTCTAGGTACTTTGGAACTAATACCTAAAAGGGGAAATGATGACTATCCTAAAGTAGCCGTTGCAAGGCTTTAGGGAGTCCTAAGATATTAAATTAAACACATACAAACTGAAACACACATATCAAAACAATAAACATGAAACGGTGAAAACATATTATGCGCAGAAACTGTGCACGGAGGCAGAGCGTTCTGAGAACGTTCTTTCTGCAGAGCATAATTTTGCTGAAACAATATTAGTGAGGGATCTTAATGATATTCAAATTTTTCTTGATGAAATTAAAACGATCCTCAACTAATGGCTTTGTAAAAATATCAGCTAACTGATTTTCAGTATCAATAAACATCAATTCAACATCCTTTTTGTTCACATGATCTCTAATAAAATGATGTTTAATTTCAATATGTTTTGATCGTGAATGCTGAATGGGATTTTTTGACAAATTGATAGCACTTGTATTATCACATAAAATTTTAATACTTGTGTACCTTAATGAGTAGTCTTCAAGTTGGTTTTTGATCCATATCACTTGTGTGCAACAATTTGTAGCTGATACATACTCAGCTTCAGTAGTTGACAGTGCTATGGTGTTTTGCTTTCTGCAACTCCAACTTACAAGAGCTTCACCAAGAAATTGACAAGATCCACTAGTGCTTTTTCTTTCCATTTTATCACCAGCATAATCAGCATCACAGTAGGCTTTCAAGTTGAAATGTGATCCTTTTGTATACCATAGTCCAACATCAGTTGTTCCAACTAGGTATCTGAAGATCCTTTTGACTGCAGTAAGATGTGATTCTTTTGGTGCAGTTTGAAACCTTGCACATAGACCAACAGAGAAAACAATATCTGGTCTACTTGCAGTGAGATAGAGAAGTGAACCAATCATTCCTCTATATTCTTTCTCTGAAACACTTTTTCCATTCTCATCTTTGTCTAAACTTGATGATGGATGCATAGGAGTTGGCATGATCTTTGATTCATGCATAGGAGATCATTTATATACTTTTCTTGACAAATGAAAATGCCATTTTCTTGTTGCTTGATTTGCAAGCCAAGAAAGAAACTGAGTTCTCCCATCATACTCATTTCAAATTCATTTTGCATAAGGTTTGAAAACTCCTCACACATTTTTTCATTTGTAGCACCAAAGATGATGTCATCAACATATACTTGCACAATCAACAGATCATTATTGTTTTCTTTTCTAAACAGTGTTGTATCAATTTTTCCTCTTGAAAAGTTGTTGTTAAGTAAAAAAGTGCTTAGTCTTTCATACCATGCTCTTGGGGCTTGTTTAAGTCCATATAGAGCTTTGGTAAGTTTGAAAACATGATGAGGTTTATGTTCATCTTCAAAACCAGGAGGTTAATGCACATAAACTTCTTCATTTAGAAAACCATTTAAAAAAGCACTTTTGACATCCATTTGAAAAAGTTTGATGTTTTTATGAGATGCAAATGCAAGTAATATTCTAATATTCTAAATGCAAGTAATGTTTCATCATAATCAATTCCTTCTTGTTGATTATAGCCCTGAGCAACAAGTCTTGCCTTGTTTCTAGTCACCTTGCCATTTTCATCCAATTTGTTTCTAAACACCCATCTAGTTCCAATGATTGAATGATCTTTAGGTTTTGGTACTAGATTCCACACTTCATTCTTTTCAAACTGTAGGAGTTCTTCTTTCATAGCATCTACCCAAGAGTTGTCAACAATAGCTTCATCAATAGACTTAGGTTCTATCTGAGAGATCATTGCCAGATTGTTCTCCTGATTAAAAACAGATCTTCTAGTTTTGACTCCATCTTTAGGACTTCCAATGATTTGCTCTTGTGGATGATGTGTGTTGATTCTCCAAGTCTTTGGAGGCTCTTGAGGTGTATCATCATCTTCTTTAGGTTCAGAATTTTCCATTGGTTGAGTGTCTTCACTAAGCTCAGAATTCTGATTATCCTTTTCATTTACATCATCTTCTTTCACTTCATTTGTCTCTTCATCAGATTCATCAAATTTGACATGCATGCTTTCTTCCAAAGTTTGAGTTCTCAAGTTATAGACTCTATAAGCTTTTAATGTTAGAGAATATCCCAAAAATATTCCCTTGTCTGACTTTGAATCAAACTTACCCAAGTTGTCCTTGATATTCAAAATATAGCAATAACATCCAAAAATATGAAAATAAGAAATATTTGGCTTTCTGCCTTTCCACAGTTCATATGGAGTTTTGTTCAAAACCTTTCTAATGGTGAATCTATTTAAAATATAGCAAGAGGTACTAATGGCTTCAGCCCAAAAATATTTTTCAACATTTGATTCATTAATCATAGTTCTTGCCATCTCTTGTAGAGTTCTATTTTTCCTTTCAACAACTCCATTTTGTTGAGGAGTTCTTGGACAAGAAAAATTATGAGAGATGCCATTATCATCAAAGAATGATTCAAATAGAGAGTTTTCAAATTCACCACCATGATCACTTCTTACTGAGATGATATTGGTATCTTTTTCATTTTGAACTCTTTTACAAAAGTTTTTGAAAGCTTCAAAAGATTCATCTTTATGTTTTAAAAACAGAACCCATGTGAACCTTGAATAGTCATCAACAATAACAAAGCCATAATTTTTACCACCAAGACTTGTGGTTTTGACTGGACCAAATAAATCTATGTGTAGCATTTCAAGAGGTCTTTTTGTTGAAATAAAATCTTTAGGTTTAAAACTGCTTTTGACTTGTTTTCCTCTTGTGCAAGCTTCACATACTTTATCCTTGTCAAAACTAATCTTAGGTAGTCCTCTGACTAGATCAAGTTTGGAAATTTTTGAAATTGTTTTCATGCTTACATGACCAGCCCTTTTATGCCAAATCCATTTCTCTTTTTCAAGTGAAACAAAACAGGATTCAGTGGGAAGTTCATCTAAATGTAAGACATAAATGTTTCCTTTTCTTGATCCATTTAGAAGAGTTTTACCAGAAGATGATTGAATGATTTCACAAGTATGAGGTTTAAATACAACTTCAAAACCATTGTCACAAAGTTGACTAATGCTTATCAAGTTATGTTTAAGTCCTTTTACTTAATGAACATTTTCAATTTTTGCTGAATTTATCTTACCTATGACACCATTACCTTTGATGTAAGCTTTTTCATTATTACCAAAAGTTACAGCTCCTCCATCCTTCTTTTCCAGAGATAGAAAGTTCAGCTTATCTCCAGTCATATGTCTTGAGCAACCACTGTCCAAGTACCAAGGCTTTTTCTTGACTGCTAGATGACATACCTCTTCTGTGTCTGATTTGGTCATAAGACAAACATTTGCTTCTTCTTCTCCTTGAGATTCATCTGAGTCATCCCAGGTTGCCATTAGAGACTTCTTCTTGAATGTAGGTCTCTTCTGTTTGTTCTTAGGACAATCAGTCTTGTAATGCCCTACTTGATTGCATCCAAAGCATGTAATTTGACTCATGTCAGTTTCTAGCTTTGGACCATTTCTCCTTGCTTGGAATGATTTTTTGATGTTGTTTCTTTTCATCATCAGCCTTTGAATTTTCTTGGATAAGAATGCATATTCTTGTTGACATTCTTCTTCATCAGATGAGTCTTCATCATTCTGAGATTGCTCTCCTACCTGTGCTTTCAAGGCAATAGTCTTTTTCTTCAAAGGCTTGTCTTCTTGAAGTATTGCTTCATGAGCTTTGAGAGATCCAAGAAAGTCATCTAATTTGACATTTTTAAGATCTTTGGCTTCTGTAATTGCTGTAACAATATGTCTCCATGATTTTGGTAGACATCTCAGCACTTTTCTTATTCTTTCATGATCAGTGTACTTCTTGCCAAGAGAATTGAGTTCATTAATGATGGTAGTGAATCTTCCATACATTTGATCTATGGATTCATCTTCCTGCATTTCAAATAGCTCAAACTTTCTCACACCAATATCAATTCTAGTTTCTTTGATGATACTGGTTCCTTCATGATGAGTTTGGAGTTTTTCCCACATTTCTTTAGCTGTGTTGCACTCCATGACTCTATCATATTCTTCTCTGTCTAGAGCACTCTTTATAAACATTTTGGCCTTGATGTTTAGGAGTACTCTTTCAGCTTCAGCAGTGGTCCAGTCCTTTTGTTCCTTTGGTGTGGATTCTTTTGTGAGAGGTACATACTCTCCTTGTTCTACAACTAGCCACATGTAATTGTCCTGTGATCTTAGGAACAATTCCATTTTATCTTTCCAGTAGTAGTAATCATTTCCTTTAAATAAAGGAGGTCTATGTGAGGATCCTCCTTCAGAAATAAACTTTGCAGATTTAGACATGACTTCCTTCCTGAGTCTTTTCCTCTAGCACTTGTTAGATGCTCAACCTATAGAGGCCGGGCTCTGATACCAATTGAAGTAGCAAAGTTTCACAAGAAAGGGTGGGTTTGAATTGTGACCTATAGATGGCCAAATTTATTCAACCGTGGATAGATGATATGACTGAAGTCGTGGGTGACGGATTTTGTGGATTTCGCGCAATTGCTGTGGATGATGGTAAAACTGAAGCTGAGTTTTATTTAGTGCAACTTGTCATGTCTAGGGAGTTAAGACATCACAAACCTGCATATGTGAGAGCTTTTAATTCTGAAAGATATGAATATCTCGTGAAAGCTCTATGCCCTCCTGAAAAAGCCAGAAATAGCAGAATTGCACCAAGGGAATATTGGTTACAATTTCCAGACATGGGTCATATCATTGCTAATGCCTACAATAAAGTTGTAGTACTTCTGACTGATCCGGTAGATGGCGTTTCTGAAACCTTTTTCCCATGGCGTACCAAACCACCATCCAATCCATCTTCACGTATTATGTGTGTTTTTTTACTTGGCATTCATTTTTGGTATGTTAAGTTGAAGCCTGACTGCCCTTTACCTCGGATGTGTCTTGAGTGGAGGATTCATCGCACCGAACAAGTTGCGGAGTGGGAATTTAGTTTCATGGATCGACAAGTAGAGTTTGAAAGACTTATGCTTATTGAAAGACCTTTAATAGCAAGACATGGTCTTGGTAATGAAGAGGACAAGCCTTACACAATCAAATGAATAATCATTTGAAGTTGAGATTCCCCCCTTTTTTTGGTTATAAGAATGTAATTGATACTTAATTATTTATGTTTTTAATGTCACAAGTTATTTTGATTATCTTTGATATTGTAATTTATAATTAACTGTTAATTAATGTCACAAGTTATTGAATGTTATTAATTTTCATATTGGAAATATTTGATTTAAAAGGAATACGATCAAATTATATACATAACTTGGTAGCAAGCTGCAAAATAATCAGCTTTCAGCTTCTCGTGTAGCAGGTTCGGAGAAAATAATCCGAACGGAGCCTGTAAGTTATGAGTTCGGATAAAATTATCCGAACTGGGTCTGTATGCTCGCCAAGTTCGGATAAAATAATCCAAACTGTACGTTCTGTGCTGAAAAAATTAACCCACTATAAATACACTCTTCACAAGAAATAGAAAAAGTGCAATTTTTTTTTTCTAGAGTGTAGGAGATTGCAGGAGCTGATGTCTACCCAAGCTTGGGATCAACAGAATGCCAACTCTCACATTGCTGCAGTCTATTTCAATGGGGGTGACGCAGAGCTGTTTAGGATCCATACTGATGACACATTTGAGAGTTTGAAACAGAGGTTGAACAGGGTGAAGAACCGTGTGAATGGGGAAGGCGATACCAGAAGAGTAACAACAATAGATTATCGACGTCCGTCTGTAACAGAAAACGGACGTGTCGTACGATTCAGCAAAATGTCTCTCAACAACGACAGAGACGTGACATCTATGTTTTTCATTTTCTCTCAGTACAGTAGGTTTGGTCCAATCTAATTGGATGTCAAATTGCGCAGATCTGTTGAAGACATCTTGGAAGCTTTGGTTGAACCCATGGAAGAAGTGACAGTTAACTTGATGGATCCTTAAAACATCGTTAGCGGTCACATATGTTGTGGTTTATAAGTTGTTTATTTAATTTAGAAGTTGTGTAATTTTAATGTTTTATGTAATTTATTAATCCAGAACTCGTTAATTTAACGGAAGTAGTTTATTAATCTCTATGTTTTTATTTGACGTTGATGAAATGTATTTTATGATCTAAACTTTATCTTGTGTTTACGATAATTATCCGAACTATATTTTCTGTAATGTTTATGAAAATTCACGTACTAGTCAAAAATAGGCAGTTTTTAAGGAGATATCCACTAGGGAAAAGTAGTGCAAAAATGTGATGCCAATAGCTAAGGCAGAGACAAGTATCCTGCCATCATTCCAGACTTGGCCTTTGATGACTCATTCATATACCTCACAAGATAAGTCAAAGCAGCTGCACCCCAATTCCACGTATGAATATTTGTCAAGTCAGTGAAGAATTCTAGAAAGACAACATCACAATAGTTGTCACTCTTGTTTGTGAAAATGGTACAACTGACCACATAAAGTAGAAAAGCTCTGATGCACCTCTCTCTGAACTCTTCCACCACTTCCTCCGCCTTACCTTCCTTAACAGCATTTTCAGCAGCTTCCCAATTCTCTAGATAAATATTCTTCACGAAGCTATGTCTCAAATGTTGGCCTCTAGTGGAACGGAATTCAGCTTCAGCAGCGGCCGGGTCACATCCAAGGGCCTTAACACACAGATCGAGAGCTGCAATTCTGTCCATTCTGGAGTAGTCCAAGAAGGGTCCTCGGATAGAAAGATGGAGAAGATGTTGGATGTCATCCAATGTGATGCCAATCTCACCAAATGGAAGGTGGAAGGTCTCGGTTTCCGGATACCATCTCTCGGAAAATATCGTCATCAGCCCATGATTTATAACATTGTAGCTAGTATGCAGAAGGGGCTCGAGACCAGATTCAATTATAGCATCCCAAAACCAATCATTCTCATTTTTACGGACAGGTTTTCGGAGTTTCAACATCTTCATTCCATGGGTTGTGACTTTTTGGGTGAAATTCAAAACCTGAAAAATATCAAATCGATAATTGTAAGACACATACACTATAAATTATAAAAACTAATAATGATGCTATCAAACAACAAACCACCAAAAATTATAATTGTTATACCTCCTTATCTTCATCTTCATCTGCATTCCATATCATAAAAGCCCTATGCTCGGCATAATCTGTCAACAAAGACGTATCTCTTGGTCCACCTCCATATCCTTCTTCATCTTCTTCTTCTTCTTCACCATCAACATTTAAGTACTGATCTCCCTCCTGAAATTCAGGTTGACGCCGCTTAGGTGGTTTGGGTATACGTCTGCGTCGCACAGGTTTATCATTAACAACACCATCACCCCCTTCAATCTCAGTAGGTTGGTGTGAACCAGTAGCTTCATCATCATTGTTTCCTAGAACTATCTCAGGCTCCTGACGTGTTTTCTTACTTCTTTTTGAACCACGAACACGAGCAGGAGCAGGACCAGGAGTAGGAACAGGAGCAGGAGCAGGATCAGGATCAGAAGCATCATCAGGATCAGGTCTAACAACTTTTCGACCCGATACATGTGCCCGACTTGGTCTACCATGTCTACCTCTTCCAGTAACGCCTTCGCCTTCTTCCATGACTATACAACAACAACAACAACAACAACAATTAAAATCATCAAATTCATAATCATTCAATTTATATTCAACTTAATCAATTTATATTCAACTTCTTTATATTAAAATTACTCAAATCATTCAATTTACATTCATCATACAACTTATGATCATAATCTATAAATCAAAAATCATCATAAACTCATAAACCTAACTCAAAAATCATCATAAACTCATAATCTATAAATCAAAAATCATCATAAATCATCATAAACTCAAAAATCATCATAATCATCATAAACTCAAAAATCATCATAAACTCATAATCTATAAATCAAAAATCATTCAACTTAAATCAAACAACTTATAATCATAATCTATAACAATATCATCAAAAATCTTACAATCATTCATACAAACCTAACAATGTTCATTAATCCTAAACTAATAAATCTTAAACTCATAAACCTTAAAAATCCTCATAATATATAACCCATTATCAAATTCCTACTCACCCAACCATCATAATCTATAGCAACCTAATAACATCCCAATATAAACAATCAAAATAAGTTCTTTTCCCAAACCCTAAACCCCAAACTCATAAACCTATCAAAATTAAAACTTAGTTAATACTTACTTGATTGTAGGTGATAGATTCAACAAATTGATATGAGTGGTTGCAAATGTGAGGATTTGATGGTTGCAAACGCGCTCTGAAATTTGAACCCTATCCCTCCCTTTCCCTTGTAAAATATTGAAAGACTTAGAACTGCCCTATGCAGTTCGCGATTCTCCATTTCCTTGCTTACGTTTGCAGAATGTCGACCGCCGTCACGAGATCTCCATCTCCATCGGAAAACAAATTGGAAGCAAAAGCAAGAGTGCCTTATTGGAAATTGAAAGATGTTAAAGATCGTGAGATTAGTGACTTCTCTATGTTTGACAACGACGAGAAGCCATTCATGTATATTTGCAGTCGCTTTGTGTATAAGAATAAGGCACAGATTCAAAAGGATAAGGAGATGGAAGCAGCCATGGCTGATTATAATGAACGCTCTCGCAACCTATCTGTAAGTTGTTTGTTTGTTTAGAAGATTTTATTTTGTTTTGTTTTATTTCTTTCAATTTTGATTGATGGATCATTCTGGCAACCAACACAACACAACACAACACAGGTGTTTGATGTTATCCAACCTCCACAAATATCAGAAAACGTTGGTGGCGTAATTCCCCTTCCCATAACCGATGAACTTCGCCTTTTTCTCACTCCCCTCTGTAACCTTGCTTTAGACAACTACAATGTTGCTGCTGAGAATCAGGTTCAGAGTTTATTACTATTATTACATATTATTATTCATAATTCTGCTTATTTAATTTAATTTATTTATTTGTTAGGATACAAAATTTGTGCTTACACACATTGTCAAGACAACCTGGGGCGTTGGTGGTATGTATTACGTTACCTTTTTAGCAACAACAGCAGTAGATCTTTCCAACGATAACCCTACTGCTGCCACAACTTTCCAGGCCACAGTCCACAAAATGGGGTCTCAACCACCAAAGGTCTTCTCGTGTGCCGCCGTTAAAACCAACTAATTAACAATGGTACTATGTGCATGTTTAATCTATCAATATTCTTGCACATGATTTATAATACTTCATATTGTTCTTTTCGTTTTGGTATTTATAATAACAAGCTTCAAATTCAACTTCATTTGGTTGTTTGTTTGTTCCATTCTTATTGTTCACTCACTATGTTGCTAGAAACATACATCTCTAAAACACTAGTTCTCTTATTGCTGCTGTTTATGTCATTTTATTCCAACCTATATGACACACAAACAAACATCTTAGCACCTTGTTTGGTGTCACAATATGTCTACTACATTCCACCCGCTGTCAATGTTGTTTTGGTTGTGTTGCAAATAAAAGTGAAAGGAACAGAATATTAGGGTTAATGTCATTGCATAATATTATGATTGTGATAAGAAGAAAAACAAATAGTATCGTAAATTCATGATGAATGAAGAACAATTCAAAATAAAATAGACAGGAAATGTTTAAGATGTTATTTGCCATTTCAATCTTTTTCTTTCATCTGTTGGTTTTCATCATATTGCTGGTCTGTTCTTTTATATAGCTCACCATCTTCTAGATCTCGACTAGATAATTTTTCTACATTATATCTGCATCAACATTGTACGCATACTCATCTATATATATATTATTTGTGACCTTTTTTTCAAGGTCTTAAGTACACATGGCATTACCAAATGAATCCTCTTCTTATATGCTTTTAACAATTAATTCACATAAATTCAATTTACAAAAATGCAATTAATACTTTTATTTTTTGTCAAAGCTGTATAAATAGAAATATTATCATGCAATTATTCTTCAAAATTTACGGCATCACTTCTAAATAAGGCATATTCTTTTACAGAATAAGAAAGAAACAGAAATTTTATTATGCAATTGAATACAATTGAATGGTATACGATATATATTCGTTTGTGATTCAAAAAATATATATTCGTTTGTTACACACACACACACACGTATGACTCTCAATTATTTTCATTTGTTGTTTGCAACACGTTTGAATATCTTTTTTGCTTTTGTTTTCTAAACAATTTCGATGCCATTTTCTTCCATGATGTATTAATACAACATTTAGACATGTTTTCGATATACCTTCATATTCAGTATAGTGTTTTCCAATAGTGTATCGTTGACGAACTAAATTATTCTCTGAATCAGTAATTGATCGGAGTTGATCCGTCAATCTAATCGAACGAACACCGTAACAAGATGGGAAAAAAACACACGCATAAAGACGGGAAAACAAACACTGCACAAGGACAGGAAATCAAACAACGTTGCACTAAGACGACGAAATCAAAAAACTAAACTATGTGAAAGTCACTTATTTAGGTTAAAACAAATGAGAGTCTTTATTATTTGAAAACATTTATACATGACGCATATATTAATACATGATCTTATTTATTTTATTTTTACGGGACCAATGTTACTTTTTATGTAATTTATACGGGCCTTAATTACTTTTAAAATTTATACGGGACTATGTGTGTGTGTGTTATGTAATTTATACGTGGCTTATACTTTTTCATTTATTTTTATTTGCAGATGTGTAGTAATGCTATGAAAGAAATGAATTAAAATCAAGATGGTTGCAATTGAACTTGATGGATCGATGATATTCTCTTCTTATTTCTTTTTCTCTTATAGTTGGTGGTTTTTTGAAGAGTATTGAAGCATTTGTGTATATTGTTGTCGAGTGCTGACCATAGCTTTTCAATAAGTTTAGTTGATTCTCTATTTTAAACTATTTGTCCCTGACTCAATGATTGATTTTGTTTTTAAGGGACAAATATTTGTTCATCTATTTGAGAGATGATGGGAGATGAAGATTGTCATATTTCTTAATTTTTGTACTTGTACGTGGTTGTTAATTTGAAATAAACAATGATCATGATTGTAAATTCATTTAAATATTTTGTACTCATTTAGAAAATTTATATGTTTTGTACTCTATCATGTCCGGTGTGCTTTTGATCCATAAGATAATAGGATGACTATTTTTTTTCAATATCAACGGAAATCTATATTTTTGCTTAAATATTAATATAGAAATAAATTGTTTTTGTTATATATTTTTTTTAATGAAAAAAAATACTGATATTTCTACTCATATATACTGATATTTTTTTTTAATTCATATCCAACTCAAAGTTTTATACGAAATCTTAAAGTCTCTTCCATATATCCTATGAAGAAATTAATTTTCATCAACTTTATAATTCTTTTAATGAAGAATAATAGAAACAACATATTTTTAATTTGATAAAATAAATACGAACTATAAGTTAATATATCTACGAACGCATTTCTACCCGTGCTTGGCACGGGCTCAGAAACTAGTTATTAAGAATCTGTGAACATGTATTTAGCTAATTAACAATAAATCAATACTTTATTTTCCGAATCTGGTTAACTAAAGAGAGCTTGATAATACAGTATGATGAGAGTCATTTCACACATCAATAGCATATCCATGTAAGCTTTCTTAGAAATGGAACAATGTGAAATATTCCGATCTTTTGAATTTCATTTTAATGTTATAGTAAAATAAAAAAATGAATGACAATGGTACCTTCTCAATCATATCAATGATTTGGAGGCAAACAATTACTCCTTTCGGTTACTACAATAAGCAAAAAAAAACACTTTAAATTTTGGTTATTATTATAAAAAAATCTTAACTATTTTAAAAATAATTAATACTACTATTTCAAATATACTTTTATTTCTATTTTTTAAACAATTATTCTACTTTTATGTTTTGATACATGTAATTACTACACTTAACTTCATAAACACGCATAAGTAGTTTTTTCTTCTTATAATAATGATCGGAGAGAGTAAAAACTCTTAAAAGATTATAAACAAAACTCACAAAAACTCTTAAAATCCAAACTCTAAAATGATTAAAAGTACTATTTATAGAATAACAAATTTGATGGTCCACGGACAAGGAATAGCATAGATTGTTAGAGGGATTAAGTTCATTTCAACACAGACAGAATTCAGATACATCATTAACTTAAACCCATCAAGGATTTCCCTAGAACCTCATTCCCCTCTTCCACTCGGTGTATGTAAAGCTACATTAAGTATCTAATCCCAAAAATTGGGCAAACCAACATTTTGGTCCTCAAAACTCGAAAGAGTATAGCTCGTTGTCACATTGGTTCTTGAATGTATCAAAGTTGCAAAATTTATTTATTTTATGATCAAATATATGTCTAGTTCGACAAATATAACCTGAACCATGCAAATTTGTTTGGCTTATATTTACCAATCTTGCAAATTTGTTTGGCTTATATTTGCCGAACTAAAATCTAAGAAAATAGTAGCCAGCCCAAATAGAAAGGGAGATATTTAGGTTAGGTTAGGTATTTTACGTGTACTGAGTTTCTTGAAATTATATAAATTGATATTTATACTAATTTCTCTTCTAATATAAACAGTCATGTCATCAGATAGAATTTTCATATTATCATATCTGAAGTGAATTTTTCAGCAATCTTACATTCAATGGACTAGCCCGTCTTACATTCAATGGACTAGCACGTTGCAGATCGGGTAACCCGTTTTAGCAGCTTTTGCAGCTTGGATATCTATTTGCTAAACTTTCTCATCCAATTCCAAGACATTATCCTTTTCTTTGAGCAAGACCCATGCTGTATGTGTTGAATTTGTGGTTTTCTTTTCTATAAAAAAAGTAGATTTTTTTCCTTCAATTTTAGTATGGTTTATGAAATGGACGAAAAATATGAGTGAGAATTGGGGATAGTTTTATTTATGTTACTCATCTTTAAATGGGAAATAAATCAAATAATTCCTGTACAAGATGTATACAATTTGATGACAGATGAGAGAAAACACCAACAAAAAGGAAATAAGCCCCCCACACTACAGTCAACTCTCAGACCAAAAACCAAACCCCACGCCAAGAACCAAGCAAGCCACACCCTAAACTTCAACCTTAGCGTAACAAATAACTTCCGGGTTCTAAGACCACTCATAGTATAAATAAGACGACAACTTTAATCTCTCACGGTTCCATTTCCAACTCAACATCTTAATATCTTCAACCAACTCATTCACATCAAAATGATCTTTTGCAAAAATTTTACCATTTCGAGCCTTCCAAATTGACTAAATCGTTGCATGTCAAATCAATAAAAAACCTATCTTCACCTTCTTTATTATCACGGTCTCCACAAGCATCTTGAGTAACAGGGATAAAGATGGCGGCATAACCACACCTATCCTAAGCCACCTAAAAATAGCATACCAAACCGTTCTTCATCTTTCTTCTTATAAGAAGCAGTGTCGGTCCCGACATTATGGAGGTCCGAGGCAAATAATTAAAATGCCCTTAATAAAAAAATTGTACCAAAGATAAATATATACTATATTTTTTTTAAGAGAAAATCATCTATTTAAATTATAAATAACATCAAGTTCAAAATTAATCATTTATCTCTGTAACTAACATAATAACTTAAAAAGGTCATATTCTAATCAATATCATCAAAATATATTTTATCTACTTAAACATGAAACTTGAAACAACACTTTTTTTTGTTAAACATTTCTACATTGTTTTGATCAAATATGATTGAGTCTAATAATATAACTACTCTTTTTGAGGCCCTTAAAATTTGGAAGCCCAAGGATGAAGCCTATAATGCCTAGCTTCATTTACGGGCCTGATAAGAAGAAAGACAGAACTGAAGCTTCTATATGCCATCTCAGATTCGCGAACAGGACGAAGAACAAAGTTTAATTTTTACGAGAAGTACGAACACAAGGACGAAGATGAATCTGTGAAACGAAGCTTAATTTCGCGACAAAGGACAAAGATGATGGATTGGAATGATACGAAGAAGGATTTCTGAAAACAGAAGGAATGAAACGGTTCGTGACTTGGGATAAATCATATAAGTTAGAGTTCATATAGGTTTGAATTTGGGATAAATTGAGTTTTATGTTGAATTATCATATAATCCTTTTTTTTTTTGGTATGGAAGCTAATAAAAAGAAAAAAGAAAACTAAAAAGAAAAACTAAGCACGAGGGAAGAAAATTCCCGTTGTGTCATTTCTAACAAGTTCACGAAGGCCTTCTAGAGGAGATGTATGAGTCAGGAGGTCGGCATCTGATGATGCTCCAAGTTTAGCGAAAAAATCTGCACAATGATTCCGTTCTCTAAGAATGTGATGGAGGGTACCATTGGTTTGAGATAGCAACCAAATAATCCTTATTTTTGTTCAAATAAAAAGTAATCTTGATTTTCTATTTGTTTTTCAATTTAAATTATAATGTTTATTTAATTAATTCAAATAAAATGGTTTTGTTTTAAATTTAAATATTATAAATAAATAATAAATGACATGTCAACATCAAATATCCACGTGGCATTACCAAGTCAAATTTTTAGGTCAAACATTAGCTTTTTTGGTGACAAAATAGAACCCGGACTAAAAGTGCAAAAATAAAATAGAGTGGCAAAATTGTTTGATTTTAAAATAGAAGAACCAAAACTGCAACATAGTGAAAATGGAGGGACTAAAACTCCAATTAAGCCTTTTTTTTAGTAAAACGTGCTAATAGCATTTCATTAATTAAAATATGTTCAATACAATGAGGTATTTCAATCATAATTTAGGGACTAACTACATATGTGGTCGCCTTAGCTAAACTATGGACAATCTCATTTGCTGGTCTCCTAATAAACTCCACACTTGAGTTGTTATAATGAGAAGAAACAAAAAGTTTCTACAATGTAAAACAATTTCTCTCAGTTCAGTATCACCAGTCTTGCTAAAGTGGAACTTGTCCACCAGAAGCTTCAAATCAAGCTCAAATTCAACAGCATCTATATTACATTTCACTTTTCCACTCGACAATTTTTTCCACCTTACCTCATGCACACGCCGATGATCAACCGAAACAGACCTAACCTCGTGAACAACTCTCCATTTCTGCAACATATTATGAGCATGTGCAATCACAAAATTTTGCGCATCAACAACATTATTCCCAATGTTGTTGTTTCTTTGCTTCCATATGCTCCAAATAACACAGCCCAAAAGAGAAGCCTCGTATGTGCTAAGTTGTTGCAGCAATAGAAAGATTAAGTTAAGCTTATCAAAAAAAAAAAAATTAAGTCAAATGCATCGTTATTATTATGCATTAATGCAACAATTAGAGGATAAAAACTGCACCTACTCCACAAAATATTGCTACTTAGACAACTAAAAAGTAAATGGTAAGTATCTTCAGCAATGTTATTACACAAGAACATATATAAGTGCAGTTCACTCCTCTACTTCGGAGATTCACACGAGTTGGAATACATCGACGACAAATACGCCACAAGAGATCCTTAACTCGTTGCAGAGCTTTAATTTTCCAAAGCAAATTCCAATGACCATTCATTTTTAAATGTGAAGTATCTAACAATTCTTGCACACAAAGACGATAAACACTTCTAACAGAATACAAGCCGCCACTCTCTATACGCCAAATACACTTATCTTCTGCCACTGATGCATAAAGTGGTGTAGCAACAATTTTTGATACACACCTTGGCTCAAACAGTGACGTTATAAGAGAGAAATAAGAGACCATAGTGATAGTACTGCTCCCGCTAAGAATCTTACATGATAAAAGGACACTCACTCTCTCTTTACCTTTGTGTTCTGTTCCTCAAAAACAGAGTACACACAAAAAAATATTATTTTTTTAACCTGAAGATGGCTCAGAGCTTCACAAGAATGAAACGGGTCTTCATGTTTGTGCCTCTATTGTTACTTCATCTGGCTTTCACAACCACTGCAGAAGATGGTAATGTCCTTCTTACTTTTCTTGTCATTTAAGATCTGATATTAAAATTGGTTCTTTTAGATTCAATTTCTAGTACATGAAGTTTTGGTAAAAAAATTTGTGAAGTTTTAAGATTATTATAAATGTTCTGTTTAGCTTGCTCTGTTCTACATGTACATGAAGTGACCTTAACAACTATCTTTAAAAAATGGTTTTTTCTTGTCTACCCCCATTTGGGGTATTTACCCCCAATTGCTTAAAAAAACTTAACCGATATCAATTTTTATAAAATGTACCGTTGGATTAAAAGCTTATATCATATAGATCATTTGTGTAAAGTTTCAGACAAATCTAAAATCATTTGATATGTTATTGAGACGCATCAAAATTAACTGTTTATGTGATTTCTTAAACACCGTTAATCTTTATGTGTCTCAATAACCTATCAAATGATTTTAGATTTGTCTGAAATTTTACACAAATGATATATATGATATAAACTTTCAATCCAACGGTATATTTTATAAAAAAATTATATTGCTTAAAACTTTTTATAGTGGTTGGAGGTAAATACTCCCAAATCTTGTGAGGGTACACAAGTTGTAACCAAAAAATTTTTGTGAAGTTTTAAGATTATTATAAATGTTCTGTTTAGCTTGTTCTGTTCTACATGTACATGAATATTTAACTAATATAAAATTACTTTTTGTCCATATCATCATTTCTATATTATATTTTAAAAATTAACTGTTACCGCATGTCAAATATTATGCAACATATTAAGTAATCATTGGTCAATACATTTTATTGTACTAGTACATGGTGATTTATCTATTGGTCAATACTAATAAAATTCTGCTACTTTATTATAAGATGAGTTATGATAATTAGTCTGATATCCATTTTTGTAAAGTTTAATTTCAATATGCTGTGTTGGTGTTTTGGCATTTCCTCGTGATTTTTCTATTCTGAACTTGGTTTTAATTGAAATTGACATATGTGTATGACGAACTCTCAATTTTAGAATGTAGGTTATGCTTTATATTCTATTAATTTGATACATATAACTTGACATAATTTTTAGTTGAGGTATCAATGGTATATATGTAAAATAGTCAAATTTGTTCCAATTTTGTTTAAGAAGCTTTTTGAGTTCAATTTAATCCTACACAATGCTATTTATGGGTGCTTCAAGCATAGAACAAAACATATCTTATCATTTCATTTTTGGACTTTCAATTGAAACCTCTAAACCGTTTTCACTTTTGGACTTTCAATTTTTTTTTAATCAAGATGTTTGTTATATTTAAAATATCAAATGTTTAATCTCATTTATATATGTAAGATAATTACACTTGAATGAAAGACAGGCGGACAACAAGTTGCGACGCTACCTCTTTTTGGATGGCAAATCCAATCATCTTAAAAACAACATCCTGAGATCTAAACTTTCGATTAAAACCTCTAAGATAGAGATAATAATGTAACTTCTAATGTATTCCATAAAAAAGATTTTCGTAATGTTTAATAATTAATAATTATAATGTGATTTATACGTTTGTTATCCCTTTAACCTATGTTTTAGTATCACCGTAGATGTGCCAGAATCATAGTCACCCACCGTGATTTTGGAGAAGCTACAACTTGTAACTTCTACAAAATCACGGCATATCACCATTAATTCTGACACATTCACCGCCCAACATGCACTAAGTTAGTTTACTATTGAATCTCCCACTTTTCTTTCTCTTGCTACTATTGAAGTTAGTTTTAGCATTCTTTTACACACTTCACTATTTCTCAATCAAGGTATTCAAAACGAAGCCTCTTATTCATGCGGTTAAAGTGGGTACATTGATTTGGGATGGGAACAAGGAAGTTAGGTATGCAGTTAGAGAGGGATATCAGATGCTTATGAATGATAAATGGAGAAACTTGGCAGGGGTGCATAATGAGCATTGGGACAGTTTGTGTACTGTCAACGCACCTCCGAACTCCGAAGGCTCGGCATATATTGTGGAGAATTTTCCGTGGGTGTATTCCAACTCAAGTTCGGTTATTACAACGACAAGTTCCATACCACTTTGTCCCTTATGTAATGAAGAGATGGAAGATGATTATCATGCCTTTGTTACTTGTACACAAGTCAATTAGTAGCTGGGAAGCAGCAGGGCTGAGTAATGTTGTAATGATATTTGCCGCAAAGAAGACAATAACACTGCTGGACGAGTGGAACCTATGGCAGAACCGCAACGGCGCCGTTTGGAACTCACATATGCTTTTCACTTGGGCGTAACACTTTCCACTTGTGGCAGGCCTGGTTTAATTCGCAACAGCAACAACATCAGCAGGCTCTTATCATTAGGCAATGGATGAAGCCGGTTCATGGCTAAAAATCAATGTCGTTACCGCTTTTTTTCGTGATCAGAACAACACCACAACAGCCTGCTGCGGCCTTATGACTTTGTGAGTGGTATATAACTATATATATGCTTTGTGTTAAATAAATAGGACATTCATATTGCTTAAAATCAAGGTTTTAAAGTGTGGTAGGGTTGCAATCCTTGATATAGCAGAAATAGTTGTCAAATGCATCTGATGCGGCCTAAATTGCAGTTCTATAGACATAAAAAACTTTGCTGTCGCGGCAGCGGATTATTTTTAAAACCGCAGTTGACCGTAGTATATATCAAAAACTATGATTGCTTAAACTTTGTGAGTAGTGTATATGCTTGTGTAAACTACTCATGACTTTCATGCTGATTTTAAATTGTGGTTGTGAAGTAATCATTCATATTAACAACATTGTTGTAAAATGAGACTCATGCAGCCTCAATTGTCCCAAAAGTATAAAAAAAAAATTAACATTGCTGCACCAATTCCTAGTTGGATTCTCTTATAGTAGTAAATGTTGATAGTGGCAACTATGAGGTTTGCGTCCTCAACATAGTTTTAGCTGTTTGTATTTTGTGATTGCTTATTTTGTTCTCTTATATAGACTAAGATTGTAAAATCAAATTTAGTGTGCATTATCTTTGGCTTTTAGCACATAACAATAATAATAATAATAATATAATAATTTGATGTAATTGCCATATGTAACTTTAGAAGGCATTATTAAAATGGTAGTCGGTCAGATTTAAATTTTGGGACTTAAACTTGAAGCATTATAACAGAAAGATGCAAGACTAAGTATATTAAACACAATTTCTTAAAACACACAAATTTATTAAAATAACTCAAATTCGAGAACAGCTCGAATTAGAGACCAAACGACAAGACACACACAATTCTTAAACACAAACAAACAAACAAACCCTTCTTAAACTTAAACTTGACTCATGACAACAAACAAACACATACTAATCAAATCCCACCCAACAAACACAGACTAAAACATTATTTGGGATCGTCATACACATATGAAAGCCCCTCCACAGCCCATCCTTTACCGTCGATGATGTACCGGCCATTCACTTTCTCCCGGCTGATTTTGGCATAGCCTTGATTACCCCAGCCAGTACCAAGACAATTCCGCACGATCCAAAAGCGTGTCACTTTGTCGCCGACCTGTCTTGTTCCGAATCCGACAACAAGGAGTGTATGCACATGAGCAAATACGTCTTGGGTCAACCGAGTATATCCCATCCTACATTATCTATACTATATATAAAGGGAAAACTTTTTTTGGTGTAGCCTTTTTTCATGTTTCCTAAAATGCTGATTGTATTTTTGAAACTATAACTTCTATTTTTAACTTCTACAACTTCCATCTCAGTAATTTCTATACATTTTTGTTTTCATCAAACCAAAAATTTATAATCATCTTCAACATATGTATCACAAAAACGGGCACGGAAGCCCGCTAGTAATAATAAAACTAGAGGTAGACAAAATGGAAGGAAAGAAAAGAAAAAGATTACGTAGAGGTAGTTTGAAAAAATAGAGGAGCAACAATTTTAGTGAAGCAAGAAAAACTGTGTTTAGGATGTGTTTTGTAATATGTTGAAAATGTAAAAACAACCGTTGGGTGTGTTTCTCCCTCTTCTGTGACTTCTGTATACTGTAAGTCTGTTGGAGTGTTTGAGGAGTATTGGCCAAGAGTGACTAGCAACATGCAGCTTAGGCAGTACTTTGCTCCAAAATTGAAACTAAATGAGGATATTTGTTTGAAAAATCAAACACATGCAGCTTAGGCAATGGTATTAATTTATTATTTTATTTTATTTTTTGAAATTTAGTATGTAAGATTATTAATATGAGAGCAAGGTTTTAAAAAACTTTGGTCGCCACGAAAACGGCCACGACAAAATGTTATAGGTAGCTGTCGTTATTGTTTTTCACTGTTTTATAGGGTTGAAAAAAATCACACTGAAATGCCGATACGGCCGCAACAAAATGCTACTATTTAGAGACTTCCGTTTTTGTTTGTCATGCAAAACTGCACATTTTTCTCTACTTTAAGTTGATTTAAGGTTTTACATGGAACACATTCCGATGTACGTGTTAGCACAATTGTGATCAGAATTGATCACTATCTTCTACTCAAAGTGTGCTCTAAGTGACCTATAAATAAGTCACACGTGGAAGCGCGCACACATAAAAGATAATGAGTAGAAACTGGTTTTCTTGCAGCTCAAGAAAGCTAGATAATCACTTATCATAAGTGATTATGGGGCAGAAGAGAGAAAACACAGAGAGGAGAAGAATGAGATGAGTGTTATTAAAGTATGAAAGATGATTATTATTAGATTTATATTACACAAGTCTTTATGCTTTTATAGCATATGTGATAAGTGGTTGTAACAAAGCATAAGCTAACCAACTTATCTAACTAACTAAAACAAAAAGTTAACTACTAACAAATTTGGTCTCATGGATTATCTATTTTCAACATACCTCCCTAATCCATGAACCATACTAGAACTTTACTAAGCCTAGTTTCTCCCTTAGCCATTCAAACCTATCAAGCTTCACTGCCTTTGTGAAACCATCAGCAAGCTGCAAGCTACTATATAGTAACTTCATTTTATTTTATTGTGAGAATGTATGGCTATATTCAATTATGTGAATGTATGGTTATATGGAATTCTCTAAATAAAGAAGCAGAAGAAGAAGGAGTCATGCATGCTAAATATACTATTTTCTATTTTGTAACTAGAAAATGTAGGAACACCATTTATTGTTTAGCATGTAACACACTATATATTGTCATATGTTTAGTGTAATAATATCATCAAGTGTGTAACAATAATAACAACAAGAAGTAGCAATACAAAGTAGTTCTTTACTCGTATATATATTCAATCTTTCTTCTTTAAGACATATATTTCTTCATACAAGTTTATTGTTCTAGCTACATTATTTTGTGCTCAACTTAGTGAGGGTGAAAGTTCATATCATTATTAGAGGTCAAATTTCCGCTTCGGCCCCAACAATTGGTATCAGAGCCAATTGTAAAAATTTAGAGTGGTAAAATTTTAAATTTTTTGTTATCGAATATAATGGCTTCTACTAGTGGATCGGTCAAGGTCGGTAAATATGAAATTGAGAAGTTCAATGGGAAAAATGATTTTTTCTATTGGAGGATGCAGATGAAAAATCTACTTATTTCACAAAAGTTGCACAAGGCGTTAGCAGGGCAGAAACCCGAGAGTATGAAGGATGAGGATTGGGAAGAGTTAGTTCTTGAAGCACGGGCAGCCATAATCTTATGCCTTGAGAGGGATGTTGCATTCTTGGTGAATGAAGAAGCAACGGCTGCTGGCGTGTGGTCAAAGTTAGAGAGTAATTTCATGACGAAAACTCTAACTAATCGGATCTACTTGAAATCCAAATTGTATACATGCAAGATGGAGGAAGGCACCCCAATCCGGGAGTATGTCAACAAGTTTGATAGGATTATATCAGACTTGAAGGATATAGGAGTGAAGATTGATGATGAAGACCAGGCACTTTTGTTATTGCTTTCGTTACCCGAGTCCTATGAAAATTTAGTCCAAACATTGATGCTTGTAGGAGACACTATTACCATGGATGAGGCTAGGACATCGCTTTTAGCGGATGATCTTCGAAAGGTTGCTAAAAGTGGGATGTCTAGCAATGGAAGAGAACAAGCTCAAGGATTGTTTGTTACTAGAGGGAGGACAAATGAAAGAGGACAAGGCAGGGGAAGGAAGTCTAGATCAAAATCTAGAGCTCCTGCGAAAAGGTCATGCTTTAAATGTGGTGAACTTGGACACTTTAAAGCTAATTGTCCAAATAAGAGGGTATTATTTAAGAAGCAGACCAACAACGACAACTACTCCAGTGGCAAACGACAAGATTTATCGGAGGCGAGTTATGTTTCAAATGATGGGGATGATTGTTTCTCGGTTTCAGAGCAATATCATGATATCTCCAGGAGATGGATGCTTGATTCAGGAGCTTCACACCACATGTGCCCAAATAGGAAGTGGTTTACTACCTACCAAAGCATTGATGGTGGTACAGTTTTAATGGGGAATAACCATGCTTGTAAAATTATGGGGTATGGTACAATACGAATCAAGATGCATGATGGAGCGGTAAGGACTTTGATGAATGTGAGACATGTCCCTAATTTGCGGAAAAACCTTATTTCTCTTGGTGTATTGGAGGAAAATGGTTGCAAAATAATCTTGGAAAATGGAGGCTTAAAGGTTGTTCGTGGTTCGTTGGTTGTGATGAAGGGGGTTCGTCACAGGAATCTTTATCCTCTTGTGGGGGAAACTGTCACGGGTGATTTGGCAGTTGGAATCAATAGAAGTAAAGACCAGACTGAATGTACGAGGATGTGGCACATGCGCCTTGGGCATATGTCAGAAAAGGGTCTATCACTGCTTGGTGAGAAAGGTTTGTTGAAGAACATGGAAAAGCCATGCATGGAATTTTGTGAACATTGTGTGTATGGAAAAGCACATAGGTTGCGGTTTTCTTCAAGCAAGCATAAAAGCAGGGGAATATTAGACTACGTGCATACTGACGTTTGGGGTCCGGCTCCGGTTACTTCTAAGGGTGGTTCCAGGTACTTTGTTACATATGTTGATGATCATTCAAGGTATGCTTGGATTTATTTTCTTAAGCATAAGAATGAGGTATTTGATATTTTCAAGTGTTGGAAAGCAATGGTTGAGAACAGAACGGGTAGAAAGCTGAAAACTCTGCGATCGGATAATGGTACAGAGTATACGGATGGAGCTTTCAAGAGGTTTTGTGATCAGGAAGGCATTGTTAGACACTGGACAGTCAGAGGCACACCACAACAGAATGGAGTCGCAGAAAGACTAAACCGTACACTTCTTGAGAAAGCAAGGTGTATGCGCTCTAATTCTGGTTTAGGTCGAGAATGGTGGGCAGAGTCGGTTGCTACAGCTTGTTATGTTGTAAACAGATCCCCACATTCTAGTTTAGGTGGAGACACGCCCTATAACGTGTGGTCAGGTGAACATGCAGATTATGACAAACTGAAAATCTTTGGGTGCACGGCCTATTATCACGTCAAGGATAACAAACTTGATAATAGAGCCAAGAAAGCTATCTTTCTAGGATATGCAACAGGGGTCAAAGGCTATCGTCTTTGGAGTGTAGAAGATTCTAAGTTTGTGATCAGCAGAGATGTTACATTTGACGAAAAATCTATGGTAGCTTTGTCAAAAGCTATGGAACCTAATGATGGTGATGTGACAATATCAAATAAGCAAGTTATTGATATAGAATCTGAAGACCAACTAGATTCTAGTCGTGGTCAGGTGGAGAATCCTATCGCCAGCGAAGACGAGGAAGAGGATGAACTTGATCAGGAGGAGGTTCAGCAGGAAAATATACATGTGTTACAACAACAGCAGCAGGAACCTTTGGTTACCACTAGGCCAAAGAGAAATTATAAACGAGTTCAGAAGTTTGGGTCAGACAAACCTCTGAGGCATTATGGGCAGGTCAACTTGGTGGAATATGCACTCTCAATTGAAGATGATGAGCCGGTCACCTTCAAGCAAGCTATCAAAGACAAAGATAGAGAGAGTTGGTTGGTTGCAATGGAGGAAGAGATGCAATCTCTTCACAAGAACAAGACATGGGAGGTGGTCCCATTGCCTGTAGGAAAGTCTGCTATAGGTTGTAAGTGGGTGTATAAAAGAAAAGAAGATCATACTAAGTCGTGTGATACAAGATATAAGGCTAGACTAGTGGCCAAGGGGTTTGCACAAAAGGAAGGTGTTGATTACAATGAGATATTTTCTCCGGTGGTAAAACATACTTCTATTCGGGTGCTATTAAGTCTTGTTGCTCATGGTGATCTTGAGCTGGAACAACTAGACGTGAAGATAGCTTTCTTGCATGGAGACTTAGATGAGGAAATATATATGTATCAACCTGAGGGATACAAGGTTGAGGGTAAAGAGAGTCAGGTATGTCGCTTGAGGAAATCACTTTATGGATTGAAACAATCTCCTCGACAGTGGTACAAGCGATTTGATTCCTTTATGTTAAAGCAAGGTTTCTCTAGAAGTAATTATGATTGTTGTGTATACATTCGTAAGCTTCATGGAGGTGATTATATCTATCTATTATTGTATGTCGATGACATGCTTATTGCTTCAAAAAGCAAGGTGGAGATAGATCGGCTGAAGTCTAAACTTGGTAAAGAGTTTGAGACAAAAGATTTGGGTGCTGCAAAGAAAATACTGGGTATGGAGATTAGAAGAGAGCGGACAAACCGAAAATTGTTCTTGAGTCAAAAAGGCTATTTAGAGCGGGTTGTTGAACGGTTTGGGATGAAAGGTGCTAAGTCGGTGGTTACTCCATTAGCTCCACATTTTAGGCTTTCTGGTAATCAGTCTCCCACTACAGCAAAAGATAAGGCATACATGGAACATGTACCTTATGCTAGTGCAGTTGGCAGTTTGATGTACGCTATGGTGTGTACACGTCCAGATATTTCACAAGCAGTAAGTGTTGTCAGTAGGTTCATGGCGAATCCAGGAAAGGCGCACTGGGAAGCAGTGAAATGGATTTTGAGGTATTTAAAGGGTACCATTGACACATGTTTGTGTTTTGGTGGAGATACATGTCAAATAAATGGATTTGTTGATTCTGATTATGCTAGTGATCTAGATAGACGACGATCTACTACTGGTTATGTGTTCAAAATACATGGTGCTCCAGTAAGTTGGCGATCGATGTTACAGTCTACAGTGGCACTCTCTACTACGGAAGCCGAGTACATGGCCGTAGCAGAAGGAGTAAAGGAAGCATTATGGCTGAGGGGTCTTCTAGGTGATTTGGGTGTTAAGCAAGAATGTGTGAAACTGATGTGTGATAGTCAAAGTGCAATTCATTTGGCTAAGAATCAGGTTCATCATGCTCGGACCAAGCATATTGATGTCAGATATCATTTTGTACGGGATGTCGTAGAGGAAGGTCATATTTCTCTTACGAAGGTGCATACTGATGAGAATCCAGCTGACATGTTAACCAAGGTCGTGTCGGGTAGCAAGTTCCAACACTGCTTGAACTTGCTAAACATTATTCCATATTCGTCCAAAATTTGAAATGTTTTCAAATTATGAACGAGGTGGAGAATTGTGAGAATGTATGGCTATATTCAATTATGTGAATGTATGGTTATATGGAATTCTCTAAATAAAGAAGCAGAAGAAGAAGGAGTCATGCATGCTAAATATACTATTTTCTATTTTGTAACTAGAAAATGTAGGAACACCATTTATTGTTTAGCATGTAACACACTATATATTGTCATATGTTTAGTGTAATAATATCATCAAGTGTGTAACAATAATAACAACAAGAAGTAGCAATACAAAGTAGTTCTTTACTCGTATATATATTCAATCTTTCTTCTTTAAGACATATATTTCTTCATACAAATTTATTGTTCTAGCTACATTATTTTGTGCTCAACTTAGTGAGGGTGAAAGTTCATATCATTATTAGAGGTCAAATTTCCGCTGCGGCCCCAACATTTATTTTGGTCAAGCAAAACTTTCACACTTTTCTCTACTTTCAGTTGATTTAAAGCTTTACATGGAACACATTCTGATGTACGGAAATTTGATTTAAGGCCATATTCATCTCAACTTCGAATGCGAGCACAAACTCGAACACTCAGTTCTTAGTAAACCACCAGACAGTATAATGGATTTAAGTTACTATTTGCTTATTCACAAAACTTTCATGGTTTGATACTGCATTAAAGTATAATTATCACAATTTTATTTTAAAAAATACAAACAATAAAGTTGTTATGCTCACATAGCACCTTTCACATAGTTCCACTCAACGAGGGAAAAAATCCATTACTTTCTAATACACGATCCTTAAAGAATCCATATACATATGATTGTTGTTTCATTGCACCAGCTGCATTACATAAATACCTTATCAACTGATGGTTGTTTCTTTGTGATCCTATTGATCGCAAGTCATCTAGCCTCTTAGGAGTCTATTTGCTCGCCTAAGAACTGTTGGTACACGCTCTGTGATACAAGCTGAATTGTGGGCAATTCTTGGAATATAGAGACATAGAATTATATTATAATAAATAAGTCAAGAGAAATATTGGTACAAATGAATATGACACATAATAAAATAAAATAGAGAATGCGGAGAACTTATCAAATTTGACTGAGGCGTGCAAATGCACTGAGTTTAAGAGTATTTCACTATCACAAATAAATTATCCGGTGCAATTGATCTCATAACTAATACCCTCTAGGATACAAAAATCACATCTTGCTAGCATTGCACGTGAATTAGCAAGGTCTCTAAGAACTACTTTCAAATACTCGAGGGAACTTAGTGTTATTATAGGCTTAAATACACTTTTGATTCTCTAAATATTTTCAAGGTTTCACTTTGGTCCTTTAACTATTTTTCGTTCCGTTTTGATACTCTAACTTTCATTCTGTTAACTTATTTGTCCTAACTGTTAGAAAAATGTCAAAAACGAAAGGTAGAAGCCTCTAATGAGAAAACGGACATCAGATTTGGATTCAGCATGAATAACGAGAGGTTTTGGGGTATCGTTTTGTAAGCTTTCGGGACTGAAAAGATCATCGGTGATGTGCACGGAGACGGTGATGGAGGAAGCTCCGTACGCGATGAAGAAGAAAGTATCTGGCCACGTGACGTTTTCCTATTGGATCTCACACCAAAGCCACCAAATCTCTAAATGTCATATACGCAAAATTAACGTTTTTGCCATTTTTCTAACGATAATTAGGACCAGATAGATTAACATAATGAAAGTTAGAGGACCAAAACGGAACAAAAAAATAGTTAAAGGACCGAAACGGAACGAAAAATAGTTAAAGGACCAAAATGAAACCTTGAAAATATTAGAGAACCAAAAGTATATTTAAGTCTATAATATATATACTCTTTTTTTTTTTTTTTACGCAAGCAAACTTAATTCATATCATTCAATAAAGCAAGTTCAATACAAGGAGGAAAAACATCAAAATAATGGTGACTAGCCCAAGAAATAGCCGCCCTTGCGAGAGAATGAGCCGCTATATTCGCTTGTCGCCTAACAAACATAACCTCAAAGTTTGACAACAAAAGTAAATTATTCTTAATACATTGTATGATGGAACCAAGCTCTGAAGCTCCAACTATTCTTGAGTTGATGGCAGTAACAATTGATTGAGAATCACTTTCAAAGACTATGTTATTCCAACCTTTTTGCACAGCAAGCTTGATAGCATCCAACATAGCCACTCCTTCACCTTCAATAATGGACATATAACAATTATATTTCCTTGTCTGGGCACACTGAAAAACGCCGGAGCTGGTCCTCACACAGCACGCTGTGGTCGTGTTGCCTTGCTCCGCAAAAAAACCAGCATCAACATTGATTTTTATCCATCCCTCACGCGGCCTTGACCATGTTGCAGCCTGTGGCTCCGTGTGCTGCTGCTGCTGTCTATGGTGGCGGACTTGTTGAGCATCAAACCAATTCTTCCATAGTTGAAAAGCTTGAATGCCAACCTGATCAGCTGATAGAGGATTATTGTTCCACACCTTTGCATTTCTATTCTGCCAAACGCACCAAAGGAGCATTGCAACGCGTCCCGCTGTGTCACCGTCCTCCTTGCTACATATATCAAACAGCATGTCCGCAACAGTGTTAAAATGTGGTATACGCGGCAGTAGATAATTGTTAAGGCCAGCTGCTGCCCAGCTAATATGAACCTGCGAGCATGACACAAAAACATGGTGATCATCCTCCATATCAATAGTGCAGATGGGACAAATGGGATCACAATCAACATGATGTTGTAGTAAGCGTTTTCTAGTGGGAACACAGTCCTTACACACCCTCCACAATAAATGTCGTGCCTTTGGCGGAGCATTTATCGACCATAAAGCATTCCAATTTCTACAATCATCTCTCCCAACATTTCTCCATTTGTCATTCATAAGTAACCAATACCCTTCCCTCACGACATACCTCCCCTCCTTATTCCCATCCCAAGTTAATTTGTCCTCATGGACAGTTGGAAACAGCGGCATAGATATAATAACATGAGCCGCATCACTTGACAAAAGATGCTGGATTTTTTGCACATCCCACTGTCTCTCACCATCCACCATAAGTTGGTTCACATTAAGGTCATGAACTTGCTCCACTTGGGGTGAACTAACCCACCGGCCAGCCTCCCCCCTCAGCCACGGCGCACGCATCACGCTCACTTTTCTACCATCTCCTACCACCCATCTACATCCCTTCTCTAGCACCTCACGTGACCCCCACAAACTTCTCCAAGAGTAACTAGGATTATACCCAAGTTGTGCATCAAAGAAAGATGAGTTAGGAAAGTACCTTGCCTTGAGCACTTTGGATACTAGCAGGTCTGGTTGGTCCATAATCCTCCACCCTTGTTTTGCAATCATCGCCTTGTTGAAGGCTTGAAAATCACGAAAGCCCAAGCCTCCCATAATCTTAGGATATGTCAACCTATCCCACGCCATCCATCTAATCCCTTTGTTATTAGTTCCTCCACCCCACCAAAAACCATTCAAAAGTCTTTCAAGCTCTTGTATTGTTGATGTTGGAAGAAGATAAATGCTCATAATATATGAAAGAATTGCTTGAAGGACCGACTTGATCATCACCTCCTTCCCCGCCTTAGACAATGATCTCCCCCTCCAAGAATTCATTTTCTTCCACACACGGTCCTTTATGAAGGAGAAAATAGCCTTCTTGCTTCTCCCAATCATAGAAGGCAAACCCAAGTAGTTACCGGTCCCAAGGACATGGCTCACGCCTAAGACCCTTGCAAGGTCTTCTCGTGCTGCAATGCTAATGTTACGGCTAAAGAAAACTTCAGACTTGTTAAGGTTGATTTGTTGTCCCGAGGCCTCCTCATAAACCTTTAAGACAGATAGCAATTGAGTCACATCCGCTATAGAAGCCCTGCAAAAAATGAAACAGTCATCGGCAAAAAGTAAATGGGTCACCACCGGTGCACCTCAACATATCTTCACACCATGCAAATCACCCCTGCTTGCAGCTTTATGAATGAGAGATGTCAACCCTTCACCCACGATAATAAAAAGATAGGGGGAGAGAGGATCACCTTGCCGCAGCCCCCTCCCCGGTAAGATCGGTCCCACCCTGTCATAGTTCATAAGGACTGAATAGTTCACTGAGCTCACACACATCATCATCCACCGAATCCACTTCTCACAAAAACCAAGTCTCTCCAACATACCACGTAGGAAACCCCAATCAACACGGTCGTAGGTTTTACTAAAATCGATTTTTAGCGCCAATTCCCCTTTACGACCTCTAGTTTTCCTTTTCAAGGCATGAATCACCTCAATGGCCAAAAGGGCATTATCCAAAATAGACTGTCCTTCCACGAAGGCAGATTGCTCCAGTGATATGCATTGGTCAAGGCACATCTTGAGTCTGTTGGCTAGCACTTTAGAAACCACTTTGTAAAGGACATTACAAAGAGAAATGGGACGCATATATTTCATAGTTATCGGGTTATCACATTTCGGGATGAGACAAATATTAGTTTCATTTAGACTTGTAGGGAAATATCCCCTCTCAAGCCACAACGAAGCCGCCTTCCACACATCCTCACCACACATCTCCCAAAAGTGTTGGAAAAAGGCTGGATTAAAACCATCCGGGCCAGGTGCCTTATCAGGGTGCATCATAAAGAGAGCCGTCCTCACTTCTTCCTTAGAGATTGGGGCTGTAAGTCTAACATTATCTTCTGCAGTAACAGTTTGATGTATTAGATTTAAAACTGGTTCATGCACTCCAGCGCTAGATTTGAACAAATCCTCAAAATACTTATGTGCTATATCACACAAACCAACCTGGTTATCGACCTCCATCCCATTCTCATCAACTAACTTCTCAACACGCTTCCTTCTACTTCTAGCCGAGGCTGAACTGTGAAAAAACTGTGTTCATATCACCTTGTTGGAGCCGGTGCATCTTTGCTCGTTGTTTCCAAAAAAGTTCCTCTTGAATGAGGAGTTTTGCATGGCGTTCTGAAGCTTCATTGAAACGTCTACTGTCCACCACACTTCTACTCCCTCTAAAAGCCTCCATCTCCTTATAGCAATCTTGGATATTCTCCCTAAAGCGAGTGCGCTTTCTCCTTCCCCACCCTTGCAGCTTCGAGGCACATAAAATAATACGATCTTCCACCTCTAGCACCTGTCCAACACCCCAGCCGTCTCCCACCACCTCATCCACATCACTTTCATATAGCCAACTATTCTCAAACTTAAAATGGTGAGGCCGTCGAACATTTAGAACAGATTCAGTTTGAAGCAAAATTGGGCAATGGTCCGAATGAGAAGCCATGAGATTTGTAAGCTTCACATGAGGAAAAGATTGGAGCCAATCTGGTGTGGCCATTGCACGATCAAGACGTTCTACAATCATATGTGGAGCACCTCTACTTTTAACCCAAGTGAAGGGGTATCCATTCAAGTGAATGTCAGAGAGGTCACAATCATTAACCACCTGACGGAAGCCTGAACATAGCCAGTTAGGATGAGGATGCAAACCTCTCTTATCCTCCTGAGATAACAGGTCATTGAAATCCCCTATGATGCACCATGGCCTATGTGACATGTCCCGCAATTCCTTCAACAGCTGCCATGCTTCTCTTCTTCTATTTCTCTCCGGGTAACCATTGTAACAAGTTAACCGCCACTCTCCCTTCACCTCGTCTTCCACAACAATATTAACAAATTTTCTACTTGGTTAATATTTTGTGGTATGAGTGGTGAGAGGGTTGGTGCGGTTTGCTTGTGTAGTAAATTGGAGAAATAATTAGGTAATGATGGGTAACCGTTTGGAATTGATAGGTTAATGTTATTGGGTGGGTTTGAAGTCTCATTGATTGGGGTGTTAAGGTTATCAATATGTGACGGCTAGTTTTGATGAGATAATGATTGGTCGTGTGTAGTCATATTATTTTGGTTTGGACTGTTACGGAAGTTACTGTTTTGGTTTGATGGGTCATAATTGCGTGTGGGCCTGTCACCTGGTCTGTGTTGCTGCGTCGAATTTCTCCCTTCACCGGAGCCATCACTGCCTCCATGCTCCTCCTTCAACCACCTAGATGTTTGTCTTCCACTGCGTCGGCGTTGCTCTGCCATCAACTCCCCAGACCATCCACGGACACCGTCATCGTGAGTCATTGCAAATCTAACTTCACATTTGTTCTCCAAGTGTCCTATGATTCCGCAAACAAAACAGAATGTGCCCAGCTTCTCATATTTGAACTTGATTGGACACCATGCTCCACTCTTATCCTTGACTCTTGATTCTTTCTTCAGTGGTTGTCTCACATCAACCCGGACTCGCACCCTAATATACTCACGCCAGAAGCTCGTATCATTGTTCTTATCATACTCCAAGAATGTGCCAATGTAGTTTGCGAGTTTTACGCCAACCGATTCTTTTATCAGCCCCGTCGGGAGGTGGTGGATTTGCACCCAAAACGCAACATGGAATAGAGGAATATTTTCCACCTGCATTCCCAACTGAACATGCTCAATCACCAGCATGTTATTGTCAAACATCCACGGACCACCATTGAGAACCGCTTCCATATCCAACTCATGATCAAAGTGAAACAGAAACAGTCCTGAGTTGGTCTGTTTAATGGTGACTCCTCTCACAGGTTGCCATAGATTAGCCATCCTAACCTTCATCGAATTCACATGAATAGGTCTATCGCATATGAATCGTCCAACAAGACACCATTTGAGATCCATCTGTTCCTCTCCTTCAGCCTCAAAATCAAAACTGAATCCTTCTTCCTCATCATCGTGAAGTGATAAATCAGCAAGAGTTACTACTGCCATGGCTGGACAAGACAAGAAATGGGTGACACTATAAGTTACAGTACGAAGACTAGAAGGCAAAAAGGCCAACACAAGCTCCTCAAAGTAAGGAGAAAACAAACCCTAGCAGAGAGCACTAGGAAAGAAAACGTAATACTTTCCATTTTTTATAATATATATACTCTTATATATGTATAGCTTGTGTTTTCTACGTACCCTTCTATTTGCCAAACTGTGATCTATATATATACAAGTCATTCATACAAATATTGCCGTTGCCATTCATTTCTCCAATTAAAACCATGTCTCCTCTTAATTAGCATCAATGTACCATAATAAAATCGTCACATACTAAGTGTACATAGAAAATGGCTTGGTCAAAATAAGTTAATTGGTATTATAAATTAATATTTAATATAAATTCAACTTTAAAATAAATTACTGATAAAAAATCCAACAATCCCCCATAATTTATTTTAGAGTTTTAAGGTTAAGTATTCCCAAGAGCGTGAGACATTAATACATAAGCACTAGTGTCTTTTTGACTATGAAAGCTATATCATTTTATATCACACCACTAGTGGAAAATTTCTCTTTTGCCCCCTCCCCCCTCCCCCCTATTTCTCTTCCCCCCCCCCCCAAACCCAAAAATACCCTTGAATTTAGCAAAATTATGCAATTCGGAATCCATACTCCGAACTCAGCTTCGTAACGTGGATTCCGAAGTACATGCAGATTTTGATAACTACGCGCCCCCCCCCCCCCACCCGTGGCAGCGCTTCAACGCTTTCACTTCGTAACCTAGAATCAGAAGTGTGATAACAGCATCGATGCTGGGAACAAATTTAGGCATCAGAACTAACAATTTATGGTTTGAGCATCGATGCTGTTGTATTGTCTGAGACTTTCCCAACAATTCATACGTGCACAACATCGATGCTGAAGCTTCAGCATCGATGCTGGGAACAAATTTAGGCATCAGAACTAACAATTTCTGGTTTGAGCATCAATGCTGCCATAGGAGCATCGATGTTGTTGTATTGTCTGGGACTTTCCCAACAATTCATACGTGCACAGCATCGATGCTGAAGCTTGAGCATCGATGCTGGGAACAAATTTATGGTCCACTTCGTGACGCAGAACACGAAATAGGCATCAGAACTAACAATTTCTGGTTTGAGCATCGATGCTGGCATATGAGTATGGATGTTGTTTTATCGCCTGGTACGTGGACAGCATCGATGCTGAGAACAAATTTAGGCTTGGGGGGGCTGGGAGTGGCTTAGTTCGTAACGTAGAAACCGAACTGCAATTCGGTTTCTACGTTACGAATTAGGCTTAATGAGGGTAAAAAAGGTAGTTAGGGGGGGGAAAGAAAATAGGGGGGTTAAAGAGAAATTTTTCCACTAGTGTCGCTCTTTAGGTGGAAAGCTATATCATTTTATTTCAACCTATCGCCTGATGACACACAAACATTTTAGCACGTGTTTGGTATCACGCCACGGTGACCTGGTGTGATTTTGCGTAAACTATAGAGTGCATAGAGTGTAGTAGTTTTTGAAAAATCACGGTGGATCACCATAATTCTGATTTACTTACCGTAATTTTGCTAAAGTATATCCAATGTTTGCTCCAAATACTTTATAATTTTGTTCCCTTCTTTTAATTCGTATGTATGCCAATTTTTTACACATTCTCTTATGTCAAGCGTTTTTTGTTTTGCATGATTATGTTCGAATAGAGCTATAATAATTGTTATCTTATCCACTACCAGTGCACTGGTTTATAGAGAATTGTCAAAGATTGATCAATTTCACATCACATGAATAAATTAAGGGATAGATAATCATAATTGGTTTCAATTTGGGTCAAGGGCTTTAGTTGACACTTTATAATGGGACATGAAAATTTCTCTTCCCCCCCAACTACCATTTTTGTCCTTGGGGGGTTATCAGGAAAGATCGGATTTTAAAATCCGAACATGTGGAAAGGTCGGATCGTAGAATCTGATTTGACGTTGAAAGAATTTAGATGATACTAATGGTAAAGGATTGATCAGGAGAATGTAGATGAGGGTTTTGATTTGGGCCATATATGCTTCATGGATTGTGTAGATGTGAGAAGGTAGGTTTGCAATGTTATATAGGTATTGACTGATAGTTGTGTTTATGTTGGTCAGTAGCAGCTACAAGAAAAGGCAGAAAAAAATGGTATATATCTATCATGTTTAAAAATAATTAATATGCTATAATATGTTCTTGGTACATTCAAAAAGTATTAATATTATTTGAAAATCGATGTAAAGATTAGTTTATATACGACATTTATATTTTTTAATCTAATGAGATGTTTTTTTTTATAAAGGATAATTCTGTGAGAGCTCATACGCAGTTTAAAACAAACAATATCTCAAAACACTGTGGCGTGCTTGAGAGTGAAACAGAACAATATCTATCATAAGTTGTACACAAAAAATAGAAAAATAACAGGCTATCATAAGTTAGTACAAATAAGATCAACCAAAGTTTATAAGCTTATCTAATTAAATTCAAGTCTATACATGCAAATAACATTAAGATTCAATGATCAGTTGTTTTTTGGTCTATGTGAGCCCCACGATGTTTGCAAGATTAATCTTGACACTTGCACATTCAAGACAAATCTACCATGCACAAACCACTTAAGTTGTGTATGATGTATAATATTGCATTTATCTTATAATGAATATGAATTTTGTAAAATTTATTATTGGATTAAAAGTTCATATATAAATCATTCATACAAAATTTGAAAATCATATGACAAGTTATTAAGATTTGAGATCCATTAAGATTAACGATTTATGAATTTTTTATTGAATATTATCGTTAATCTTAATGTCTCAATAACAGATTAACGATATTTAATTTTTTTAATTTCACATAAATAATCTATATAATATAAATTTTTAATCCAACAATAAATTTTATAAAATTCGTATTCATTATAATATAATCAATGACTTATACACCATTGATAATTTGATTGCCGCGTACGTAGCCCCTCATTCAAATACTTTGTTTATACCAACATAAAAACTGTTAATAGCTTAATCATATGTCTTCCCTTATTTAAGTTTGGTTTTGTTTGAGAATTTGATGTTACATGGAAATAAATTGTAACACAAGTAGTTGGTGCTATGGTATATGAGTGTTGTAATTTCAATTTGAAATCGTTTGAACTGCGCAAAAACTCAAATTAAGCTTACTTGCTTGGAGAGATAGTTGAAGTCTTGAAGATTGCAAAAAAAAAAAAAAACTCATCTCAAATTACAATGGTTTGACCGTGACTGTGTCCATATTTGGTAGGTGGCTAATCTTTATTTTAATCATAGTTATCATACTTTTTTATTACGTAGATAAAGTAGATAAAATGATAAATTATTATCAATTATAATATATGTTTTAACAAAGATAAAGTATTATAGATTATTACAGGACTTTTTTAGTCCTGTAATATTTTGGCTCTTGTTTCTTTTTGCGATTATCTGTTGGTCTCTTGAAATCGTTGTACGGTGTATTCTGTTTGTAAACTCTTGCTTTTTCTCTAGTTGTTGCACATCTTATGTTTTTCTAGTGTATTAATATAATCCTTTTTAGTTGTTTAAAAAAAAAATTTAACAATTTTAACAATTTATGTCAATTAAATTAAGATTTGTGAACCGTAACGACCCGACTTATTTCCATTTTCTGATTTTTAGAGTAAATTACTTTGAGAAAAATAATTTATGTGATATGTGAGACAATGTCTTGTAGTGTAGGGTGACATGATACGGCGGTGGAGTGGGCCTGCCGTGAGACCGGGGTCTCAGTACCCTTAAAATGAGTCTGCCCATTATTGTTTGTACTACATTGTACGAGTACATAAATAATTGAATAGGCTCTGTTTATTTATAAATACCATTAGAAAATGTGTACAAAATGTATTATACAAATACAATAATTTTTACACCAATATAACTCTTTTTGTATAAAGAATCCAAGGTGTATATATATACCATTTATAAAGTTCTGTTTGACGAATGCTAATTAGATTTAAGATTATAATTTATAATTTATAAATTTATAAGAAATTTGTTTGATAGTATTCTTTTCATAAATTTATAGTTTATTTTTACTAACTCATAGTTTAAAGTTTATTATTTTTAGTTTTAAGGGGGGTTATTGGATTGGGATTTCGAGAGATTATTTTGACAAAAAAAGTCTTGAAGATTCTAAAAGACTTTGTGAGATTATATTGATTTTGAGAGATTTTTTTGTGAGATTATAATACAAAAAAAAAAAGTATTGATTAAAAATTTTGATTGAATAACAACGAATTTTTAAAATCTTGATTGAATAACACAAGACTTTTAAAATCCATTAAAATCCCTCAAAATCCTAATTCAATAACCCCCTATTAGTCTTGCCCTTGTAATCTTACTTGAAAAAGTAACTGTTTTTTTTTACGCAAACAAATATAAGACATTTAATTTTAAATAATAGTAACAATATAATTGGAAATAACATCAAAATTAGTGCGAAAAGTACGAGATAAAATTAGCAACATTGTGAGCACAACTATTTATGTGTCGTCTAACAAAAACAATAGCACAATCGAAGAGATTAGATAATTTATTATCTACCATTAAAATAAAATAAGTGAACCACTAAAACTTGTTTACATCATCCACCACCATTTTAAGATTCATCTCAAAAATCACTTTGCAAGTGCATATGCTTATTGTTTTCTTGGGCGAAAACAGTTGCGTCAATGTTGCACTTTAGGTGTGCATGAAGCGAAGGTTGCCAAGAAGTTTGAGAAGTACATTGTGCTTGGATTGATCTGTTAGCCTCTTGTTGTTTGCTTGATTCGAAGCTTGAAGAAGAGTATAGTTAGTGCGACTTACAAGTTGTGTGACATTCTCTACTTTATTATCCCATAGTTGCATGTTTCTCTTTTTCTATGAGCATCAAACCGCGTCATTGCAAAAATGATCAATTGAGATGCATTAAAGTGTTGCAAAATGTTTTTTTTATTAAGTGTGTGTTTGGTTTGACTTTTGAAAGAGCTAAAATGAATTTTAGAAGCATAGAATTGATTTTAAATTGATTTTAAGATGTTTGATTATTCTAAAGCAGAATATATTCTGACTCCATAATTGATTCTGCTAGAAGTTATGATTTGTGCTTCTAGCTTTAAGTATGATTTTTATGTTGGAATTAATTTAATAGGATTACATACACATGCTCAGCACAAAAGATTATATCAATAATCATACTTTAAGCAGAAGCAAATAGCATGTATATAAAACAGGATCTACGACATATTTGATTTATCATGATAGAATATTAACAATTAGGTACGAGGAATACTTGGATATAACTTTAATGGTAGCCATCTCGACAACAACGATAAAGAGAGGAAGTGATCTGAAACAAGCATCAATATCAAGTCGATTAGCGGTGGTTGAGTTGGTTCTTCCTCAACCTGTACGGCTGTACCTTTACGCCTCAAGTTCTCTTTAGATGGGGAGAAGAGAGAGTTTTGCCATGTACGGTGTATTGGGGACCATAGCCTCTTTTTTTTTGTATAGGGACCATAGCCTCTTTTATATTGGATGACCATTAGGATTTCCCATTATTCCGTTAATGGACCATCTAAAAATCTGGACATCTACTCATATTGAGTTCATACCAACTAATTAATCAATTAATTAATTATCTAAATAGAAATCTAATTAGCCTTTTACTTAATTTGATCACTAATCAATTAAGACTCCTAATTGATAAATAGCTAATATAATTAACATAGATATTTGTCCACATAATATTATTGGAATATATTAAAATATTCCAACATTTTATACTTTAATTTGTTATTCAACTCACTTTTACATAATTGTATCCAAACATAAATCAATTCTACTAAAATCAATTCTGATAAAATTAATTCTATCAAAATCAATTTTACCAAAATCAATTCTATCTAAAGTCAAACCAAACATACCCTAAAAATAAAATATTCATTCATTCAAATCGATAGAATACATCAATGCAATACAAATTCAAAATAGCTAAAGATAAAACTGCGAACAAACTTACAATATTCATGTTAATAGCATAAAACGGCAAATTGCATATGTCTACAATGTGATTGTATTGAAACGTCCGGAATACCCAAACCTCCGGATCTATAGCATTGATGACACCAAAATTATTGATTGATCGAAATTAATCATTCAATCTGAAGAAAAAAATGAACATCACACAAATTAAAAGACGGAAAATACACCGCACAAACACGTAACAATACACCATACTGTTAGCCCATATTTTGGTTAAGTCAAAATATGCACTAAATATTCTTTGAATCCAATCAATAAACCTTCAATCATGGAAATTAATATTTCCATATCATTTAATTTCTTATGAAGGTCAAAGGTAATGCATTTAAGCAAAAAAGAACATTGTTGTAAGAAAATATTCATGAATTTTAGAAGATGGAAAGCATTCACAAGTCCAAGAAGTAAATCAAGACTTGGTTCGAGTCATCAACATTTCGAGTAGCTAACAAGAATCATTTGAACTCGAAGACTTTTTGTAACTTGGTAATTTATCAACATTTCTGAAGACTCAAAACTCAAACCATTGCAACTCTTCATTCAAACTTTGCAACTATTGGCATTTAAGAATGAAGAATAGGTGGCAAGACACTTGTCAAATGGATGTTAGTTAGTCGTTATTAGATAGTTGTAGAATTTATCTATAAATACTAGTTCATTTGATGTAAATCATATCACAAATTCACATACTGAAAATCCTTAAACTTAAACATTCTAAGTACCCAAGCGTTTCGAGCGAAAGGAATCTACAAGGAAACAATGTATGATCTTGTGATCACTTTATTTTAATTCAATGCAATTTATCATTTCATGCAATTTACTTGTTTTCATTTACTTTTCTTGCATTTAAATTCATTGCAATCTTTACTTTTTCTTGTCAAAACGTACTCATTTTGAGTATTTTTACATTTCTTGTCAATCAAGTCATTTATTTTTCATTTACTTTACTTTGTCAAACAAACTTGTTCATTTGCGTTAATGAACATTGTTATTTTCAAACTTAAACAATGAATGCACAAAACATGTTCCGAGATTCTCTAGTTGGTCTCTCAAGCATTGCAAACTAGCGGTTGTTTACCAAAAATCAGTGTAAACACATACAAAGATGGGAAAACAAAACAAAACAAAGTCTAAGTCAAGAAACTTAATACATGTGAAAATCACTTATTTTGATAAAAAAAAGGAAGCAAAAACGATTTAAAGGGGTAATTTAGGATAAGAATTGACCCAATACCACTCCTCTTTGTGGATGAAGCAGAAAAGAAAAAGAAAAATAGGGTTAATAAAAGAATGGGCAACAACTGATGTATGATATTAGTTTTGAGTCTTAAAATCTTCTTAATCTCAACAAGTGTTGCAAAATGTTAGTAAAGTAAACATATAATTATTATGTTATTTCATATTTATAAGTTAATTCAACCGCTAATTTAATACTGCAAGTTACATTCAATCGGTCATCTAATTTACTACTTTTTTTTGACAATACATCTAATTTACTACTGTATAAGCTAACAATTCATCTATTATAACTTATAAGCTAGTATATTAATTATCCACTATTTTTTGTTACAATACTTAAATGTAAGTGGTAAGAGAAATTAGACCTTTTGAGCAAAGTGATCACCGTTTATTGCATATAGAGAAAATTTATCGGGAGAATATAATCTAACTTTATATATCTCACGTGTTTATTTATTTTTTTCATTTTTCACCGCAAATTTAATCGGCTTTGAAGATCAATTCTCGTATTAAGTGATTACAATTCTCTTTTGAACACAGTTGCAGGAGATCAAACTGTCTCACTATATTCTTTCCTACTAAATCCAGCATCAATCACCACTGAATAAGTAACGTTTAATCATATCTCACATGTTTAAGATCATAGAAATTTCATACACATTGAATAATATTGATTGATGAATTTTTTGAGATATATACAATAAATTCTCTCATTTTCAATCAAATTTTTTCTACACACACACATACAAAAATATAGACATAAACATCTATTTAAGATATCAAAAATTCTTACGATATTTGGGTCATTCATCGTTGTTGTTGATTCTATGTTCCAACTTGTTTAGTACTAGAAGTAAGGGGTGATAGAAGTCTCACGTTGAATAGAGATATATATGACATAAATAATTTTTATTAAAGTAGTACAAACTTCAACTCTCAAACTAACTTTTATGGTTAAATATATAAGTCTCTCGATTTATAATAAATACTTATACATATATTTAAGTTATCTAAAAGTGCCCCTCACATAATAGCCACTAATCGGATCATGTCTCCACAACCACTTGAAAGTTTCTGTTTTGACTTGAAAGCTCATTCGTAATAGGTTACCGACAAAAGATAATCTGACGCTGCGTTATATCTTCTTTCACGATGCTTAAGCATATGTGGGTGGTTGTGGGGAATGGAAACAGCTTGTCATCTTTTTTGTTTGTCCGAGTTTTGCTCCTTTGTAGTGTTTGGTTCAATTTTCGATTGGTACATTTTCAGTTGATCCAGTGGCTTTATAGGATCATTTTGTGCAGTTAGTTCATTCTGCTTGAGGGTTGAGAGCTCGTTATTGCTTACAGTAGCTCATTTAGTTATGTTGTATTTATAGAACATAATAATAGAGTTTGTTAAAAAAAATATCTAATTTTTTTTTTAAATCAAAAATCATTTGTAAAGAATATTGAATAACACTCATTTCTATAATAATGACAAATTAAATAAAAAGTGTCCCCACACTGTAGATCACAAAACTTTAGACAAGTATCAAGAATTTAAAAACCAAACTTTATTTTAATAAAGTGATTTTACCCCAAACTAAACAGAGAAAAAAAGAGACCATAGTACTGCTGCTCCTGCTAAGAATCTTACATAAAAGGACACTCACTCACCTTACTCTCTCTTTACCTTTGTGTTCTTGCTCCTCAAAAACAGAGTACACACGTATTCACAAAACCTTAGCAACAGAAAAAAAAAGATTATTTTTTTAGTTTGAAGATGGCTCAAAGCTTCACAAGGTTGAAATGGGTCTTCATGTTTGTGTCTCTATTGTTACTTCATTTGGCTTTCACAACCACTGCAGAAGATGGTAATGTTCTTCTTCTTCCTTTTACATTTTTTGTTTTTTAAGATCTGATATTAAAATTGGTTCTTTTGTATTCAATTTTATTGTTATTTTATTCTATGATTTTTGTGGGTTTAATCTCATGGTACAAAGATGAAATGCTAGTGATTTTGGTAACTTTATACTATTTTTAATTTCTGAGACTTTAATTTAAGGATGTACCAATTATAGAAACAAGAAAGTGATCTATGAAGTTGAAGCTTTGAATTTTGGTCAAAATTTTATGAAGTTTTAAATTAAAATTATTATAAATGTGTCAGAATCACGGTAAACTATCGTGATTTTACACAAATTACAAGTTATAATTTTTGTAAAATCATGATAGGTGATCATAATTCTGACACATGTTCCGTGATACTAAACATAAACATAGGTGAAGTGAAATTAACAAATACTAACAACACTACTTTGGTTGCTTTGCTATGAGCATTTTGTTTTTATTAAGTGATTTTCATTGTGTTGTTTTTGTCTTCCACCGACTTAATGTTTCAGCATCTTTTCTCCCTAACCCATTATTACTAGTGGAGTTAAAAACTGTACCAAGAAATTAAAAAGAGTGAAAATAAATATTAAAAGTACTGTGATTGCAAAATAATTGAAAATTGGTACAAGTAGTGGTTGTAGTGTTTTACATGTTCTACTACTAAGTTCTGCCACATAATTGTAATGACTTTTTTTTTTCTAATTTAAACTTGTAAATTTTTTAAATGCATTTGGTGTTACTTACTTATATAGCGACAATTTTTTTAGTTTTAACTTTTAATCTTTAAAAGATTTTTTTTAGGAGTTTTAATATTATAATATTGTAGTCTCTAAAAATAAGATCATTTTGACTAAATTATAAGATATAATAAGAAAGTTGTAATAGTAATAAATTTGTTAATTGTTAATGTTGATTTTACAGGTATATCTTTCAAGAAAGTGTTTATTTATGTTTTCATTTGTAATGTTGTTGTTTATTTGAAGTTGTAGGAAAAACAAAGTAAAATAATTGAGAGTATATTGAAAATGAAATAGTTATTGGAGTTAATTTTTTTTTAAAAAGAATGTAAAATACATATGGTAATAGGAATGGTGCAATAGTTACAATTTAGACGGTAAAATACTTCATAAATATTTGATTTTGGATCTGAATTGCAATTTCTATCTTCTTTGCATTTAGTATGTACTCCTAAAAAAGATCGTGCAACCAAACTTCCTAATATGACCAAATTCTTAGTCCTAATTTTTATATATGACCCACCTTGATTTTGGGACAAAATTGCATATGATAGTGATATATATCTATCTTTTTACTCTAATATGAGTACAAATCAAGCAAATTATTTAGAGTTTATTTTTCATACATTGTTAGTACATTACAATTAATTATACTAATGAAATAAAATAGTTATAATAATAGATGTACATTTTTAATAATTTGATTATTATGATTGATGGATATGGTAATTCGATCGTAATTAGATCATTTTTTTTATTTCATCTATTTTCTAACTCTATCTATCTCTTGGTTAATGTGTCATAATTACGGTGGTTGTTCGTAATTTTACTATATCCACCATAATATTATGTAGATATAGATGTACCGAGTATAATAATGTTTGTGAATATAAATTAAATTCATTTAATAGTTTATCTAAACTTAAAATCACCGCAAAACATCACCATCATGCAATTATCGATAAAGTGTGAAAATACCAAAAACTTTACCCTAAAAACATGCAGATCAAAATAGTCGTAGATTATTATTTATAGGAAGCTATGGTAGTAGGACTAATAAGAGAAGAAAATCTCTTTACCTAGAGATGTACGCATAAACTTACCATATGGTTGGTAAAGCCGTAAGCATATGGGTCCCAACTTAAGACTTTTATGCATCATATTTATAGGGATATGAAATTATCAAATGACGAATCGTCAGTTGGTTCAGTAATAATAGATATTGGATTTGATAAGAAAGATTATAGTTTGATTCTCCAGACTGTACGATCTTGAAATAGAGTCAAAATTATTTGATGTTAGAATTGATCTCTAAATCAAATTAAGCGGATCCAGAGAATCGAATACCGGTTGCGAAAACAAAAACAAAATTATTAAATGACATTATTATTGATACAGTGTTCCCGCCTCTTAACAAATGTTTTTCTCCCTCCAATCTTTAGCAAAGTAGTATAAGGACCTTTCCGTAAAGAAGCACACACTTTAACCATTATTTTTGTTTTATATGTCACCTAAGTCCTAGTAAACTCTAAACCCTATTCCCATACTTAAGCTCAAGGCTCAAGCAATGCCCTTGATAGTTACTAACTTTTTTTAAAAAATTGTCTCAACATAATTGACAAATTTAACTTTTAATACAACTTTAAAAACTTTTTTTATTTTTATTTTTTATCAACTAGTAGTAGATTCACCAATTTTAACTATTTTTCTTTTTATTTCAACTAAAAAATATTTTTTCACCAATTTTTTTTCTTTTTCTAGTTGTCCTTTGGACTTTGGTCAAAGAAAAAGGATTAGAAATTAGAAGAGGAGTGGGGGCATGTGTTGGGACCCAAACCCTCAACGCGGGTTCTCGTCCCTAGTGGATCCTACAAGACCACAATTTGTTCCTTATAAACATTATTAATTTTTTGTCGTTTATTTCTTACTACGAATCTTTTCCCATCATGCTAGCTTTTCATTGGTTTCTTCCCAAAATACATTTGAAATGTCATTTTTCTATGCTAGCTTATTTTGTTCCTATTTTTCGTTTTTTACTTATGCCAAGTTGGTATTTATTGAGACATTTTTGAAGTGTTGCTTATTTTGTTCCATAATTTAATGCTCCAATATGGGCTTTTGAGGCCCATAATTTGGATAAGGTCTTCTAAATTTCATTAGGTAGTCTATTATTGGAGTGATGCGCCGTTATTGTTTTCCAAGAGTGGCCAAATAATAAATTAGAAATAAGGGTCATAGCCTTATAGCCTCATAGCTACCTATGGTGTAATGAAAATAAAACAAAGATGGATTGATTCAATATAAATGTTGATTTTGATAGGTAAAATAAAAAAGATACATTTTTTATTCAATAAATTTTTTTTGTATCTTATAGAAAAATATCAAAGAAAGTATTTCATTTGCCCATATTTATCAATAAAATTTAATTTTTTAAGTTCATTAAAGATCTAATATATCTTACCTATAATATTAGTAAATTTTTAGTTTCTTGGTTGAAGACAAAACTATGGAAATGGATTAGGTGCATTCGACTGCATGCATTTGGTAAATCATAACCGTCTAATCTTGATTGGTCGATTATGATTTTAAGTTTAGATTTTTTTAATTTATTTTTAAAATAAAATTGAGTTTTAAATATGACTGTCTAATCTTACATTAAATGACTCAGATGTATCGAAATGCAGTAAGTACTCACTGACTCCACACAATCCTGGTCCCAAAACTATAGTTGAATGGGTAATAATTTTTCTGAAGTATACATACTCCTATTTAATAAGACTCAGCTTATATCTGGCTGGAGTTGTGGGTTGGAGTGGGGTATAGTACTATAGTATAATAATAATTGCATATTGTCCTTTTCACTTTTTCTATTAACCTTTTCAACCAAGTTTATCCCTTGTGCATGGTAGATTCTTATTTTGGAATTCAACCATAGTTGACTACTGTGTCATAGAATCAGATTGATTATTGCCAAAGATTATGGTACTTTAATTGTGTAGTCTGATTTTTATAGTCTCAGCTGTATTTGTATTTACCAAACTTATGATCAACTCTTTACATAATACTAGTAGTAATTTTTTACTTTATAACATTTGCGGGTTCGAAATCCGTCTTACGGTTATATCTACTTAAAGAGATTAGTCTCTGTAATTTCGCAAAAGAAACACGGTTGCAAGAAAACAACATTTACATTTTACATAACTTTACTAAGATTTCGGTGATTTTATTTATTTACAGGTTTAGTACCAAATGGAGATTTTGAGGTAAGTCCATTGAACGGGTTCCCTAGTGAAGCAATAATAGAAGCACCAAGTGAAGTACCAAACTGGAAATCAACTGGCACAGTCGAGCTAGTTGAATCAGGGCAAAAACAAGGTGGAATGATCCTCGTAATACCACAAGGTAGACACGCAATTAGACTGGGCAACGACGCTGAAATAAGCCAAGACATACCGGTCGAAAAAGGCTCAATTTACTCTGTCACATTTTGCGCGGCTCGCACGTGTGCTCAACTTGAATCACTTAATGTATCCGTGGCATCTGCATCGCAGACGATAGACTTGCAGACACTGTATAATGTTCAAGGTTGGAATCCTTACGCGGTTTCTTTCAATGCGGATGAGGATACTTTTAAGTTGGTTTTTAAGAACCCTGGTATGGAGGATGACCCTACTTGTGGACCCATCATAGATAACATTGCTATCAAGAAGCTTTTCACTCCTGATAAGCCCAAAGGTATGTGTTACTTAAACTTCATTATTGTTTATCTATATGTCAAATTGTCAATCCATGCATTTATACTTTGCTGTGAATACTTGTGACCTCTTTTAATGTTTTTCTGCAAGGTCATTTAAATTTTTAATGCACTTAGATATGCTATATTTTGTGGAATTAATTGAAATGGCCCCACAGTGTCAATCACAATCATTATATCATTAAATTTTACTAAAATCGAATGTGTTTGTGCGTTTAGCCGCAGTAATTAGTCTTTTACAACGTGACAAACCTATGTTTGAGTTTCTACTCATAGATGTGCCGACACCAATGGAGGGTGGCCATGACCCATTTGGGCCAAGCCTCCCTCTCGCGCACACATTTAGTGTGGAATAACTTATTGTGAAGCGAAGTTGTGGTAAACAAAAAAAATGTCATACCAAAGAATATTTGTGATTGGTTGACGGTGTAAAAACTTTTTTTGCCGACATAGTAAAAATAAATCTAATGTTTTTTAAAAGGCTAGTATCTCAATGATTTGTTTTTCCATGCAACTCATCAACTAATAACTATGAGAATCACTATTAAAAGGAGTCACATGTTTTGCAAGCCACTACTATTGCACTATTCATGAGAGCTTAACCAAAGTTACATTTATGGAATGGTTATTAATATTAGCTATGTTGAAATTTGCAGACAATGCAGTAATCAACGGTGATTTTGAAGAAGGTCCATTTATGTTTCGAAACACGTCAATGGGCGTCCTACTTCCAACAAACCTAGACGGAGAAACTTCGTCACTCCCTGGCTGGATAGTTGAATCAAATCGCGCTGTCCGTTTCATTGATTCCGATCATTACGCTGTTCCACAAGGAAAGAGAGCGATTGAGCTTCTCTCAGGAAAAGAAGGCATCATATCACAAATGGTCGAAACCAAACCCGAAAAACCATATACCTTATCATTTTCATTAGGTCATGCTGATGACAAATGCAAAGAACCTCTTGCTGTTATGGCTTTTGCTGGTGACCAAACTCAAAGCTTTCATTACACACCAAATTCAAATTCTAGCTTCCAAATTACTAACCTCAATTTCACTTCTAAGGCTGATATGACTAGAATTGCATTCTATAGTGTTTACTACAATACTAGAAGTGATGATATGAGTTCTCTATGTGGGCCTGTTGTGGATGATGTGAGGGTTTGGTTTTCTAGGTCCAACAGGCTTCATGGATTGGGCTTCGTAAAACTTGGGCTTGTGATTTTGGGTTTAGTATTGGTTCTTGTTTAAAAGGGTTTAAATTTAATTATGTTTTGGTTTATTTAATGTTATTGCTTTTGGGGGTGTAGCTTGTAGGTGAAGTCACATTCTCCAAAATTGTTGTATGAACTGGTTCTAATTAAGTTTATATAGTTTATTATGCTATATTAAAAATGTGAATGAAAAATGTTTAGTTGCAATGTGTCATTTCATCATGCTTCTTAGTGTGTGAATCTTCAATTTGCAAAGTATATAGTTTTCAAGATTTTCACTCAAAGATTGAATCTAACTTCTAAATGAATCCATATGATATATACATGGAATGTAGATTGAATTTGATTTCTCATGAATGTGCTGCACAAAATCAGTAGTACAAATCTATGGTAACCTTAGTGATAAGATTATATTTACAACAAATTCAACATACTATACTTCAAGTGACCTCCAAGTAAGATTTTGTGAATTTATATTTTATGTCGCTAATCGCTAAAATACTTTCCTTCTAATTTTATATTTTGTTGATCATTTCGGATATATGACATAGTCGTCATCTAATTACTAATTTACATAAAAGAGCACTACTATATCTCGCGAACAAATAGATCACGAAGTTCTCATAAATTGAGAAGAACGTTAGATCTTGGCTTTTGTGGAATACATGGATAGATGAGATTGAAATAAATGACCATTACACTTATGCTCTCTATCGTGATGTTATTGTTGGAGCACGAGGGAACAGCTTGGGGAACATCCGAACGATGCCCAAAAGCATGTCCACTGTTGGAGCACGAGGGGGCAGCTTGAGGATCATCCACACGATGACCAAGAGCATGTTACAAGTGAGTTGGACACCACACTCATACCAAAAACCTTAAGACAATGGATTTATGGATCCTCTCACTTATAAATACTCAAGTCTCCAGACTTTTAACAAATGTGGGACTTCCCCATACTACTCACACTTAACATTTCACTACTCACACTTGAGTTTCTCAACAATAGTTATCGTAATTTTTCGAGATAAATTGCATTTTCTCTACACAATTGTTGGAATTTGCCTCTTAATTGAAAGCAAAACTGGTTTTGCAAACAAGCTAATTAAGTATGCACGTGACATGTTTTTTGTTTCATTGTGAATGGGCTTTTGCATAAGGTCTAGTCACGTGGTACTCCATCATGAGGGTGGATACAAGTAGTATATATACTTGTGTTGGGTTATTGTGCAGTCAACGAGAGAGGAAAAATGTGAGAAACAAGCAGCCGTCGGATTTGAAAAAGAAGAAGGTGAAATGAGGGTTTTGAAGAGGGTTTCTTCTTCAACATTAAGGTTAGAGATTAGAGTGTTTCTCTTGGGTATTCTCTAGGGTTGGTAACTCATTTCTTTCTCTTTCTCTTGTAAATACTATCATTGAAATCTCTTGGTCACGGAGAGAGATTTGGGAAAAGGGCAGAATTAGGGAAACACTAATTCTCGTAACTCTTTTGAGTAAATCTCATTGTAATCAAGGTTCTTGATAGTGGAACGGAGAGCTCTCTCTCCCCCAGATTAGGTCGGTTTGACTGAACTGGGTAAACAAATTGATTTGTGTTCTTTATTGCTTTCATGATAGTTTAACTTTTGTTGATTGATTAATTGCTCGGTTGATTTATTTGCTCAATTATTTTGTTATTGGTTGCTTTGTTCATTTGTCCCACACACTAAAAGGTTATTGGTGTGGTTTTAGTTTAGAATTCACAACAACAATTATTACTTAGCATTCAAAATGAACAGTGACTCTTCATGATTTTCGCTTGTAATAATTAATTTTATTTGTAAGGGCAAAGATTGGATCCTGGATTCACTATCATTAAAAGAATGTTATCTAGTTAGTAGTTATCAACATGGTGGCATCAATTGATAGAAAACTGAAGAGTAGTGTTGTGGTTTTGGTATAAAGCAAAGGATAATTGCTTTTTGGTTTATATTGTTGAAAATGGACTTATCACAAGTTTGAAACTAGGTGCCCTACACAAGCTTAGTGTTTTGTCTATTATGGTTTATGTTAAGAAAAGCATAGACATAAGGGATATGCTATGATATTACTTGTTGTGACAATTACTAGTAGTTTACTTAGCAAAAACATTTTTTTTTATTCATTTTCTAAAATTTGTATTAATTTTACTTGTTAATGTATAAGGAGAAAATAAACTTTTAAAGTGGGCTATACCGGTATAGAAAAGAAAAAATGTTAATAAAAAAGGATGGAATGTGGGGGTGCAAAGAAAGAATTTTTTTTTGGAATCAAACATTATTTTCATATATTCAAAAACAATAAGTACAGCCAATCCAAAGGATAGGTGAGTCAAAATTCAATTCTCTACTCTATGCATAATGTGGAAATATTAACATATGTATCTCATAACTATGCTATATATTATGGTATCTTTCGAATACGGATATATGCACTTTTGAGAAAATATCATCCCAGTCGTTGCCCTTTATATTATATATATAGTTTCAGTTGTAGATATCTTCAAAATTTGTCTTCTCCATTCTTTCTTTTTTGTTTCTTGAATCAACCAAGTCTTTTCTCTATTCCAACTTGTAGGGGATCTAATAATGCCGGCCCAGAATAAGATCTCTCTCCAAATAAATTGTGTAGATGTTGCATTCAAAGAAAATATGCTCCAAAGATTCTCTATGATTACAAAAGCTACACAAACCATCTTATTACACTAATACGAGCTAATATATCCTTAGTGGGAAGACAGTCCATAAGTGTTAACCAAAGAACAAATGTAGCATGTGGTCTTGCGTAGTTATTGAAAAACATATTTTTTCTAATCCAGATGTTCCTTTTCTCCTCACAAACCTTTGTGCATGGTGGAGGTTTCATATTTACCTTTTTGGATTACTTCATCCGTATTGAGTTTGCTCCACAATTTTCCTACAATGCAAGATTCTCTTCAATATCCAAGAGCAACTTTGAGGGGTTTGCTATGTCATAATGTCTTGTCCTTTGAAATAATAGACATCAATCCATTTCACCCGAAGCTTGTCAACCTTGCTTTGTAAGTTCAAATAATTTACTAATGGTAAATTGGTTTCATTCCATTAACAATGCAATATTTAAACCACTTGCTATCTTGGGTTCATAAATCTTTTCCCAAGCAACTAGAGCTTTCCTACTGATCTCATCATTTCTACTCCAAAGAAAACTTCTATTAATTGCTTTGATGTGCCTAATAACCTTTTGAGAAAGTGGAAAGACATGCATCCAATAAGATGTGATAGCAAATAAAATACTTATAATCAATTGGTATCTTCCTGCATAGAAAGATTGACGAGTGCAAGTGTGCGAGGTTAATCTCATATTGATTATAAGAGAAATATCCCTTTATTTATAGTATCAGTCCCGAATTTTTGAAAGTTCAAGGTAAATAATAAAAATGGAGGTCCAAAAACTTTGAGGTCCAGGGTTATGGATCTGCTTGCCCCGCCTCTGAGCCGACCCTGCTTCATGTGAAGATGTGGTGATCGATATTCTACCATTATATTTCACTTGAACAACGCCAAAGAAACTTGATTTGAGGCTATAGTTTTTTTTTTTTTTAATTTTAGGTTGATTGATGGATTCTTTGATTGTTGGATGAATCCTAACAATATTTGCAAGTTAGGCGGTATAATTATTCAAGTTAAGAATCAAAGTGTGAGTGGTTAATATCACATTGATTATAGTGAACTAAATATTAGACATATAAGAGAAGTGTCGACCCTTATAGTTGATGTCCTATAATTTTGAGTGGTGGTCGATCTTTTGGCCAATCTTTTTCTCAAATACTTCATGTTTGATGACCAATTGACTAAAATAATCATTAACTGGACTCTATGATACAATGTACTCACCCCGGAAAAAAGTGATTTTCATAAAAATGGACAAATTATTAAAATAATTTTGTTTTAGAAAATTAATTTACAAAAAAAAGTAAATGTTGTATAAAATTAGTTAATTAATCATAAAAAGAGTATAATATAATAATATTATAAAATACATGGTATTTTTACAATATATAGTATAAGCTTTTAATGTGAGATAAAATGAAAATAAATAATTTGTCTTTCAAAAATATACATAATTACAAATTCATAATTCTTGAATGTATATTCTAATACATGATTATTTCTATTTAATTTAATGTCAAAAGAGGATTAATGTATTAAAATTTGGGTCTAAATTTCTTTAATTTGAAAATTTCCAACTCAAACAATTTGAACCCGTATGATTTTTTTTTGATATGGAAGCTTAAAAAAGAAAAGAAAACTAAAAAGAAAAACTAATCACGAGGTAAGAAGATTCTTATTGCGTCATTCTTAAGAAGATCACGAATGCCTTATGGAGGAGAGATATCAGTCAAGAAGTCGGCATTTGATGAAACTCCAAGTTTGGCGAAAAATTTGCACAATGGTTTCCTTCTCTGAAAGTGTGATAGTGAAAAACATTGGATGGAGAGAGCAACTTCTTTATATCTGGGATTAGCACAACATGAATGTGATACTTTACATGTCGACCTTTTATGAGGTTGACACAGTGTAAAGAGTCAGAATAACAAACAAATTCATTAATATTTATGTCTTTGGCCAGCACCCGTATGATTAAAACCACACGATTCAATTAACATACTTATAATTCAAATTTTTAGTTCATCATTCAAATTTGATATTTATAAAATTAAAATAGTAATGGTATAAAGAGAATTCATATCGTGTGTTCTACATATTATTTTTCAGTACAAATTTCATATCTATATCATGGCAGTCGAACAAACTTAAAACATGAATTTTGACAAAAAAAAAAAGGAAAGATAAAAATATAAACAGGAACTATTTGACCTTTTTTTTGGTAAGGAGGAACTATTTGACCTTGATTAAACTTTTCTATATACAAAAAAGGTAAAAAAAAATAAAATAGAAATAAAGAAATAAGATAAGAAGAAAAGAAAAACCCATTGATTCAAGGAGCGTGTTAACGACCAAAGCGAAAAATGTTCCAGTATAAAAGGAAGTGATCTGCGAAACCGAAAGACTGCGGAGAGAGAAAGAGCAAAACAGAAAGGGCGTGAGTGCGTGGTGTGAGACTTTTCTCCTCAATGGAAACCGCCGGCGAACAGGTTCTTCCTTCAGCCACCACCACCACCACCACCACCGCTTCAACCGCCGGCGATGTAACCGCCTCACCTCCTCCGTTTATCGATCTTCCCGATCCAGTTGTTGACCTTCACGATGATGATGTTGCTGAGATTGAAACTCATCATGCTCTGATTTCAATTTCAGATGAAGAACATGATCTCGATCATGAACATGAACTTGATCACGATCACGATTTCGATCACGAGAACGAGCACGAGCATGAGCATCGTGACGAAGGTCAAGATCAGGATCAGGAACAAGATCATGTGGTTGAAACTGAAACCGTTGTTTCATTGGATGATGTTAAACTCAAGATAATTAAGCAGGTAGTGATTGGTGATAGTGTTGCATGAAGTTGAATTGACCGTTAGTTGAAAATTTTGTGAGAAATCTGATTTTAGGGTTTATGATGATTGATTGTTTTATCTGATTCTGTTAGTTAATTTACTTTGCTTAATGTTATTATTTGATTTGTTTTGATAATTTAGTGAATTGTTTGTTGTGTTGACTTGAATTTGCAGGTGGAATATTATTTCAGTGATGAAAATTTGCCTAATGATAAGTATTTGCAGAATCTTGTCAAAAGGAACAAGGGGTGGGGTAAGTGATAAGTTTTTTTTTTTTGTATACTATAATTTGAAAGTGTGTTGTATGAATTTATTGTGCATTGTGCTGTTATTGTGGTACTGTCCTAGAGTTGTTTATTTGGGAGTTTTTATCCATGTTTCAAAAATAAATTTGTTTGACCAAACGTTAGTTGGTCCAGTGGTGATTGGGACTGGACTTGGTAGGGAGGGCTATGGTACGATCCCGTTCAACTGTGTTTGGGAGGAGACTGGAACCACTTGATGCTAGAACTTGCCCCGAACTCTGGAATACTAGGGCCCCCTTCCCGTAAAAATTAGAGGGTGAAAGCCAAAAAAAAAACAAATTTGTTTGTTGCTCAGCAGAATATGAATGTTGGTAGGAATTGTGGAATATTTTGGGTCATGTACTCATATTATATTTTGTAAAACATCGTAATTGAATGTAAATGCTAGATAATGTTAGAAATATTCCTCGTTTTAGATTCCTAGACTTTTGAATTTTGCTTATATGGATGAAGTTGTGAAGTACTGTTAACGGATTGGAATTGGCTGCATGGTTATTGTTCTGGTATTCATTCCTAGTGACAAATTACATATGTGTAATTATTATTATCCAGTGTAGTTATACTTCTGGGGGTTAATGGATATTCATATTTCCACTTCTCGAAAGATGATAGGGAAAGAGAGTATGTTTATCAATGCAAGTGGGCTTATTTTCAATTTGCAATTTTTTAAAAGGGGATATGTTGAAGTTCATGATAGGAAATGTGATTAGTGGTTTGAATTGATAGGTGTGTCGATGGTAGCAGAACTTTCGGTATATAGACTAAACCCTATGTACTTACTATAAAGTTGTATTAACTATGTAGTTCTTTTTCTAGAATAATATTTAACAGTTACTTCATGATATGAAAACCTGGATGAAATTTTGGCAGAATGATTATTGTTATTTAATTAATTTTAAAAACATTAAAAGCGATGTCTATGTAATGCATGATTGCACCCACACTTATTTTTGCAAGCATCATATGAACATGTTGTTGTTTACTTTTTGACTGTAATGAAGCATCTATGATGTGGGTGCTACTTTTTTTTTTGTAGAGTTATTGTTGTTTTTCGTCCATAGCTTCATTTATGCATTTGTTATTTTGTTTATCCTATCATGTAATTCCTAGTAAAACTGTTCATGCAGTTAATATACGAGCGATTGCTTCTTTTAGCAAAATGAAGAAGCTCACTCTAGACCATTTATTTATTGCTGCTGCACTGAAGGAATCCTCACTGCTCGTATGATTCTTCCTTCCTTATTTTGTTAACATGCAATGCATTGCAATCCTCTACTTCTAATCCTAAAGAAAAATTCCTCTCCTGGGTACTGTAGGTTGTTAGTGGTGATGGGAAAAGGGTGAAGCGGCTCAATCCACTTCGCTTCAATGAAGTTAAAGATCATAAGGTATTTTTACTTAAAAGGAAAATGATACTTATTTTAAACTCTTATGTGTTATCCTGAGTCTTATTCTTGGTCTCTAGTTATATACTGTTTTGGTAGAGAATTTGCCGGAGGACCATTCAAGGGAGAACATTCGGCAAATATTCGAAAAAGCTGGAAAGTAAGATGTCTTCCTTAACTTATAATATTTTTTCCAGTTTCATGAAAGATGTTATATTTGTTCTTCTAAATTTCTAATTATCTTCTAATATGCAGTATAAAAAAGATAACCATAAATGACCCTCGTTCTACTGCAGCGTCTGCTAAACATATCAAGCTAGACAAGTTTATTAGTAGTAAGGTACAAAACTAGCTTATGTTAATAGCTAACCATAATATGGAGTGTTCTTAATTTTTCATTGCATTGTTTCTTTTACTAGAAATTCCATTTTGAGGATTTGAACCTACATTAATGATTATATGTTTAGTTGGTCTCTATTGTAACTACAGTTTGGGTGCTAAGTCAAAAGTTGCATTATGAGATGATGTATATTACACGTTAAATTTGAGCAATACTGTGGAATGTTTAAATTTGTCACGAGATTCCTCACGTTAAACTATTAAAGAGATACTATTCTTGTGTTATTTTTTTAGCTTTTCTGTTCCTCGTTTAAAATGCTATTGGATAGATATATGATAACTATCTTGTGTTTAGCTTTACCTGCTATCTTTTTTTTCGCCGTTGTCGCCTTTATCTCCTTATAGTGTTGTTTTCACACCTTTCTATTTTACCTCTCTGTAGTTGCATGCTCTTGTGGAATATGAGACTATTGAGGCTGCTGAAAATGCGGTGAGTTTCAGTTTATAATTATCTGATTTCATATTATCATTAGGCCTATATATCTAGACGGTTTGCTTAGTTCTTTGGTGCCAATGCTGATTTAGGTGGCAATGTTAAATAATGAACAAGACTGGAGAAATGGCATGCGGGTTAAAGTTCTCAGTCGGATGGTTAGTTGCTGTTAACTTTTCTAGTTTCACAAATTGACAGTAATTGGTGTTGACAGTGATTTTATGCTTTAGGGGAAGTATGTACACAATAAACAAGTTTGGAAGGCATCTAATTCTGAGAAGAATAGCTCTGGCCATGCATCTGAGAAAACTGGAGATGACGAGAATCATGGTTCACATGTACACAAAAAACAAGCTTGGAAGGTATCTAATTCTGAGAAGAATAGCTCTAGCCATGCATCTGAGAAAACTGGAGATGACGAGAATCATGGTTCACATGTACACAAAAAACAAGCTTGGAAGGTATCTAATTCTGAGAAGAATAGCTCTAGCCATGTATCTGAGAAAACTGGAGATGAGGAGAATCGTGGCTCACATGAGCATCATGAAGATACGCCCGAGGAAGAGGTGTGTTTCATTTTATTTTGACGCTAGCAGCATATTCTAGTTAGTAGTTTGAAGCCCAAATATTATCGGTTCCTTGTCCTTTCAGTATAAAATCATATTATTATTTCCATGTGAGAAATTACAGTTTCTGTGACTAATTGTGCCAGTTATCGAGATGTTATGACGTCATAATCCTTGATAGGCGCTACAGCTATCACTTGGGGGTTTGCACTACGCAATCCATAGTTTGGTAGTTTGGATTTATGGAACATTAGTTTGGTTTTGGAGAATATCAATAATTAAGCTTGCATTCGTAGGAAAAGCAAAAGTTCCAAGTCTTGATGTGTATTATGGTTTATATCATTACCCCTTGTCTGCCTTAGTTTCAGAGTTCTGTGTCTTTTGTGCAACTTATATTTTCTCCCGATCATGTTAGGCAACACCAGAGGTTCAGTGTTATTCAAACTTACATTTGTCCCTGGTGCTTACTTGTCAGTTACAGGATGGGGAGCATTTGTCAAAGGATAAAGGTGGGCAGAGGAACACTAATAAACAAGGAAGATCAAGGAAGCACAAGTACCGTGCAACAAATGGAATGGGTATCTTATCTATATATATTTCGGAGTTCCACATGATAATATACTTTTTTTGAATCCCTTTTCTTTTAATAACTTGTTGCATTTTTCCAGGTCACGGGGGTCTATCATCTATTCATACTAATGAACCATCCAAACCGCCTCCTGGACCAAGAATGCCTGATGGAACTCGGGGTTTTGCAATCGGACGAGGTCGACCTCTTGTACCTGCATCAAATTAGCGTGATTGATGCCAGACAACGTACTGTATTTTCTGTTGTTTAAGTTATGTACAAATTTTACTTTGGGTCCTTATGTGTGTTTGCTTGAGTCGATGCCTAAGGGTTTGTTGGACTGTTAAACTTTGTGGCTCAATCTGGTGAAAGGTAGTGTCAGGTGGAGCTCAAAACATTGTAAGATTGTTAGCTTGGGGGAATATGGAACTTTTTTTTCTTTCTTATGGTAATCTTTGTACAATAGTATTTCATAATGAGAAATCTGTTGGGACGTGAATCTACTACATGTTTGATATTGATTGATGTGAGGTTGACATCATCGCTGATGTTTAAACTAGAGGACCTTAATTCATTTCTAAATGTATGTTTGGTTTGGTTTTTGAAAGGGCCAAAAGCAATTCTAGAGGTATATAATTGATTCTGGAGTGATTTTAAGGTGTTTGGTTATTCTAAAGCAGAATTGTTTCTGCCTTCAGAATTGGTTCTGTTAGAAGCTAAAATTTACCTTCAGAATTGATTCTACTAGAAGCTAAGATTTGTAGCTTCTGAGTTTAAGTATGATTTTTACACTAAAATTTATTGTTCAACTTAGTTTTACATAATTGTATCTAAACATATTCTACCAAAATCAATTTTATCAAAATTAATTCTATCTAAAGTCACAACAAACATACGCTAAGATATTTTGCGAATTGAAATCTCCGTCATCCATTGGAAAGAGAGAGAATTTAAGAAAAATCGAGTTTTAATGGTGATGATCATGAAACATGAGAGGAAAAATATAGAGAAAATTATGGTAAAATCAACAAGATTCTGACATATCTACCGTGATACTAAACACACAAATTGGAACAAACAAAACATAGAAAACAAATGCAAAACGTATCATTCTCCACATGTAACAAAGTGTATGTACTTAGAGAAGTTCCACCACATTGTTTTCATCAATGATTTAGAACTCAAAACTAGTTATTGAAGTAGAAAGTAGTACCAAACAGGCTTGCATCAAAAGCACGTTTGGTGACCCCACCACACCAAACCAAAGCAAAGCAAACGGTTTCGGGTACACGATGATATCAAAGTAGTCGCAATTAATCACTTAACTACCTTTATTATTGACACTTTCTTTCCCTCCTTCGTTCGTATATATAAAAATGAAAAACTCTTTTCTCCAAAACAGAATATACTCGCGCCATTCCCTTCTATTTCATCACCACACCACCCTTTCTTCTTCTTCATTCTCTTCTCAGATCTACTTTCTCTCTCTTTCTCCCTCTCAACCAATCCATGAATTCTCATTCTTCTTTTCTCAACCACCGGAATCTCCCTCTCCGTCTCTCTCCTATTCATCGCCTCTCTCCTCCTCCTCCGTCTTTTTCCATCGTCTGTTCTTCCTCCTCATTCCTCGATCGCGCCGCTCCCAAGGTAATCAATCAATCTTCTTCTTCTGATGATGATGATCTCAATGATGTTATACTTATATTGTTAATTGTTAATTCGTTGTTTAATTCTGTTATGATTCAATTTTCTGCAGTTTCATCCGTTCGTAATTCATCATTACAGGTCTTGTGTTCGACGTAATGTTTCAACCGAAGCATTCGATGAGGTAAATTTTCATCATTCATGTTTAATTTTCATCTTCTTCAATGTGAAGTCAATGTAAGAAAAAAAAATCATTTTTTTTAAAGCTTAAACAAACGCACCCTAAGTATTTGTAAGTTGTTTAACTGTTGAAATTCTCGAGAAAAATTAACCGGAGGTGTTTGTTTTGATGCTCTGAAAACATAATAATTTGTTATTAATAATGAGTTTTGATAGATATTAGTATTAATTTTAGATATTAGTATTTGGATGATCAATGCTCACATTTTATTTTAATTATATTGAAAATTTATTGTGAAGGGATTTAGCAAACAGTGTTTTGATTATTTGACTAATTTGTATAACTGATGTGATAGTCTGCAATTCTAAATATTTCCACTTCCATACATTTTCTGGGTTTATATTTGGGATTTAACTTGATGAATCTCTTGAAGGATCTAGTGATTCATTGCTTGTCGAGAGTTGTGATTTATCTATATTATTGCTGATTCAGTGTCATGACATCTCTTATGTTTATGTGTTACAGGATTCATTTGACTTTCCGATACTTGATGATTGGGGTCCTGAAGAGAGTACTTCATATGCGCTCTCATCCAGTGATGGTGAAGACTTTGATGGCGAAGTCTTTCTTACCCCAGTGCATGATGTTGATTTGCCTTCTTCTTCTACTACATCAAATAATGATGCTTTAACGGTGGCCGCTCATCGGCTTGTAACTATTGGGAGGGGAAACAAGAAGCATAGGCAGTATGTTGTAGAACTTTTGCAAATGCTTTTGTTTATACGCTTATTTGTCAAAGAAATATTTCATATGTTGAAAAGTGAAAAACTAATATTCTATTGCATTATATGGTTTTCTAGAAATTTGCTATGATTTTACCATGTTTCTGCCTCTGAGGAATTTATTAGAAAAATAATGGGAGTTCTGCTACATGTATTATATTTATGTATAGCACTGTCACTGAAATTTACAAACAAAAAAAACACAACAAAGATGAAAATTTGTAGATTAATAGACATCAAATGTGTAGATGACCTAAATGAGTTGAGATTTCATAACTTTTTTGTTGAAGCTGGAAATGCATATTACGGTTGGTGCGTGGTTGCCCTTTCTGTCAGCTATTACATGAGTTATTATGGATTGTGTTTCTATTTTCTGTGATGCTACGTTAAACCAGTTCACATTTTAAATTATTTTCAGGATCAAACTTGGCCTTTTCATTACTATGGGGCTTATAATTGGCATGACAGTACTGCTTTTATATGTAGATTGGTGTGTATGGAAAATCGTTAGACTGCCATTATCCTCATTTTACTTGACCCGGCCATTTCTCATATCAGCCATTTTGGTTTCTTTTGTTGGCTATGTTTGTGTCCCAATTTTTGGTCATATTAAAGCTATCCATGTTATCAAGCAACAAGGGCCTCTTAGACATCACTTAAAAAGGAGGAAACCCACATTGGGTGGTTTATTTTTTGTACCTATTGGTATAATTGTTGCTCATGTTATTGCGGAGTCCTCATCTATAGAAGTAGCTGGGGCATCTGGTGTAACGATTGCATTTGCAGCAGTTGGCTTACTTAGTGACATATTAAACCTCACCAAGAATCATTGGAGAGGTTTACCGGAATTGGCAGAAGTTTTCTTGGAGGTGATTATTGATTCCTCTATTTTCTTTTTTAAATTTAAATCATCATTTTGGAGTTTTCATGTGCTAGCTAACTGAACTGTTGTTCTTTTGAGCCCCGAATTTTTTTCTATATTGGTCCCTCGCAGATAATATATTTTTCCCTTTAGCCCTTTACAAATCAGTTTTTGCAATGTAATCCCTCATCTGTCCAAGTTTGTAATCCAAATCCACTTCATGGGAACTTTCAAATTGAAAAAATTGATAACGGGACTGGATTTGAAGGAAAATTTTCATTTTATTTTGTCATTTTTTATAAATAAAATTGACATTGCTTACATCTATTTCTATTTAGTAAATCTGCATTTTGATACCACAGGTAGCTGTTGGAACGTGCTTCTCGTTTTGGTTGGACATCACCAGTATATCTTCACCTTATGGCATGTATACCTTCTTGTTACTAATCTGATCAACATTTTTCTGATGGTAACTCACATATCTGTTTTCACAAAAAGCACTTTATTGGCAGTTGCAAATATGACTTTTTGCCCCCTTCTGTGCTTGAGTCATACAATGATTAAAAAATGATGAGATTTTCTTTCTGCTGTCAGTTAAACATGCTAGACTAGTTTTAATCTTTCTTATCAGCAACATTAAGTATTAATCTTCAGCAGTCCATTGGACTTTGGAAGCATCCCTAATCCCTTAACACAGGTCGTCCTACCCTGCTTGACAGTTGACATATGACACCTAGAAAAATTTCTTTGTAAATTCCCATGGAAAACTGAAAAGTTGTAGTCTTGTTAGAACATTTTTTAATGGACAATTCCTGCTAATTGTACAATACAGATGATGATGCCCATAAGTGAGACAACTTGTCTATTTACTCTTATATGCCCCTAACATGTATATAGAAGAAGAGGGACAGTAGAGAAGGAATAAGAGGAGGATGTAAATGTGCCTGAGAAGCAAGGTTTGTTAGTGTATGAGTAAGGAAAGTAAGAACTGGGCCAGAAGAAGGGAAAACTGGAAAAGAAGTAACCGGATGGACAGGTGGGAAAGAGGGAATGGAGGAAAATGATACATGAATTATGCATTGAGCGGGAGGAGAATGATTAAGAAAGGGGGGATTAACAGAATAAGGGATATCATGGAATTAGAGTGGTGAAAGTTGTGTAGCTGAATGCAAGCAGGAGTCTTTGTCTTAGTCAGCGTGCCATTTTTTCTTTTATCATTTGTATTTTTCCATTATGTAAGAAGCACTTCGTCGTCCATAGTCACTTCTTCTGTTTCCACCCTAAATTTTTTCTGCATTCTTTTTTTATTACAAGAACCTTCTCTAGTTGTGAGAGTTATTAATAGAGATGCCATACAACAGTTTCTTATTTCCATAACTTTTATCGTTCACGTTAGCATTTGTTAGGACTTAGGATATCTGTTTTATTTACCAAGCAACAAATCATTCATTCCTCTTACTTCCCCGCACTTCTTTATTTACATGCAGGAAGACATTGCTCCCACTACCAATAGGCCTTGTGTATTTGGGGCGATATTACCAACTCTTGACCTCATGTTGTTTTGTTTCCATGGGACATGGTGTTAAATTAGCAGATGCTCTTGATGGACTCGCTGGAGGCACTGCTGCACTGGCTTTTATTGGAATGTCAATAGCTGTGCTTCCAATATGCTCTGGTTAGTAGCATGTCTTTTATGTCAAACGTAGACTTTGAAATCTATAAATCTATAATTAATATAAGGAATACAAGAGAATGTAGAGTAAATAATGTAATTTTGGCTATCATGTTGTCTTGCAATTCAACATCATAAGGCAATATGGATGAATGTATATGACTTAAATAAAGTTGTTCTTCTTGAGACCTTAATTCATATTGTGTAAAACGACAGTAATGACCTTCATGCTATTTCAGATCACATTTTTTGGTATTTTTATTGCACCATGACCATTGTTTGTGATCAAAATCGGGATCTAAATATATTTTGATTATTTTTCATGTTGTACTACTCCATGCCTGTGTTTTCACTAGTCAGAAGTGGAAACCTCATTTCGGTTTTAAGACTGAACAATATTATATTGCCTGCTATATGTTATTTTACTAGGATAGGGAAATGGTCGCTTTTAGTACTAATAGAGTAAACATGATGAACTATTAACTATAACATGAACTTTGTTTGATATTTATGTTATTGATTTCTAAATATGTTAAATCAGAGCTTGCTATATTTGGAGCTTCAATGGCCGGATCTTGTGTTGGATTTCTTCTATACAACAGATACAAAGCATCTGTTTTTATGGGCAATACAGGATCTTTGGCCCTTGGTGGTGCATTAACTGCAATGGCTGCATTTACCGGAATGTTCTTCCCACTATTAATTGCTTATGGAATTTTCATAGTCGAGTCGTCATCACTTGTTCTCCAGGTTTGTTCCATGCTTGTAATACTTCCATGCATTGATGTTTATCTGATGTTTCTTTTTCCTTTATATTTCATGAGACAAATATTCTCTAGCGTCCATTTAAAAAATGTGCTCAAAAGCATTACTTTTTTTCCTTCCAAATTGGTTTTATTTACCACATTTCGAATGCATGTGATATGACCCTAAATTACTCCATGAGACTGGAACAATTAGAGTTGTGTTATTTTGCCACAAGTTTGATATCAGATTTTGGTTTGAAATTCAAGAAGTGAAATTATCGGTGGAACCATTTAATAATTTTTTAGGAGGTGTTGGGTTGGAAGGAAGAATGTCAAATTGCATCCCCACACCAAATTGATCAAAATAAAAAATAGAATGAATGAGATTATGATAATGGAGGAAGAGTAATGATGAGTTATACTTGTGCTAGCGATAGGTAAGGAATTTACTGCGTCGCCACTTATTTAAATTATATTCTTTGATTTTCTGCCTATTTCCTCCCAACTATGCACCTGTTATTCCGGACCCGTTACGTGAAACAACACTGGTTACTGCTACTAGTTTTAAACAAGATAAATAAAAATTGTCACATGTAGCAGGCATCTTGCTTTAATTCCTGCTCAATTTTCTACTCCAATCTGTCCCTTGATTGCTAATTGCTAATTGTAGCTTATTGCTTTCTTTTCTCTTTCAGGTATTGCACTTGAAGATAACTAAGGGTTTTCTGGGAGGAAGTTGGCGCTTTTTGAGAATGCCACCCTTATATCGGCGACTCCATTTGCACAGGTTCAGAGCACCAAATATTGTACTAGGTGCATATCTGATTTCATTTGTATTGGCTTTGCTTGGCGGATATGTGGGACTTATTTCGGCATAATAACTTCTGAGTCACATGAAAATTTTCATTCTTATCTGATATAATAGGAGCATATCTCATTAAGTTAGTCTAGACTCTAGAACACCCACCAATACAAGAGGGGTTGTTGTACACAGTACACACTCCTCATTGCTACAAAATTTTCACCTTACTCCTTTTTTTTTAAAAGAAAGAGCTTTGATTTAAAGTACACTTTCAGACATTGTAGATGTTGAAAACATTATGTTTTTCAGTTTGGAGTTTGAATTTTCACAAGATTTGTTGTAGAGATACTCCACGAACAAGCATGATATGAAAATTATACTTTTATAGTTTGTTCCGCGAAGTATACCTTCTAGACGTTGAAAATATTATGTATTTCATCATCGTTGCATTACTTCATTTGTATAGAGGGGTTAAAAAAGTGAACTAGAGTTTGAATTTCATATGATTTTTTGTAGAAATGTTTAGAAAATAGAAAGTACAAAGTCTACTCCTCAAAATTCTAGAATTGTAAGTGATGAATATGATTTGATTTCTATAAAAAAGAAAAAATAGATTTGAATTATGTATATTATTTTGCTTATTGTTTAAAAAATTAACATAAAGCAAAAAATAAAAGGTAAATAAATATTAAAAAAAAAGTATCTAAGCACATATGAATGAGTCTAATGAGTATACAGTAACGGTGTAAAATAATTTCTTGTAATATGTAATCAATGTCATGCTATAGGTTTTGCAGCAGCTTAAGGAGAAAGCTCTTAAGCGTGCAAACATGACAGAAGATGAAATCTTGCAGAAGATTGAAGAACGAGCTACTGCTAGAATACAAAAGGAGTATGCCAAATCTGATGCCATAAGGAAAGATTTGGCTGTTTTGGTATTAGTCTTATGGATAGTCCAAATGGCACAACTTGGAGGCCTACAATTCCTCTTCCACTTCTAACTTATAAGGTCGCTAAAAGAAATGACTTTCTTAATTCGTGTGATTTAGTCAACAATACTATCTTATAATACTTAGGGCACAAAGATAATAACGATTTATAGGATGAAAGGAATAATTAAATACATACTTCATCGTGCAAATCTCTAATAAGCTTTACAAATTTTTCATGTTCGAGGTATCCTTCTCCATCTTTACTAAATAAGTATTCCACCAATCTTCCATTTTCTACATATGCATTTGTCGGTCGTTCATTCCTTTAGTGAACACCGTGGTTGCTATGAGATTGCATTGTCACCACTCTCGAAGTATTTTTTATCTATCTCCCTAAAGATGGACGGAACTTATCATAAAAAAAAAAAAAGATGGATAAAACTAATTAAGCATCAAATCAAATTCAAGATGTTGAGAGAATTTCAACATTATTAGTACAATGTATGTCGATTTTTCAGTGCTTTTTAGGTATGCGTTAGGTCAGTATTGCGTCCATTATCTATGTCAATGGCAATGCTTAATAGCTACACATAATAAATCGACGCAAAACATTCAAATAAGGCAGCATGAGTAATACTAACCCATCAATATCCATGTCAAACGTTTTAAATACCACATATAAGCTTGGATTTCAAGTATTCATCTTTAACGAGGTTGATTCAGATGGATGAAAAACATGAACAATTGTGTGCATTAAATCTACCGGATTCATAAAAGATTTTGTGACAAGATGCGCAAAGTATTCAAAAACTATAATGCCAAAGATAATCACATCATTCTTAAGAAATGAATTTTCAATTTTCACCATTAATAAACCAAAATACCATGACTTAAAATACATGTAGTCAACAAAAAAAATTAATTTTTTTTTGATAATAAAGAGGGCCTAAGCCCGAAACAAGAAAAATTACAACGAGATTACACGCGGGGTATTATTACCCAACAAATCAAAAAGCAACAAGTGACTAACAAAAGTAGGACAAAGGTCAAAAAAACAAATCCCACCATCAAGCGAACAACCATAATTAGCTAAAGCATCAAAAAAAATTAATTTTGAGTAAAAACAAAAACAAAAAACTTATTTGTTTTCAAAAATAAACATTTTATTCGAAACTCATGTTATTTTATTCTTGCAAGTTGCAATTACTCATTGAGAAAGGCAAATTGAATGGTCTTAATTTTTTGGACTGGTACACAAACTTTAATCTCAATGTTTTTTTTTTTTTTTGGTGACTAATCTCAATGTTAAATGCAAATTATATGTGTTTGGTGGTGACTCATTCATGTTTATGTATCCAAATCCAATTATCGTGTTGGTGAGGTGCATTATAGACGTAGTTCAAAAAAACAAGATAGAAGTGGGTCATTCTTTAATGACAATATGATATTTAAATGGGTACACAGTTAATGAATGTTGGGAGTATTTGTTGAATTTGATTTATCCATATTTTATGAATAAATGGACAAATCACAATAATAATAATAATAATAATAATAAGAAGAAGAAGAAGAAGAAGAAGAAGAAGAAACTAAAAGCATATGGAAATACTGAAATAGACACAAAAAAATTAAATAAACTCAAAATAATGTAAAGCAGATAATTATTAAAGCCAAAATTAGACAAAACATCACCAATTTGGTTAGCTTCTCTGAATACATGACGCTAACAAAAAAAACAAATCTTCTAGTTTTTTTTTTTTGATGAACAAATCTTTTAGTTTCTTTGCACATCTTGTGCCTAGCCTCGATCTTTATAATAATTTTTTGTTTTTTCAAAAAATAAATAAAATATAGACTATATAATTTAATTACATATAAATATTCATATAAGATAATCGGACAACAAATTGTAAAGAATGATAATGGTATTTCACCAAAATGATCTTGAAGTATACTCCTACACACAAAAGGAGATACAATTCCGTTAATATTTACTTTAAACGACATTGATTTGTAAGAAAACCGTCTAAAAAGAATAGATAGTCGATACAAAATAAACTCGATTAACTCACGAATCCAATGAAGCCGAAGAACATAGAATTCCAACAAGAGATAACCTTTTCCGACGAGGTGTTGGTGCTCTTGGGTCTCACTTATGCAGCTTTGGGTGTCAAACTGAAGAAACATTATCTCACCTTTTTTTTTGTCTGTCATTTTGCTCAATAGGTGTGGAGTGGGGTTCTTTCTTGGCTAGGTATTCAAGGTGTTTTGTCGGCGGAAGCATTGGCACATGCTCATCAATTTAGGGGATTTCAATTTCACTCGATCAAACCTAGACATGTTTTTCAGGTCTTTTGGTTAGCCACTACCTGGTGGATTTGGAAATGTCGAAATGACAATATCTTTCATAACAGTTTTATAGATGCGCAACAGGTTGTAGATCATATCAAAATCCAAGTGTGGTGGTGGCTCAAAGTGCGCCACAAATGTTAATTTTGGTGTGATGTTTAGTTGTTGATATACCAACCCCCTGACTTGCTTAGGTTGGAGGGGAGGGTAGGTTTTTTGTGTGGAAGTGTCCCTTTGGTTTTTAGCTTTTACTGTAACTTATTATGTTTTTTGTTGGAGCACTTTGTTTTGTGAACTTTTAATTCTCTAGATGTCGCACACCTTGTGCTTCTCTAATATGTTAATATAATTTTAATATAATTTTCTTAGCCGCTTCAAAAAAAACAATTAATAGAAAAAACAATTGCTTAATTTTTGTGCACCGTGTTGTTCTCGAGTTCTCTACATGTATTATGCGCCAAGGACATTCATATTTTGTTATCCTAACTTTTATATTATAAAACCCTCTACCCTTTTTTTAATAGTCTAAAATCCACTCTCTCTTCATATCATCGAATAGAATCCATTCCCCAAAATATTATAGCCATACATCTTTCGACACATGAACTACTTCTACATGTAGTATTATATTATAGGTTATATTTGTGTGTGAAATTGTTTTAAAGAGTACAAAGTACTATAATTGATGTCTTAATCACATCTCCAAACATCGTTTTCTTAATGACAATCTATTTGGTTTACCCACTCACAAATTAAAGTACTCCAAAAACAAACAAAAAAACTATAAATTAGTTAAAACAAGTTAGAAGTTTCTCATAAAAAATATATTATTAAACAAGTTTTTTGTTTTATTTTAAAAATTAACTTAAAGTATAAGTCGCTAGTTCAAAATTTGACATTAGTAAAAAGAGCATACAATGTTACATGAGCATCAAAACTTGAAAAGAGCAATCTCAATGAATTGGAGTCTTGTTTTTTTTTTTCTTTTCCATTTTATTTAAATTTAAATGTCAATAAACATCCAATCATCCACCCACCTTACAAATACACATAACTTTTAGAATAATAAATCTAAATTCAAACCCACCAAATAAACAAATTAAAATAAAACTCAACTCATCCATCATTTGCAACGGCTAAACATTAAAAAATTTAAAATACAAAATAAAAATATTAATAACTTTCAATCAACCAACTATCCCACCGTACTTTCAATCCAACGAATGAATAGTCACTATATTCAGCATGAATACACGGGTCTCGACTGTAAAAATTAACCAACAAGGGCATTATGGTCATTTACCAAGCTCCTCAACCTCAGGAAACAAAGGGTACCTTATGCAACGCTGAGAAAGAAATACCCTACAATCATCTTTAGGACAAATGGTAGGAACATACACAATTTCATCACAGCCGTCCGTTCTATCTCTCTTGAAATCAATCAACGATGTAAACATTGCAATGAATAGAACAAGATGATTCAAAGCATATCTCTGGCCCACACATTGGTGGGGCCCAGCTCCAAAAGCTAGAAAATTTCTTTTAAATATTTGATCCTCTTGTCTTTCTTCTGAAAACCGATCTGGATCGAAACGGTCCGGTTCAGTAAAACCTTGAAACGATGATTCAAAAGCCGACGGAAAAACGATTGCACCTTTCGGAATCGAATACGATTCCGTTAACGGAAAAGTCTCCGCCGCGATGTGCGGCACCAGAGTCGCCGGCGGTCGGAATCTAACAACCTCACGCGCCACCGCTTGAGTATACTTCATTTCTCTTAACTGCTCCGATGTTATCAGTTTATCCGACTCCGGCGACCAAATTCCAGCGACTTCTTCCCTGACTCTGGCGAGAATCTCCGGATGTGAATCAAGTAGCGCCACCGCCCAAAGCAACGACGAAGTTGAAGCATCTTGTGCCGCGAAGAGGAAATCAAATAAATAACCTCCGATTTCAGCGTCGGTGGAAAACGGCGCCGCCGTGACTCCGTTAACCTTCGATTCTTCAATCTCACGTATCGTATCTTGCATCCAGAAATCAATGAGACACGACGGTTCTTCTTCACCTTTCTCCATCTTCGCCTTACTCAATGCCGTGCAATTCGCTAAAGCTCCGGCGAGTCGGTCAACGGCGAGTCTCGCGTTACGAAACGCCGTTCCCGGAAAGTCAAACGGAAGCTTCATGAGACCAATGTTGAAAAGAAAATAATCACGTTCAAATCTCTCTCGGGCTTTTAGGCCCAAATACGGGCCCACAAAAACCGTCTGAGAGGTTTCTAAATTCATATCACGGGCCAGTACTCTAATTGGAATAGAATCATGGGTTTGGGTTTGGGCTTGGGCTTTTTGAACCCATGACTTGAGATGTTTGAGAATGATGATCTGCTGCAGCGAGGTGTAGGTGGAAAGCGCTTTAGGAGTAAAATTCGGCGCAATCCGACGGCGGAGATTCTTGTGTTCTTGGCCCATCATGTAAATAAGATTATGTTCACCAAAGAGCTTCTTACCAAATGGGTGGCCCACGAGATGAAAAGCGTTGGGCTTTACATTAGAGAAAATCTTATGAGAAAGTTCAGTGTCTCTAATGAAGATTATGAAGTTGCCAATGATGTAATTAGCTGAAAAGCCCAAAGGTGTTGATTTTGCTAAAGATGATTGATTGTCCCAAAACTTTGTTGGGTCTTTGACCAATGGAATAGCGTTGCCTATGAATGGAAGAACAAATGATGGGCCTGGGATGAAACTTTTTTTTGTGAGATAAGAAATTTGTTCAAGTAGGAGAAGGAAAAGAAGAAAGCATATTAAGTATGGGATTAATTGGATTATAGATAAAGATGAAGATATTGATAATATTGATTTGATGAGATTAGTAGCACTCATGTTTTAGTGTTTTTTTTTGGTTATGAGAAAGAAAGAAAGAAAGAAAGAATGGCTTTGCAATGTTGGAACTATGAAGAGGTTTTGAATTTAAAAACAAAAGCCCAAGTGTTGTTTGTGTTTGTGGTATAGTAATCAATGATGTAATGTAATGTGAGGAAAGAATAAAATAAGGTGGGAAAACTTGAGTAAGGTCAAAAAAAGGTGGTGATTATTGACAAGTCAAAATAGATTTATGATTCAGGTGGTAGAGTGAGTTATAGGGTTATAGGTGTGTAAGGTGGTAGAGATTCAGAAAGTGATCAGAAAAAGAAATGTTGGGTATACAAAAATGGCATTGAAGAAGTAAGAAAGGGAGAGAGGAGAGTGAGGATTGGGGAGAAGAGGAGGTGGTGGAAGGGGGGGTGGGTCTATGGATTATAAGGTGGTTGTTGGTAGGGTTGAATTCCAGCTAGGTAAAGGCAGGCCATGACGTGGGAGACATCGTCTAAGACAACAGCATAAGACATTTTTTTTTTCTTCTTTTTATCATTTCAATTGCACTTTTCCCATTTCAATTGTATGTCTTGTCCAATTAACTTTGTTGTAGCATATACTAGTAGTGTTTCAAAAAAAAATTGATGGACCACATAGATACTCTCCCTCCGTCCCACTATATAAGCACCCTTTCAAAAAAAAGTCTAATCCCAAAATATAAGCCCATTTACAAATTATTATGTGTAATTATTACTTTTTTCCCTACACATACCTCTAATTATTACACTAACTTGCATTGAAATGTGAAAAGTCAAATTAAATACATATACAAACAAGGACAATTTAGTAAAATTTACACACAAACTAGACATAATAATTACACTACTAACATTTCCTAATAAGCGTGATTTTGGTCAGAAGAACTTATATAATGGTATAATGGGACGGAGGGAGTAGTTTATCATGAAAATCATTTCAAATTTTAGATTATAAGCACTTACTCCAATTGGATTAGAGACATGGTGTTTTTCAAATGTTGAAATTCATTGGTTTGACCTATTATTGTCAATTACAAATGAGATGGTAACTTGATTGATAATTTATTGATTATGATGTTTTCTTTTTCAATTTTGGTTTCCAGGTATGAGACTTTGGTAATCTAAAATTCGGACTGAACTGTTTTTATTTTTTTTTTAAGTTAGGTATTCGGCTTAATAACCGATTAATCTGAGGGGTTCAATTTCACCGCTCAATTGTAGGGACCGAGTTCGGACTGAATTGTGACCTCAAATACAATTTCTTAATATTTTATATGCATAATCAAACTTCAAACATTCTATTTATTCATCTTTAAAATAAATTATAATCATTATACCGTAAAAAATAATAATATTAGATTATAGAAATATTTGATATACTACATACAACATAATTTACAAAGGGCTGCTAAAAACTATAGCACATAGTTTAATTTTATTTAATCATTGTTCCTTTTCCTTGTTTGTTTACTACTAGAAACCTCTTCTGGTTGATGCATACTTTATGTTGTAGCTTGTCTCTCGATCGGTTGGCTGTTGTTCGTTTTCTGGTTTGGCTTTTCTGTTATGTTGTGTAGCTGCCTGCCACTTATTATAAAATTCACTTCCATACAAATCACTTATGCATCTTTTATATTCTTTTCTTTGAAAAATACTTTATTTTGTATTTTTTGTTTAATTATTATTTCGTGCTACCAAAAACCCACATGTAAGTATATAACTTCATGTAAAAATAAAAAGTATCCACATGAAATTTTGATGTTACAATACAATTTGAGAAATTGTATTCATTCAATTGTCTTTTGCTTGCCACCTCCCCAAATTTGTGCAATAGCTATCTTCCTTTTGGAAAATTCCAATCATGTAAGTTATGTTATTTTATACTAGGGATGGCAACAAGTAGGGTCGGGTGCGGGTTTGACACTACCCAAACCCGAACCTGAAAATATTGGGTAAATCCGAACCCGAACACAAAGAGGTTTTCGGGTGGCAAAATAGTACCCAAACCCACACCCGTTGGGTTCGGGTTTTTCACACTCGAACCCAAACCCGAAATTATATTAACAAAAGAAAAAAATACGGAAAAATTCAACGAAATTATGGTCTACAATATGTTAACATTGTTTTTAACATTGAAATAAGGATGAAAAATAGTCTACAACATTAAAATAGTCTATAATATGCTAAGGTAAGAGAGATAATTATAAAATTTAATATATAACGGGGGTGGTTTCGGGTTTCGGGTGTGGGTTTCACACTACCCAAACCCGAACCCGAAATATCGGGTGTCACCCGAACCCAAACCCAGTCAACTCGGATTTTACCCGTTGACTCGGGTTCGGATTTAGGCAGGGCCCGCGGGTTTGGGTGCTTTTGCCATCCCTATTTTATACGTGAAATTTGGTTCAGTCACGTTAATCTCTGAAATTTCTGATGGTTTATCAAATTAGAAAAGATGCTTAGACATCAAACATTTGTTGTTAATATCATTTATGAGTGTTTTTGAAATATGTATAAAATTTATTATAAATTTAGAGTAAAAGAAGATGTTTTACTTTTCAAATAACATACCTCTTTCAAATTGGACAAGAGTTGAAATTCCATATCTTACACCACTTTTTAGCCTAGCAACTCAGTTTGTATAATACTTTATCTGTTTTAAAATAAGTGCGTTTAAATATTTTTATACATATTACTAAATTAATCCTATTCTTGGAATTAGTGTAAATATTATTATTTTTTTTAAAAGAAGATGTTTTACTTTTCAAATAACATACTATTGGAAAAGAGTTGAAATTCCATATCTTACTCCACTTTTTAGCCTAGCACCTCAGTTTTTTTTCTTTTGGTATGGAAGTTTAAAAAAGAAAAGAAAACAAAAATGAAAAAGTTATTCACGAGGAAAGAAGATTCTATCTTTTTGTGTTATTCGTAAGAAAATCACTAAAGCCTTTTGAAGGAAAGGTATAAATCGAGAAGTTGGCATCTGATGAATCTCCAAGTTTGGTGAAAAAGTCTGCATATTAATTTTCTTCTCTGAGAGTGTGATAGAGAGAAATATTGGATTGAGAGAACAACTCATTTATATCCTGGATCAGTTTGTATAGTAATACTTTATTCGTTTTAAAATGAGTGTGTTTAATTTTTTTATACATATTACTAAATTAATCCTATTCTTGGAATTAGTGTAAATGGTAATAATTCGAGAGTAAAATCAAAAATATTATTAGATTAAAAATTGAAAACAACATTCATTTCAAAACAATTGTTTAACTTAAACGACACTCATTTTAAAACAGAAAGAATAATATTTACTATTTAGTAATTGGTATCAAGGTAACTAGGTGAGCTGGTCATCATAATTGTAGTAAACCACGATAATTGTCTAAAACTTTGGTGGTTTAGTGCGATTCTAACTGATCTATTATCTATATTAAATATTTATTTATTTTTCTTAATGTAATGTTGTTTGATTTTTCATTTTGTGGTTTTTATATTCTTTTTCATTACTTAATCATTTTGATGTCAATATAAACCAAACGAACACAACAAATAAAAAAGGAAATTAAACAACTTCGCATCAAAACAAAACAACAACGCATTGAAATGATAAAATCTAAAAAAAAAAAAACACGATCAATATAGAAAGTAGAAACCACAAGTTTAGATTTTTTTTTTTGTTGAGACCGCGGTATCCACCGTCGAATGCAGTGACTAATCCCTCGCTAGATTGGAGACACTTCGATGGGTGGGATAGCTGACCCAAAGATTTAAAGCTGCTCCATATCCAAGATGAGAATCGAACTCTCGACTCTTGGTTAAGAGATGATGAGCCCCAACCGCTCAACCACATCCCTTGGGTTAAACCACAAGTTTAGATTAAAAATAAAAACAATGAGTCAAAAAAACAAGATTAAAAGAAAAACAAATTATGCATATAGATGATTTCGAGAATAAAAAAATTTCAAAACTAGGAGAGGCTGTTTTTCGTAAAAATGAGCAGTATTGTTCATGAAGTTTGAAGGAATATTTCAATCATATCATGATCATATTTTTATTTCGTGTAGGAATATTTTATTTATAGTACAAAATACAAATGGAGTAGTTTCAAATTGGATAAGGCTTGAAATTCTAAGTCGTGTGCGATTCATCCTTTTTAAAGCATACCATATTTTCCGTTGTTTGTGACTTTTATTTCTTTCAACAAGAAATCTTAATCTTAAAATATAAAGTCAAAGGATTCCTTCCATATTCAAGCACGAAACGAAAAGGACTCTTTTTGTACGTCAAAAGGCACTTTATTATTAGGAAGAAAAAAAAAACAACTTCTTGCATGATTTTTTAGAAAATTTTAAACGCCGCAAAGAATGCTCAAGATTGTAGTTCAATTGTTCCCAAGAATAAAAGTTGTAGTACAATTGTTGTTTTCAATATTAACACTGTTTTTAGCTTCCTATGCAAGAAAATTACTTTCCCATACTTAATTATATAAACGATTTTGTCATGCACAAATGGTACACTTGTGAATAAAATTATAACGAATATGATGTTATAAAATTTATTGTTAGATTGCAAATTTATATCATATAAATCATGTATAAGTGTGTTTTTAAAAATGAAATTAAAAGTAGACTTATTTTAGGTGATATAAGTTTTGGTTTTGTTCATTGGTGTTACGTTCCGCCTATATACGACACATTTGTTCGATAGTTCTTCTTGTGAAGAAGATAATTCCTTCTTTGAACTTAGCTGAGTTTTGATGATAACAAACTCACATCACAAAAAAAATTATTCGTCTTGTACAGTGATCTGGTTTTTATTAATAATATAATATATTTGTCGTTCAAAAAAAGTTGTAGCTAGTAGAGTAATTAGATGAATTGTAACAAAACATAATAATTAGAATCGAGATACAATAAATAAAATTATATTAATGAAATTCATTTTTTTAAAAATTGAGAAAGAGGTTTTTTTTTTAATTATTGGCACCAAGGACTTAATACTAACGAAATTTGAGTTCGATACCTACAATGTTAAACTTTTACTTTTACCACTAAAAAAACATTGATAAAATTAAGAAACAAATAATTTGAACAACAAAGAGAATGATATAACTCAAGGTGGTTAGTATTAATCGGTTACGTAGCGTTGGTGGAGGAGATGATACTAGATATATAATACAGATAGGGAGAACAACTCATACAATTATATTCAAACACAAAAGAAATTAATTGAATCTTAAGCAAGTTATTTTATTTATATAATAGTAATTATTATATTCAATAATCATTTTTTTTAATTGCATGTGTATCATAATTTAATTCATTTTTCAATAATATGATTTTATGTGATTTTAGTTTGTCGTTGTGAGCATATGGTTTATTTTGTAGAGACGTTATAATATTAAGAGTTAAAAGATTCAAATTTAAAATTTCTCGTTTATTCATTTTTAAGAGGAAATTTTTTTTATCATTAAATTACTTTAAAAAATAGGTCTTATAACTATAATACTTTTACAAATTAAAAAAAAAAATTATTTATGATGATAACTTTTGTGCTCCTTTAACTTCAGCTTCAGCTTATTGAACTACATGATGGAGCTTCATTGGATTTTTCAATACTACATTGACTTATAATGTGGTTATACCCTTCTCAAATGAACATGGACACCATTGTGGATAATATGAACTTCAATAAAAAAATTGTCCAAAAAAGTGAACCTTTCTATATAGGTCAACTATTATTTATTCATTCAAATAAAATCAAAGTTACAAATATTTGGTGAGAGGGGTAACCTGTGCTAAATTACGTTGCAATTATAGATTAAGGGTAAGAATGTAATTGCTGTTTTTCAAGATAATCTTTTCCTCAAAACACAGCTTACAAAAGGTAAAGATTCTAATTAAATTGTTAATCTTTTAGTTCATTCTTATATTCGGTCAAAGTGATGCAATAGAACCTTTGAATTCCACCCTCTCTACCTTGAGAACTTCTTGAGAGGATGTATCATTATGTAATCAAATATGTCATGTTAATTCAAATCCAAATCTAAATTTAAGGATCATGTTAATCTAAAAATATAATTATTTTCTTAAATTTTATGCATTGAAATTATTAAAAATTTCAAAATTCTTTTTTTGGTCGAGACTGGGGTATCCACCGCCGAACACAGTGACTATTCCCTCGCTAGATTGGAGGCACCTCGATGGGTGGGATTGCTGGCCCAAAAATTTAAAACTGCTTCATATCCATAATGAGGATTAAAAATTTCAAAATTCAACTAAATATAAAAAATATTGATAATTTATTTTTATTTAAATCATTATCACGTGCCACTTACTATGATTTTTCATATTTTAAGTAGTAGCTAATTTTTCATATTTAAAATATCAAAGTTAGTAATCCCCTAATATTAAAAGGGTTTGTTTAACATATACAATATGTTGAGACAACTAAAAATAGTAAATTTTAGGAAAAAAATAATAACTATTTATTAAAAAGATATATTTAATAGAAAATAAAAAACTTTCAATATACAGTAAGGTTATTATTTTGCACAGTATTATTTTTTTTTACGCAATTTTGAACACTATTTTTTAACATGTGTAAACTTGCATATGCTAGAAAAATCCTTTTTAAAAAATATACAAAATTATATTAGTGGTCATTTATCTTATTTATTTGTAATATTTTGATCATTTATCTTTGTTTTGTATTAAATTGGTCATTTATCTTATCTTTTTTGTAACATTTTGGTCTTTTATCTTTATTTTGTATCAAATTGGTCATTTATCTTTTTTATTTGTAACACTTTAGTCTGTTTTCTTATTTTTAATTAAAAAAATTGATAAGAAATTGGACTAATTAAAGTGTTACAAATAAGAAAGATAAATGACCAATTTAACACAAAACAAAGATAAAAGATCAAAGTGTTACAATAAGAAAGATAAATGATCAATTTGATACACTATAAACACTAAAAGTAAATATTTTAACGATCATTTTAATCTAAAAATAGAATTACTTTTTTAAATTTATACATCAAAATTATTAAAAGTTTAAAAGTTCAACCAAATACAAGAATATTGATAAAAAAATTTATTTAAATCATTATCATGTGCCATTTATTATGATTTTTCATATTTTAAAATAGTAGCTAAATTTTCATTCTTTTATTTGGTCAAACTTCAATGTAATGGTCTAATGGAACATAATCTTCGAGAGTGTGTATGCGCAATTCATTATGTCATATCGCCAATACCATGTACCAATACAATATACTCAAAAAAAAAAAAAAACCACGGGAAGAAACCATTTTTTGCAATTCCACTTGTACAAATAAATCTAGAGTGTATAATTGAGCAGTTGAGACTCATTTTTTTTTAATTAAAAATTAAATGTTTGATTTTTGCCACTTTTTGAGATGTTTCTAATCTAACGAGAGGAATAGTCACTATATTCGACGGTAGATATTCCGATTTTGACAAAAAATGGTAAATAAATAAATAAATAGTTTAAACAACACTTACTATTAGTTCTGTCAAAAAAAAAAACACTTACTATTAGTCAAATATTTTTTTTACTAGAGTTGGTTTCTTAAAGCAATAAGTCAATAACACCCAACTCATGACTGGTTCAAGGGCTAAGCCTAATCAAGAGTTTTAGACTTCAAAATCAAGTTCAATTTGTCATCAAAATCTCATTTTTTTTTAAGCTTAGTATTATAATTGTCCACTCAATTTTAAATATTAAGTGGTCCTGAAGCAATAACTTGTTGTTTCTCCTATCGTTTCTTTGGACTCACAAAATTTAGATGTATTTTTTGTATGATTCTTTTCATAAAATTTATTTTTGTAGTTATAACAAATTTTGAGAAAATCATGAATTTGAAGAAATCATAATTTGTTAAATTAAAAATCATACAAAAAATACCTAAAAAATGACATCTAAATTTTGTCTTATACATTAATAAATTAGAATCTCATGTTCATACTTTATTTTCCCTTAATAGACAAACCCATTCTCTTTTTTAGCCCAAAAACTTATTTCATGTTGCTACTTATTCATATTATGAGTATAATTGAAACATTGTCTTCGTTGATTGGCTTATTATGTTAAACAAAATTATTTTAACATTTTGTAGGGGTGATAATAAGTCAGACTGAATTGGACTTTGTAAAGTATGAGTATAGCCTTCTTTGAATTTATGAAGCCTAAAATCTGGCCTGCTATTTTTTAAAATCTAATTTAGCCTATAAGCCTATTTTTTTACATTGAGCTTTTTATATAAAAAAAATTCATATTGAAAGTTTTAAATAGTTTATTTTGCTTATTATAATGTAGGCTTATATAAGTCTTAAATATCATTTGACCTATTTTTGAATCTTAATGTTAATTTACCGTTACACTGTCCAAATATTAGAAAGAAAAGAAAAGAAAAAACCTAAATACTCAATGTCTTGAAAGAAAATAAAATTAAAATATCATCAAATGCATAAAAAAATTAAAATCACACACACACACACACACAATATATATATATATATATATACATATATATATATATATAGGCCGGCTTATTCCCACCCCTACTTCTTTGTAGTTTTAAATGTTCATATTTTTTTTCCTATTATAAACATATTTATTTGAATTAGTGAACTTTAATTTAGATATATCGTCAATATATCACGAAGTGTAAATATTCTCCAATTTATATGTGTAGGTTTTTGGGGTTATAATATACTTTGAAAATTTTCCGTCAAATTTAAAATATAAAGTATAAAGTAATTTATTTTACTTTTAATCTTCAAGTTTGCTTTGAATGAGTTCATTTGTGATGATATATAGTAATAGAACCACATCATAAGTCACAGTTATTAATATATCAGTTAAAATTCACGAATGCACTTTCACTTGAAAGTATGACATGATAGCAACAACCAACATAACACACTTCACTTTAACGCAATGGCGATTACTTCTCCTCTATCTTTAGTTTCATTTTGAGCATCTTTAAAAAACGCTTCAGTCATACAAGTATTAACAATAACCGTCATTGTTACCCTAATCAACACCTTCTTGATCACATTTGACCAGTAGGTTACTGCAAATCAAAGTTTGAAAAAAAAATGTTAGTTATTACAAATAACTAAAAACAAAGAAACATTTATAACATTTAGCAGCACTGTAGTTTGAAATAAGAAGGTAAAACAACATTATCTGGCATAAACTCATATCTAGAGGTAACTATGATTACTATATCATTGACACTCCCCTGCTATGTAAAGGAACAATACATCCCCCGGTTGTTCCCTTTCCATCATTTGGTGAACTTTGCTGTGAATATTTTTCTCGTGGCCTTTGTTTTTCTTTTGTACCCATTAGGATATCACTCAACAATGTAATGTTTTGTTCAGAAAAACCAAACTTCTTGATCAGGAGATTTTTCAGATTATTGATTTCACTTAAACAATAATCTAGTGTTTATTCCCTAATCATTGAGTATTCCATAATTATCAAAATAACATACTTATTCAAATATATTTTTTTTTTGTTTTTCCTATCCTATTATTCTATGTTGATCCATCAAAATAGGTCGGGACGCCAAGTTCGAAAAAACATCGGGTTTGGACTTTAAAATTTCTACCTAAATTATTATCTGGGTTTTTTATCCGGCCCATATTTACTCTTTAAAATTGTGGGCTTACCCGCATGGCCAATGGGCCGTCCGTCAGAGTTGATCATGGTCGGTTAATAATCATAACCATAACTAAACCATATTTTATCCACTTAGTATAACCGGATACTATAACCATTTCATAAAACTAGTTTTAATATCACAAAACCATTTATAAAATCGGTTATGTCCATACCTACTTTTATAACCGGTTTTTGGTTTACTAACTAGTTTTAGAGTTAAAAATTTATTTCCGATTTCGATGAAACAAGTTATAGAAATTTTGTCCGATTTCGAGAAAAAAGTTGTCAAAAAATTTTCAATTCCGATGAAAAAAGTTATCGAATATTTTTCGATTTTGAGAAAAAAAAAGTTCTCGAAATTTTGTCGATATCGGGAAAAAAAGTTCGCGAAATTTTTTTCGATATTGAGAAAAAAAGATTGAAATTTTATCCGATTTCGAGATTTTTTTTCTATATAGAGAAAAAAAAATGATCAAAATTTTTTCCGATTTTGAGAAAAAAAGTTCACGGATTTTTTTTCCGATTTCGAGAAAAAAAGTTATCGAATTTTTTTTCGATTTTGAGAAAAAAACTTCGCGGAACTTTTTCGATATCGAGGAAAAAAGTTATCGAAAATTTTCCGATATTGAGAGGACAAAAGTTCTCGGAATTTTTCCATTTCGAGAAAAAAAAAAGTTCATGAAATTTTTTTGATATTAAGAAAAAAAAGTTGTCGATGTCGAATTTTTTGGGATGTTAGCCTTTTAGGTTCATGATTTTCAATTTGGGAGAAAAATATGAAAAAATTGACTTAGATTTGGACTTTGATAAATTTAGATCTAAAATTTACGTTTGGTCATCCATTAACTAGTTATGGTTATCCAAATAAAATAAAAACGAATTTGGTTATAAAACTCAAATATAATAAACCTGTTTTCTTAAAACCAGATATGAATTTGGTTATGGTTAATCCATGAAACTGGATAAAATGAGCAGCCCTATGTTAAATGAGACATATTTTATATTTTAGTACAATTTTTTTTCCAAAACGATATATATTAGTATCTTTTTATGAATCTTATTTTTGTTCTCTATATTTGACAACTTTACGGTCACATTTACAAAAAGAAATGGACATATACAGAACCAGTTTCAGAATGTGTTTCATTTCATTTAAGAACATGCTCTATCACAAATTACCGAGACACGCATGAAGATTTTGAATTTGTAACATATATTATGCAGAATGTGAGACTTTTACAGATATACAATTGGTCTTTTTTTTTTATATATACAAGTGGTCATTTGCATATTAAGTTTATATTTTTTATTTATAGATGAAATGTCAAAATTATCATAAATTCACACACAAAATGAAATGATTGAAATTCGATATTTTATATATGTTGAGCTATGATTTCTAGACCATATGAATACGTTTTATTTTTAAGCTTTGAACCCATACTTCTTTACTAGCTTGTATGCGTAAGGCACGGGATAAATTTTCTTTGAATTAAAAAACAGCCGAAGAGGGGGGACAACCTTTGCTAAATTACATTGCAATTCTAGATTAAGGGCAAGAAGGTAATTGTTGTTTTTCAGCATAATCATTTCCTCAAAACACAGCTTCCAAAAGGTAAGGGTTCTAACTTAGTATTAATCTTTGGTTTTTGCTAAAGAGTGCGCACTCTTTAAACATTCTACTTAAAGAAATTTTTCATTTAAAAAAATAAACAGCACAAGTTCCATACTTTACAAATTTTTATAAATACTTTCTATTTAAAATGCTTAAAAAGTGATTCTGAGACACTGTTTAGCATTTGCCTTAATCTTTATCTTTAGTTCATTCTTATATTCGTTCAAAGTGATGCATTAGAATCTTTGAGTTTCACCCTCTCTACCTTGAGAACTTCTTGAGGGAATGTATCATATATAAATTAAGATTTAATTAAATGAGTATTTTCCTAAATTTAAATTAGGTAGAATTGACACGCCATTAAAAAATAGTCACATCAACAAAAAAAATTACATATAAATATAGAGGGACTAAACTAAAAAAACTGAAATTGCGGGGGTATTTTATAATTTTTTTGATACAATGTATAAAAATTTATTTAATTAATAGAACTAGAGTCTAAGAAATTCATAATTTCAAAGATTTAACTAAGCCTATTTCGTTTTGAAAAACATGAGTTAATTTTGTTTATATGTTGATCATATGGAACCAATTAGTCCCCCATAAGCATAGTTCATTTAGTAGTTAATAGAGGCATTATTGAAAGGATTAAATTTGAACTCCAAGTTATTTGACAAACAAAACAAACTTAAGAATAGGACAACTTATTATATTATTCTAAAAGAGTTGACATTTAAATTGTTTTAAGATATGAAATCATTTTTTTCTAAAAAAAAAACCGTTCTAAATGTGTTGTCAGAAGCAGATTCATGATAAAATTGTATTTACTCAACCATGGTGAGCCATTTAAATACCAGTTCATGCTAGAAAAGTGCATGGGAGGGAAACAATATAACATCACAAAATATACCAACTTACATGAGTAAATAATATACTAAGCATTAAAAACAGCCTTCAGAAATAAGAGAAGGAACATAATTTCATTTACTAGGTAAATATTGATGTAAGTTAATTTCACAGTAGTAACGTTTTAATATTATGTCCTGTTATTATTTTCATGTTAAAAAACAGACCAAAAACATAGCAGAAATCTCAAATGCAAGGCAGTTATAAGACAAACAACGAATGACACATTGATACTGACGAGGAAACGGTAAACATAGCAAGCCAGGGACAACATTCAAAAATTTCAATAGTCATTCTAAATTTCATTCTTAAACATGACATAATAAATACTTGATGTTTAGATGTCGGAATCAAACTTCTAAATTTCAAATTTCAAAATGCCGCAATTCTGTTTGGCATGGAAAGTAAAAGATACAACTCCAGCTTCCATAAGACCATAAGGAATCTAAAGCCTTCTACCCCTTCTACCACTCTTTCTACGGGTGCTGTCAGAAGGAATTGGAGTAACATCCTCTGAAAAATCCAGGTACAAATGAATAGATTAGAAAATAGCAATGAGAAACATAACAATGAAAAAGAAGAGAAAAAAGCTACAAAAATCCAACTTCGCACAAAAAATAAATAACAGGAAGATAAGTCAAGGTTTTCATTGAAAGGCAATATTATGGTGCAACTAGTGTTAGTACTTAATGTTCTATACAACAATGGCTGAGGGTAAAATACCAACAACAACCACCACCAAGTCTTTTGCAACTAAGTTAGGTTAGAAACATGGAGCAAACCACATCAGATAGCCCGAAATGTATTTTTTCGCAACAATGCCTACAGATATACTACTAAAACTTGTCTCACAAGTAATATTTTCCTTGATAACCAAGTTTCCCTAATTATTAGAATTAGAATGACACATGACACCAATTCGCATACCCTTATTTACAGCATACAGTACACATGCCTATAAAACTAGAAAGAACATTTCATGACGGCATGACCTCACCCTTTGTAGTTAATCTGATACTGACTAGTATGATAACTCTTGCATAGTAAAATTTCTAAATTTTAACATAATCAGAGAACCAGTAAAGCCAAAAAAATCTACTGGTGATGTATTAAAAAGTATTTCAGTGAATTCAAATACCTATTCGGCCAATTTTCATTCCTGAACGAGCAAGGGCACGGAGAGCAGCCTGAGCACCTGGGCCAGGTGTTTTGGTCTTGTTTCCACCAGTGGCACGGAGCTTGATGTGAAGTGCGGTAATACCGAGCTCCTGTTTCAAAATTATTTGAATCAGAACAATATACTTGACAGCTTCACAGAAACTAAAATACTAACTAAACCAGTTTCATACAAAATAACAAAACTATAGATCCAAACCCCAGCCAAAAACAACAATTAAACATCGTACCATATAGGTTTCAAACATCACAAAAAAAAGCATTTAATATGTGAAAAATTAAAAGGGCCGTATGTCAAAGAAAAATCCTATGACCTTGCATCTTGTAGCAACATCTTGTGCTGCAAGCATAGCAGCATAAGGAGATGACTCATCTCTATCGGCTTTAACCTTCATTCCACCTAACATAAATAACAAAGACATGAGAAAAACCTCGCCAAATTAACTACATCCACTAAAACACAATTCCAAACAAAACAATCAAAACAGCAAAAAAATCTTATTTTAGCAATATAAAAATGAAATCCATGATTCCCATTTAAAATTTTCAGTCTAAACATTAAGAAATATTAAGATAAAATCCTAAAAACCAAATCTTCAAAAGAATATACCAAACATGTTCAAGGAATAATATACATAAATTCATATTCATATAAAAATTCATGTAAATAACCAATTCCAATTTCAAAAAAATTAAAAATACCATAAAAATTAAGTTAATTAAAACTACAACTAAACTAACAATCCAACATTTCATAAAATTCAACGAAAATCACCGATACATACCAGTGATACGAACAAGGGTTTCCCTTCCAGACAAATCAGTAACATGCTACATTAAAAACAATCAAATAATCAAAATCAAACTTCAAATAAATCAACAATTCAAACAAAAATAAAAACAAAATTCATATGCTCACAATGAAGGTATCGTTAAACGAAGCAAAAATGCGAGCAACACCGAAAACATGTTCACCATCTTTAACAGCTGGACCTAAAGTAACTGTCTCTTCCTTTGGCTCCCTAACCTTTCTCTTTGACGACTATTCCAAAAAAAAAAATTAAAAAATTATCAATTAAATCGAATTCAACTCTATTACGAAGATGAATGATGAGAAAATTTAGCTATAGAGTAATTACCATGGTTGAAAATGGTGATTTGAGATTTGAAGAAGTTAGGGTTTTGATTACAGTGATGCTGCTGAAGGCTTGTCAAAGAAAGAGGCTGAGTGTGGTTGTTTTTTATATATACTGAAACCCTAAAATGTAGTGGCGGGTTTTATTGTTTGGGCCGAAATGAAAGTAATTTGGGAATTAATTTCAAATGCTATTCGCACCCACCCTTTTACTAAAATAAAGTTTTTTTTTTTGGTTTTCAACCCTAGGGGTAGGAGGCCTTAGTAGTCTAGAGTTCGAGGCGAGTTATGACATCAAATGATTTCAATTCCCTCCAAAATGAAGTTGTTGGGAATCAAATTGTAGTTCTCTCTACCAAGTTTAGCGCCAATCACCAATAGACTGACTAACATTTGGTAATAAAGATTTCGTTTTGTTTTTATTTATTTATTAAGTTTTCTTCCTAATTAGTAAAATTTAGTGTTAAATATGTTTTTAGTCCTTGTAAATATACAAACTTTCATTTTTAGTTCCTCTAAAAAATTTCCTTTGAAATTGAGTCCTTCTAAATATATAATTTTAGTCACTATTTTTTCAGAAAAAGTACGTGTGTTTTATGGTTGAGATGAGTTTTTCTAAGACATGTCATTGTTAAGACCTTAAATTTTCATTAGTTTGATAATTTAACAATTTAATATTTATTTTAACAATTTAATCTATTTGAAAGTTTTCTATATTGTGAGAATTGTTGTTCTTGAGTCGGAAACTTTTTGGTGTTGATTCTACTCGCAAATTGTAGTTAGGGTTGTACTTTTTCTTGATTCTAACGACTTATCGCGATTAGGATAAATTTTTTTACCTATTTTCAAGACAATCCTCAATAGTTACTTATCAACATGTTACATACCACCATGGTGTGGATTTCAATTCACCGTTGTACATAAAACATACACTTTTACGTTGTTTTGCATGTCGACCATCCATTAATAATCGGACAGCTCAAATTAAATACTAAAAAAAGTAATCATTAAAAATCAGTCCATCAGATCATGATTGGATGATCCAGATGCATTACTGCATCACGCAGTAACTGCACCAAATCCAAATCCCCACGATGTATAAAAGATTATTTTACCTTAAAAAATGTCATGTCATATATGTTTTTGTGACTCCTAAACTTAACTATAAAAAAAGTAGTAATGTATTATGTATGTAAATTGTTTTTGCAATAACTGATATTTTGTCAAAAAAAGTAACTAATATGATCTAAGGTTAATGATTTGATTACTGGATATTCATATATCAGATTAATCATCATTAGCTCCAATGTTTGCCATCATAATGTCCAGTAAAGTCATAGGATAGTTTTCTTATATTTCGATGTTGCTTATCGGGTTATAATTATATCATAGTATGTTTGTTCTTTATGAAAAAAAAACAAACAATTACATCATTTTTTTCCATGCTAGCTAACATTGCATTAAAAGATGTTTGTACTTTGTAGTGTTTCATGAAACACAATTGGGGCTGCTATAAATCATTTGATTGCAATCATCAAATATTCATTATGGTAATATGTTAATGTTGGTACAAATTAAGCTTCATTGAATTAAATTTTGCAGGCTTCAACCATTATCTGTAGTACTCAACACTTGTGATAATTTTAATTAGTTTATTTATATGGGGCAACATGTTACTGAACCAAAGTTTCTAATGAATGTGCAAGGAAAATTTGATACTAGAAAATGTATTTCCTATCGACAATGAATTGCTTTAAGTGATAAAAAATTTGAACTCTTTAATTAAGTGATCACTAGTTCTCTATATTTCTTATATATGGAGAATAATTTGGTTGAAAATAGATAAATCACTTTACCATAACAGATACTACAAACTTCGTATCTATAACAATAAAAAAATTCGTAATTTCTTTTCTGGCATAAAAGCACAATTAAGTTTTGAACTATTGCTTAAAAAAAGTTTTTGACTATAATTTTCAATTCTTTCATTGCATTGTTTGACCTCCTCCTAAACAAAGGAGTTGTTAAGTGAGTCAAATCAAATGTGTCTTCTAGCAAGATATGGCAACATGGAAAAATCAAAGTTGCTCCCAACTTGTTGTGGAGAACACATATATGTCTGAAATCTCTTTTTGTCACTTTACTTTTTGATGCATGTAGTGATTTATTTATGCAAGTGGAAGCTATTCTATATTTACGAACCATATAATGAAAAAATTGATTGGTGTAACCTTTTTCTTTGCTCTGGCATTTGGTATAATAATCGAATAGTACAAAAATCAACAAGTTGCGGGGATAGCTCAGTTGGGAGAGCGTCAGACTGAAGATCTGAAGGTCGCGTGTTCGATCCACGCTCACCGCATTTCCCCATTTTTTGTTCATCTATTATTTTCTAACTTTTTTGATGACATTTTTGTCTCCATTCTCACCCTACAGATTAATCAAATTTAACATATGATGTAGTGTCAATAACTACTACTAACAAACAACTTTCTCATGACAAATATAAAATTCAAAAACTTAGTAACTTTGTTGAGACAATAAAACATATGATTATATGAACAACACATGTCAAGCTTGGTTATATAATTCATGAGGCCCTTAGACAAGAGAATATGAATGAGATGAGACAACACTTTTGTAATAATTACTTATGTAAACACAAGAACAACACATGCCACTTAATGTCTGAAAAAGTGGAAGATTCGTAGCCCATTCAATGGACACAAAATACCTCAATTTAATTAGATCCTCAGAAAGCATCATATAATATATAATGGATGTTTGGTAATTAGCAATAGCTATACGTACTGCACTTGAATAATCTTTTGGGGTCATCATCATTTTCAAACTAACACCACCTTTTATAGTAGCAATTAGTCTCTATTTCATGCCCATGTTTACTTTGCTTTATTCACAATCACAATGTTCAAATTAAAAGTACACTTTAAATCACATTTGGTTGTGACAAAGGAAATATGAGATCTTCATCTTGAGTTAAGGGAGATATGAGATCCTCATCTTGACTAATTGAAAGAAATTATGTTATAGTATCTAAATAAACACATTATCATCTTGTTTTGTTGCACGCTTGTCTTCATCAAATGTATGTACGCAAGAATAATGCAATATTCATGATTTCAAGAAGCTACATAAGGGAGAATACATATTCTCAGTTAACGTTGAAAGTTGTCGCAGTTTTTAGAAAATCTACATTATAATGCCGCAACCGCAAATCCAAACACTTCAATGCCTACGTTGAATACATTTTCCCGAATTTGTTGTAATTTTAATAGTACTAAAACACTATTTTGAAAATATATGTGGATCACACATAAATTTTGAAGAGTGCTTATTGAAAAATCGTGTTAAAAAATGTAACGTCGATATTGTTAGATTGGACATCTTTATTTAAATTTAAACTCAAAACTTTTTAATTCTTTGTAAATTTTAAATAGTGTTTATCATCTTGTATACAAATAATATTTTTCTTTTAATATAGTTCGATTTCATAGGATACACACAAAGTTATACATTGATCCATTGATTTCATAGGACACAAACAAAGCTATCCATTGATGTGCACTTTCCAGCCTTTATTTGGTAAAATTTGTACAGTCACAATATGTACAAGTACTGTATACATGAGTTTATGCTCCAACTAGCTCACAAACAAGAAAGTAGTTAATGAGCTAACTTTTTGAAAGTAGTTAAGGAACATGATCTGATAGGATTTATTTTTTTGACTAAAATACCATTGGCTCAATGGTAGGTTGTAGACATATGGCATCATCTTGTCTCTAAGTATTTGATTTGATACCATCAAAATGAAATCTAAAAAATATAAAGATTGATTCTGTGATTATGGTTGAGTACTAGTATGAGAGTTAAAAAGTGAATTGATAAAGAAATTAAATACATCTTCAACTTGCTTTGCATTTAGAAACACATTTGGCTTATACAGTATTTTTTTTCTCTATAAAACAAGGAAAATAAATTAAAAAATGTATATATTTATTAAGACAATTAATAAAATAAAATTTGGATTATTAAATAATAAAAAACAAAAACAGTAATGTGTATTTAAAATGGTTTGTGTAAATAAGTAAATTGTAAACTATTAGGCTTGGATATTTTAATTTTGGAACATATACTTTGCCTTTTTAAAGAAAGTCTAGCAAGACAGAGACTGCATATACATGTGCACAACCACCATCGTGAGAATCCACATAATCTCCATGTGTCTGAATCACATTGATACATAATTGCTACACCAATTTCTCTGTTAATAGTTTTTTTTTTTTTTTGACAGATTCTCTGTTAATAGTTGGATGTAAATAAAACGGATAAATTAAAATTGCATAAAAAGAAAGCTTCAGGCTTCAGGTTCGTATTAATTAGATATACCGAGAACCTCGTAACTATGCTAAGTCCGACATGGGTTCAACATTGTTCCCATAACTCATAAGTGTTTCTCCAAGTAATGGTCACTTTTGATATGGTAATTTTTTTTTGTCAAGACCGGGGTATCCACCACCGAACGCAGTGATTATTCCCTCGCTAGATTGGAGGCACCTTGAAGGATGGGATAGATGGTCTAAGGATTTAAAGTTGTTCCATACCCAAGGTGAGGATTGAACCCTCGACCCTTGGTTAAGGGAGGATGAGCCCCATGCCGCTCAACCACACCCCTTGGGTTTTTGATATGGTAATTTGATTTTGGTCGAGACCGGGGTATCCACCGCCGAACGCAGTGACTATATGTATATATAAAATATTCGGTTGTAAAGGAAAAATACATCTTGTGTGTATTATAGATTATTTGACAGAAATTAGTCATTGTTAATGGTGACGAAAATTTCATATTTATATCATGAATTTTTTGATAGAGATTAGTCATCGCTAATGGCGTTGAAAATTTCATATCTATATTATGATGGTAATCCAAAAATAGATAATTTGAGAAACTATTATAGTGAATAACTCACATTTAAGAAAGTGAATGTGATAAAATATTACTTTATTTGGTTTTTAATATAGGAGAAAATTTGTTTTTTAGATTTATTAAATAATTGATATATTTGACAAATATTATAAACCAAATACATCAATTATTCAATGCATCTAAAAATTAAGTTTACGAATTATTAAAGACTGAGGAATATTTTGGTGCACAAAAAATAAGCTAGTGTTTGAAAATGTTTAGCCGAATATGCACTCAACAATTTCAACTATCTTTTTTCAATTTCATCTTACTCACCAGATATTTAGTATTGACTCACTGGTCTCTCGTACTTATACTCCAAGGATGGTGAGTTGACAACATGAGGATGTCGACACCAAGATTCTCAATGTAGGATGTGCCTTAACAAACCCTGGTAAGACGGGGTTATAGAGGACTAATCAGAAAGCATGATAATAACTTTCAATTGAGCTTATTTGAAAGTGTGGGAATGCAGGTTAGCTCTAGTGTTATTATGACCCTCTTCATGTTGTGTAATTAGTAATGACATATATCCTAAAATCCCATATGTTCCATTTCACCTTTAAGTGCGTCACACCGCGTTCTGAGGTATTGTCTGTTTTGAGCCGCATGTGAGTCTTTACAGATTTGTCATTTGTAAAAGGCACCTCATTTGATTGAGGTGTTTAGGTGTTGTATATAAACTACTATCAATCTCGAATCCCTACTAATGTGAAATTTTTTAGATGTACCGAAACAGTTGCCGTTCAGGCTAAGAGATTAATATCTCACTAAAATTTGATCTATTTCCATTATCGTGTTCTCTTAGAGGGAATGCTTCTGCAAATATTCTTGTTAATATATGAGCTAATAGTTCAAATCAACTTGTTAAGTCCGGTAGTATCTACTACCAAACATAGTAACTAATCTTTTACTGTATTAAAACACTTAGAATGTGACAGTTGACTCAGAAATTTAAATAAATCATAAATAAATTTGTTTCTTTTTGAAGGAAAATCATAAATTTGTCAAATAACCATCTTTACTTTTCCTTACATATTTAATATTTTTATGGACATTTAACTTTAGGAAGCCAAATTGACATTGTTGTATGCAGAAGCAGAAGGTTCCAACAAAGGATAGGATCCCATAATCCTCGTAACATGGTAAATTCATGCGACCTTTTACTGCTTTTAAGGAAGATCCTCCTTATTCCACGTGGATCAAACATCATCTATCTATTCATTCATGCTCTTTTTTGCATCGTATAGTATCATCACCTCTCAGCAACACACCCCACATACATGACCCATTATTAATTCAATCTAATTTCATTTAAATTTAATTTAATTAGTCTAATCAAAAAAATCTAATTAAACTAATATCCACATTGCATTAGTTTAATTGAATTCAATGCCAAAGGAGTAAAGGACAAGTCTGTCATATTCATATCTCATAATCTATTGATTCCCACTATCCCACATGTTGAAATTCAAACAAGGGTACTCAAGTCTTTTCCTACCCCTTTCCCATGACCAAAACCTCAGTTTGTTCAATACCTACCTAGTTTACCTTGCTTGCTCCTTCTTCATAGTTACTACTCAGTTACAAATCAACTTCCTTCACAATTTCTCTTTTCCTCAATTTTTCTTACAATATTTGTACTTTAATAGTAATTTCACTTTTCTTTTTTAATACAATAATTATCTGTACTTATATATATATATATATATAAATAGAATACTTAAATTTCAATTTTAATGTAATTTATTTCCTTTCCCTTCAATTATAGTTATACCTCTTCTTATAATATAAGTTGTGTTGTGTAATAAAAAAAAAGTTATGAAACTCAATATAGAAATATTAGTCTAAAAAATAGTACTATATTAATTTTTTTTAAAATAAAAATAATATTCTTTAATCAAAATTTTCTTATATAATTTTTTTAACATATGCTTTTAAGAAATAAATTAAAGAAATTATTGAATTAATTTATTTAAGAAATAAATTTAGTTTTTATTTTGATAAATACTATATTTTAGTTGTACTATATTTAATTTAAAATTATTTTTGGGATTGAACAAATTGAGAGCTAAAAGACAGAATAAAAATTAAAAAAATTTGTCTATCACTAAATCAATGACAACATGTATCTCACATACAAATTGTTTGAAATATTAAAATAATATTTTGTTTTTCAAACAACAATGTACCAAAACAACAAATTATTCAATACTTTAAAATTTATTTGGTGCTATTCTATTTTTTTTTACACGGATAAAATGATAAAATTATTATAAATTTACACATACACAATAGAGGGACCGGTAATCGAATTTTAGTTTTAAATGTTCGATCTAACAATTTTGACATTTTCTACCAATTAAATTAAGACTTTTAGGTGTGTATTTGATTCACAAAGTAGTAAGTACAAGACAGAACATTACAAGACAAAATAAGATAATACTATAAAACATGACAAAATTGTATCGAAGAGATATAGGGAGATAATTTTTTTATATTTGAAAATTAAAAAAGGTATTTTTCGTATTTTTTTATAGTTGTACTATAGATAAAAAGTTGTCTTGTGATTTAGTGAAAGACAAAAATGTCTGATTTTGTCTTATCTCTTACCATCTATTTTGTTCGGTCTCATAACTAATTTTTAAATCAAACATGATATAAAAAATTATCCTATTCAATCTCTTATTTTTTAACAGATCAAAAACGTAATCTTAGACTTTGCCAAAGATTTTTACAAATCCATAAGATTCATAAGTAGGAACAACAATAATTTGAATAAAAACAAGAAAAATTAAATGAAGATGATGAATATAAAAATAATTTTGGTAGTAAAATTTCTTGTCCTGGCGGGTGGAGTAATAAATAATAATAAAAAAAAATAAAAATAAAGAAAGTAAGAAAGTGAGAGACCAATAAAAGAAGCCCCTAGTTGCAGACATAGAAGAAGAAAGATCAAATCAAATCAAAAAATCAAAACACATTGAAATTGAAATTCTTACTGAAACTGAATAGAGAGAGAAACTCAAGAACACAACAACAACCTGTGTCCGCGGTTTCATTTCACATAGAGAGAGAAAGAAAGAAACAGAGATTTAGAGAGAGAAAATCTAACCTCATTTTCTCTCTCTAAAACTAACTTTCATCTGATCGAACCCGATTACTCTCTACAATGGAGCACTTTCCTCAACCTGATCCGTCACCGGAATGGACCGGACCTGCACCGGAATCTCAAACCGGTTTAGAAGGTAAAATTAATAATAATAAACCGTTTTATTAATTTTCACTTTTTTTTTTCTTTCAATTTTCATCAATGTCATTTTCTGATTTTCTGAACTGGAAAATGTAGAACCTATGTGGCAATTGGGATTAGGTTCTGGTGGTGGTGGTGGTGGTGGTGAGGATTCGTATCCACTACGACCTGATGAGGTTGATTGTACTTACTATTTGAGAACTGGTTTTTGTGGTTTTGGTTCTAGGTGTCGCTTTAATCATCCTCGTGACCGCGCCGCGGTAATCAATTCTTTTTTAATTTACTCTATTTGATTTCGCTTATGTTTGGTATCACGGCGATTATGTCAGAATCACAGTGATTTTACAAAATTTACACTTAGTAGCTTCTGCAAAATTAAGGTAAATAATAAATCATAGTGATTCTGGCATATCAAACGTGATACTAAATATACACGAATGTGATTAATTTAAGATATTTTGTTTTACATTGTTTACACTGGTACGTAGTGTTTTGTTTTGTAGTAATTTGAAGATATGTGAATGTGTTTTGTTAGGTTATTGGAGCTGCTGCTAGGACTTTAGGAGAGTATCCCGAACGCGCAGGACAGCCCGTGTGTCAGGTTCTTTACATAAATTTGCTTAAATAGTTTTGTGGTCTTACATGTCATATTGTTGCATTTGACAATTGACACTGTGATTCTTTGTGTGTTCAAGTTCAACTGTCATGTGTAGATGTTTGAGATGAAGACGGAGTTATCTTATGTTTTTGTTGTTTTTATAGTTTAAGTTGTGTTGATTAATTTGGTTATTACTTGAAATGCAGTATTATATGAGGACAAGATCTTGCAAATTTGGTGCTTCTTGTAAGTACCATCATCCTAGACAGACAGGAAGCACTGATGCTGCCCCTGTTTCACTAAATTATTATGGATATCCGTTACGTCCGGTATGTATATTTAATGTATTAAATTAAGCATATTTTTTTTTTGGATTTTGTTTTCTGAAAATGGAAAGATTTTAGTCTGAATTTGAATGTTGATAAATGATAAAAATTAACAGGGTGAAAAGGAATGTTCTTATTTTGTGAAAACGGGACAATGCAAGTTCGGTCCAACTTGTAAATTTGATCACCCAGTTGCTGCTAGTGTCCAAATTCCAGCTCCATCGCCAGTTCCCCCGGTTTCACCTTTACATGTACAGGTACCTTCCCCATTATATCCAACAGTACAGCCTCCATCTGGTCCTTCATCACAACAAATTGGTGTACTAGTCGCAAGGCCACCTCTACTACCCGGTTCTTTCGTCCAGGGCCCATATGGTCCCGTGGTATTGTCCCCAACCATGGTTCCATTTTCTGGTTGGGGTCCTTATCAGGTAGGTCAAGCATTTCTTATATACTGCTTAGTCAAATTTTGTTGCATTCATTGAAGTTGTTAATCGTTGAGCTCTTTGGTGCAGGCCACTACAACAAACCCTGTACTTCCTTCTGGTAATCCGGCTAATGTTGGTTCCACACAGCTTTATGGAATAACCCACCTACCTTCATCAGCTAATGCCTATACTGGACCTTATCAACCTTCTGTTTCCTCGGTTGGTCCTTCAAGCAGAAATCAGAAGGACCAGTCATTTCCAGCAAGGCCTAATCAACCAGAGTATCACTACTACTCTAAACCAGAGGAGCTTCCATTTGGTCCAGCATATAGCTATCATCAACCACCGAACTCGAGTACACCAAAAGAAAATGTTGTCCTTAGTCCTGCAGGTCTTCCTTTACGCCCGGTAATGATTTCCTCTCAATTGTTTTGTTCTTGGCGCCCCTTAAGGGCTTAAGGCCCTTATTGAGTTGTGAAATTTATCTCCTGGTCGTTCTTCCCTCTTCTACCTGGTAGAGAAATAAATTTTTTTTGCTGTTGTTGATCTCTGTCTGTGCATAATTTGAAACTTGTTTAGTGAAACAATAGTTAGTATGCAATTCATCATTGAAAACATATCATACTTGGAGCCATTGTTTCTAGTGCTTGTGCTTTAATTATTGTTATCATAACTCATTTCTAGGACGGTGGACTTTTGTCTTTACTATTATTGTGATTGAGGTTATCATGTTCTGGGATATTTGAGCGCAATGTTTCTCATATTTCTTGAGTACTGCATATTGTAGTTTGATCTGCTTCCAATAGTGAGTTTTTGTATTCCATGTTTCCTTTTTCAGCCTGCATAGTGCATATACTTCTTTCCTATATTCATAGAAGTTTATTTGTTTTGGTATGTGTAAGTTTTACTTAATAGCCTTTGAGATCCTAGACAGCCTAGCCTGCAGGCTTTTAGATTAAAATTTATGAGCTCCTATATGCATAGACAAAACCACATTACTATATGAAGTCTGTGGAAGAATCATATTAGGGATAAATCAACCGTTGTCTCTTTACATTTTCGCCAGTTGCTAACAATGTCAAGCTACGAAGTTTGTATAATATGTAGATCAGTTTGGCATATCAGCAAATTTCTTACCTGACAGCTAAATTATGCACTTTGGCTTTTGGAGATGTGTTTAAGATCATTTTGTTGATCATTGTTTTGCTATGAGTTGTTGCTCTTGTCATGGCTCATGCTTGGGACTAATATAAGCTTTTAGGTTCCTCATAGTATTTTGTGCAGAGTTGCTCGCTCCTCAGTTATATATGCTTGAAATCTCTTGAATCACGTTGCATTGCATGTTCCTTTTTTAAGAGTGCGGTTGCTCTTTCATCTGTTTAATCTCTGAACCCTATGTTCCCATGCTAGCTTATGTTGTTCAAACATTGTTTTTGTGGGTAAGTTTTCTGTATGTTCTTCGTGTAATTTTAGTTTAGGTGCACTTCTACTTTTCCATATTATAGACAGATTGGAGTGCTTACTGATTCTGTTGATTGTGGTAGCTATTTTGAAACATGATAAGTCAGTCTTATATGGTCTCTGCTCACTTGTTATTGCTGTCTTTCTTCATGTACTCGTGTTTTTATTTGGACTTCCGTTCAAGGAAAGTATCTTTATATATTTTAAATTCTTTTCAGTTGCAACTTTATCTGCTTATAAGACTTGTACTTGGGAATGTGTAAACTTTGTTTGTTCAGATGAAATGCTTTACCAAACTATTATTTTGACTGCCTTCTTACTTCAAGCATCCGATGTTTATGTTTGATAATCAGGGAACACCACTTTGCACTCATTTCGCACAGCGTGGTATATGCAAGTTTGGCCCTGCGTGCAAATTTGATCATCCATTTGCATCAATGAGTTACAGTCCATCTGCTTCGTCCCTGACAGATGTGCCAGTTGCACCCTACTATATTGCTTCATCTGTTGGCACTCTTCCTCCTTCATCTTCTTCACCAGAGTTGCAGCCCGAACCTACCGCAGGATCCGGCAGGGAATCTGTTCCACCCAGAATATCTTCGTCAGTAAGCACATCGACTGGATCAGTTGGCTTGACTTCGTCAACTGGTGGCCCTGTTTCTCAATCAAGCACTCGGAGTTCCAGTCCATTAGCACCTGCCAATACTACAACAAGTAACAATGTCGCTCACACCTCAAGCTAAGAAATGTGAATGCATACATCATCATTACTCCTTTTTTTTTAATCTTAATTCTTCAACCAAACATCATTATTCAAGGAGGTCGTCAAATAGGGTTTTGTTCTCTCTCCCAGTTATCCCAGTTTGATATTCAGATCTAGCACACTCGACACTGATTATCCTTATGTTCATAAAATCTTTTTGTGGCCATTCCTTCGATCTCCAATAAACCATGGCCAACCATGAAAATTTTAGCAACCCATACAACCCCGCCTTGCTTTAGAATAACTCCTAAAGAATCTTCAATTCCATTGTGCACATGTCCATCCTCATCTCCAATTATTTGGAGTCTGTTGTGCTTATTTATGCTTCAATCTTCTTTCATATGAGAACATTCTGTCTAGCCTTTCATTGACCGTGTGTTTACGCCTCTTCACCTGAACCCTTTTTTGAATTAGGTAACAGTTTTCCATTTCTGTTTTGGAAGTCCTATTCGATACTTTTCAACTTGTATTTAATATATTTATAGGGTTTACTGTCGAGAAATAATCAGGAGACTGCAATGAGGCTTCACATTGTTATCTTATATGGTTTGTAATTTTTGGATACACATTGATGTTGTGACAATCAAAAGCTTGACTTGGTATTTTAATTTATTATGGAATACATATATGAAGAAACACTTTAAATCATCACATTTTAATATGCAGTAATCTTATTTTCATTGATTTTTCTTACTCAAAAGTATTGGTAACTAGCTTAAAAAATTCAGTTATAAAATATAAAGAACTATAAACCATGCTATCAACATGTTAGTGTTTCCATCTATGCGCATGCTCATGTATCTATATAGTATATATTATATAGATAGTATGGTGGAGGGTCACTTTACAAAAATATGCACCATAATTTATATATTAATTAAGAATTGTATAGTTAGTCTTTGGTAGCTTCCATATCTATTTTCTTCTTTTAATTAATAGATCCCTTTATTTTTTTGAGTCCTTTTCATAGATTCGTTATTCTCAAAGGAATTGTATAGTTTGACTATTTGAGATACAAATGAATATCATATCATATAACATATGGTTGAATAAATATGAATTACCTTTGCGTGAAAGACAGAACTAACAGTCTATTAGTGGTCCTGTTTTTTCTTCAACATCTTATAACCACCACAAAGATATCTCACACCATGTGTTTAATTCATTCATTCATTAATCAAATTAGAAAGAAAGAAAGAAAAATGACATAGTATATGTTTGATATCACGGTATATAAGACAGAATCACGGTGATCCATTGTCATTTTTCAAAAGTTACGTAGTGTAGTTTATGTAAAATTACGGTAAATCGCCGTGATTCTGACATACGCATCGTAATACTAAACATAGTCTTAATACTTCTTATAGATATTAGACCAAAGTTACAACAATGTACTAAGTGCATGCAAATGATTGAATGCACATGTACACAAAAAGGCAAACTCTAACACACACACCCTTAAAAAATAAAGCTACTTCAATAAAGAGAGCTCAAAAAAGATCTAACAGTCTCCATAACTGCTGTCTTCTGAGAATCCTAATCCTCAGAAGAGTGAGTATCCCATGTCAACATCGCCGAAAGAAGAATATGACGGAGAAGAATAAGTAGTTGAAGAAACATCATGAGTTGTCATTAGTCCATAGTTTGAATCTTCACTTCTTAATGGTTTGTTAAAAATAGCTGAAAGTTCATTGTAATTGTAATCCCATAAATATTCACTAGTTTCACTTGTGGCAATGTTTAAGGTTTCTTGAGAGAATGTTGTGTTAATGGAATCAAAAACATTTTGATGTTCACTTGAACCACTTGAATTGCTATTATGATCAATGTTTGAATTGTTGTTGGAAATTGGTTTGAAACAATCAACAGGAACAATGCATTCGAGATAGCCCGAGTTATTATCATAATCATTAGAGAAAAACAGATTTTCATTGTTCAAATGAGAAGAGTTCTGATTTTCAGTTTGAGAATGTGAATGAGTATTAAGCTGAGATAAGCTGTTTTGATTGGTTTTGATTTCATCAGATTGATCAGAAGAATAGATGAAATTTGTTCTAGCATTGCTACCTTTGATAGAAAAAGCAGCTTTATCATAAGCAAAAGCAGCTTCTTCAGCAGTATCAAATGTTCCAAGCCAATGTCTTTCTTTAGTATTAGGATCTCTAATTTCAGCTGCATATCTACCCCAAGGTCTTCTTCTTACACCAAGAAACTTACCTGGTTCTGTTTGTTTTCTTCTCCCTCGTTTTTCGCTGCAAACCGACGTGTTTCGTTGAAGAAGAGATAGGTTTATTTGAGTTTGATTGTGATGAAGATTATTTCCTTTAAGGGAAGTGTTTAAGGTTCTTGAAGTTGACATGGTTAGGAAAATTGTGAGAAAGTGTTTAAGGGAGAAAAAGATGACAAGTGAAGAGAAGAGATTCTAGAGAGCATAGAATAGAATGGAAATTGTGGCATGTTTTAAAGACACTGATTTGATCATTGAGAGATGGAAAAGGACATTTTGTAGATGTCTTTTTTATGAAAACATGTCTCCCCTTTTCACCTATATGTTTGAAATTTTATACTATGTTTAATTACACTTTTTAATATATTGTTGTATTTTTTATTTTATGAGAAAGGCAATATAATTTTACATGGTCATGACCAGATAACTATCTAATTTTAATAATTGATATGCATAAGAAGCTTAATCCGTGCACATGAGGTATGTGTAAATTCGCTTTTACATGTTTCAATTGTGCGTGAGTTAAATTCTTTAATCTTTATGCATCTCAATTGCTAAAATTAGATTGTTATTTTGGCAATGACTATGTATGTAGGTTAGATTCTGACGTAGACTTTAACTCGCGACCACTGGTTCTGTAGATTTATAGTAGATATTTCAACTCAAATAAATGATATAATTGTACGATAACGTTCATTATGGTAGAGAGACTAAAAGTGTTATTAAGTTGTTTATGTTTTTTAATTATAACTTCAAGCTCTACAAACTGTACTTTGAATTTTTACATCAGTCACTTTCTACATAGTTACAAGTTACAACAGTGATAGTTAAAAAATGTGTTATTTTTCTTATCATAGGAAATGTGCACAATAATTTAGTAAGCCAATTATTGCATCAGAGGTATATATAGGGATATGATAAAGGTTGACAAAATTGAATCTTGTGTGTGTCAGGATCATTTGTATATACCTGGTAAACTCTGTACAAGAGAGTCAAGAGACAATAGTAACATATAACAAAATACTATATACTAAAAAAAGTCTTGATCTTATGACTATATATTGTTATTATTTTGTTTTTCAGCTAGGCCACATAGATGTTAATCTGACAGTAGTTTTCAGAATGTGTGTTTAGTAGATTCATCTTTAAAATTGATTTTGAATGAATAAATTTTATAAATATAATTTTAGTTAATAATGAATTGCATAAAGTTATTTTAGTTAATAATGACTTGGTAATTAGGTGAATTATTGAGGTACAATTGCCGTCTTAATTGTTTGTCTACATTAATTTTAATATTCGAGTCCAAAACTTTTTTTTTTCAAAACTTATTCCAATAAAAACCCCTCAATTTTATCTAAATTTTCACCTAAGTATGAAATTCATTGTTCGAAGTTATAATTAGCAGCCATCCATGTGAATCGATATTTTACTATTTGATAATAATTGGTTCACTTGCCAAATATCTATCAAGTTTTTTGTGCGTTATAATCACTTAAGTTCAATGTCATAGTTTAAATATTTGAATTTGGAGATACTATACTATCTATTTATCTTAATTAGCATGGCATTTACCAGCTGCATCCGCATGTAATAATGCAAAATAATATTCAACAAATTGCATTGAAAGCTATTGTTTGTTTCATGAATTTCAAAGGGAGCAGTTATAATAATATTTACCTCTCTGACCAGACAGAAAACTATCCAAGAATTAAATGTAGTATGAGTAGTCTTCTCTAGCTTTGGTCATAGATTGAAAACAACCCTACATTATAATACTCTCTTCGGTGTTATTTGATTTTAAAGGAAAATCTGCAGATTTTCTTGCGGATTTTGATTTTCTTGAGTCTAAAACCAATAAATTTTATACATTAAATGACTTATTTGCAACAAAACAATATACAAAGATTTAAATAAAAAATTAGCGAACATAAAAGGAGTAAAAGACCATTTAAGCCTATATTCTTTTAGGTATCTCATCATGTTCAAAATCATCTACCATGCACAAACATGAAAAGTTGTACATGGTGCACAAATTGTTTATATCGTTATAATGAATACGAATTTTACAAAATCTACCGTTTGATTGAAAATTTATATTATAAAGATCATTTATGTAAAATTTTAAAAAAATTAAACATCATTTATGTTATAAAAACACATCAAAATTAACCGTTTATAGTTTTTTATTGAATACTCACAAATATGTAACATTACTAATGTGTTTGGATGATGAATCTGTTTTGACATAATATAATTTTTTTGAGGGTAATTCAAATTCTTTTATGTAAATAGTTTATGGCTTCGATCATGTAATTGGATTGGATTTTTCTTATGACATAAGATATACTTGTATAAAAATAGTTTAAACTATTCTCTCACATAATTTTTTTTAATAGTTTATCGTCATAAATAAATTGTTCTAAGATCCCCATTAAATTAATCTTTGGATTAAGCTAAGTAAGCACCTTAGATCCAATTGCCTCCTTAAACACCACCTTGCAGATTATTTAACGGCTAGCATATAAATTTGAGAAAATGACTCACAACAAAAAAGTAGAAAGAAAAACATATACAAATGCTTTGTAGATAAGTATATAACCTTTGAGCAATTTTTAACAACAAAATCTGATTAAGAAAGACATGAATAATGATTTCCAAAATCCAATAGAAAAATTTGGGTAGTCAAAAAGGGTTACCAAAAGCTTAACTGAAGCATGCAAATTGATTTGGACTAAACTGCTCCACAAAATCAAAAATCTATTAGTGGACCACACTTTTATTGATTCATAGATCTGTACAGCTTAATTTTAATCTCTTTAATTAATATACAAATATTCCATATGGCATTGGAAATAGCATGTCATGATATCTGCTGGTGTCACCATTGATTTTCTGTGTTAAGAATAATATTATAACTCTATTCTTAATTAAATATAAAATTCTCTTCCAAAATCAACATAAAAATATAAAATATATACAAGATCTCACACTCTCTCACACTTTTTTTTAATTGGTTGAAATTCACGTGGGTTAAGTCCATTTAAAATACTGAGACCAATTTAAATTTCAATAAATTAGTAGGAGAAAATTAGAGAGTATTTAAATGAGAGAGTGTTGCTAGCCGTCTTCATATATACAATAAAATGTGATATACTTCAATTAAGAATCAATTATTAAGGAGAATTTTCATTTGAAAATAATCAATTATTATTCATATTTTACTTATCTATAGATCAAAATTTAAAGTTTAAATTATCAAGGTTATCTTTGATAAGAAATCATAGTTTTTTTTGTTGTCAAATAGTATAGTAGCTAAAAATTTCATTCTTAAAGTGAATAAGTAGTGTGTTTGAGGTTCAAACTTCGACTCCTACATATAAATATGATGTTCTTGCTAATTGATATAAGTTCACGTGATGAAATCAAAGTATTATTAATACCAAAAATGTAAAATATACTTTCATGTAAATTTGGAGTGGAAAATGGAAGTGAATAAGTGATCACATTCAAATAGGATACCAAAATGAGAGTAAGCATAATAAGAGGCTCAATTACCATAGTTTGATTAATTAATCATTGGGTTTCATAAAAATAAAAATGATTGGATTGACTCTAAAGACCCTTGACTCTTCCACTAAAGATTTGAAGGAGCCGAAAGATACATATGTTAAGCTCCATTTGGGTCCATGTAAAAGTGTAACACAAGTTTGATCACCATATATAACATAGTAAAAATTCAAATTTGATCTCACATTCACTAGAGATAACATATATATAATTAAATTTAATTAGTTGTAAAGCTTATCAATTATTCTCATTTTATAAGTTGATTTTATAGTATTGAGTTATGATCAAAATTTACAATATTGATATCAAAGTTTATCCTAAATTCAATATAGTATAGCATGTATTTTCCATTTGGTGAGTGTGTTTGAAATATATATTTTTCAATATTCTTCTTATGAAAGGAATTTTAGAGCCTATCATTTAAAAACAAGAAAAGGTTAGTCAAGGCATATATCAAAAGATGTGAGTTTATAAGTTGGGTTGGCAAAGTACATTTTATCAAGGTCCTTTACATATCCCTAAAATAGATGAATTTTGTAGGTAAATAAGAAAACAAAGCCACAAAAAAGATAGCTTTCTTCCTATCACGCTATGTTTCTTAAAAATAAATTCTTGTTTTAATTTGTACTTAAACGTGTGTTGCTTTAGTTATATATGCACTATTACTACTTTGCAAGAAAAAATATGCTTGCATAGTAAAGACTCATTTTAATCATTAAGACTAAAGAATTTGCAAAATTAATTATTAAGACTAAAGACTCATTTTAATCATTCACAATTTTCAGACGACTCAATTATTAAAATATTTAATGTGTAAAAAATTGAATACACAAATCGCAAAAAAATATTTTTACATTTATCTTCTTAACATTTACCTTAAAGACACATGTTAATATTTTCCTTCATTTTGTCAAAAAACATTTTCTTTCACTAAGAATCTAACTCATTCCTTCTGCAGTTCTTCTGCTAGAACTTAATGTCTATGGTCAAAGAGAATATACTTTAAAATTAAGTTAATATGACACTTTAGAATATTATAAAAAAGTGGTAGTCTGCTTTTAGATATGTGAACAGTTTTGGCATTCTCTTATGATTTTGGCACATACTAACTTATTTCGTGGTTAAAAAAACTTAGAAGAGAATTTTGCACATTCTCCAAAACAATTTCTTTTACTAAACTTATTCAAAGAGCTCCGGCATTTAGGGTTAAAGGATGATCATGTTTACTTGGACTTTGACGAAAAATATGAAGTTTAAGTCACAAAAATGTCTAGTAAGCAACTTTTGGTTCTAACATGTCCCATTTCACTTCAACTCTCTCAATTACCACACTTTGCATCCAAACTGCATGTAAAGGGAGATACTTAGAGAAAGAAGATACATGGTCCTCTGCATGGGAGGAATATATATAGCCCCAGTGTGGAGCCACTATCAGAGTTAGTCAGGTTTATACACCCCTTTCTGACAATTGTGAGATGAGTGGGCAAATGAGGGCGACGTGATTTGTGCCCCCTATGTCAGAATGGTCGGTCAAACTCTACTCATATGTTCGAACGTGCACTTATCTCTTAGTGCTGACATGTCGAGCACGTCAATCCTTCATGACTTGTCAAGCATGTGCACCTTTAGTGGACAAATTAAGCATTAACTAAAAATATGCTTCTAATAACTTTGCAATTTTATGATGAATCATGTTTTTTTAATCATATATGAAGAGTGTTAAATGATTCTAATCTTGAGAATGATGTTTGTGATGTCATGTTAAGTTAAGTGAGCTTCTTAAAAGATAAAATACAACAAACACTTTTACCATGACTTCAGATTAAACGACTCAATTTTATTTTCAGTCTAATTTCAACAAACTATGCAAACTTATATCCTATTACAAACTTTATACAACAATTCATCATAAAATTAAACAATTATATTCTCTTATATATTTTGATTACGTATATATTTTTTAAGCCATTTAAGCCATCAAGAAGAAGCGTATAATTGTATGCTTTACTGTTATGCTTCTTGAGGAAACTTTTCATGATTTTCTTCGTGGGCTATGTCATCTCATTTTGACCAAATTTGCGTCCTACATGAACTGCTACTCATCAACGAGCAGTAAACATAAATTTCAAGAGCCCTAGTTGAAAATCTTGATATTTCACAAAGAGCTAAAATTTAAATGTTTGAAACTATTGTCAATTACTACAACATGCACCAATACTTATATCCAAAATACATATTAAATTAAAATGAAACTAGATGTATTCTCGCGCGCTGCACGGTTGGAAAGTAAAATTAAAATAATACTTGTGCGAGTAAAAAAACATCCAGTTATCAAAATAGTGTTAAGGAGAGTTGATGATATGTCTCTCTGCTAAAAACAGAATTCAGATTCAATTCATGAAGTTGTCTATATTAAAGGCACACCAACCTTGTTAAAAAAATGAATATGTAAAGTTATGTGGATATACTTAGACTCCTACGAAATAAAATAAAAAATATTTTGTGACAAAATCAAGTTTTAAAAGTGATTTGCTATAAGATAAAATTAAATGGTCATTATCATGTGATATTATATGAAAGTGGTATTAAATAATTAAAATATACCTATGAGTATGATAAAGTCATAATTTTATATAAACTAATTGTTTTTGGAACTTAAATAATTTTTATACTATCCATTTAAAATATTATTATATGTTGTTATACACTTGTTTTATGCCTTACTTGCTTTCGTATTAGTAGTTGAACATATTTCACTGTTAAAGTGTCGGCATGTGTTATCAAAATAACGTTAAGTAGAGTTGATGATATGTCTCTCCCCTAAAAAATGAATTTGGATTCAATTCATGAAGTTGTCCATATTAAAGGCATACCAACCTTGTTAAAAAATGGATATGTAGAGCAAAATGGATATACTTAGACTACAAAATAAAAAATATTTTGTGGCAAAGTGAAATTTTAAAAGTGATTTGCTATATAAGATAAAAGGAAATAGTCATTATCATGTGATATTATATGAAAGTGGTATTTTATAATTAAAATATACTTATGAGTATGTTAAAGTCTTAATTTTATATAATATAATTGTTTTTGGAATTTAATAAAAATAACTTTTATACTACCCATTAAAAATGCTATTATATGTTACTCACTCCGTCCCAAAATAATTGTCTTTTAAGGTTTCTACACACAAATTAAGAAAGTATTAAGAATGTCAACAAACAAGTTAATTTTACTAAATTATCCTTACTACTATTTCTTTTTAAATTTTTTAAAGATAAAAGGTCTATATTGGAGAATGTGCTCATCAGACAAAAGAAGAAAAGAAACGCTTAAAAAATTGTGTTGCTTGGAGGATATATGAAAAGTCTTACACGTAACACTGACACATAGTTCTACTCTGTTGGTTTTTCTTTTCCAACCAAAACAAAAGGCATGCAATTGAAAAAAATTGAGGGCAAACTTGGAAAACAAAATGTAAGCATGCATTGAAATTGGAGGACGACCCTGTTTATGAAAAAAAGTGAGAAGGCTTAAACGACTCTAATTACGGGACAGATGGAGTATTACTTATTATACACCTGTTTCATGCCTTATTTGCTTTTGTATCAGTAGTTGAACATATTTCATTGTTAAAGTGCTGACATGTGTTTGGCATGAGAAATCAAACACGAAATATAATCATATCAAAGATCCAATCTAATGTGGTAAAACACATTGTACAACATAGTGACAAAGTGATTACATTGTATAACACAATATATATATATATATAAAGTCGAAGATAAATGAATCAAAAAAAGTGGGGGAGGTAAGTATTACAGACAACAGGTTATAGAAGTGGTGTTGTGCAGATTTGAAATGGTGAGTCATCCCTCATTCACATACATTTATCTCAAATATATGGTAAAATTATGTGATTAAAGAAAGAGAAATTATACAAAAATATTTAAGCAATAGAAATATTTTTGACCGCGATATATAAAAACTGAGAGATTGAATCATATGGGAAGATAAAGATTTTTTAAGAAAAGTTTAAGTTTAGAAGCTATATCGTTGGACCTTTAAAATCTGTTTGCAAGTATTTGTTTTCAATGTCCTTGTGCATTTTATTTTAAGTAGTATAATAAATGGTTCTAATCTTTAAGGTGGGTTTGAGTAGTGGTCTTTGGTTTTGAGATTTTCTTAGTTGATGATTTTCTTTGTATTTTCTCTTTGCTTTCAACTTCCTAGGCTATTATACATATATACATGATACATATACATATAAAGTAACAAAACCAAGTGTTGAATCAATAGCAGTTTTGGATAGTAAACTGTTACGAACAAATTTTGATAACAATTAAACAAAAACTACTTATTCATTAATATAAAACCAAGCTCAACAATATAGTCTACATGACTCACATAAACAAAGCAAAACCAAGTTCAACAAACACCAGAAAACTCGCTTAAAAAAAAAACACCAGAAAACACAAACCATAGTATTAACATCAAAAAGCTAATTATCATGCAAAGTTCAAAATACATAAAAATCCTAAACATCATCCAAACTGAGCAATAGATGCAGAATTGGCTTTCAAACATTACGTTCAACCTTGACTCGTGCAATTTTAGGCGGTTGTGTAGTGGACGCTTCACTGTTCTCAAGGTCAACCATCACAACCGATCCCAAACTATCGGAGCTCCTTTTTCCTGTTGATTTGTTGCTTGGTGTATTGTCTACATCTTTCTGCACGACCTCAGTCTTTGTTGAATCACCACACTCAATAAGTGCTATCTGCCATAAAATTTACATATTATTCAAAGGTTAGCTGCATATATTTTTCTGATACTAATACATCAAATAATTTTAAGTATGATTATATACCTCCAACGGGCCACCATCGGAAAGGTTGGTGGCAATCAAGAAAATCAGCTTCCTTTTCTTCATTACAAATCTATGCAACAATATTAAAGGAAGAAATTTTGTTATACTTTGTTATAATCTGGACCATATCTTTAAAAAAGAATTAAAAAAAAAAAGAATTTCATAGAATAAATTACAACCTTGATCTTATGAAGCTCAATAAACTGGTTAATAATACCTACATCATCGGCCACCCTCTTAACAGTATAATTACGCCAATTGTGAATTAAATTTCCCTCACTAACTTCAACTTTGAACAACATCTGTTTGCCCAACAAAATATTCAACTCTTTGGGATAGTCACTCATGAAATTCCAAATCGAACCTGGGACACGATTTCGCAGGAGAGGATCGTTCACAGAAAAGGAGGAAGAGAAAGGCTTGCAAAGTCTAATGGAGAGTGAGTAACTAAAGGTTGTGAAAGATTTACAAGTATTATCTTGTCTATGAAGTATATCATTTAATGCATATGGTTGGGGTGTTACGACAGGGCAATGAAAGGTGTAGATGAAACTACACATGAAATGAACGGTTTCATCATTTTAATTCTAGCCGTTTCTTTAAAATGATAGGCGACTATATTTGATTAGGGCTGCATTGATAAGTGGCTTGCTCGTTACACAAAGCATTGGTAAGTTGCACTACAATTAAAAAATAGCCGCCTAAATAATAAACTCAGCAAATCCACTAAGATAAACATGTTTTACCGTCAAAGTTAAACCTACGTATCTAATCTAATTATAGCACCGTAAAAAACATAATCAAAGTCTAACTACTTAAGTACATCATTTAATTAGAGGTTTCCCTCCCAAATTAACCCTAATTAGCCAAAATTGATTGTTGCGAAGTGGTTGCAAACTTTACTTGGATTAGAATAATAAAAATAAAGATAAAGATAGAATATATTTTACAATATACCTTTTGAATGAAATGAAAGAATAATATAAAAATAAATGAAATTGAATTGAATGAGTAGTGTAACGGTAGAAGGAGGATAAGAAAATGCAACAACACATAAAATATAATAAGAATGAGAGATTATATATATAGTAGTGGTAATACAATATAACGAGTGACACATATGAATTCAAACGACGTGGCGCAAATTGTATCACGTGGCAAAAATTTGATGACATCTGGCTCTAATTTACTACCTCCGTTCCTTTTTACTTGTCGTTTTAGAAAAAATTATTTATTCCTTTTTACTTGTCGTTTTAGCAATTTAGGTTATATATTGCCTATTATATCCTCCTTCTTATTTTATTTTATTGACTAAATTTTGTATAATTGTTTTTGTGGAAACAATAAAATCTTTTTTATTGTATATAAATTTTGTTTGTTTTTAAATAAAGTTTGTTACAAATTTTTTGAAAATAGATAATGTTTGTGAAAAAAAAGGAATTTATTGGTGGAATAAAAATATGATATATTTTAAAAAAGGGCATATTAGGAAAATAAGAGGCAAAAATATACCCCTCCTATTTTGGTCTTTTTTTCTAAAACGACAAGTAAAAAGGAACGGAGGTAGTAATAAATATAAATAGATAGATGGTAATGACTAATGACTATAGCAAAAGCCTTTTCGGGGAAGGTTAGAGTTAGAGAACCAAGGAAAAGACTTTCAATTTTCATCTCTCCATTAGTTGTTTATTTGTTATATGTGCCAATGCCATTATGTACAAATGTTACAGGATATTGTCATACGCTCAGTACGTAATAAGAGAAACCGTGGTTAATTCTTCAACTATATATAATCAGATTATTATTGACAGGTTTCATGGAGATAGAAAGGAGTGAAACCATTATGAGAATAAGGTTCTCCTTACCTATTTAGTAGTAGCAGTACATATGGAGCTAGAAGCACTTAAATAGAGTGGCATTACTTCCATTCAGGCCATTTAACTGAATCTGAGGACAGCTTCTTCATTCTTGATGAACCAGGTTTTTCTGAGGAATCATGCCATATCATCTCCATCTGATACATATATAGCAAAACAAATGGTCATTGGGTATGAATTATGGAATGATGCAACATTGTGGAGCTTTGAGTAAGACTACACAATGAATCGTTACAAAGAATACCCCCCATCTTATTGCTGACGTTTCAAGGTTACACTTGAGGTCATAGAAAGTATTGTCAATACCGACAATTAAATTTCATTCAATAAATCAACCACATGCTAACTGCTTCATTCATCATGCTAGCAAAGGATTGCAATGAACAGAAATGCTGAAGAGAAAATAAAAGACATACCTCTCCAACAATCACTTTGTCGCCTTCCTTTACCCCAAGTTTCACGAGTGACTTAAACACACCACAAGCCTCAAGGACATTTTGGAATCTTTTATCCGAATCAACGTACCTGTTAAAAGATTCCCGGTTTCCATGAGACTGTCCATGAACAGAGGTTGTAATTTCAGGCATAATTCTAGTACACACACTCTTTTACTAACACCTATCAAATATCAATAAAGAGGAGGATGGAATTTCCGGCCTTTATATTTTTCACGTTGGTCTAGAAAGTCCGTGATGAAGTTTCTTACAATAACATGCTATTTTTATTTTGGCATCTTTCACATGAAGTTTGAAAATTTACTAAAACTTTAGGAAGCTTAAAATTTGTCTTACCCTGATCATGAACGGATTTGTTAACAAGCATAGAATAAATGCAGGGTAGTGATCACTCAACAATATTTGTTAAATGTCGTTGAAGGTTAGACCTTAATAAGTAAAGTATGTTTAACATGTAATAAAATATCAAGCTGGTGAAAAAAAATCAATAAATCATGCTAAGGACATGTATTCTTGATCACATTTTTACTCTTTAACCTACCGCCAATTTGTCATCTGGACAAAACGTTGCAATCCAGATCCAACTACGTTCCAAACATTTGAATTGCTGTCATGAAAAATCTCAAAATCACCAATGGATGCACTTCGTTGCTTCTGTAATGATTGAGCCACATGACTGATGTTTACCATATCTTGTCCATCTGAAACATGTCAGAAGTCAGATTAGTCCAAATGCAAAAAAGTTTTTAGAGAAAAAAGAGTATTCCGGTAATGTGATAATAATGTATAAAATATGCATAAAACAACTGATAACCTTCATATTCCTCCTTGTCTTTTTTATATTTACGCCAAAGTTCATAAGCGGCACAAATAACTTCATGAGTATTTTCCCTTTTGGCAGCACTCATACAAAAAGGTGTGATCCCAAGAGATTGTAACTTCTCTTTGAAGGATTCCCAGTTTTCATATGCTTCTGGAAGATCCATTTTATTATAAGCAACTATAAAAGGTTTCTCAGCAAGTTCAGGATTAAATAGCTTCAGCTCTAGTCGAACTGCATCGAACTCAAGATCTGGCTGTAGTGATGAACCATCAACGACATGTATCTGAAATCCAATGTGAAGACTTGTTTTAAACAGCAAATTTCAGGGTGAAAAATTGGACGAGCAGACAAAAATATCAAATTATTACACTTCGAAAAAGCATGCTTACCGATACCAGAAGGTTCATACAGAAAAATAAAATCATACTCATTCTCTAAATAGGCAGACATTGTGACAATGTTGACCAAAAGTGCTTACCAGTGCAGAACACCTTTCAGTGTGTCGCAGAAATCCATGACCTAAACCAAAACCTCGGTGTGCTCCTTCAAGAAGACCCGGAAGGTCTGCCACTACCATAGTTGAATCATAGTCAAAGGAAACAACGCCCAGATTGGGAAGCAGTGTTGTAAAGGGGTAATTTGCCACTTCTGGCTTTGCAGCACTAACAACACTCAAAAGTGTACTTTTCCCTGCATTTGGAGCACCAACTATACCAACATCTGCAACCAGCTTAAGTTCTAAATCCAACCACCTGATCAAAAGAAACCAGCATATTCTTAGACTCTTATAATTTGAAACTAAGTCCAGATGCAGGAAACAAAAGAAACACTATTTTCTTTCATAACCCAAATATTCCAATAAGTATGAACTATTTGCTTTTCCAGACAAAAACAAGATAATTTCGAACATGGCCATACATCATCGCTATCAATTATGGACATTTAACTCTCAAATACAATCTTAGAAGAACAGAACTGAAAAAGAGAAAGCCAGCCATATGCTAACTTGTAATGCCACTCACAAACTCACCCTAACCCTAACACAGATGCAGTCCTCTACCTTCACGGCAGGAAACACATCCTAATTATCTCTCTATCTCTATCCTAAATTACTCTCTTATATTTATTTCTCATAAAATACACTAAAGTCATCAACTTTCCTGCACATGATCGATTTCCCAAAAACACTTCCAAAACAACGTTTCAAAACCGAACTAGACATCAAACCAGCAAGACCTATTCAACATAGTCCAACTACTTTTAAACTACTCGAACAATGTAGACAATGTAGGTTCAATATTCAACCAACTAAACTATCTTGTTCGGTTATTATAACATTTCGCCAAAATGGCACATAATAAAAACATTATAGTGGATAAGCATTACATTATTATCATCGACAACAAAGCGGAAATGAGAAATCAGTAACATACATTTCAGGACCTTCTTCACCATTCTCAGCAATCTTAGGAGCTTTATTAGTCCCAGACTTAAAAGCAGCATTCCCTCTACCACCTCTACCACCAGGCAACAACAGCGCCTTCTGTCCATGATAAACCATCTCCAACAAAACCTCATCCTTACCAGCCTCTCTAACAACCGTCCCAGGTGGCACCTTAACCACAACATCATCTCCCTTAGCACCAATCTTCAACCTACCTGCACCATGTAACCCTCTCCCCGCCCTAAAATGAATCCCATTCCTAAACGGTAACAACGAATTCATCGCTCTATCAACTTCCACATACACATTTCCACCTCTCCCTCCATCACCACCAGAAGGTCCACCAAATGGCACATATTTCTCCCTCCTAAATGCCATTGATCCATTTCCACCGTCTCCAGCTTTCGCAAATATTTTCGCTCTGTCAAAACATCTCATCACCGCCGGTAATCCTTTCTCCTTCACCTCACTCACCTCACCCTCTGTTTCCTCACTCCATAATTCTTCTTCACCTTCATTCATCTCCTCTTCTTCATCATCATCATCATCATCCATAAACGCTAATTCTTCATCATTATCATCATCTTCAGAATCAGAATCTCGAATTTCTTCAAAATTAGCATTGATTTTGGAATCTTCTTCATAGAGGAATTGGTGAATTGGCGTTGATTCGGAGAGTTTGATTTCGGAGGAAGAAGGAGAGAAGGGAGAGGAGTAGTCTTCTTTGAGGGGGAGGCGGGTGTAAGTGGTGGCGTCGGCGGAGGAGAGGAGGGGCGGTTGAGGCGAGGGGGTGTGGTTAGTGAGTTTGGGGTTTGGAGGGGGTTTGGATTTGGGGCGGGTGGGTATACGATAGCGACGGTTGCGTGTGTTGGAGGAAGTTGTAGTAGTAATGGGAGAGAACCATGGTGAGATTGAAGTTGCCATTTTGGTTGTAAGAAGAAGAAATTGAAAAGAGTTACATTTTTCAAATCAGATAAAAAAACAGAGTTGGATAAGGTACAACCACACGTGTTGAAAACCTCTTTGTCGTTTCCATGTCATTAAGTATTTTTGTACATGTGCTTATCAAAAAAATTAGAAAAAATAATAAATATTTTGTGTGTTAAGCATCATGACATATGGTTTTGTTTGATCTATAAAATGAAAGTATTTAATTGTATAATACATGATAGTATAAGGCAGAACTACATAGAACATATATTTATGATATTAAATAAATTTTGTCTTGTAAAGAAATTGTTATTTTGGTAATTTAAATAAGTGTTTGTTGAGGACAAAAAATTGTTTCATAACTCAGTGGAGATAAAAATATTTGATTTTGTATAATCCTTTGACCCCGAGTACAATAAATGTTATATTATCTAATCACTTATTTTTTAACAGATCAAATATACTCGTATTTGTCTAACATGCATAAGTGTTTTAAGTGGTGTATAGTGCAAAAGTGTGAATTAGTTAGGGGCCAAAAACAACAACAGCGCTAAAACCCTCAATCAACCCCATGTTCCCTTTCCATGGCAGAGCCACCTTACTCTGCCGCATCCTCCGATTCACAACCCAAACACCTCCCTCTCCTTCATCACTTTTCATTCAACATTTTTCTACTTCCCAAAACCACACTTTCACAACAAACTACCTCATTCAAAACCTCAATTTCTCACCAGAAACAGCTTCAAAACTCTCTAAACAAGTTCATTTCAAAACCTCACAAAAACCAGATACAATCCTCACACTTTTCAAATCCTATGGCTTCACAAATAATCACTTATTTCGTATAATCAAAACTCGCCCAGATATTCTCTCTTTCGATCCAAACAAAACCATTCTTCCTAAATTCAATTTCCTTCTCTCAAAGGGTGCTTCAAAATCTGATCTTGTTCACATCATTACAAAAAATCCAGTTATCTTGTGTCAAAGTTTGGAAAATACTATAACCCCATCTTATAATTTTGCTAAAAGAATCTTACTTTCTGATCAAGATACTATTGATTTTCTTAAAAAATGTGATCGTTTGATTTTTTCGAAAAACCCATTTAAAAATGTTCAACTTTTGCTTCAAATTGGGGTTCCTGAATCAAATTTGGTTAATTTGTTAAGAAATTGGTATCAGATACTTGCTGAAAATCCTCTTTATTTGAAAAGGGTTGTGGTGGAAGTTATGGAATTAGGGTTTAACCCTAAATCTACAACTTTTATTGTTGCGTTGCGTGCAAAGATTAACGATAAGTCTCTTTGGGAGAAGAAGATTAGTGTTTATAAGAAATGGGGTTGGTCTGAGGAAAATGTTGTGTCAGCATTTGTGAAACATCCTTGGTGTATGTTGGCATCTGTGGATAAGATTGAGGCAGTGATGAAGTTTTTTGTGAATGAAATGGGTTGGGATTCTCTTGTGCTTGCGAAATATCCGGTACTTTTTTTGACTAGTTTGGAGAAAAGGGTTATTCCTAGGGCTTATCTTTTGCAATTTCTTGAATCCAAAGGTTTGATTAAGAGTGCTAAATTGGGTTCAACTTTCAAGCTTTCTGAGAGTGTGTTTTTGAAGAGATATGTGACTTGCTTTAAGGATGAAGCTTCTCAGTTGTTGAAGTTGTATGAAGATAAAAAAGATGTTTCAAATAGGCTTTTGAAAGATGGTGTGCGACCGCGACCTGGGAAGCGAAATCAAGGGTCTTCGCAATGTGAACATGGTCATCAGCTGGATTCAACCGTGACTGCTATTTAGAAGCTTGTTTGGAAGATGGCACAGATATGCGAGTGGTGTGATCTTTTTTAGGGTTTGAACTTTTCAACTTTAATTGGTGACTCGTACTAGTACAAGCTTGTCAAATTTTGTTACTTGATCGATATCCTAATAGGGTTCATTTCATTGATTAAAGTGAACTCCGTAACCATATAGACTAGAAATACTTCTTGTAATTTGACAACTACTAATGACTTTTGCATCCAACACAAGTTATAAAATAAGTTCTTTGGTAGTATCCTTAATATATAACCTTAAATTTCACTCTTTGTTGCAGAACATGGTATATAGTTATAAGTTATATAATATGCTTTTGCTTGTGGTTTGTTTATTTATATAAAAGTTCATTGCAATACATACTGTCCAGTTCCTTGTTTATAGAAATTAAGTTAAAATCAAAATGAGGTGAGATGGATGATGTTTATTTTGAAAGAAACAAGAATGTATCTATTTTTGTCACAAGTATTTCCTAGTTAAATCACTCTCTCAATGATCTCTCACCGAGTCACTGTCTCAATTCTCAGCTTTGTTTTCACTTTGTTTCATTCGGTTCTGTTGAGGTTAATTAATGTTTCTAGCTCCCAGTTGGTGGTAAATCTCAGGCGATCCCAGTTTGATTAGCAGCAAGCCAACCTCGCTCGCTGTTTATTGATTTAGTTATCTAGTCATATGTCTTATAGTTGAGTATGTGGCAGAAGAGATTGAATTATATACCTCATAGAATATGTGAGATCTTGATTGTAAATTATGCCATGGTAGAGCTGTGTGTGTGACTTTGTTTTTCTGTTAACCACATGCATTGGGCTGTGTGTGTGACTTAGTTTTCTGTTAGCCTAGAGCTTCTTTTTTTGAAGAAATTTGCGCATTGCTTTGAGGTGGAAGCTTCTCAGATATTGAAGTTGTATGAAGAGAATAGAGGTATTCCATGATAGCACAGATATGTAAGTTTTCTTGTGTCTTTTATTGGGTTTGAAATGAAAGAGTCAATTTTAATTTGCTGATTAGTATTAGTATTAGATTACAAAATTTCTTGGCATAATCTTAAAGGGTTCCAAAGGGAAAATCCCAACCATTTAGACAGGATTTACTTGTTGCATTTTGTCATATCTGGCGCTTTATCAGTTTATCATCCTGTGACTTATTTTGTCACGAGGCTTTTTAAAATTAAGCGGAGTAACGTGTTTTTCTGCATCGTTGGGTGAAGTTTGAATGGAGAAACACGAGGTCTCAAAATTCCCATATATTATCTGTTTCTTTCCAGCTATTGTTATTGTGTATTATTACCTGAGGTTCCAATCTGTCGTAATGCGAGTTGAACATCGACAAATCCTGTCGCGGAATGGTTTTGGACTCCTATAACTGTTTGTATATAAATAGAGTTATAAAATACTTGGTTCATTTTTCAATTGAAGCAATTTGTAGCTGTGACACAACCATATCTATACATAGGCTTAGTAGAGAGACTTGTCACATAGGTTCTTACCCTTGTTCTAAATAGACTTATTTATATAAGCAATTTCCAGCAAACAACTTATATACAGAGAGTAAAGGGATTAATTGCAGAGTCATTACTTAGAATCAAACATAACAATACATGGTAGTTATAGCAATACAACTCTATAATCCTTATTGTTTTGCCATCTGCCCCTTGAAGAGATATATCATCAAAGAGAGATATATCCTTATTGTTTAAACAATTCTTATTGGATGTATGTGTAAAAATAAATTACACCGACAATATATACATTACAATTTTGAACAAAACAATATCGATATTTGTACCCAAAAAATCTTGATATTGAAGGTTATATGATTGACGTTGAATTGGATAGAGAGGATCATGAATCAATTTCTGTAACTGCGCTTGTTATATAAAAAACTCAATAGTAGTAATAATAATAATAATAATACTCTGAAATTAAAATTGAAACTACTTGATACCAAAATTCACTTCGGATTAGTCGGTTCAGTAGGCCGAATACTATGATGAAACAAAAAAGTCTTTTAGAAGGAAAAAAAATGAGTTAAAGAATCGAACTATCAACCATTTTCACAAAGCTAGAAACAATAAAGAAAGATAACAAGCGTGTGTTTGGTTCTGCGGCAGATAAATTTGATTTCGGTAAGATTAAGTTTGACAGAATTAATTTTAGTTAAAAATGAGCTTAGCCGAATTGATTCATGTTTGGACATATAAAAAGTGATTCATATAAACTTCAATCCAGTCAATAACAAGCCCAAAACCTTCATCTCTAACCTTTTGCTAAACGGCAAAAATGAAAAAAACACAGTGAACATAGCGCCGCCACAAAACATAATCTTAGTACAATCCAAATCCCATAATCATGTTTTGTTTCTATCGCAGAACATTGTTCAACCCTAATCTCAGATTCAAACCCTCATCACCATCTTCATTTCTTCTTCAACCCTTTTCTTCTTCTTCTTCTTCTCCTCCTATTCAAACCCTCGTCGCAATCTTCTCTTCTTCTTCTTCATCTTCTTCTTCTTCTTCTTCTTTCACAGTACATTATCTCATTCAAAAACTTGGAATATCACCAAAACTAGCTTCAAAACTCTCCACTCAAGTTGATTTCAACAACTCACAAAAACCAGATTCAGTAATCACTCTATTCAGAAACTACGGTTTCACAACTTCTGATTTATCAACCATCATCAAAGTTTGCCCTACTGTTCTCTCTTTTGATCCAGAAAAAAACATTCTTCCCAAAATCAATTTTCTTCTCTCAAAAGGTGTTTCAAATTCAGATCTTGTTCACATTATAACTCAAAACCCAAGATTCTTATATCAAAACTTGGAAAATTCAATCACCCCATCTTATGATTTTCTTAAAAGATTCTTTCTTTCTGATAAAGCTACTGTTGCATTTCTCAAACAATGTCCTACTTTGATTAATTCGAAAATCCCATCTATGAATGTTGAGTTTTTGATTCAAAATGGTGTTCCACAAGCAAAAGTTCAAAATTTGTTGAAAAAATGGTATTTTGTACTTACTCAGAATCCTTCTGTATTTGAGAAGATAGTGGTGGAATTGAAAGAATTGGGATTTGATCCTGCAACGACGTTTTTCGTTGTTGCGCTGCGTGCTAAGAGTTTGACATCCGCATGGCAACAAAAGATTGGTGTGTATAAGAAATGGGGTTGGTCTAAAGAAAATATTTTTGAAGCATTTTTGAAGCATCCATGGTGTATGTTAGAATCTGTGGGAAAAATTGAGGCAGTGATGGAGTTTTTTGTGAAAGAAATTGGTTGGGAGTCTACTGTGCTTGCGAAAAATCCGATACTTATTATGCTGAGTTTGGAGGAGAGGGTTCCTAGGGCTTTTGTTTTGAAGTTTCTTGAGTCTAAAGGTTTGATTGAGGATGCTAAATTGTCTGAACCTTTCGAGGTTACTGAGGATGTGTTTTTGAAGAAATTTGTGAATTGCTTTGAGGAAGAATCTTCTCAGTTGTTGAAGTTGTATGAAGAGAAGAAAGGTGTTTCAAATAGGGTTTTGAAAAAAGGTTCGAAAACGGGACCTTCAAAGCGACGTAAAGGGTCTCAGCTGCACGACGACAATGTGACTGAAATGAAGATGGCTCAGATATGAAAGTGGTGTTTCGTGTCTGTGACTGTGATCATTTTTCGGGTTTGAAATTGTCTATTTTAATGTGTGACAGTACTAGTATTAGCTTACTAAAATTTGTTACTTAATAATCCTATAGGATTCCTTCATTGATCAAGGGATAACGACGATAATTTTTAGATTAGAAAAACTTCTTGTAGTTTGACAACTAATAATGTCTTTTGCAAGCAACATGAGTTATGCATTTTGGTACATGGGAGTGTCTCTATGAATAAGGTCTTTTTGGTAGTATCCTTAATATATAACCTTATGATTTCACTCTTTGTTGCAGAAGTAACATTTATTCATGCCCAAACATGGTATATAGTCATATAATATGATTTTGCTTGTGGTTTGTTTATACTAAAGTTCATTGCATTTGTCTACTGTCATGTTCTTTGCTTATGAACTTAATCTCAAATTTTTATATAAGTTATATTAGAATCAACATAAGGTGAGAAGGATTATCTTTATTTCGACAAAATCAAGAATACGTCTATTTTTCATTTTTGTTAAAGTATTTCCTGGTTAGCTCATCTCTCTCAGTGATTTCTCACTGGCTTAATTTGAAAACTTGTTATCACATTTGTCTTTACTGCTCTTTAAGCAGTTCTGTTGAGGTTAATTAATGTTAGCTGTAAACCCTCATAGGATCTATTGCTTTGTGGCTGAATGTGGACCTGGTTGAGATAGCTTTATGGGTTCATAAACTAGCATGATAATTATTCTTATTCAGTTTTGCAATGCCTTTTTTTTATATTTTTGATACAAATTTGGTTAGCAGGATTTGTTAAATATGTGCACTTAGAGGTTCTTACCCATGAAGCACGGACACAAACACAAACATTGACACGTCGACACTAATAAAGATATGAGAAAATGATATAATTCAATGTAATTGTAAGTGTTGATGTTGGATACGACGCATGTTTGGCACTGAGATATGTCTAATCTAAAGAGTGTTTGATAGACACAAGCTGGTTCATAAGAGAAGAATAAAAAAGAGTGGTCCCTCTTCCAATCATGAGCTGTTTGCAGCTCTAACTAATTGTGAAAGAAGGAATAAAAGGGGACAAGTGTCACCTTCTGATTGGACAGAAAATGCTATATGCGTCACATTGATTGTGTGATCATTCTCATGAATGGATTGAGCTAGTAGTAGCCATTGGAAGAGTTAAGGCCTCTGGAAGAGCCTATTTCATTGTTAGCTTATTTTCTGCTTATTTGAGCTTATCCATCATTCATTGTATCCCCTTTTCCATTTCAGATCCCAATTGAACTCTGAGATGGTTTATTACTAAATAATATCCTTCATTCCCTCATTTTCATTCATTATCACTGTTTTATTGTTTTTCTCTGTTACTGGCTTATTTGGATCCTATCAGTGTCCGTACTTCATAGGTTCTTACCGTAACTGTATCGAATCGTCCTTTAGGCGTTTATGTTTGTCCCAACTCTTCTGCACAACATTGCTGAGGCATAAATTATAATCTTGTCACAAAGCGTCGGAGACCATTTTGATTTCAGGATGTAATTTTATTGTGTTATTAACAATGATGGAAAACCATAGCTCCATAGTTCTTATGGAACATGTCATTTGTAAATATTTTAGTTTAACTTTGTTAAGTAGTAATTGGTACTTTATCCAAGTTTGCTACAGCTAGTTTTGCTACACACATTAGGCTTGCTACATGAAAGAATAAAACACACAATCTTCTTGTGTAACAAAAGAATTCAGTCATATGTTATTGAAAGATCAAATGATGTGTATTATAAAAATCAATTCTAAATTAACAGTTTCAGATGTAATAGCATTATATAAACCCATATGGCAACAAGATGCAACATTTTCGGCAAGACAACAGAGCTAAGCTTACAAAGATGTATATTACTTAAGATTTTTATTTGGATTAGTTTTGAATTTTGACATGAACTCTCCAATTATAATATGAGTTTGTCTAACATGTGCAATATTGTACAAAAAAAAAAACTAATCAAAAGTAATAATTTTTTAATGAAAGTTATAAATTATATTTATATTATTAATTAAATGAAAATTATTATTTTCTTGACAATTAAATGAACATTATTTATTGTTGGTTAAATGAAATGTTTGATTGATTTTTTTTTTGGTTTTCACCATCAATTTACTCTGGTTTGGAAGTCAGTTTCGTCATTAAGTGATTCTAACCTCTCCCAATCACAGTTGTAAGAAATTGAACTGTGATCTTCCCTATCAAATTCAACGTCAATCACAATTAAACCAACTAACGATTGATAAATGTTTGATTGATGGTATAGTAAGGAATAATTAAGTTTCAAATCAATCGAATATGATTTATTATAAAAAAAAATGGACAATTCTTCAAGAACTATTTATATGTTTTTTAACATAAACAAAATATAATTTCTTAAAATTAGTTTGTTGTTATAGTCAAAAATTAAATTTTATGACTTTACACCCATAACTAATAAAAATACTTCAAACTCTCACATTTTATAAAAAAATATAGTTGTAATTGGTTGGCAGTGTAAAAACTAACAAATCAAATTAGAGAGATCGAAGATCGAACTTCGATCCTAGAAATTCGACCTAACAATTTTAACATTTTTTATCAGTTTACCTATAAATTATGGACTGCATGTTCTTTTTTCTCAATAAAAATAATCTTATAAAATGGATTAGAGAATCTACTTATCATGTTTATGTGAATCCATGATATTTATTTTATTTTGAAAATATCTAAATTCAAATTCGTCAAAAAGAGAAAAGGAAAGAAAATATCCAATTCAAATTGAAAAGAGAAAAAAAAAACCCTTTTATCTGTGTTACTATTTGCATCTAATCAAATTGAAAAAGCGCTTTTTTCAATTTGAGAAGTGAAAAAGTGATTCTTTAATAAGCGCGTTTCAACAATGGAAGTTCCGAAGGATCAAATCGCAACCCTTCTCGAAAATGGACTCTACAATTCCGCTCAGATGCTGGTAACCTATTTTTCTTCTTCTTTCCCTCTTTTTTTGCATTTGAATTTTTTGATTCTATGTCAAAAATCGTTGCTTTTTGATTAATTTAGTTAATTCAGATTAATAGGTTTAATTAAAAGTTTGTGTTTTTATTCATAACAGGGTTGTTTTCTTGTTTCTTCACCTGCTGCAAATGCTGAATCTTCTCCTCATCTTAAAACTGAAAGCTTGGTCTCTGCAAAATTCCATTTTTTTTGTTTGAATTTTCATTTTCTGAGAAGTTTATTGAAGTTATTATGTTATTTATTTTTGTGTAGGTGCTACTTGGTGATTCGTTCTACCGCGAAAGAGAGTATCGTAGAGCCATTGTAAGTTCATTTAATATGCATATGAGCATGTTTGGATAAACAGCTTAATTAAGCACTCATAGAGTAACATAAAACCCACTTGGGTTTGTCTGGTGGTATTGGCTTGGGACCGGGGAGTGTGCTCCTCCTCGAGGTCTTAGGTTTGATTCTCTCCAATGCCAATTTAAGTGGGCTAATTTAGCTTCTTCGGAAAAAGCACTCATAGCATAAGCACTTGTCACATGAAGTTATTATTATGGCAAAAGATAAAATAAAGTCGAGCTGTTTACTTATAAGTTATAAGCTGTATTCACAAGCTATTCTGGAGTGGAGAGTTTATGGAAATAAGTTGAAAACAGCTTATGATTTATGAACATATCATATGTTGTTTCCACAAGCTCTCTCAAATAGTATCATAAGTGCTTAGGTTAGTAGATAAGCTCAAATAAGCCAATTCAATTAGGTCGCATTGCTTACGTGTTTACTGTGTTATCTTAAAAGCTTTTTTGAAATGGGGAATTCAAAAAGAACATATTTTTAGGGAGTTGTGAAGTGAAGTCTTATCGATTATGATCTTTTTCTGTTTATGAATAGCATACATATAAGCAAGCTTTGCAATACTTCAAGATGATTCCCAAACAGAACACGTCATCTGCTCGAAGTTCATTGACGTCAAATAGGTCTTCTTCTCCAAATTCTTGTAATATATCAGTAATCAATGAAAATGAGGTGAGTTGTTTTGTGTTTATCTAATTCATAATAGTTGGATTGACTTTCGATGTGGTCTTAAAGCTTGTTTATGATGTTTCTTTCCATTCTCTAATCTCTTTAACAGGTGAAGTTTAAAATTGCATCATGTCACTGTTCTTTAAATGAAAACAAAGCAGCTCTAGTTGAGGTATATTTGTTCTTTTCCTCTCCCCTTTTAATGACAGATAAGGGTTATAAAGTTTTGTGTCGTGTTATTGGTTTCTTTTCAATTTTGTCATTCCTGATTAGTTCTGTCTGTATCACATTCATATTACAGATGGAAGGAATTCCAAGCAAAGCTAGAAATTTACCGATGAATTTGTTATTAGGAAAGCTATATCGAATTTGTAGACATAGCCGAGCTGCTGTTGGTATTTACAAAGAATGCCTAAGGTTTGTAAAGTCAATTTCTCATACACCGAATGAACCTTTGATGTGTGCCATCGATAGTTGTCTTTAGTCTTTACATGCTGTCAAGGATTCAATTTGTAATTTTTTTAGTTTATGTCTTAATATGCCCACTAGCATCCTTATGAATGAACTGATAGCACCAGCCCGTGTCAAATACATGTTTATAATGTTGTCCATTCAGTGAAGCATTATTTTTTTACTGTCGTAAGCATAGTTTTTAATCCATTGACAATCCTGCTGAAGTACAAAAGGCATGGCATTTTGATATTGGATACTAGGGCAGAAGTCTTCCCTTGATTTGTCCTGTAGGGCTTGATTTCTCTCTCACACACACTCATATTATCTTAAAGCTCATATAATCATGCTCTTTTCTGTTTCTAAATTCTAACTGCTTGCTTTCACTTTAGGCATTGCTAAAACTGTTTTCTACTTGTGGAATTGACTACTTGCTCTGAGCCATTTTTTCCTTTATGACATGCATATTTCTTATGGTCTATTATTAATTCGCTACTGGATTATAAATTGGATTTTGTCTTTCTGGTTTCCAGACACTGTCCATTTATACTTGAGGCCATCACCGCTTTATCAGAACTAGGATCTACTGCAAAGGACATAATTTCATTGTTTCCTCAGGTGTGTTGATAAAAGCAAAAATAATTTGTGTAACCGAAACTAAATAGAGATTCAGCCCTTGGCCACCCCGCAACATGATCCATTGATCTGCTAGCAAATTGGGGACTTTTTAGTTTTTAATAACTTGTTCCTTTTATCTTGAATTCTGGATCAATTTGTAAGATTTCTGTTTATTTTGAATTTGAGTGCTCTCCAAGAATTTAATTGGTGCACAAACATTTAATTTCAGACTCCAAGTAGAAGTGGGAGGGCTCCATTTGATCATACTGACTCAAGCCGTTGGCTTCAAGTAAGTTGTAAATAATATAATAATAAGGGAAAAATTCTTTTTTTTCTATGCATGATATGATGCAGGGCGATGCATTTGATTTGTTAGTTTGGTATGCTTCCTTAGAACTTTTCTTTGTTGAGCTACCTGATGAAACTTACTGTGTGAGCCTACACATAAAATCTTAAGCTTTTAGGATAGTTAACTCTTGAAATTATAGCAAAGCCTCTCTAACCTATTGGTCGATTGTTTTCACATAAATTGAATTTCAGCCTGCTTCAAGCCTTCAAAGTTGAAAGGGCTTTTACATGAAGTGACATATTAGAGATATAAACAATTATAGAGAAATTTTGAAGCAATCATAGTTTAACAGCTCAAAAACTTTTAGGATAGTTTTTTTTCTTCTGAAGAAGTTAGTTAATCCTGTTTTTTCCCCCAGTGTGTGTTTCTTAGGTCAAATGAATAGCTTCAAATCAAATGACATTAGTAAATTATAAAATCCATATTTTTATTTATTCTGAGAATTAATACCATCGGATTGGAAATTTTGTTTCTTCATGAATGTGGATCGAAGTGTTTTTTAAATTTGGCATCATTTGTTTCATGGATTAACTTTTCTGATTAATTTTTCCCCTTACTTGCCAGCGCTATGTTGAAGCTCAATGTTGCATCTCTTCAAATGATTACAAAGGTGAGATATTAATTCGTATATGGGATTGTATGATGCAATGTGTGTCTTGGAGCTATAGGATTTCATTGCTAAACCATCTGTTCTATGGGCATGCATAGCCCTTAGACCAATTTCTCACGCCTATAGTTTATGAAATGAAAAACCTTAGTCTATATTGTTACATTGTTACATGACTCATGATTTCAGTATTACCTTGTTCTTTTGTTTTGATCAATGCTTTTAAAGTTTTAATGAAGAAAGAGATTTTGTTTAATTGTTTATACTTTGTAGTTTACATTTGTACTATTTCTGTGATGTGTGTCTTAGTCTCTTAGACTCCTATGCATGCAGTCTTACTCAGTTTTCATTTCTGGCAGGTGGCTTGGAACTATTCGCCGATCTTTTACAGCGTTTCCCTAATAATATACACTTATTACTTGAGATTGCAAAGGTTAGACTTGCTGCAATGATTTAGAACGTGTGTGACTATACCTTTTCAATCAGGTAGATTATTATATACTCAGTTTTAACTACTGTCTCTGTCCATCTTTATAAGCACTCTTTAGAAGCCCCCATTTGTGAGTGCAAAAGAGTGCTTATTTAGGGGCAGTGGTAGTACGTTGCATGGATGAGTATGGTGTTGCACCTATTGGTGCGTAATATGGTCATATGGATATGACTTAGACTTTATATCATAAAACACAAAAATTGGATGAAACAAAAATGTATAAATTTGATAGTATAAAATAAGGTATATGTAGATATTTTGTACACAATTTCCTTTAATTCTTCATTTAACATGTAAACTCTGATGTATATTGTAAATGAAGGTTGAAGCTATTATTGGAAAGAACGAAGAGGCCATTATGAATTTTGAGAAGGTAATAAAGTTTTAGTTTATTATCTTGATAAATTTATCTGTACTTCCCATCCTGCTTATTGTACGTGTTTACTGAGCTTATATTTGTAATTTTGCAATTACAGGCCCGATCAATTGATCCATTCGTTGTAACATATATGGATGAGTATGCAATGCTTCTAAAGCTAAAGTCTGATTATTCTAAGCTGAACAAGTTAGTGCATGATTTATTGAATATTGATCCTGCAAGACCAGAGGTTTTTGTAGCTCTATCTGTTTTATGGGAAAGGAAAGATGAGAAAAGAGCATTATCATATGCTGAGCAGGTTGGTAATTTTATTTGATGCCATACGGATTGAATTATTTTATCTATTACAGAATTGCATACAGTTGACTGATTTTTTGGTAATTAGAGCATTCGGATTGATGAGAGGCATATACCAGGGTACATAATGAAGGTAATAAAATTGTTTTAGTTTAGATCAAATACGGTCTATTAACTATATGTTTGTAGATAACAATGCAAAGTATTGTGAATTTGATCTGACAAGTTGAGTTTATTTAGGGAAGTCTATTACTGACGATGAAACGGGTGGAAGCAGCTGTATCTGCCTTCAGAGGAGCCCAAGATTTGAGACCTGATATACGCACATACCAAGGTTTATTTTGTACTGGAAATTTTATTTATCAGCATTGACTTGCATCTTTTCCAGCAACAATATTCGTGTCTTTCGCTGCCATCTACTGCAAACGCAAAGTGCTAATTGTGGAAATGCATAAATTTACAGATTTTGACATGAATCTCATTTTTTTCAGGTTTGGTTCATACGTATTTGGCGCTTTCTAAGATCAAAGAGGCTTTATATGCTTCTAGAGAGGCAATGAAAGCAATGCCTCAATCGGCAAAGGCTTTAAAATTAGTAGGTGATGTGCATGCCAGTAATTCCGGTGGGAGAGAAAAGGTAACTTATCGTCCTTTTAAAGTAAAGTATCTGTAGACTAATATCTTAGTTTTTTATGTGTGGAACTTAATGCATTCATCATATAGGCGAAAAAATTCTACGAGTCTGCATTAAGGCTGGAACCTGGTTACCTTGGAGCTGCACTAGCTTTGGCCGAGCTCCATGTTATTGAGGGCCGAAATGGAGATGCCGTGTCTCTGCTTGAAAGATATCTTAAAGACTGGGCTGATGACTCTCTTCATGTGAAATTAGCACAAGTTTTTGCTGCCACTAATATGCTGTCAGAGGCTTTGTCACATTATCAGGCTGCATTAAGGTAAAATATCTCATATTCTGTAAACATCTGTCAGGGCATAGTGCACCTTTTTTTCCCCTTCATGAAGGTCGAATTATAAAATAATTTAGTTTGGCATCACTTGGATGGATTTGGCTTCATCATTGTGTCTGGACATAATATCCAAAAAGTATAAATACCATCACAATGGTGCATCATGTTGAAATAAACCTTTTCTCTCCATCCTTTTATGCAGTGAATTTCTTCGCATTTAATTATTGATCATATCCTTGTAGTTAGGAATATCCATGTGATATGCCATTGTTTTTATTATGTTTTCATGTTTCTAACATTTATTAGTATAAATGCAGGTTAAACCCCCAAAATGAAGCAGCAAAACGAGGGTTAGAACGTTTAGAGAAGCAAATGAAGGTTTGCTCTCAACTTATAATCACACATTATTTACACCGCTGGATTGTTTTAGTTTTCTTCTAAAATAAATGTATGGTCTAGGCCAACATTAAAATTTGATTGATTATATTAGAGGATAAGTCTGAGTGAACTACAATTTTGTGATTTGGCATCCGTTTAGGGAGTAGATCCTGATGCACCTGAAGAAGACGAAGACAATGATGTTGAAGACGGTGATGGAGATCAAGACGAGACTGAACTTCTATGAGTATTGGTATCCAAACGAAGAGAAAATTACATTTGGAAATAGTATAATGTTTTGAGATGGCATTAGCAGTAGCGTGAGACGAGAATTACCTTGGCGGCATATAAGGAGGGTTTTCACTGTCTTACAACAGCAAGGAGTTCATATCAGAAAACAGAATTTCATTATTGCTAACTGTGGCATCTGGTAACCATATTTATATGGAATGCATGGATTAGATGCTGCAATTCATATTTATTGAATGAGTGGTTGAGGTTGGAATTTGGTCAGACGTTGAAGTCCCAGTTGGTGAGATCAAATATGTATCAGCTCAAGCAGGAGGCTTTTTGTTATCTCCATTGTAACTTTGTAAGATATTTGTTCTCTTGGTTTATATATTTGTATGATATATAAGTTAACCAATGTTTGGAACTCACAAGTTTAGTTGCAGTGAAAAATACAGACAATTTTTCTTTCTTCAAACTTGTAAACAATTGCTTATTTAATTGTTTTCATCACTAGTGAAATTAGTTGTCCAAAAAAGAAAATCTTGATTGCATAATCCTTATAAATAATTATTTCAATTTTCCTGTTTATTTTCTTCAACGTCGTATAATTTAAATACTAATAATTACTAAAAGTACATATATCAAGAAAATTAAATTAATTAAACATGCAAAGCTGTTAGTATTCTCTTCCTATGAATTTTAGAGTTACAAGTAGCATTATTAAATTAGTTTATTACTACTAATATTTTGTTGAGAAATTATTCACCAATAATATAAATGATTTTGCAGATATACCTATTTTATCATTTTCCCATATGTAAAAAATCACTCACTATGATAAAATATAACAGCAAAGTAGTGTTATGTGTTTATAAAACTTGTTCACAGTCAATTACAAAATTAGTATTTTATTACAAAATATAATATTTTCCTCTTATACAAGTAAAAATTATCTAAAATATTTCTTCATAATGTGTTAATTTATTACTCAATATTAAGTGTCATTACAAAATATATATTACTAGTTAAATTACAGTTACAGTTAAGAACAATGAACTATGAACTGTTTCATATCTCTGTATGCATTCAATTTTGTCACATTTGATCTGTGACCAAAGACCAGCTTCAGGAAATAATGCAGTAACACTGCATCTATGAAGGCTGTCCAAGTCTTCAAAGCCACCCTCAAAATAAACTTCAAGCCTTATAATAGGAGCTTTGTACCATTGAGGACACCACACTACACATGAAAAGGTTTTCTGGGAGTAGGTGCTCTATTTTCCATTGATTGTAGTCTTTGTTTGAGATGAAAAACTTCAACCTATGTAGCCAACAAAGATTGCAATGTGTTTAAGAAATCCAAGTATGGTAAAAACTTCAATCATTTGAACATACAAAACTGGCATTTTTCGGTTTTCATTTTCAGCTTTTAGTTTTAATTATATAAGTATCAATTTTCAAGATTTTGCACATAAAAAGTTATTCTCACTATTTTATGTACAAATCTATGAAAACAGGAAGTAAACTTTTTTTGGGCACTTTTGCAATTAAAATTGAAATAATAGAATAAAAACAGCAAATATTTTATGAAACCAAATACACACTAAATAAAATGTATAGATAGATTTGTAATCAATCCAACTTCCGAGGATGATTTACCTGTAATTGGAATGCTCGGGCTCTTTCTCCTGCGAGTACTCCTCTTGTTGAGTGCAATTCCTACCGAGTTTTCTTAGTCAGTAGTGTATCATTTTGCAGGCATACAAATAATAAATCAAATGAAATGTCGTATATACCTTTTGTGTATCATCTAAAACAGCCTTGAGGAAAGCCACATCATGTTCAAGCCTTACATTGTCTGAGTGGACAATGTTAGACAGGTTATTGGCCTCTTCTTGAGCTAACTCTGCACCGGCAAGTTTCTCTCAGTAATTCAATCTCCTTTACTGTCTCGGCAAATTTTTTATCCATTTCTTGTCTGCTTTTATTAGCAGATGCTAAATTTTTCTCGGAAACTTCTTGGTTTGCTAGTGAAGCTGCCAATTGTGCCTCCAGAATGCCAAATTTTCTTATTAAAGAGGACACTTTAGTTTCATAATAATTGTATATATTTGAAGCAGTAGAGAGTGATCCTGATATACTGTTCTCAGGGAATGGTCCATGATCAGTTTCTAGCACGGAGTTCCCAACACCTAGATTTCGAATCGAATCTCCAGATGCCAAAACGTGTTCCTCCATGTTGGTTTTGGCTCTTGTGTTCATCTGATGTCCAGGGTCATTTTTATTTGTTCTGTGATCTGCTGCCTGAAGTATATGTAGAAAGGCGTTAGAGATATGCTATTATGATTTATTCAATGGTCAAAACCTATTTAAATAGAGAGATCACAATAAAGCTTCTTTCTCAAATTCCATGATTCTCCAACAGTATATAACAAACTTAACATTCATTATTGTTTTATCAAAAATATTAGCATCGGGGTCACGTACTGTCAAAGTAAATGGTTCGAATTTTTCATCATAGACTGTTGACAGGAACATATTACATATAAGCTTAGTTGCATTTTTAATGTCTTTGATATGTATATAATGTTAAAACCACATTAGAAGAGTATCCACAGTGTCCATGAGGTGTTTTGTATCAAAGAACGTGGTTAGGATTAAAAAGAACTTCGGTTTTACCTGAGGGAAAGACCTTTCATCTTCTGAATGATTGTCAACCCTATCGTCTACATTGAGTTCTTCTTCGTGGTCAAATTGACTGTGAAGGGAAGTGTTGGTAGAAAGAGGACCGGAATCTTGTATAAACAGAGATTCTGACAGAGATTTCCTTTCAGAACCACGTTCAATTGCAGATGCTAGATTTTGTCGAACAACAGAGTCGATGAAACGTTGGGAAGAGTCATTTCTAATTTGAGTGGATGATGAATGTTTTTCAAGTATCGATCCTGGTGTAGTCGGATGTCTTCTCGAAGCGGAATTATTTTTTTCTGTTTTCAACACTTCCACCTGTTACAACCAAGAAAAAAAAAAGGTTACAACTCAGAAATTCAATGAAAAAACTCAAATAGTTAAGTTATACAGTTGTTAAACCTGATTTGATGCCTCTTTTTTCGATCCCCCAAATGCAACAAGAAAGTCCTTTTCCTTGTGCTGCACAAGTACCAGGCTAAAACCCTGCCAATACAACTGAAACCATAAGCATGCTTTGAAGAAATCATAAAGAAAGCATGATCAAGCATAAAAATAAAATATGTTATCGGAGAAGAATAAGTAAAGGAATGAATATGTTGGACTCCTAGAGCCAAATATAGCACATCTAGCAATGATTTTGTTAACAGTCACGAAGATATATGATAAATTATAAATGAATTCAGTGCTAAGTAAGTAGTTACGTATTCTCACTACTTTGAAACAAAAGTCGAGTTATAACAGCACGACTAGCAATAGATGAATGATATGTAAACTTGATAGGAAAAGTATAATGTTCACCTTGTTGGTAGTGATAGAAGAAGGAGGTGCTGTAATTTCTAGAAACCTTTCACTTTTTTTAATATCATATATCAAAGTCTCTCCATGTCCTGAAATGTAAAGAGGAAAGTTAAAATTTGTAAGGAAATAGATAAAATCGCAGAGACAATATAGTTCTATGCCTAAAAGGAATTATTCTAAATTTCCAATTATCTATGAACTTGTAAGAAAAACCTCAAATACTGATATGCTTATTAATGTACAATCGTTTTCATTATTTCCCTTGTAATTTGAATCGAGTGGAAAAGCAAAGAAATGAGACATGAGCAAATTCTTGTCTATTAAAACATACGTTTTTTCCTGCTTCCACCACCTGTAATATACCACTTAGTACCACATAAAACACCACAGCAACCAGCTCTTGGCGATGGATGGAAACCACGCACCTTTATTCTTGACCATGCCATCTGAAACAATATTATTATCAAATAACATAACTAATAAATATCTAATTTGCATAATGGAAATCAATAAGTTTCTTCATGAACTAACTATATGGAGAGTTCACACACCGTTTCAAAGTCGAGTGAATACAAGTCATTCAAGGTCCTAGATTTGGATGCTCCTCCAAATATAAAAAAAATTTTACCATCATAAAGCGATGCCACGTGGTTGCATCTTGGAGAAGGTCCTGTTCCCCTGTAAGTAATATACTCTTTCAGGTGCATGGAAATATTTATCTCAGGTTATTATGAGTAGATAATTCCGTCGAAGTCCAAACTTTTGGTTTCCGACCATTTTTTAAACACTTACATGCAGTGAAGTGGAAGCCATGTCAAGGATTTGAGATCAAACATGTGCAGATCATTCAGTTTCTTCCTTTTGCAATCTTCTCCCCCAAACAATATCAAAGTAGAGTTAGCCCTAACAATTGTATGGCCACTGCGAACAATCTGCAAAGAACAAAATTCTTGGTCAGTACTGCCTATAGAAATTTCAATGGAAGAAATTAAATTATAATATACCGGTAGTCCAGGTAATAATTTAAATAAGAGAAATTCAATAGAGGAGTTTGCATTTTCAACATTCCTACCGGCACGTCTCCCTTTGCTTCCATGAGTGACCAGCACTCTGTCTCTGTATCAAACGCCCATACTACAAAAGCCAAAAAGACGATTAGAAGAACTCCATATCGTTCATAAGGACGAAGCTATTGCATATGCAAATGATATGGAGTTGAACCAGATATTTTGTCGCTTCCTGGGCCTGTTTTCCCTCCAATGAGGAGTGCTTTTTTCCCCCAAGAAACCTGGTAAAATAATATATCAAGCACAAGTGATTTGAGATAGAAAATAAATTCACCTATAGTATGAATTTAAAACAGAAAACAATCAAAAGATAAAGAATCATCCATTTTCCTCCTAAATGTGTTTGTACTTGAGCTATAGTATAGAAAAATAATGTCTTTTTCTTTTCCTTTTTTTCTTGTAAATCTCTTAGGAAAATTTCGACTAACTTCATCTTGAAAGTTGAAGTTCACAAAATTTTCATTCATAAATCACGACTGATGCATAATGATAAAGGAAAAATGAAAAATTAGAATGCTACAACTTTCAAGATAGAAACCATATATGAGGACAATCAAAAGAAGATATTTAAATACCAAACTATGACCCTTGCAAGCTGGAATTTGTAGCGGCAAACTACTTGGTGACAAGTATAGCTTGGATGACACCGTGGTCCATGAAAATGTGTCAAAATTTAGAACCTGTCGATAAAATGAATAGTACATTGATGTGATGAGCCAACAACCAAATATAATTACTTAATACTAATTCTCATATTAAAACAACAATATATTTTCCAATTCCAAAACTAGAAATGTTCCCTTACCTGCACATCATCTAACAATCCATTCCCAGATTCACCGCCAACCACTATCATCTTATTCTCAATAACACATGCTGCATGCTATTCCAATGAATAATAATAGTTCAGTAGTCAGTACTAACCTCACTATAACAGCTCATAACACTTCTACAAAACGACCTATGACCAAGGCCGTGTTTGGATAAACAACTTATTGAGTACTTCTTCTAGCATAAACTCTTATCATAGTGCTTATGTATACGCAATATTTGTAACAAAAGATAAAATAAAGTTAAACTATTTTCATATAATAGAGTAGTTTCATAACCAATCTTGGAGAGCTTATGAAAACAAGTTGAAAACTGCTTATAGTCATGTCAATGTCATAAATTGTTTCCATAAACTCTTACAAACAGTCTCAAAAGTGATTATATCTTTATATAAACTCAAATAAGTCAATCCATACAGAGACACCGTATATAAAATGAAAAAAAAGGTCACATAGTTACATACATAGGATCTAGGAATGGGCTTATCCCCTGCAATTGACAACACCATCCAATTCTCTGAACTACCTGATGCACATTTACTTATCTCCGGTCCAGTAGATGAAAATTGGCAATCGATTTCCTCGGAATTACCACTCGACCCTTCAACTCCATCATCCTAATAGAAGCTAAAAACTTATTAATAACCATAATCACTGTTCCAAATTTCAATTTCAAACAAAGAACGAAGCTGATAAAACTTACATTCGAATTTCCATTTCGTTTAGGGTACCTAATAGGACTTCTAGTTCCTTGTGTAGGATCAGAAAGCTGAACCTTCTTCACTCTACCAAAACAATTTCACAACAACAACAACGACAACAACAACAACAAACATCAATAATGTATTGCAAAGAACAAATTGTGTAATGAAAAACAATTCAAATTTCTAGAAAACAAAAAGAAAAAGAAAAATTGTAAATCTTTACCTTCCAAGCTTCTTGTGTCTACGAGAAAATCCAAACATCTTTATAAATTCTTGTTCAAAAGCTCAAATCAAAGCTAGCTTCAGCTACATGAGACACATTACATGAACAATCACATTTAATGAAGATTGAAAACAAACCCAACAAAAAAACCACAAAAAGATTGTAACTTTTTATAGCCACATTATTACTATTTTCAAAGATTGTTACTTTTCATTTGCCCAGAAAATGAATAATACTACTAAGCTTGGAAAAATCCAAAGTCAACACTCAAAATGGTACTAACAAAATTGTACAAAGATTATTTTTTTCTTCTTCATTTGTCTCATTGTATTAAATTTGAGTCAAAACAAGAACAAGAAGAACAAAGAAATCTCACCGAGGAAGAAAGTTGAGTTAAGGATGTTTGTTTGTTTTTTGTACTAAGAAAGTTGTTGGGAAGCAAAAAGGGACGGCACCGAAAAGATAGATAGATAGACAGAGACAGAGGTGTGTTGAAAAGCCAACAATGTCAATGGAATCAACTGAAGTAAGCAGTTAAAATGTTAAGATTTGTTGTTTTGTTGTGTGTTAATCTATTATCACTGTACTTACTAGAACATGTTAATGCTGCTTGTTAGTTTGGTTAATTGTTTCCGGGTATGAAAAAATGTCACGTAGTTTGCGATCACTTGAGTTTTGATCGATGTATATCAAAAGATTTTAAAATTGATTTTGTATTTTTATTTTATTTCGTTCATCTTTTTTATGATATATCACATTTCTGCACACGTGGTAAAATGTTTTTATTATTTAGAGGTTGAAAGCAAAATTACTCATTTATCTTTATTCATGATGTTGGATACAGATTGATAATTTTGTCTCAAATTGTAAGTTATAAGGGTATTTTTGTCCCTGCATTTAAAATTATATAAGTCATTGGTGCTATTAGTGTGAAAATGTAACATCATAAAAAAAAAATTGAATTCAAAGAGCTTTTTAAAAATAAAATAAAAATACATGATCAATTTAAAAAAAATTAAAGTGCAGAGATTAAAATTAAAGTGACTCTAAACTACATGATATTTTGCATATTTAAATCATTTTTTAATCATACAAAATTTTTACCACCGTAATAATTAATCTCTATTAAAAAAATTGTGAGATGTTTTTTTTCTTTTAACATAAGAAAAATTTGTAAGTTCTTCATTTTAATTGAATTCTTTTTTTTTTTTTTACGTAGAAGTAGTGTAATTGAATATGGGTTGAACAACCATAGTTAAAAATGTTGAGGATACAAGTAACTTAAAAAATTGTTAAAAGAATTTTAAAGAAAAATCATCTTAAAGTTAAAGATATAAGTTAAAATAATAATAAATATTTACTTCCATTTAAAATGAGGAGGGATCTTGCACCAAAAAAAAAGAGGAGAGATCTATTAGAGTTTCATAATATTACAATTACATTGCTTTACATAAAATAAAGACTCTAAGAATATGTTTGGATGAGTCATTTTTTTTATAGAGACATTTTTTTCTTGTTTTTTAAAAGATGAAAATCTGTGGTTTTTTATATAAGAATAAAAATTTATTAATTTAAAAAAAAAATTATTTAACTCTTTTTCTTAATTTTTAGATTACCATAATATTAATATGAAGTTTTCAATATCATTAACAATGATTAATTTTCGTCAAAAATCAATAGAACACATAATATCAGTTCTTCCTTTTTAACCGAATTTACTACATGCTCATGAGTCAGGAATCAAAGTCCTAACTAAATTAAATTAAGACATATTCAATTTCAAATATGTAAAATTCATATAGTAACAGAGGAACCATGTTAACCACATGTCACAAGTACCAATGCAATTATTCCAACTTGAGCATATGTTCCTCATCAACTAATTGAAAGAATAAGACAATTTTTATCCTTAATACATTATCATGTGGATTGTGATTCTTCTCATATAGATTGTCACTTCCGTACGACTTGGTTTTGTTTATTTCTCCTTGTTGTCTATTTTTGACTTATTTTGAATTTAGTTTTGCCAAATTATTGATATAACACTATTATAACTTATAAGCATGATGATAAAATACTCTTAATTAAACTTCTTTAGTATAAAACATCACACTTTAAAATATCAGTCTTTTAAATATAATGAATCTCATTACTTTAAGAGTAATATTAGCATTTAACATATAGTTTGAAATTTCACCAAAATTATCATAATCAACAAAAATATAATGCTACATTTATTATCAAAGAGGCCAAATATTACATTGATAATTCAATCTAAATAGTCTTATTATGACACCTTAGTAGCATGAATTGATATATAAATATATATATTTATCCTCTTGATCCTCCGCATCCCACAAAAGGAGGAATTTTAACTATTTGGAGATTAAATGATAAATAGAGTTTCAACTCTCAAAAGCGATTGTTTAAGCTAAGATTCAAACTTGGATTCCCCCAAAAAAAATGATCTATAGCTTAACTCTAACTCATTAAACATACGAGTCCAATCACGAGGTTGCATCTGACCGGCCTTATGTACTATATATAATCTCATCATTATACAAGTAAAGTAACCAAAACAGATTTATTATACATATATATATAATAGCTAATAATTTTTTAGGATTTGATGATTAATCAAACCCAAAGAGCACCTGCTCTTCTAAGCATTGGAATCAAAGTCCTATTAAGATGAAGACTCATAACTTCATTGGCTCCACCAACAAGCTCACCACCAATGAACACAGCAGGAACAGAAGGGTTACAACCAAGCCTTAAAAGTGCTTGTTCAATCTCTCTTCCTCCATTTATTTCATCAAGTTCATGAACTTCTGGATTCACTCCAAAATCACTTAAGAGAGTTTTGATTGTGTGACACATGCAACAACTACTCTTGCTAAATATCACCACTGATCTCTCTGATGCCAACTTTGTCACTCTCTCCATTATGTATATAATATGATATGATATGATTCTAATTAATTTAGTACACAAAATCACAAATGTATGTATTGATCAATGATAGAACAATATGCCAAATGGTGAATTGATTTATTTGATGTATGTTTGAGCCAAATGGGATTTCTTATATAAGAGTTTTGAGGAAGGTGTTTGGTTGATTAATTGCTTTTTTGTGGATTAACATGCATCCATTAGAGAGTGTGGCTGAGGTGAAAAGATGATGAATGTTCCATTAGATATTTGGGTCGGTTTCTACTTTGAACATATATTTGTATGAAAGTGATTTATCATGATTTATATATCCTACTAGAATCAATCTCTTTTAACAATGAATTGGTCCGATAAGCATGTTGTGCCAAGTATCAAGTATGAGGTCAGAAGTTTGATTTCTAATTTTTTTATGTGAAAAAATAAATTCATTAGAAGAAAAAATTCACCTCATATAAACCTATAACAAAAATTAATCATCGCTAATAACGATAAAAACTTTACGAATATATTATTGTACTAAAAGAAAAAAAATCTTGTAAGTAATTGGAGGAAATTAAGATATGTCCTTGGTACGGATTCCCAAAAAGAATGAAGAATTTTGTGCATTATATTTTTCCTCATATAGTTATGTTTGGTTGTTAAGCTAGTGTAATTATAATATGATGCGCTGTACGAAAAATTAAAGAACAATCTTCATTTTTGTTTTTTCTACCTTTATTGCATATATTCAACCACCAACTGGAGAATATGAATGTTAGTACACACTTTGGTTAAAAGATTTGGAATTTCAAGGAGCCAATAATTATAGATTGAATTAAGTGTACAATTTTCTTTTCACAAAGAAGAGGTAATAAACAAATTAATTTATTTAGTTTAATTTGTTTGGTATGAAGAGAAAAACTAAGAGGGTCTATATGTTAAGTAGTTGTCTTTGTTTGTTGTGTCATGATTTAATAATTTTTATTTTCATTTGTTGAATAAAATAACTATTTGCTAATATACAATATATATTGAGTTTCTATTGCCTTATCTATCTTTTGTAGGTATCTGCTGCCTTTGGAGAAAAGGTGAATTTATCCTATCGGAACCTCTTTTTTGCTATTAGCATCCAATTCCTTTTTTATATTTTCACTATTAGTACTGGCCCGACTAATTTAATTTATGGCGAGTTGCATTAAGTTTTATTTTAATCTTCTTTCAAATGTAGTTGTGAGAATCAATATACGGTTTTTCTATTAAATTCAGCGTCAATTATAATTAAACCAACTAATGTTTGATATATTAGCATATCCAATTCTAGAAAAGGAAACAAGATGAGTATTCTTAAATTTTAGGAAAATCTCATGAGTTTTTTTTTTGTATATCAATCATGAGTTTGAATTCAATTTTTGGATATATTCATGTTAAAACTGTTCAAGTTTTTTATTCTTACTTCCTCGTGGTTGTGAGTCTATGTAAGGAATTGGATCTTCTTTGTTGCTCTCCTCTGTGGCTCTATTTAGTGTCATTTATGACTCTATCTCTCTTATTATTTTTCTCTCTTTCATCTTTATCACTTTAGTATTTTTTATTTTCGATTTCTCTCTTTATACTCACAAAAATATAGCCTTTATTAATTGATATGAGAAATGATATTTGTAAAACTTATTGATAACAATTTTTTAGATAACTTTTTTTCTTTCATACTCTCAATAATGTGTTCTAATCTCTTTGCCTTTATCATTTTTGCCCTAAATGAAGAGGAAAGAAAATGGTTGTACAAATATCATTTCTCCTTAGTCAAAAAAAAAAAAATCATTTATCCTTTGATATATGTGGTAGCAAATAATTCTTGAGTTCAATTGTTGTACACTGACAGTGTAAAACTTTTTTACACATGCATCCAATCAAAACACAATAAAATGCCACTTTTATAGGTTAGTTCCTAAAATATCTCCATAAATGCTTACATGGCGTGATTTAATTGGTTGCACGTGTAAAATAATTTTACACTGTCGGTGCATATAAATTAAATTCTATAATAAATCCACCTTTTTTTTATGAAGGTCTATTTTAGCATCATACATTTTTTAATTTTGGACCAAAAGACCTATTTTTTTACATTAAAGTGTTATTAAATCAAAAGACCGTTTTTTTTTTATTATCAACATGTTTCCTTTTTTATAATTGGATTCGAATAGTAAAGGAAAGAACAAAGTTGTTGGTTACAAGAAACAATTTGTTTTTTTTACGAGAATGTGCTTATAGCATATCATTGATTAAAATGTGTTCAATACAATCTGGGATATCAACCAGAATTTGGACACTAGCCAAAAATGGGGCCGCTGTAACAAGAGTATGGGCAACCTCATTTGCTTGTCTCCTAACAAACTCAACACTAAAGTTTATATAAAAAGAGGAAAAAATAACTTTACAATTTTGAATTATAACACCAAATTCTGTAAAGTCTTTCCTAGCTAGAGGAATGAAAACGGTTAACTACTAATTTGGAGTCTAGTTCAAAATCAACAGGACCCAAATTGAGTTCGTGCACCCACCGTAAAGCAGAGAGGAAACCAAGAGCTTCTCCAACATGAACCTCACATTTTGGTTCAAACCATTCGGTTTTAGCAAGAATAAAACCACTTGTCTCGTCGCGTAGACAAATACCATTTCCAATATGGTTATTGCTAGATGGAAAAACAGCATCAATATTACATTTTACTCTCCCTGAGGTTGGTTTTTTCCACTTGACCACATTGGTTTCGGCCTGCACATTCGTTGTTGTAGCGGCTTGCACACTTTTTATATTCCTCCAATCTTTGAGAAAATCAATTGCTCGCGACAAAATAGCTTGTTGGGGTGCAAACTTATTGCGCCAAACTTTGTCATTTCGTTGATTCCATATACTCCAAATGATTGCAGCAAACTCGCCAGCTTTGTCTTCGTTCAACTTTTGCAACAAGGCAAAAATTACAGTAGTGGTGTCAGACTGCTCTTCTGATGCCTGCAGAACTGACTGTGCAAAACTAGTTCGAGTCCATATATTCTGACTATTCCTGCAAGTAAAAAACAAATGAAAAGTATCTTCATCATGTTCCTCACATAAAACACAGCCTGTGGGGCATTCAATACCCTTATCTCGGAGCCGAACACGTGTAGGACAACAACCACGACATATTCGCCACAATAAATTCTTAATTTTTGGAGGTGCATTGATACGCCAAAGCAGGTGCCATGATCCATTTACACGAAGATGAGGTGTGTCAACTAAATTAGTACTGCACGATTTGTAAGCTTTTTTGACAGAATAATCCCTGTTACATTCTAATCGCCAAATACGTTTATCCTCTGTGACCATAGGAAATAATGGCGTGGCAATAATCTTAGCAGCACTGAGCTCATCAAATAAAGTAGTTATCAACGGAATATTCCAAGATTTTTCTTCAGCGTTTAAGATATCACTAACACATAACTGATCAACAAATGGTAAGCGATGAGAGACATTTAACAAAGAACCATCACTTAACCACCGGTCATTGCAAAGAGATATATTATCACCTTGTCCAATGCTCCATCTACTACCTTCTCTAATTACAAATTTAGTAGAACATAAACTCCTCCAGAGAAAACTAGGATTATGTCCAATATTAGCCCCCAAAAAATTAGTATTAGGGAAATACCTAGCTTTGAGCAGCCTCGATGTAAGGCTCTGAGGATTGTTTAGAATTCTCCAACTTTGTCTACCAAGCATAGCCAAATTAAAAGCTGATAAATCTCTGAAACCCATACCGCCGTCATTCTTATGCATAGAGAGTCTTTCCCAAGAGAGCCAGTGAATCCCTTTGTTGTGGCTACATGAATGTCCCCACCAAAATGAATTCATCATCTTCTCAATTTCATCATAGAGAGTCGAAGGAATGAGAAAAATACTCATAAAATAAGTTGGAATTGCCTAGATATTGATCAACTTTGTGTGAAAATCTCATGATATTACTGAAAGAACGAAACAATTTTTAGATAAATTCAAACAATATTTGAACAAGAACATATCAAAAGTCAAATTATTAGAACATTGATTAAAAAAACAGCAGAATTAAGCTCATATTAAAAGAAAATTAATCTTTTTTGAAGCAAAAGATAGACAATGAGAGATATCTTTCACTTAAATATTTCTAAAAATCTCATAATATAAAGCTCTCGACATATCGAAATATATTCAAAACTGGAAATTTATAGAAATCAACCCCAACAAAGATAGAAAATATATAAGAGTAAGAATGTGGTAATAAATGCATAAAGACACATTTTAAAGTAAATATGTCACTGAGGATATAGTTTGTACAGGACATAACTACAATTTGTACAATCACTGCAGATCAACTCTATGTGTACAGAAAAAGCAAAACATAACATTGCAAATCTGCTCTTTGTAGTTTGTACAGAAAAAGCATGCATCCTAATAAAATTCATGGCAATTGTATACAAGTTTTCCAGCCTCGGAAAGCATACGCTTAAGATTGCCATAAGGGTTTGGCCTAATATCCATTGGACCGTGAGCATAGTTGCAAGCTTGTCCATATAGACAGTAGCTTGCCAGCCAGTTCCTGCAGGTAACTGTTTTGAACTTATTCTGCAAATTAAAAACAAACTGAAAACAATAAAGTCAAAAACAATAAATTGAAAACAATCATTTGATCTTTCACTAAGAGTATCTCCATCGGTGAACCACACCAATGGTAATTTGTGGGTCCCACTAAAGCCACATCATTTTGAAATAACTCATTTATTTTTTATTCAATTAGTGCAACTTTCAAGAACTCATATTGAGTCCCACAATTTTACATCATATATTAATATTTTATTACTACAATGCTATTACAAAAAGGGAAACATTAATAAAACAAACAAATATATTGTTATTTTATTCTATTGATGTTGAAGTACCGTTGCTTGATGATAAAACGGTGCTGCCTGGTGGAATACAAACCTATATCTCCAATAGTGAACAATAACATTTTGCAACTACACCCGGCGAACCAACTCAAAATTACGTGCGATGGAGATGCTCTAAGAAATACATGATGACAAACAGTTCCTCAAATAAAAAATTGTATGAAAAGTTTAATCTAGAAATAACAAAACAATGAAGGAAACCTTAAATAGAAGGAGAACAATCTGTAATGCCAAACAAGTGAAATCTAGGCTGCTTCTATTTTCAATGTCTGGATTTTGTGATCCAGCGACATAAAAGATTAGGTATAAATATTCCACATTGCATACACATACCAATGGTGGAAGAAACTATCATATGTCAAAGTAACCATAATTAGATTTTATTTCACTATATGGAACATTTTCATGGGTTATATTTTGTGTTGTATAAGAAAAGTAACAACCTAAAAAGCATGTACAAAACACAGATAAGATACACTACAGACACATACAAGGAAAACAACAAATCTAAAAAATAAAGGACATTATATAGCTACAATTAAACACATAAAATTAATAAGACACAAATGCTATAACATCTAACATCATTTGCACATGCTGTCGATATGATGCTCTCCATCGCACGATATTTCCTTGACAGCTCAGCAACCTCACAATAGCTCTTGATCAGACAACGAATACACGCCTCTTCGGCTTCCACATCTTCAAAGAGACCGGGAGGTAAGAACCGGTTACACTACAGACAACTGTTAGCTTGTTGATGAGACAGGGTACGATAGTAGGCATAGAATGGATAGTTGGATTGAATAGATCTGTCGTCCATAGCTGTAAAATCAATATGAAAATGAATTATTAACAATTATTAACCTAATTTAAAACCTAATGAAAATGAATTAGTTGGACCGAATTGATCTTTCCAAACATATGACAGAATTAAAAACATAAATCCTAATTCAATTCAATTATTAACAATCATGAAAATTGTGTTTACTGTTTGAACCATTATTATAAAACCTAATTTTCGTCATTGTTAATAATCAAACATGAATAAACTTCAGCATATGACAGAATTTATATACTAAACCTTCAATTATTAACACTAAACATAAGGACCAAGTGAATGAAGACCAACTGCATTCACTTCTATTGAAGCTTCTTTAATAATTTGCTTAAGCTTCTCATAGCTCTCATCATCAAAACCCATTATTGGAAGCAAAATAGCATCAATTTTCTCATTCTTCAATATCAATGTACGGATATCCTTACAAAATTTCAACAAACACGTAATACATGTGTCTTTAGGTTGAACAACATCAGCAGAATTAGTTGACGAACACTTAAGACATAATTCTTGAGTGTCTACTAAACTCTGGTAATCAACTGAATACCAATAACCTGCACCATAAATAGCTTGTTGTTGAGACAAGCTTATATATTGTCCAGACAATGGGTAGTAAGGACGAATTGATCTTCCTTCCATAGCTTTAAAAACAAGTAACTAATATAAATTCTATTAATTTTAAAACATATCAGACATATTTACACATATTTAGCGACGTGACAAATAAAAATAAACAAAAATAAAAATAAAAAGTCACGTGTTAGTGTCACATCAAGATTTTGTCCCAATCATCTGTTTTGTTGTTCATTTAAAGGTGGCTTAATTGCAGTTTTGGTCCCCCTATTTTCACTATCTTGCGGTTTTAGTCCCCCTATTTTAAAATCAAACAATTTGGCCACTCTATTTTCATTTTTGTTGCAGTTTTAGTTTTAGTCCAAACCCAATTTTATCACTAAAAAATGCTGATGTGTCAACAAAAATGCTGATGCGGCAATACTATATCATCATATTAATTATTTTTTTAATAATTAGTTAGTCTCTTTTTTTGCAAATAATTATTTAGTTTATTAAATCAAAAACAAAGTAGAAAACACTAGTACAAATATATGTGGTGGATGAGAGTAATATTAGTACTGCTGTTTCCGTTTACCTGCCGTGCTAAGCATGCTTGTTCACCTTCATCCTGTGGCAAAACTTTTAACATAAGTTACCCATTTCGATTACAAGATGACCCAATTCATTGCGGGAACAACAGGTATGAGCTAACTTGTGAAAATAACAATGTGACAAGTTTATATTTACATTCTGCAAAATATAATGTGCAGTCCATCAACTACAACAATTACACAATTAGATTGGTTGATCCTGGTGTTCAACAAGACAATTAAAATACATCTGTGATATTTGTACTAGGGTTTTTTAATTTTGTTTTTGATTTAATAAACTAATTAATCATTTGTAAACAAAAAAGACTAACTAATTATTAAAAAAATAATTAATTTGATGACATGGTATTGTCACATCAGCATTTTTTGGTGACATAATTTGGATTGGGCTAAAACTGCAACAAAAATGAAAATAGGGTGGCAAAATTGTTTGATTTTAAAATAGAGGGACCAAAACTGCAAGATAGTGAAAATAAGGGGACCAAAACTGCAATTAAGCCTTTAAAGGTAAAAAGCAAAGAATTTTGATATTATAAAGGAAAATCGCAAAAAAAAAATATTACAGGGGTAAAATAAAACTCGTCTATTTTACAGGGGTAAAAACTTATTTACCTTTTTTGCTTTAATCATTGAAATAACTTTTGAAAAATAAATCTAAAATTTAATCCAATCCAACAATTTTTTAGATTGATTTGCAATTTAAATTTGGATCAATTCAAATATGAACACTCCTATTTTAAGGATTATGATGTTGGTTTAGTTACTAAAAATATTAAATAATTCTTTGAAATATAGATTGATAGGTATAATTTTGGTACTAAAACTTATTGTTAAAAGTACTTTATATATTCTTGGTTATTATTAAATAATTAGGTAAAAATCTAGTTTTTCGTTACTAAAAATTATATTTTTAAGAGTCAACAGAAGTTAGGGGGTTTATTGGATTGAGATTTTGAGGGATTTTAATTGATTTTAAAAGTCTTGTGTTATTCAATCAAGACTTTTTTTTTCTTTTTTCAATGCCACAAAATCCGTTGTTATTCAATCAAAATTTTTAATCAAGACTTTTATTTTTATTATAATTTTCACAAAATCCTGTGTTAAGAATCTTGATTGTAAAATGTCTTTTAAAAAAAGTCTCTCAAAATCTCACAAAATCAATATAATCTCACGAAGTCTTTTAAAATCTTCAAGATTTTTTTTATCAAAATAATCCCTCGAAATCTCAATTCAATAATCCCCTAAGAGTTTTTTTTTTTTTTTTGGTACAGATCCCCTAAGAGTTATTAAATATTTTGAAAGATAACAAAAGAGAGAAAGAGGGGTAAATAAACAATGAATAAAATACAATACGAAATAGGTCCAAGTTAATAGCCTGAAAAATTCATCTCCCCCATTATTTTACTGTTTATTCAGAGAAACAACAAAAATCATGCTGCTTCTCGGCATCTAATTAAAATGACTTTAAAATAATATATAGGATGAATGATATTACACAACTATTTTTTTTGTATTCTCACGTGTTAATTATGATTCTAGAGTCATACATCAATTACCAAGAAAACCAACCAACTACATGTAGTTTAACACCACCAATATATTAATAAATCATACATTGAAATTTTCATGTTTTAATGTCAAGCATATCAATTACTAAAAACATCTTCAATCTTATGCAAAAAAAAAAAAAAAACATATCTTCAATCAACTACTACATGAATAATTATAAGGCTAAATTATATTTTTGGACCCTTAAGTTAATTTTAGATACTTGCGTCAAAAAAAGAAGTTAATTTTAGATTTTAATTTGATCCTTTAAGTTTTTTTGTTTCATTTAGTCCTTTAAATTACAAAATTCATACAATTTAATTTTTTAAGTTTTTCGTTTCATTGTGGTCCTTTAATTTAAGTTATGAATGTTAAACACTTTGATCCTTTAAGTTAAAAATTTTAGACAATTTATTTCTCCTATTATAGATCAAAGTATCTAAAAATTTGTAATTTAAGCGACCAAATTGATCAATATTAATAACTTAAGGGTCCAAAATGAAGCAAAAAAAATTATTGGGCCAAAATTTCAAACATTTGTAATTTAAGGGACTAAAGTAAAACAAAAAAAAATATAAGAGATATCAAATTGCAACTGTTTTTTTTTTAAGCGGTTCTAATTGCAACTGTTAATATCATGAGTTTATTTTCTCTCATGCTCACATAATATAAAACTTTTTTTTATCGAGACCGAGTATCTTCCGTCGAACTATTAACTAATCTTTGAATTAGAGGTGAGACAACCGGCCTCAAAGATTTAAAACTTGTTAGTTTTTTTTATATATACATCAAAAAGATAATTGCTCCTTGATCCTTGGACTTTCGCTTCCCTACCCGACCTCAATGTCTCTCGACTCTTATCACTTGAATTATCATATGGAAACCAAAACTTGTTAGTTTTTTTTTTTTTGGTACTAAACTTGTTAGTTCAACTAATTAAGTAAATTAGATAAACAATTTAAAAATAATTGTTTTTCTCTACATGATCGCCGCATTCAGTTTTGTCAAATTATGATATGATGACGAAAGGATATATATTGAGGCTTGAGGCTTGAGGCTTCAGGACAATGCAGGTCGTAATTGTATAAGCCATGTGTCAACTTGCCACGCATATTCCACGTGTTATGTATTCCCCTATTATCTAAAATCAAATAGATACCCAATCTTTTCTAAAGATATCCTAAATCTAATTTATAAATATTAAAAATGTTTATTTAATTTATGTATATTGTTAGTTATTGTAAAATTGTTATATTAAATTTGATAGGGATAATCACGATTCAATCTCTGTAGTTACATTTGGTAGAAGATTAAAATTATTTGATGTTAAAATTAATTATAGACTATTAATTAAGACTCTTTTTCATTTGTAATATTTTCACCATAATCAATATAATAATTTTTTAAGTTTTTTCTCTCCAATTCTTATGGATGTCATGTTTTTTAACACGTATTGCTCGCTATCTTCAACAATACATATAACATGAAGTAAGTTACACATACATCTCAACACCTTAAAAATTATTACGACCAAGAGTTATTCATATAAACTTGTTGAAAGTATTGTTATAGCATGAAGTAATTAATTGTTATTCATATAAACTTGCCGAATTAACAATACTTTCAATTTATATGGCAAAATTAATCTTCACAATATAAATTAAAATTATTGGATTATCGACATCTCAATCAACATATTTGTAATTAGAATTCCTCCAAAAGTTGACATTCTTTACCCACCATGAAACCCACGTAATCAATGGCATTTTCATCCACAAAAAGAACTATATACCTCACATTCGTCCCCCATTTTCTCCCTCTAATTCTCGTGGTCCCACTTTTTGCCCTTATTGGCTTATCTTTATGGGCCTATAGTATAATTCTTTGTCACACAAGTATAGAAGTAGCCATGTGTATATAATGAAGTGAAACACCACACAAGTCCCCATCAAATCAAGGATATTAAGCCCATCAACTCACGGAATTAGAACCTTTCACCTTTTCAATCCCTCTCTTCTCTTTCCCTATAGGATGATACCAAAATAATAGTATTGCATAACCCTACTCGTGACTATATCTCCATATATATATCCTCACTCATCCATCTTATAAATACATTACAAACCCTTCAACTTAATTTAAGTGCCATCACAAATATTAAACCACTATTTCACTTCTGATCCTTCTTTCCAACCATTCATCTTCTTCTCTAAAGAGTTTTCATCTTCTCTTGAATCATTCCGGCATTTGAATTTTTAGGTTTTTCAGACTAATTAACTCAGATAAATTTTCAAAATCTAAACACTTAATCGACTTTCTATCAACAAGGGGAAAAAAATCAAGTTATATTATCATATATAATCCTACACGTACATTTTAAAAAGTGCGCCAAAAAATATATTAAGATGGACCGTGTATCAAAATTGGCGTCGCAAAAGGCAGTGGTGATATTTAGCAAGAGTTCATGTGGGATGAGCCATGCAATTAAGAGGCTATTTTATGAGCAAGGAGTTGGTCCAGCAATCTATGAGCTAGATGAAGATAAGAGAGGAAAGGAAATGGAATGGGCTCTCATAAGATTAGGGTGTAACCCTAGTGTTCCAGCAGTGTTCATTGGTGGCAAGTTTGTGGGTTCAGCTAACATAATCATGACCCTTCATCTTAATGGTACACTCAAGAAAATGCTTAGAGATGCTGGTGCTCTTTGGCTTTAGAAAACTCCAAATGGAAGCTCACATTCTAGTGCAAATGCAAACAGCCAAAAACGGCCTTTTTTATGATATTATAATTAACCAAGCCCTCATTTTTTGTGAGACCATCGGGCTAGCTTTAAGAATATGCATTGTATTAAAATGATATTTCCCTCCAAAATATATATAATTTTGAGTTCTATATTGAGTGTATTGTTTTTTTTCTTTCTTTCCTTTTTTGCGATGAATAACAATTTGAGGATAATGCGCATAAATTTTAGTTCAACCGACAAAAAATAATAAAATCATTAGGTTAGACATTTATAACCAGAGTTCGAACTTTATCCCTCCATTTTTTGTGTGTGAGTCAGTTACTAGTGGTTTAAGTTATTAGGTCTATATACAAAAAAAACATTTGAGAATCTATAATCATAAAAAATTAATCTCTCTTATATAAAAATAATTATATAAATTAAATTAAACACTCGATGGATGAGATATGTGTATGGATATATAGATAATAAAATACTTCATTAATTATTGTTTACATTTACAAGATAATCATATCATCTTAATTGCCTTTTATTAGGAGTGCAATAATATTGTTTCGTGCGTACATTTATCAAAATATCAATTGTTTTTTTTTCTCTTATAACTATTTTAATAAGACTATAAGAGAGTTCTGAATTGAAGGCAGGCAAAACATTGATTTTGTTTGTTACATGGATAAAAAAGCAAAAAAATAAGACAATAAAAGAAGAACAAATGAAAGCTAAGGAAATTAAATCTTACAAAAAAAAAATCACCGAAATCGCTTCTTAAAAATTCACTAATATTTTCTGAAAGCGAAGTATAAATTGTGAGATCAATGTATGAAGTCTGAGGCAAAATATTGATACTTGATGGTTAATAATATTTTCTTCCATGTTACCAAAAAAAAAAATTATTTTCTGCCAAGTGCAAGCGATCTCAACAAAAAAGTTTAAGAAATTTTAATAAAACATTGTTTGTCAAAAATAAATGTATAAACAAATCATTGTTGCTCTTTCCTTTTTGTAGTACTGTGTGTGTGACATGTAAAGGTTATAAACCAAAAACAAAATTGTAAGATATGAAGATGAGGATGCATACCCATTAATTTAGGAATAAAATAAATTTGAAAATTGATATAAGAAAATTGAAAATTTTATGTGGGAGTACGTGGCAACTACATGACATTAGTCTCTTTCATTTCAAAATTATGATGGATATATTCCTTATCCTTGATTTGATACATGCATATATAATTTTATATAATATGGATAAATTTCCCGAATAGAGAAATATTCTAAAAAAACTTATAGAAGAAATATTCTTATTATTACATCAAAAAAGAAATATTCATCTTATATAGAGTTGTTACATCAACATGTAGTGCGGCCCTTCAATATGCTATTGGGGTACTGTACTTCGGATCCAGGAAAATATGTATTGGTGGGCAATTAAAAAATTATAATATAAAAATTATACTATATATAAAAATTTTAAATTATAATAAACATAAATTTGATCTTTAAATTTTTTAAATAAATACCTTAAAATAGTATTTTGAAAGATATTTTGAATATAAAAAATTAATTAAATACTTTAAAAAATTATAACAGGTAAATGAATATTTTTGAAAGATATTTTGTTTTCTATCATTTTATAAAATATAAATAAATGTTAGTTACCAAAATTATTATAAAATAAACATATAAGAAATTATTACTCATAATAGTAATAATAGTGAATATTGAATTTTTTAATAAAAATATATATAAGAAATTAGCTTAAATAATAAAATAGTTGGCAAAAAATATTTTTAATTCATAAATATGTTGATTTTTGTAAGATTAAGTGTATTTAAATTTAACTATTCTACTTTTAAATATCTCATGTCTCTTTGCATTTGTTAAAATAGATTTATTTTTGTTAAATAAAAATAAAATAGAAAAATATTCAAAAAATTGCTTGAGGTGAGACTTGAACCCACCTCCTTTGGATCAAAAAGCAAGCATTTAACCACTACAGCACACATGCAAATCATAATCTCTTAACGCGAAAATATAAATATATCAGTAAAACTATTTTATTTTATTAAAACTAGCGGGCCGTGCCCGTTTGTGTGATACAAACGTACCTGTTTGTGTGATACATATTTTTTATTATTTTATATTTAAATTTGATATTTTTTTTGTTGATGATTTCTTCAAATTTGGTTGTTATGAGAATAATTTGAAATTTGAAATTAAGGGTAAAATAAGAATAAAAATAGGTCATACCAAAATAGTGTATCCTTTTTATATAGGTATAGATATCTAGGGCATAATAGTAATTTCCTTTTTATCGGCGGTGGGCGGCAGCCCATCCCTGCCACCCCTATATCCGCCACTGACTTCATTAGACGCACAAAACTTGTTAGCACAAAAATAATGCAACATTACTTAAGATATAGGGTTTAAATAATTAATGATCTAACTATAAATTCGTAATATAATACAAAAAAATAATGTAACGTTTTGGATGATGCATTTTTTTAGTTTTTTTGACAAGATTTTGGATAGGAAGTTCGGTGATTATCATATCGAGTACTAGGATTGCATTTGATTATTTTATATTGTTTACGAATAAGATTATTCAATGTGAGGTTTATCGGTTCGACCATCTTTTTAGGTACGGAGCAACTTTAAATTTTTGGATCAATTGTTTCGTTTTTTGAGGTGCCTTCAATTCTAAGAGGGAACAGTTATTGTGTTCAGCGGTGAACACTAATCTCGGCCAAAAATATTTTTCTTAATTTAGTATATCCCAATAAAATACTATTTTTGTTTTTATTTAACTTATAATTATTATAAAATTTATTTTCTACTAAAAAAGATAAATGTTCACATTAAGATTATTTTAAGAAGTTTACATTTCGAACTTCAATCACTACATATAATATGTAATGTCTCTATCAACTAACTTATATTTAGATTATTAAAAAAAAAACTAAGTTATATTTAGAGGGAACATATACACTTTTATTTTATAGTATTATGATATTTGAGACATGTCATGTGCTTAAAATTACAACATATTGCGGTGTTCTATGAAAAATATATAATTATTGAGGGGTCTAATATGGTATTGGTTTAAAGGTGGTCCTTACTAATTTTCTTGAAAAAGAAATTAAAACATTACATTTGTTATCTATTTTTTTATATAATTATAAAATTTATTTTATGTAAAGGGTTCACCTTTGAACATTTTTTGATATCTATATTTTAGATGGGGCCTTAAATTATTTTCCCCATAAAACAATATTAAATTTTAGTTATCTTAAAGTACATTCAATATTGTTCAGATAAGTTCGAGACTCAATTATATGAATGCTATGATTGAGGTCTAATATATGAGTTCAATTTACGGTACGACGGCGTTTGAGGCCAATTCACAATAGTTACAGTGTACCGGCTTTCAACGGATCAAAGACAAGAAGCTAATCCAAACCGTTAGATTCATCTCAACGGTTTCCAACCTTTTAGCGACATGGAACTTCCGTCCGTACACACAAATAAGTGGGGCTTGCAACCACACCATACAACTAACTTACCTAATTTAATTTACATTCATTCCATCTTATACTTATACTGACTTGAACATCGAAGTGATAACTTTATTTTGCAGGTAACTCCTCCCTTGCAATCACCATGTGAACCTCCATCCAAAGAAACGATTCTATTCTGTTTAAAAATAAATTCTATATAGTATTGAATATTAGTTACAATTATGTATAGTAGCATGAATAATAAGAACATGAGCAATCATATTATTTATCTTCGAATAAATTTCACACTACAGTTATTATAATAAGCTAAAAAACCAAAATTCCTTTCCAATTTTTGCATAATATCAACATACTCCATAGCATTTCTTAGAGTAATAATGATCAAAAACTATCCGCTACCAATTTTAGTTGTGAGAATATTTTATGTAGATTTTCAGGTTTAACGAACTTGGGTGGCCACATTCCCTCTTCACGTGTATGTTTAATTTGAACATGTGTTTAGTCACTATACTAATAGCATACTAATTAAATAAAATAAGGCCAAAAGCAACAAAATAAAATAAAGTTCTTGAAATTGCATAACTTAAATGTGATACATATCTTTTTTTATTTTATATGTTATTTGATCAACCTTGCTTATAAATTTTTTTTGAATCAAATAGTTTAGTAACTAGAAATTTCACTCTTAAATAAATGGAGTATCTAGAATTCGAAACTCAACCTTACAAATGTTATATCCCTATAAACTGATATAAAGTCATAGGGACATAATTTATTGTAGATAATAGGTGAATAATTTGTTGCATGATGCCATAATGTTTCTAACAAAAAGTAAGCTATGTGCGTTACTAGTAAAGTATTTATCATAGAAAGATTCTTCAAAATCAACTATAATATTATTCCATATTCCATTAATCCATATAATCAAGCAACGCAGAGGGCTGACTCTGTCTTATTACGTGCTTTGATTGTTGCTTCACCACAAATGCCTTATTACCATCTCTTTCAAATGTGGCTACTAAAGCGTCGATGATTCGATCCTAATTTTTTGTACGAAACAAGTTTAAATCTTCGGTTAGATGTCTCGTCCTTTGAGTATCTTCAATCTAGCGAGAGAAATAGTTATTGTATTTAACGGTAAATACCCTAATTTCGCAAAAAAAAATTCAAATATGGCAATTAAACTGTGGTATATATAGTGTGTGAACAACAGAATGAAGGCCTAAAAGTTGATTGCTCAATATTGTTTGACTGATTCAAAGAAGGTTTTAATCCTGTCAATGTAGTAGTTAAAAATAATTTCGTTGAATAGTTTGACGATTAACAAAATCTTCAACAATATCATTATCACTTATGTTTTTCACGAGCATATATAAGATTTTTACCCTCACATGATAAAATGTTTAATTCAAAGATATAATTTTGATAATTTGATGTCGATTGAAAGTGTAAGAAAATATAAGAAAGAGAAGATTAAAATATAAAGTCACTTTTATAGTTGCTCGTAAAACTGAAAAGGGAAATTGAGGTTGCAAGAAGTTTGTATAATAAAAAGGTTTTTGGGGATTTTATAAAAAAAAAATGTTAGGGTGCAATAAATAATTGGGATAGAATTAATAAACTTCCATGTACCAAAAAAAAAATTGATAAACTTCCAATCACATCCATTCATGGGCTTTATATATCTCAAGCTAAGGCCCGGATCTTGAAAATGGGCTCGTTTGTTGGAAATAAGTTCTTCAGCCTCACTCAAGTTAAACCATAATTATTTTGAAAATATAATTCTAGTTTATATTACTTTCTTTATCAAATTTATTTTTTGAACTTACGAAAAATCAACATATGAATTACTTCTATTTAAATTTTAAAAATTCATCGCTATTTGATTTTTTCCACACAAAATAGAGTTATCAAGAGTTGAAACTTGAAACATGGTTAAGTGATAAGTGAAAAGTGTCACTTTAACAATATTTTTCTTTTCAATTTTAATTTTAACACTTAGCCACAAGGTGGATAATTTTTTTTTGAAAATATATTGAGAACAATTTTTTCAGGTGGAGTTACAAAAGTAACAAAGCAAATGGAAAGAAAAAAATTTAAAAACTAAATAAAATTATTCGAACTCTGGTACGTTCATTTATTTATCTTTATAGGTGAAATTTTAATCACTAATACTCTTTTCATCTCACAATAGATGACCCTTTAAATGTTTTTAGACTTTTTAAAAAAACAATTAGTTTTGTCGATTTCAATAATAAAATGAGTTTGTTTATTAAAATGTTCTTACTAATGATGTTAAATGATTATTGGTGAATTGAAATGTAATATATATGGATAGTTTGTTGGAAAAAGAATAATAAAAATTGTATAAAATCTCATAATTACAAGAAAGTTTAAAGTCCTCTAGAAACACAATTACACAATATCGAACTGTAGTTATTTCTACTAAGTCCAACACCAATCAACATAACAACGGCTTAATGTTTGCTAGCTTAGCATACTTATTGACATATATTGTACTAAAAGATTTAAATAAATAATGCATGCTGGTAAATTGGTGAGGGAAATTGTTTAAATAAATAATGCATGCTAGTAAATTGGTGAGGGAAATTGTTCGCGTGAGTTTAACTCAGTTTATAAGAACATTGCACATAATGTGCAAGGATTGAGGTCAAACTCTGATGCGTCCACTTATTCATTTTTAAGGGATAAAATTATATTCACTAAATTATCTGACAAAAAAAATTAATGAGAGGAATTAAACTAAGGTTTAAATAATCAATTGATCTTATTGATTCTCGTGTTTTTGATTTTAGTCATTGTATGTTACTTTTTTAGAATTAATTCTTGAATGTTAAAATCATTTTGATTTTAATCTCTAAAATTAAAATCCGTAAGAAAATTCAAAAGCAAATCCACAGGAAACTTAAGAATTTTCATGCGAATTTTAACTTTAAAGATTAAAATCAAAATGATTTTAACACTTAGAGATTAATTCTAAAATTAAACATACAGAGACTAAAACCAACAACACGCAAATTTGCAGAGACCAATTAATTATTTAAGCTTTAAATTATACTAATATAACATTTGACTAAGAAAATCTCGAAAATATAAGAAAGTTCAAATTCAACTACAATTAAACCTCGTAAATGCTTTGGTCAAAAAAAAAATGAAACCTCGTAAATATAAAAATTGAAAATTGTATAACGCGTTTTTTTTTATAAAAAATTAATTACAATTTCTTTTTGACTAAAAATTAATTACCATTTGTCACACAAGGATTTTGGTCTTTAAATTTTTTATTTTTTCCACATCAAAACCTATCCACCTTTTTATTTTAACAATTAAAAATAATCATACTTTTGATTCAATAAATTAAAAAATTCCTATTTTGAAAATTCTTACCACGTTTTTTAATTTAATTTTATTTTTGCCTTTTTGGTTATTCTTCTTCTATGTTATATTTATTATATTTATTCATTTTATTTTTCTTCCTTTACCTTCTTTGTCTTTCAGTTTTCTTCAATTGGTTGATCTGCTTCATCACCATCTTACTCTCGATCTTCCCCTTTAATGGCTTCATGAAGATCATCTTCAACCACAACTACTTTTAGCTTAGAGAGAGAAAATTTTCTAGTGAGAGATAAAAAAGTTTTGATTTTTATGAATTTTTTTCATATGGGTCTTTGTATTTTGACTGTGTTTTGAAGCTAAAAGTGATTAGGGTTTGTTTAGAAGAGTTTAATCGTTGTTGGGTTTTGTTAAAAAAGTGATTTTGATTATAGATTTGATATGGGTGGTTGTTTTCCTTGTTTTGGATCATCCAACAAGGAGGACAATAATGCTGTAAAAGAAGTCTCAAAGAATGAGACTTTTAAGGAAGCTTCTCTTCCTCAATCTCATCACCCCACTAGGGTTAGCTCAGGTTAGATGCTAAATTTTGAATTTTTATTAATTTTTTTATTTGATTATGCCCTTTTTTTTTAGTATTGTATTGTCTTTAATTTTGTTCAATTTTATGTTTTTATATGTTTTAGTGACTTAATTTTGTTGCCTAAGTTGTTTGTTGATTTGATCTGGTTCATTTGAAGTTGTTGTTATGAATTGTGATGATTTGAAATTGATGATGGTAGTTGTGAATTGTGATAGGTTTTGGTTTCACTTAGTTTTATAATTGAATTTCATTCTTATTATAGGTTATAGTAACATTGTTGATGATCTGCTCCTTTGTAAAATCGGTATATGATTTGAACGATATATCACATTTTAAGAATTGCGGGATGCAGGGTATAGTAGCTACACTTTCAACGAAGTGTTGTTCAATGTAGTAGATAGATATATAATATTAAGAAAGATTATTCTTACCTCGAAATATATGTATAATAATGTCCTTATGTAGTCAGATATTTGGTTTGTTTAGAAGATAGATTTATCATTTATGGTAGTTGTGCTGCTAGAGATAATTGGGTTCATCAAAACATTACCACACGTTAGTTGGTCCAGTGGTGATCGACGTTGGACTTGATAGGGAGAACCACGGTTCGATCCCCCGAAACTGAGTTTGGGAGGGGACTGAAACCACTTGATGCCAGAAGCTCCCCCGAACTTTGGACTACTAGGGCCCCTTCCCCTAGGAACCAGGGTGTGAAAACAAAAAACAAAAAACATTTTTAGTGGGATGTGATTCATGATTTAACAATCAAAACCTTGTTATTGAATATTGAGTGATTTAACACATATATATTTTCTGGTGTACTCTATGGTAAACTAGTATATGGTCTTAAGGCTGATTTTAATGTGTTACTACGCCTTATGTGACTGCATATAATGATTCGGAGCATTAACATCTTGGCATCAACTTCTCAATGTTTTGATTATCTGATTACTTATCTTTAATTACTCATGTAGATAAATCAAAATCAAAAAGTGTCTCAGATTCTAAGAAGGAAACACCAGTTCAAAAGGATGGACCAACGGCACATATTGCTGCACAAACATTTACATTCCGAGAGCTTGCAGCTGCAACAAAGAATTTTAGGCCAGAGTGTTTATTAGGCGAAGGAGGTTTCGGACGTGTTTACAAAGGTCGCCTTGAGACCACGGGACAGGTAAGTTCTGATTGCTGCTACTAAAATTGTGGACTTATCATATACTGAATCTCGGCCTAATAATGCCTTTTCTATGAATAAGACTTTCCATTTTTCACTTAAAAGTTAACACTTTAGGCTTCAAAACCGCTCAATCACCAATTTTCCATTTTTCACGTTATAGTTAGCATTTCGGGCTTCAAAATTTTATCGCTCAATCACCAATTTCCCATTTAAGTATTGCTTTATTACTATAACTCTCCTTCTTTTGTGGATGAATCATTTTCTTTGCAGGTAGTTGCTGTAAAACAACTTGACCGAAATGGACTTCAAGGAAATCGAGAGTTTTTGGTGGAAGTTCTCATGCTCAGCCTCTTACATCACCCAAATCTTGTGAATTTGATTGGTTATTGCGCTGATGGTGATCAGCGGCTGCTCGTTTATGAATTTATGCCATTGGGATCTTTGGAGGATCATTTACATGGTCAGATTGCTTTCCTTTAACGATTCATGAATAAATGTGCTTTCATATTATGCTAATGCGGCTATAGAATATTGAATTTCTTGTTGGTTCAAATATATAATCTCTCAAATATCAAAAGGAAAGTTATAACTTATAGGATTAAAAGGTAATCGTGGAAACGGGAAGTTTAGGATTCTTTGTTAAATGCAAACTTTATTGTGCTCTATAGTCAAATTTAATGTTATTGAACTAAATAGTTATGTTTGTATTAAAATGGGTAAAATTGTAATTGACATGAGTACATGGCCATCATAGTCTTTGAATAACCATCATAGTTTCCCATTAAATGATAAAATTTTCTCTGAAAATATATATCACAGACTATCAGTGATTACTTTGAACTATTGGATGATAGATGTCTCTCTATTCGATTGTTTGCACTTTATACTGTTACGAAGTTTTAGGTTGTTTACATGACATTGCATTGTTCAAAACTTCAAATAGCACTCGGCTGTTATTGCATCTTGGGTTCAATTAGTGGCATGAATATTTTTAGAGCATCACCATTGTAGATACTTCTATTTTATGATTTAGAAAAGATGGAAATGTTGTTATGGTTGGATTCACAAAATCATGATGTAAGTTCTGTTAAATGTGAGACTTGATTTTATGTTATATGACTTTCTTAAACTGTGTTGGCTCATAATTACTCTCAATGAAAAAACCATGTATCAATAGGCTAGGAAGTTGACCAATGGGGACTAGTCTTTGACTATTGAGTATTGACTGGCCAGATGTCGGCCTTTTATTTTGTTTATTTAGGCACTGAAAGATAAAAAAATGTAATTTAACAGAGAATGACGAGTGTTCATTATTTTCCAGAACCACATATTAATTAATGTTTTAGCATTTAAAACACAGATTATTCTTTGTGCAAGACTGACTGCTAGTGCTTTGGAGTAACCATTTGGTGATTAACATGGTTTACCTCAAACAAGGAAAGTTACTTGTTTGCTGAAGCTTTTATTGAAATTAGAAGTCGTTACGGACTCTTTATAATGCTTAACCCATTGCCAAGCAATTTTTTTGAATTGATATAGTAGCGGTGCTAGTCTAGTAGTTAGAAGCGAAGTCTTAAGCTGCAATGTAGAACTGTAGAATTCATGAAAGTTTTTATAGTTAAATTTGGTTTCAGGAATGGTAGATTGGTAGTAGTGAACTTCCTAATACGGGATGCTCATGCTATTAGATGATCCAGGATGGTAGTTGTTATCTATGTGTTGATTTTATTATTATTCGATCAATCTTCTTTGGAATGATTAGATAAGTCTTAAACATTGTGCATGGTCATAGTAATTTAGTGTCATTTTCTTTTCTCGAATTAGTCCCCAACTTTTTAAGGAGTAAGCTAAAAGAATATTTAGATTGTACATTTCTGGTAAATTATTACTCTTATGGGGGAGTCACTCATATATTCATTTCCCTTCATTCATGTATCAGCATTACAATTTTATGTATAAATAAAATGACATTGACTACATCTATGACTACTTTTTTATTTTCATTTTGTCAAATTTGATAGGTCATGTTTGGTTTGCCATCTGAAATTTGAATTTGAGCTCCTAATTACAATTTTGTGGAACTAAAAGATAATAAATAAAACCCTCAACAGTTCTTAAACAAAACCCTTCTAATTCCAATTATTAAGTTGACTCTATAGCAAACACATTATGTAGTAACTCTAGTAACTTTAGCATGATACTTTGACGTGATATCGAGCTTTACATTTTGACTCTGAATCTGTTTTCAGATCTTCCTCCTGACAAGGAACCTCTAGACTGGAACACAAGGATGAAAATAGCAGCTGGTGCAGCCAAGGGATTGGAATATTTGCATGACAAGGCAAACCCTCCTGTAATATATAGAGACTTAAAATCATCCAACATCCTCTTAGACGAAGGTTTTCATCCCAAGTTATCAGATTTTGGGTTGGCAAAACTTGGTCCAGTTGGTGACAAGACTCATGTATCCACACGAGTAATGGGAACATATGGCTATTGTGCTCCAGAATATGCTATGACTGGTCAACTTACTCTGAAATCTGACGTCTATAGTTTTGGAGTTGTCTTCCTTGAACTCATTACCGGGCGCAAGGCCATTGATAATACACGTGGGCATGGAGAGCATAATCTTGTGGCATGGGTGAGTACCTTACCTTCTCATCCTTGTGTATATTTTCTAAGTATATTGGTTTTTATGTTAACATTTTGATCAACTTCTAAGTTTACTTGTACGGACCCGTTTGTTACAGATTACAAAAAATATGATTTTGCTTACTGTGTTTGCTTACTGTAATGGAATTTACTATAAAATATGATTTTTAAGAGAAGCTACTTATAACAGCTTCTGATTTGAAACAATTTTTTTATTTTTTAGGCCTCATTTACTTTTTGAAAACATTTCTACTTACATGTCCTTAAATACATTCATTTTAACTTTTTAATAAGATGTGATTCTCTTGAAGTAAACCTGTGTGATGGGAGAGAAGATGAAATGTTAGTTAGGGGTGATGTATTTCTAAATATAGTGAAAACAATTCTTTTACATTTCCATTGTTTCCAAAAAAACTACACACAATTGTTCACTTTGAGAATCTATTATCTTGAAAAATTAACAAAAATTTTAGAACATAAAAATGGAAAATGTTTTCACAAAGTAAATGGGGCATAGATTCTCAAAACTGTAACAGATGATAAAACTTAAAAGTGATTATTTTTCTTAAAAAACTGTTTTTTTGTAAACTGTAACAAACAGGCTAGTTATAAAAATTTTACCACCACTTGTCTTCATATTATTGTTGCATGGAACTATGTAGGCACGGCCTCTTTTTAAAGACCGCAGGAAGTTTCCGAAAATGGCTGATCCACTACTTCAAGGCAGATATCCAATGAGGGGACTGTACCAAGCACTTGCAGTTGCAGCAATGTGTTTGCAGGAACAAGCTGCCACAAGACCTCTTATTGGAGATGTTGTGACTGCTCTCACATATCTGGCTTCCCAAACATTTGACCCGAATGCAGGCAGTCAGTCAAACAGGGGCGGTCCATCAACCCCTAGGATGAGGGATGACAGAAGGAGCATAGCAGATAGTGTGGATAGTCCCGACCGTGCACGGCTCGGTTCCCCTTCTACCCATAGAAACTCACCTGACTTCAGGAAGAGAGAGGGTAGGGATCCAAGTGAGCTGGGAAGGAGTGACACTGGTGGCGATGGATCAGGGAGAAAATGGGGATTAGATGATTTAGAAAGGCGCGATTCTCAGAGAGACAGCCCTGTAAATACCGGAAAAGGTAGAGAGACTCCAAGGAACCGCGACCTGGATAGAGAACGCGCAGTTGCGGAAGCAAGAGTATGGGGTGAGAATTGGAGAGAGAAGAAAAGAGCAAATGCAATGGGAAGCTTTGATGGTACAAATGAATGAACAAAACAATCATCACATCACCAAATTAGCTTGCTTATTCATCTTTGAGTCATCATCATGTGAAGGAAACAGTCTCAAATTTCAAAAAACAAAAAAAAAGGTAGGGGAGAAATTGAAGTTAGTGTGGATTTGGGGTATTAAAAAATGTAATCATGCTGCATAATGTGAATTCAACATCCTTCTTGTTTATTTACTAAAGATTTCTTCTAGGTTCATGTTGCATAGAGTATCATCAAAAGGCGTCTAATTTTTGGCTTAGTGGATTTGGTTTTGTGGGTGTCATTGTTGTCGATCACATGTTATTATCTCGTACAGTTATATCTATTATATTGTATGTCCGAGTCTCTCTTATGTTTTCGGCTTATATATATACCAAAAAAATGTTCATTGTCTCATTATCTATCACATGACTACTATCTATTGTGCATGTTGTGTGTGTGCGTGCATTATCTTCCGCATGACTGCTTTTTTTATCATTTGGAATTTAAAGCACGCACGCACACTTGGTATACCAACTACTTGTGTTAGACCTGATCTGTATTAACGATGAATTATGTAGATTATTTATACGGTAACATGGTGGATCGCGAATTGGTTTTTGGGTTGAATTTAATTCATCTTTACAAAGTTGACTTTTAAGGAGGGTGGGTATCTTAGCTTTAAAAGACAATAATTTTGCCTTACCTTGTAGGATTATTTTTGTTTGCAGTCTAAGTAATGAGATGTTTATTTTATGTCTATTCTAATATGAGTTGCCTATATATATAGCATTATTGTGGTGAAAAAATTATGTTGTGTTCTTTGTTGGATTGTTGGAAATTGCCCTTTCTGTCATGTAGCTCAGGCAAGTGGGAGATTAGGTGTAACAAAGCTACAAGTTGCTTTAGATTAGTGAAAACTTTCCACGTGCGTAAATTCAGATTTCAGATAATTCTAAAAGTGCATTTTCATAGGACATCGTGTTTTTTTTTTTAATGTATACATTTGGAGCCATAATGTTTTTCCCTTTGACAAATTCAAGCATATGGTAGCACATGAGTGATTATGGTGCATAAGCTTTTTCCTTATACATCGTGTATAAGTAATGAAAACTGCTTAATACATCTTCAAATTACTTAATACACCTCTCAAATTATTTAACGCACCCTTTAAATTTTTAATGCACCCCATAAAAATTTGGGGAGTGCGCTAAACAATCTGAGGGTGCGCTAAATATTTGAAAAGTGCACTAAAAATTTGAGAGGTACACTAAGCAGTAATATGGGGTATTTATGCGCAGTGCATAAACATATAGCTTATGCACGATAACTTGTGTCATGGTAGCGCACCAAGTTGAAATAATCTAATATTCCTACCAATATAGTTTGAGATCAAATGAAAAATGTTCAAATAGATAGATGCAGAGAACTTTGTACACAGTACGAACTTAATAACACAAAAAAGCAACCACTTTGCAGTAAGCATAGTCATCATACATTAAAATGTGAAAAGTACATAACCTTCATCTGACATCAAAACATTGAGGCTTTGATAGTCAAACCACCAACTTTCAAAAACAATAGCCTAATGCATAATTACTACAAAATAGTGCCAAATAAAGTTACACATTCAATAAACTAACTGTTATAAGCTAAATAATTTGCTAATGGATTTATAAACACTTAACATACGGTCATTGTGTAATGTCTTGATCCCTATTCAAAATGATGTTTGTAGCCTACACAAATCAAGAGAGCAGCTCCTTTTGTAATTTAGGTCATACCTTCCATTTATTTTCTCCTCTTGCCCTACAATAATAGCACAATATGCTTCAGTAGGAAAGCAGAGAGCAAATTGAGAAAGCAGGAAACAATATATCACATATTTTAGTATCCATACCGTGTTGGCATAATCATCCATAGTTAACTGCTTTCGCTTCTTTGCAGAAGATGGACTCTCAGTCTGTCTTGCCAAAGCCCGCTTTGTTGGAGTCATACTCTGAAAGATTGTCAAACTTGAGTACAAGGAAAATTCACAATGAATACAATATTAGTAAACAGAGAAATACTAACCTTGGCAAGTTTCTTCTCTTTGCGAGCTTGTCTCTCCCTCTCATCAAATTCCTGGTTTTCCTTTTCTACCAACCGAATGAGTGTGTCACACCTCCTTGCAAGTTCCTGTGTTGTTCGAGACTTGACAAACCAATCAAATCTAAACAAGGGTGATGTTCGAAACGCAGCCTTCAACTCATCCCAGTTACCATAGCCAAGTTTGTGCACCATGCATATCTGCAAATTTATAGCAGGAAAAAGTAAGATTTTCAAAATTGTGGAATGACAGTGGTGGGCATGAAGAAATAAAAAAAATTCATACCATGAATCGATCACATTCTTCATTGTATAGCTTTCCTTTGTTTTGTCCATACTGGACCTTCAACTCTAGCCAGGGGTTCTTGTAGCGGTCCAATTTCTTTCCAATAGCTTTCATGATCTCATCCTTCCGAGAAATTCTAGCCTCCCCCCTCTCGATGTTTTTGATAATTCTATCATAATCTGTAGAAAATGATTCAAATTGAACAAATTAGGGAGAACATTAACATTCTAATGAGAAACTAATTTCAAGCTACAATTGATGAATCACGCATACATATGAAAATAACTGACAATAGATGCAGAAATATGCTGCATTTTAACTTAACATAACACTAATAAGTCCATATCAAAATACAAACCATTTATAACTTAACATAGCACTAATAACTCCATATCAAAATATAAATCTTTCAAGTTATTGGCTATATGACACAAGTAAAATGAATTGGAAAAAGATAACCGCAGATTAACAGATATACACAGGTTTGGATTTGGCTACTGTTCTGATTACATGTCCAAACATACAACAAAGGTTTGTTTCAGTCACACAAAGTTGGCTGTAACATACCATTTAATTCCTTGTATCTTTCTTTGAAGACCTTAGCATATCTTTCAACTTCCTCGTCAGTTTTTCCTTCCATCTCAGAAGCAATACCTTTTATATCATTTCGACCATATTTTTCACAGGCCCTGATAAAGGTATTAAAATCTTTTCGGCTCCATGATGAAAATCCCTATATTGACCAAATAACAAAATTCAAAAATAGGTCCACATGATATGAAAGTCTAGTTTGCAAAAAGGAGGGTATTGTTCACCTCTTCTAGCAGGTGTTCCTTTTCTGCCATCTCTTCAGTAGTCAATTGATCTCCCACCTCTAAACATCCAATACATCATAATTAAAATCAACAATATACAGGCAAAAGTGAATCAAAACATTACTCTGCAGAATACTCGTGTACCTTCTGGTTCATCAACATCTATTGAGTCCTTAACCTGATTCTTCTGATGTGTTTGCTGAAACTTTATAAAATTAGTACTGAACAGGATTTACTCACGCTTAACCTAAAAAACATATAACAAATTCATTTTATGTACACCTACCATGAGATAGCGTACTTCCTTTTCATACAGCTCACTCAGTCTTTGCATGTTGAAAAACTGGAAATCATGCCTGGGAGAAGAGCAAAAAATATCAGTAGTAACAAAAGTACTAATTTAAAAGGAAAAATAGGTGTGTATAAACTTACAACTGTGGCATCCTAGGAATGCGGGGCTCCTTTGGTTTACTGGGACCACCTTGGCGCATAGTTTGCTTGAAGTATTCAGACTCTGAGTAACTACAAGACCCGCACCAGTATATCATGTCATAAAAATGTGATTCATAAAATTAGTTGCATAAAATGTAAAGGAAAATCCTTACTTGCGCTTCCGCTCCCTTCTTGGTGGTTCAATCCAGTTTTCACTCACAATTTTTTTGAAATCAAACTTGTTCTCGTCCTTTATATAAAGGAAAATTGTCAGTGTTAGTTAAATAGATAAAAAGGCAAGGGAGAGTAGGTTCGATATAATGCTAAATAAAATATTGTCAAAGAGTAAAGACACGATAATATGTCACTTTACCTTTTCATCATCAAAGTCATATAACTCGGCAGCTACAAGAAGAAAGTAGAGGCAATTAGGAACTCCAAACTACTGAACAGCTTAAAGCATCAAGCCATTGTTATTTTCAAAGCTAAAATATAAAGTCATAAATTGCATACTATCATCCATCTTAAATTTGATTGCATCTTCAGTAAATTTCTTCATCTTGGCATCAAGCTCCGCAGTTGCCTCTTCTCCTTTGGCGATAATTCTATCAATATCCTCGTCTGTAATTGTACTATCTTTGGAACTGAAAACCATTTCAGCTCCAAATCTAACCATTTGAAGCAACTCATCTTTATTTACCGCTGCAATATATAAGCCAGAACCCATTAGACGAACCATAAAGTATGCCATGTAGAAAAGAAACAAGGAAGATTGTTCATTAAATCCTTACTCTTCTGCTCAGCTAATCGCCCTTGTTGAATCACCAGAGCATCAAGTGCAAGCTTTTTGTAAGCCCTTTCAATGACTTTCTCCTCAATTGTATACTGTATCATAACCCTGATGTGATGAGATACTGACACAAAGTGAATATAAAATGGAATGACCAAATTTAAAATTGCAAACCTCAGTGCAAAAACGGAAAACTTGAACTTCTTTCTTCTGACCTATCCTATGAGCACGATCTTGAGCCTGCAAATCAACTTGTGGGTTCCTGTTGTGATACCACAAACCATTAACAAGCAGTAAAAATTATGGCACATGTACAAATCAGATGGCTGCACCACAACACAACCATTAAAAATACTGACCAGTCACTATCATACAGAATGACGACATCAGCAGTAGCAAGATTAATACCAAGACCCCCAGCTCGAGTTGATAACAAGAAGACAAACTTCTCACTTCCAGGTTTGTTGTAAGCATCAATGGAAGCGTCACGATCATCCCCACCAGTATTGCCATCTATGCGACAATATTGATATCCACGGAACATTAAATAATCTTCAAGTATGTCTAGCAGCCTAGTCATCTGGGGGAAAGAACCAGAAATTAAGCACAGAAGAAAATTCAAAAGGCAAAAATAAATGAGAACTATTATATATGGGTTGCAGCATATAAGAACTTTACAATCATCAGTGACAAGAGTCATATTCCAACAAAACAAACCTGTGAAAATATAAGGACCCTAGAGTCGCGCTCTTTTAATTTAGGAAGCAACTTATCCAAAAGAACCATTTTACCTGCATATAAAATAATTAAATCAAAGCATGTGTTTTATTAATCAGCCAAAAAAGAACTTCTCAAGTATCTCTTAAAGTGAACAGAACTTACCAGCATTGGTAATGAGATGATCTCCTGTTGTATAGGGAGGACCAGGTTCTGCACCTTGGAAAAGATATGGATGATTACAGCATTTCCGTAGTTGCATAGCTATATTCAGGAGGCGCTTCCGTTCTCCACCAGCATTGACAACCTCAAGATCCTTCTGTAGTAATGCTTTATAATATTGTTTCTGCAATTGTGACATGCCCACTTTAAGAATGGTTTCTTTTTTCGGTGGCAACCCTTTCTCAACATCTGACTTCAACCTTCGGAGGAGAAATGGTCGGAGGACCTTGATATTCAAAAGAAATGAAAATGTCAATTATACATCAGACTAACAGTAAAGACGACAATCAAACAAAGTGCTCCACGTTACCTTGTGTAATTGTTGAACAACCTCCTGTTGGTCATTTTCACCAGAGATTTGAAACCACTCATCAAAGGTTTCAGCGGAACTAAAAATTTCGGGCAGAAGAAAGTTGAGAAGCGACCAAAGTTCATGAAGATTATTCTGTATCAATAAAAGAGGTCATGAACGGCAATGAATGAGTATGCATATAATACCAAAGTAACAATACTAAAACTTTAACCAATGCATAGTTACATATCATCTAACTCTTCGATCATGTTAATCAACCTCATTTGACAGTTAACAAAAAATCTCAACAGCAACACAGTGCTGAATGTCTTGCCTTTGATGAAATTGTCGTATACCATATATACATTTAGAAATTTAACATTTCAGCCACACCCTCAACACTTCTAACCGTTTCTTCAATTAAAGATTTGATTTGATTGATATAGATGGCATCATACCAATCATGGTTGTTAGTAATAATTATAAAAGTATTTGCTAAACTTTTTAAAACAAAAAATTGTTTGTTTATTGATTAAGTAATTGTGGTGTTCCAAAGTTTATGTGTGTGTGTGTGTGTTTGTACCATGTGTGTGTGAATTTATATTCTTATACATGTGGATTTGGTAGGATCTTACTATCCGTGTTACAATCACACTATTTACAATTTTCCTATACTTAAACAATCTTAGATGGGATCTCGAGTTTGACAACCATGATATCGATTATGATTGCACCGAGAAAATTGGCATAGAACCCCTTCCATATTTAGAATAGAATCATATATCAATGAATTAAATTAAAAAAAAAAAGTTAAGAAAATACCATTCTTCACATGACTACACCATTATACAATATAGTAACATACCTGAAGTGGAGTGCCGGTGATAAGGAGGCGATAGTTTGTATTGAAAATCCTCATAGTTTTAGAGAGCAATGAATTCTCATTCTTGATTCGATGAGCTTCATCAATAATTATGTAGCGCCAACTAAATCGACGTAAAGTAGTCTTCTCCTTGATAGCCATTTCAAAACTTGTAACACAAACATCAAACTTCCCAGCAACCAACAATTCCTCTCTTATATGTCTCTGCAATAATTTAAAACAGTTAACAAAAAAGTGTTAAAGCATCAATTGTTACTCCTGCCAAATAATTCAACACAGTAAAGGTGGTCGTACCCTTTCTTCAGGGTTGCCAAGAAATTTTACAGCACGCAAAATAGGACAAAAGCGACGAATCTCATTCATCCAATTCCCAAGAGTTGATTTTGGGGCAACCACCATATGAGGGCCTTTAATTCCTCTGAACTCATGCAAGTAACCCATTAAAGATATAGTTTGCAATGTTTTACCAAGCCCCTGCAAATCACATATATTTGTCATGATTTATAAAAATCAACTCACTAATAAAATCAACGCAGGGTAAGGCATCTAAATTGACTCAGTATATCAAACTACATGAGCGGCCGAGTTAATTTACATGCAACTAATGCAATGAAACACATCTGCAAGCCCAAAATCAAACACATACCATCTCATCGGCCAGAATTCCATTTATTCCGTTCTCATACAATCGAATGAGCCAGTTTAATCCAGCCAATTGGTAATCCCTCATCTTCCCTTGAATGCCTGTAATGAAGAAAATTTTAATTAACTTTAAAAGGAAAATCTAATGTGGTGTAATGCAGACAGGCACATAAGCACAAAGAAAGAACATTTACATGATGGTTGTGTCACCAAACGAGTGTTTCCAACACCATCTTCTTCTCCTTTCAGGTACTCCTCATCTTCCTCTTCTTCAGTCACTTTTGATGCATGGCGACCACTAAAATAGACAACATTAAATGCCAGATAAGTTTATTAATGCCAAATAAGTCACAACTCTTTGCTGCTACTCTATAAATCAAAATCTTAACACTGGAATAGATAGAGAAAAAAAAATTCTTTTAACTATCACTCAGTAGCAAGTTTGTCAGATCGAGTATTTGACCAAGATTAAGAGGGGGTAGCAAGATTACAATATGCAAGACCGCAACTAGGACCGGGAGTGGGATAGCAAAAAAATAGAACACCCAAGTACGCAAACAAACTAGTAACAGCTTAAACATGAAACTACCAAAGTACACAAGAAAAAACAAAGTTTAGATCAGATAAAAATGTAATCTTGATGCAAAAAAACAGTGCAATCACCAACGGCAACTGCAACCGGGTCGCACATGATACAAGTACCTCCAAGCTCAGAAACACGCACACTCAGGATTGCACACATGTGTGTGATTTCACAATCCAGAAAAGATTTTGCTACAATCTAACATTGATCTTTCTTAACTAGATCTTGCATGGGATTCAGATCCAAGGGGGTGAGTAGGATCACAAAATCTTAAAATTTTACTATTTAAATTTAGATGTTGATAATCTTGCACAGAAGCACTTCTTAAATATTAAATGAGAGTTAATGACACATAATAACTGAATCACATAAATTGGATTTAAACAGGAAACTTTTTGTCGGTATTATGATGTTAAAATAAAAAAATAAATGGCTCTGCCGGACAATCTGAATCACTGAATGAAGAACTTAGGAACTCTGCCTAGATATTCAATAATGTAATGTATTAACGGTTTGTTTCTATAATTTCATTGGCATACAAAAATTTGGTTACACCCTTTAAAACTTAAAAACAAAAAACCAATACTTTGACACGGCAAAGGTATTATTTACGATGTAATGTGGATGATAAATCTGATCAAATTATGAGCAATACCAGTTGGGGAAGTACACGAGGCAATATTATGTCTTAGCATAGTACACATAAATCTTAGGATTGTACCTTCCTCTTGACTTCTTTTGAGATGATGATTGATCACCCTTTGCAAAATGTGCAAACAGCTCAGTCTGTTGTAAGAGATATTTCAAACGTCCCTTTCCTCTATTGTTCTGAAATATATTATAATTATATTAGACAGAATCATATCAGCTGATTGTTATAATACAAAACAAAACAAAACAAAAAAAAAGTACTTTAGAAGTGTAACCACAACTAAACTCACCATGTCAGCTTCAATAGCAGCATTTTGGACATCCAATATCTCCTGAATTTTCTGTTTCTTCAATTTTTGCATTTCTCTTAATCTTGCCTTCTCACGTTTGCTTATTTCAGGGCCTTCGTTATCTCCTCCCTGAAACCATACAACCAAAGTAACTCGTAAACAGTTCGTTTATCACTCTCACTATCACTCTCACACTTTGCCTCAAACATTTTCACCATTTTTCAACTCAAGTCAACAAAATTTCCACTTCAAATTCATCTCAAAATTTCAGCAGCAAAACATGCATAGTAGTGAAATCACACCAAAAAGTATAAATCCTATAGTATAAAAAAGCTAAGCAACAAAGTAATTGAAAAAATAATTCGTTTATTTTTACATCGGAAAGATAAACTGCTCCCTCCAGAAATTGATCTTTGGACCTCCCCCAACCCAATGTCCCTCAACTCTTACCACTTGAGTCATCCTACGGGGACGAATAAAAAATAATTCTTTAACACGCTATTTATACACACACACACACACACTCTCGCTTCAGTAAGCACACTTTCACCGAATTTTCAAATCAAGTCAACAAAATTTCAACCAAAAATTCATCATACAATCTCAATACCAAAAACAAGCATAATTTAACCATCAACAAAAAAAATATAAACCCTAGAAATATAAAGTAGCAAAGCAAAATATATACACAAAACTCAAAAGTAATCAAATAGTTCGACCTGTTCATCGTCGGCGGCGTCTTCTTCATCAGAACCCGGAGGATTATCACCAACAACTTCATCATCATCAGAACTAACAGCACGAGCTACAGCTTCCAACTCCTCTTCATCTTCTTCTTCGTTGATCTGATCATTCACCTGCTCTTCCTCCGATGAACTCGAAGAATTCGAGAGAGCTTCATCGGAAGAAGCTTGTGGTTTCGAAAGTTTCGCCATAGATGGTGAAATTCAATTTCAAGGGTTCGTGTTTGTGAATGATAGAGAAACGAAAGAGAGGTTGTAATAACTAATCTTTGAATTCACTATGGTTTATATTAGGAGTTTAATTACTTTCAACCTTCCACCGCGCGCCGGTCTAAAATTATTTTACACATGCATTCAATAATATGTTCACACATCATTTAATATAAATGTGATATGTTATGTGTTTTAAATATTACGTGGTTATATATTATTGAATGTACGTGTAAAATAATTTTATAATATTGTATATAAATTAATTAAATTTTATTAGATTTGGTAAAAATGGTTGGTGATTGCAATGTTTATAGCCGTCCAATTGAGAGATAAATGTACGGCTACGAAGTGGATGTGAAATTTTTTGTTTCCCGCCATGGGTGGGTTTGGAATTAGATTTTCCCACCTTTTTGTGGATTATAGGGCCCATTTTCAATGGACTTTTCTTACTTTAGGCCCAAGTCTTGAAGCCCGGTAATGTTGCCCAAACAAAATAATAGGAGACAAGTTGTTTTTTGTAATTGACAAAATAAACAATGGTACAAAATGGAGAGAGAGAGAGAGAAATAAACAAAAAGAATAATATGTTTTTGTAACACCAACTTAGTTGGTGGGCATATTGCAATATCAATATGTAAGACTTGGAGTTTGTATCTATAACTTTAATTCTATACTTCTTCATCTTAATGGTGAAATTTTGACTTTATGGTTGCTTGTAAAAAAGATAACATAGATTATACGAAAGTGTATAAAAATAAAGAAAATCAAATTAGAACTTTAGTTTAGTCACCCACATACATAGAGATATAATCATGTGCTTAATCGGTTGAATCATAAAGTAGTCTTGTATTTGGTCCAAAAAGTTGAAATTATTGAATACTTTGTTGGACTCGCGGTTGTGTTAAAGACTCAAAGTCCAAAGACCTTAATTGTTGAGTTTCATAATCTAATTAAAAGTCATTATTCCATGAGCTATAAAAATTATAAGTAACAAAGACATTAATAATGCACGGTAGTCTCCATAGAACAATACATGATATTGGGCATTTTTTGTTTTGTGTGGTGTTTGGGTGATTAAATTTATAAAGAATTCGGGACTATGTGTTAAATTTATTAAAATTATAGTGTAGAAACAAGATGAATGTATACTGCTGCAAGTCGAACAAGATTTTTTATTTTCCCTGCATAACACACATCATTTAATGAGGAAAAAACTCTCATATTGGGATGATCATCTCTTCTAATAAAATTTGTACTTATTTTTATATGATGCATAAGTTCATTTTGCAATCAATTAGTCTGAAATGCATTCATAAGTAACTCGTCGTCAATATTTTAAAATCCATATAAAAAATTGAACCGGTGTGATCTTTAGTTCATAGTTCAACCAAATATTAAATAAAAAATATATAATAAAACAAAAAATATACTTATATCAACACCAAATTCACATCCATAAAAAAAATACCAAACTCACATTTTAATTAAAAAAAATTCTATTATACCTAACTCACATTTTAAAAGTATGATGCAAACCTATTTCACTAACACTAAATATAAAAACCAAAGCTATGCAATTGCAAATAAATATATTTGATATGATTAGGTAACTTTTTGGAAGAAAAAATTATGTGACTTTAGTATATTTTAAAGTATTTTTTTTAAATAAATTGATGAAAGAGAAATAATAGTTAAGAAAAGAGAAAAAAAATAATATAAAAGAGAGATATAAAGAAAAACTCATATGAATTTTCTCTTAAAGTCGCTCAATCTCAAATTGTCTCTCTCTCATCTATATTATCTTTTTCAAATTAATGCTTCATCTATTCTTCTTCTTCAAGCTCAATGTTTATATTATTTTTTTCTTATTCCTCTCTCTCTCTCTCGGTCTCTCTGGTCTCTGGTGGGGGTTTTTATGAGGTCTTGTTTAGTTGTTTTATTTAGCTTATTTGATTCTTTTTTTTTGTCCTTCTGCTTTCATATTAGTTCGTTCACATTTGTGTGGTAGAATTGTCGTATTTTGTTGTTTTCTTTGTGTTACTCTATTTGTTTTATCTTTTATGTTCCTTTATTTGTATTCTTTGTTATAGGAATTACCTTTAATAATAATAATAATAATTTTATTTCAAAAAAAAAGTTAAATTATTTTGGTAAAAAAAAATTCTCAAGTGTTACAGATTCAAATGTCTAAAGAACGATCTGGTGTCAAAATTTGTTTTTTGTGATGAAAAGTTCCTCAAAATGTTATTGTAATACTACGGTAAATTAGCCCATGGGCAAGGTGGCATGAGGCTAAACCCTTATGGGGTAAACTTATGGTATGTTTGGTTTGAAAGAGAAGTTGCGAAGAGAGAAATGGTAAGAGAGAATGTGAGAAGAGATAAAGAGGTGAGAAATAAGGTAGATTTGAGGATTGATTGGTTTAAGAGAAAAAAATGAGAGAAATAGGGAAGAGAGAAGTGTTGATTGTTTTTGAAAATACAATAATGTCAATATGTTAAAAATTCTTTTCAATAAAAGAGAAGGGTGGGCAATAATGGAGAATCTATAAATATTATTTGTCTTATATGTTTTCTTCTCATCATTGAGTAGAAATAAAAAAGTGCATGGACTCACATGTTTTTATCTCTCTTTCCTATTTCACCTCAACACTAATCAGGAGAAATGAGTCATTTCTCTTCAATTCTCTCTCACTAATTTCTCTTTTCACAAAATCACCCTAACCAAATTAAACACACTTCTTCAAGAAGCCTGTATTGACCTGTCTGCATCTAGTTTTGTGTTGCCGCCATTTATCACAGTTCATTAAAGAGTATAATGATGTTTATGTTGTTTTGTATTGTTTTTGTCAACAAGGATGGATACAGTATGTCCAAATTTTCTGTTTTCCACTAAATATATTAGTTTGACAGAAGAACAAGTAAAATGTATCAGGTGCTTATGTGACCGCCAAATTTTTAATACATTATTAAAAACGACTTTATTTAACAAGCAATTGATACACGCTTCAAATCAAATCATCAAACAAGCATATTCATGCAAGGGTCGAATTCCTTATCCAAATTCAATCATACACGCCATAAGAAATAATAACAAAACACTTCACCAATCAAAAGCTTCTTTTTTTTTAAAAATATAACTATTTGTTTTCCATAAAAAGTAGGCGAATAATTCGTAATCAATCATATAAAAAAAATGTCAAAAGGAACATACTCTCTCCGTCCCAAAGTTATTGTCCTTTTAGCGTTTTAGTTTTATTTTAAAACTATTGTCCTTTTCAGAAACTAATGTTTTTTTTTGTCAAGTAGCCTAACGGCTAGAAAATTTATCCATAATGTGGATAAGTGGGATGACAAGGGTTCGAACCCTGGTCTCCTGCATATAAAATGTAATGTCCTACCAACTGAGCTAAGCTTAATGTTAAATTAATGTTAATTTATCATTTGTTCTCTTACAAAAGTTAAAATATTAATTAAAATATTTTTTCTTTCTTAATAAAGTAGGGGTAAAAGAGACTTAGCTTATTAATTTTTATTATTTCTTAACTTACGTGCATAACTCTAAAAAGACAACTGTTTTTGAATGGAGGAAATAACACATAATTGCAACAACATATATGTAAGACTAGTTAAGCACATCATAAACATCGTCAAAGCAACTCACCAAAACAAGGATAGCAAACACATTCATAATTTAACAACACATATAATGTATGAGGTGCAAATCCCATATTCTAAATGCATGTGGTACCAAAGTGGAAGTCAAAGATATTTCAGTGAATATTTCTCAACGGCAAATTTTGAAATACCGAAATAATTGTGTAGGACTATCCATAATAGTAAATTTTGGAATACCGAATTAATTGTATAAGACAATCTACAATGGCAATAATCAACAACGAGACTTGACTCATAAATTAAATGAGTGCATGGTCATATTACTCAAAACAATCAAATGCTCAAAACAACAACAAAAAAACGATAAATTATGGAATACCCAATTAATTGTAACGGGCTATTCACCATGGGCGGAGCCACCATAAGGGTTGGTGGGGCTAGTGTCTGGGCCCCGCCCTAATTTTTTGATATTTTAGGGGTTAATTTAAGGTAAAATTGATAATTTTAGTGATTAATTTAGGGTAAACTTGAGATTTTCTGTTCAAAACTGAAAATTTTCTTTGCAAAATTAAAACTTTTGTTTAAATTTAAGATTTCGTCCGGACTTTATTGTGTTTCTGGTTCCGCCACTACTATTCACAATGGCAAATACAAAAACACAAATTTAAAGTATAGTCAACAAGCACACACACTTTTATAACAACCAAGTCAGAATAAGCACATGCACGTATTTAGGAAATTATTTTACAAATTTGTTTTCATGCCAATTAATAATTATAACATTATACATACTGATCAAAAGAAATTAAATTCTTATTTTTTTTAGTTCTTCTAAATAACAAAGATTCTACTACTATTTCACTCATAAGTCATAACACAGTCCCTATATAGTTGACTGTATAGGAGAAAACGTCCTTGCCTTAGACACTTTCCTCCCAAGCACAACTCTAGACACTGCACCATTTTCACAGTCTGCCATGCACTCATGATTTCAGACACTCTAGCTATCATTTCAATGATCCGACCGTTGAAAACTAAGAAACATATGTTATGAACATGTTGTCAAAAAATTAGCACGATCCGACCGTTAACGAAAATGTAGTCGTAAATCTATGGTGACAGGCTGACAGCTTAATGAAAAACAAAAAATGGCTTATGATTTGAAAAAGAATAAAAGAGAAGAGCATGTTTAAAAAAACTTACATGAAATTAGACAAAATGAGAGATATTAGAGAGAGGGGGAGTCAACAATTTTTTTAATCGATCAAGTGACAGAATGGAAGCTAAGGCATTCCTTGGATTATTAAGCATGCCTCTATATTTTAGTTGTTTTTAATTTTACTCGTTTGAGTACATTTCAACTGCACAATTACTTCTATCATATTTCTTTTGAAAAAGAGAGTTAAACATTTAAAGAAAAGAAGTATGGAAAAATAAATATTGGAATTTTAAAGAAAAAAGAAAGGAAAATTGGACCGCCGATTCTCTGATTATTTTGGTTTTGACCGGTTCATATGATTTTTCATTTGGTTTTGTGACAAGTGGTTTAACATAGTTGTCTGAACCGGTGATTGATTAGATTCCCGATCCAACTGTTTTGGTTGTAAAAAACAAAACATTGTCAGTTGTCTAAATGTTAGTATATACTATAAATCTATAACTACTCCCTCCGTCCCTAAATGTAGGAGAAAAAACTCTCTTTTCTTTGTCCCAAAATGTAAGCAAAAAACACCTTTTTAAATGTGTTGTGACAAAAGTACCCTTCTGTCTATGACTAATGATTTACTGCTACTATGTTTTTTTCCAATGAAAGTGTTTAGCTTCCATGTCACGTGAAATCCTTTCATATTCCCATTGGGTCCAGAACTAATGTGTAGGCCTAACGTCAATAAATACTGAACCTTCATTTCTTTTCCGTACTCAACCTTTCATGTTCCAATTTGCTTTTTGTTACCCGCCTTTGTTATTTTCGTTCTCTATAACTCCCAACCTTCTCTATGGCAACATCTCAACCATTATTTGATGGTCCTTCATTTGATTTAGGAATTGAACCAAGAAGTGGAGAAGAGAGATTCATCAATTGAGATTGAAATTGAGTCAAACCAGATGAATGAGAACCTTGGTGTTCACTTGAAAATTGTTGAACCATATTTGAATGAGAATGAGAACCATGGTGTTCACTTGGAAAATGTTGAGCCATATTTTAATGACAACCATGGTGTTCACTTGGAAGTTATTGAACCATATGATAGAAGATTTTTGGATTTAAATAGAAATGTTCTTGATTTGAATAAGTTTCCAGATGAAGGATTGGAGTTTGGATTTGAAAATGAAGAAATGAACAAAGAGTTTCATAATATGCTCAAGATTTATTTAGATTCATTTTATTAGATGTATGTGGGAGTAGTAATATTTTTAGTTGGCGGCAGATTTTTGAAATGGGAATGGTAATATTTTTAATTGGCTGCAGATTTTTAGAATGAAAATGGTTTGGGAACCTTGCATTATTATGCAGATTTTGTTGTTTGTATTGATGTCATTTTGATGTACTATCTCTTATGAACTTTGAAAATGCTTTCATTTCTTTTCTAATTAAATTAATCATGCGTGTGTTTTGTTTTTTATTAGTGGCTATGATTCAATTCTATAATTTTGTTTGTTTGTTTGATATAATTCCATGTTAAGACCTTTCAAAAAAAAATAAATCATACTAGATATTCAAGTCTAATTAAAGATCATTTGATTAATTGACAACATCAATTAAAGACAACAAGTCCATATTCATCACAATATTCAATTGAGCTTACAAAAGTGAACAACTAAAACAAATCCATCACAAATGACCTTTAGAAAGCTTCCATGTCCTCAAGTCCAAAATTCCACCAACACAAACTACCTTTAAAAGTTCCACCGAGCAAAGATCCAAAGCACCTAATTAAGAAAAAAAGTCCGTAAAAAATTACCACAGTTCAATCCATCACAATGCATAAAGTATAAAATTATAGTTGAATAATATTGAGCTCATCATACCTCAACGAACATTGTGAACGTATTCGAAAGTTGTTTGGATTAATTCCCCATCACATTGTAGTTGAATAGGTAGCTTATCACCATTAAGAATTGCATCTTTGTTCATGTGGGGAACTTTATAATTGTTAGATCCTTTGGCCTTCATTATCTCGATCATAGTTGCTTGAAGTGTGAGAAATTTTTTGTTGGAATCTTTAGTAGAAAAATCATCAAAAGCTTTTTGCACAATCTGGATAAGCTCATCAACATTTTTAGCCACTTCCATTTGTTGCAATGATTGAATAGCATTAAAAAACCCTAAATCTAAAACATTTAAATCTGGAGAATTAGGCGGTTGACACATTAAACGAATGTCAAACCCACCTTCAGAAGCCGCATCACAAAATTCTTTGTCATCTATAGGTACATGACACGGTGCATTATCTTGTTGTATATAAATTGTTTCCCTTGCATATTCACGCGGCCATTTTTCTTTGATGGCCGGTAAAACCTTGTTTATGAGAAAATTCCGACTCACCTCTTTAGTTATAGAAGTAATTGGTTTGGTTACAAGTGTGCCTGATGGTCTATTGATGCTTGACCGTATTGCAGGAACTTCTTGAACTAAAGGAAACATGCCAACTTTTCCTGAAAATATCTCATTATTATAATCATCACTTCTAGGTCTTGCAACGGCAACTAAAAACATGACCTTCTCAATGTAGTTTTTGTTTTTGCATGTACGATGCGGGTCTTCCTCATCTGGCAAAAGGTAATATTTTTTGGTTTTTTGGGTCATGTAAAATCATTTTTCATCTATATGCACAACATTATACATTGACTTAAACATTGGATTATGAGGAATGCTACTCTCCTCAAGCATGGACAAACAAAATCTTAGACGGTCTTTCATATTATCTTCCTTTAAATGTGGCTTTAACCCACTTGTATGTTGACGCAAAATCCCTTCTTTTTTAAAATCCAATAATCTATTCTTGTTAACACCTAAGGCACGTCCTAAAGCTCTATAAGTGCTACGCTTATTTAATTCAACTTCACGCACTTTATTGATATCTAAATCAATTCTTTTGCGACCACAATTTTTTGTTCTTTTATGTGAAGCATCATTTGTTTCACGTGTTTGCTTCCAAATCCGATAAATGACATGACTAGAGACCGAATAAGATAAAGCCAACTTTTCAACAGTTCCACGTTTAAGCTTACCATTATGACTATCAATTTTCAACATTTGAGAAATGGCCTCTCGTTGACTATTGTTCAAAAACAAACGTTTTTTCTGAGATGATTCTGCCTCATGTGAACCAAAAATTTCCACTGCATAATTTAAAAATTAAAGAAATGAAAAATAAGTTTGTTAACTTATCACCTTAACACAACTAATACTCACTGATAGTACAAAATTAATTAAATGAAAAGAGGAATAGAACTTAGAACACATGAGGCACATGACAATAAAAAATTACAGCCTTATTAAAGAATTCATAAAGTTGCAAAGGGATAATGACTAAAGCAAATTAAGTGTACAAGCAGTACAAGCAACTTTATATGAACAAAAGACACTACAAGAACAAGTTACAGTATTGCAATACCTATACGAGAGTCAATCTCCTCCTCATGTTGTGCTTCTAAAATTGTAGTACTTTCATCATCTGATAGTATCTCATGGTATTCCTCATTCCTTCCTTCATCATTTAGTGTATCTTCACCTTCCTCATCACAATCTGTAAGAACATGATATGTTGTGTTGCATTCTATCATTAGTACTGTACTGTCAAAAACTTCAGAATCATTGCAAGGGATGTTTAAATCAATATCTAAAGGCAAGTTTAAATCAACATCTAGAGGCATGTTTAAATCAATATTCATAGGCATGTTTGATAAAGTTACATGAGATGCTTAAGAGCCAGCTCTAATGACAATTTATAGAATCTTTAAACCATCCTTAAATTTTAAACTTGATCAGTATTTTTAGTTCAAAATTTTAGATCCAAAATTTACTTAGGGTCTGTTTGGCAAAAACAGCGGATAGCTGATAAGCTAGCTTATAGCTGATAGCTTATAGCTTATAGCTGATAACTGATGACTGATAGCTTATAGCGGATAGCTGATGACTTTTAGCTGATAAGCTAATTAAAGTGTTTGGTAAAATTAGCGGTTCAACTAGCTGATAACTGTAAAATTACAAAAAAGGACATTCTTAAACTTATTAATGTAATATATCTTTTATAAAAGATTGACTCCAAAAATTATTTTTACAAAAACCGGTTACAAGTTAATCGAATATGATTTTTTTTTATACCAAAATGTAGGTTATTTTTATTTCGTATAGAATTCATACGATGTATTGATTAAAAATTCTATATATAACATTATTAGTATCAAGATGCCATGTACTGATTAAATACATTACCTATTTTTTTGAGATGGAAGGCATAGATACGAGTCACCATATTTTAAGATACTTAAAATTGAACATAATAATAAAATAATAATCTTACATTAAACACAATTAAAGATAATTTTAAATACTAATTTTAAATAAGTCTTAACTAGTAATCTTATTGTCAACAACGGAAAAAAAAACTACTGATCTTAAATAAGTCTTAACTAGTAATCCAAAATAATAATCAAAATAAGTCTATTGCATAGCATTCCAAATTAAAGAAGCAATATTGTTACGAATTTCCTTTGTCTTTGTTGATCTCCCTGATCTCTCTTCTTGTGTGTCACTATCTTGATTACCAACAACAATATCTGCCAGTTCATCATGAGGTATGTAATTTGGATGTCGCTCAAGGACAGTAAACATTGGGTCATCTTGTGAGTTGATGCGAATATAGTTGTGCAATGCAAATGCAGCTATTATAACATCAATTTGGGTCTTCACGCTAAATTGTGGCATTTTATTAAGTATCTTCCATCTTTTTTTCAACACTCCAAATGATCTTTCTATACAACTTCTAAGAGATGAATGCTTACGGTTAAAGGCTTCTTGAGCATTAGTTGGAGCCTCATGTTCAAATTGCGATTGATGATACCTTATCCTAGGATAAGGCACCAAATATCCTTCTTTATCAGGATATCCTTTGTCAACTAAATAATATCTACCTGTAAAAAAGAACAAAAGATTTTTTTTTATAAAACAAAGATCCTCCAAAAAGGAAAAAATAATAACTTCAAGGAATGCATATCGAAATTATTTTTATCAATTAGAGCCATAATAATACCTTCCGGTGGCTTTGGAAAGTTTAATGCTGGTGTATTGATTGCATGAAGAAAAACACGTGTGTCATGCGCTGATCCCTCCCATCCAACTGATATAAATGTGAAACACATATCAAAATCACAACTGGCCATGACATTGAAAGTGGGGATTCCTTTTCTACCTCTATAACGCATCTGATCAGCCTCAGGAATACATGCAGCTATATGGGTACCATCGATACATCCGATACAATCCTGTTAAAAAATAGTTAAAGGTGTGTTCATCATGATAAGAAATAAGAGATATATCTATATATAGTTATATATAGTTATACATTTACCTTGAAATAAGGCATATACCGCTTATCATTAGCAATATGAGGTGGTATAAATTGAAAAGTTGGATCCTTTGGTCTTATGATATCACGTGCTAGGCCTTTGTAGCCCCTACTTCTACCACTTATTGCTTCCAAAACCTCATGAAATGCTCTACTAATGGTCTCTCCAGAATGTTGAAACCGCTCTCTAACATCCCTATTAGAAGCACCCATAGCAAGTGTATACACAAATATGCCCACTTTCTCTACCACTGTCATTTTCTTACTTGGTTGTAATCCATATTTTGATTGTAAATCTTCACACAACTGTATAAATAAAGTTGGTTCCATTCTAAAAGCATTCATACATCGAACAGGGTGTCCATTCAATACTTCATTCATCCAATCTTGTCCTTTTTGAAGTGAAGTCATACATGGTTCTTTATAAATATATTTATAATAATATGTAGCAATTGCACCTATTGCACCTGATCTTATATTCCAATAAAGTGCATACTTTCTTCTCTTGTTTTCTCTTTCAGCAATATCCATCATGTATCTACCAATAAAGAAATATACTAATTATTCATAAACAAATTAAGCACAAACAATTCAACACTAACATTAATAAATTTGATTCATTCACAATATCAGAGACAATTCAACATTAACATCAACTAATTTCAGCACTAACATTAGAGGTACAAGGCTTACAAAATTAGCACAAACATCAATTAAGCACAAACAATTCAGCACTAACATCAATTAAGCACAAACAATTTAACACTAACATCAACTAATTTCAAGTCAAAATAAGAGGGACAAACCCTTCAAACTAATGTCATCATTCACAAAATTAAAAATAATTTCGACTCAAAAACATAGGCACAAGCCTTGCAAACTAAATATTCATTTCTCTTTGGAATGCATATATGTTAACCATGATTTTCTAGACTCGTCATCCTGCATGTTTAGAAAAATCTCTCGCCTTGATTCATTCTCAATCAAAGAAGCTGCATAGCACCATAATTCACTACCCTTTTCCAAAACACCTTCCGTAACCATCCGATTTATAACAGTCATTGCTGTAGCAATGGTAGAACTACCATTAACTTGTTTACTTGCATTGCCATCAGACTGCATCATTTCCAATGCCTTATGAGATTGAGATATTAAGGTTTCTATTTGACCATCTAATTTTGCAGCACCCCCGGTTTGTTTTCTTCTTTGTTTTCCTTTAATAGGTTTGTTAGTCATGTTTTGTGCAGCTCTTTTTGTGCCTCCACCTTGAGCAGTTACTTGTGTGCCTCCGATACCTTGGCTAGGTACTTGGTTAGGCACTTGTGTACCTCCGATACCTTGGCTAGGTACTTGGGTAGCTTCAAGACCTTGGTTAGACACTTGAGTACCACCCACCTCATTCATAAAATTAGGCCAAAAAGTATTTTCTTCTTGTAAAAGCTCGTCCAGTTCAGGAACATGTCGTTGGTATTCTGCATAAACATGTTCTGCATCACTCTCATAATGATGATTATCTTCCCCGCCACTTTCTTTATCCTCTTCCTCAATATTAACATGTTCCACATGTCGAACAGCATCAGAGTTCATAGAGGGGGTAACCGTCTCATCCCCACAAGCATAATTATCATCAAACAGTTGATTCCAAAATTCCTCTAGTGAAGGATCGATTGATTTATTACGAAATTTCTTAGCCTCAGGTTTCTCCTACAAACAAATAAAATTTAACCATTAACTTTGATATCCTATAATAAATTATTTTCAGTGTAAATTAACTAAAAGTATTGATTAAACATACTAACCTTAATTTTTCTATCCCACCACTCATTTGAGCAACTAAGTTTTCCTGTAACAGGATCCCATCCTAAGCCAGTTTCACCAAACTTTAAAAACCTCCAAATGCGCCAATCTTTCTTCATCGTATCAAACTTATTCTTTAAAGTTTTTGAATGACATTTTCGCTTTATGGCATCTTCAAACTCTTGGTTCATCTCTTTCCATTTAAAGGATACGCGTCCATTCTTTCTAATGAACTTGATACAAAGCTCACAAAATATCTTTTCATACTCAGGATCATCTGACCATTTAAAATTGATTCCTTCTATTTTATCCTTACTTGAAGCCATCTTATGACAGTGTACAATATTGAATATCAGTGCTTTTGAATCATATAAATTAAAAAGAATGCATGGCATACAAGCATGTCAAAGACATAAGTTTTCTTTTAAACCAGCAAACAATTTATTTAAATACATTGTACTCCGATCACAATACGAAACCGGAGAGGGCAAAGAAGTACACGACATGAGATTGATAACCAGAGGAATTTTTTGATCTGTTTTTAACTATTTTGGTTCAAATTTTTGGTTAGAACTTAAAAGTTATTTATTCTTCCAAATGCACCAATTCTTTATTGGGTCACGTTCTATAGATCAATAACCAAAACTTTAATATTGACAAGAAAGCTAATTTTGAACTTCCTTATTGTACTTTTTGTATCGACATAATTTCTTAAAGGTCTTTTTCGTTAATATCCTTACTTTCTTGTTTGTTAAAGCAGAACAGAGCAACATGGTAAACAATGATAAACCAATTTTTATCTATTTTTCATTAACAAACAATAAATTGGGGTTTAGGGTTTTCTATTTATTTATTGATTTATGAATGAAAAAAATCATTTGCACAACAAATTCAAAAATAGAAGCACAACACTCAATCCTACAAACATTCAAACAACAAGTTATGTATAGAAGCAAACAAAAAATAAAAAGAGTTGAAGAGATGAAAGAAAACCTGGAAACGAAAAGGAACAAGTTTGGCGGTGGTCGCTGGTTGCCGGAGTATGAGTGGTGGATGACACTGAGCAATGGTGAAAAACGGAGAGGTTCGGAGCCAAGGGAAGAGGACGATGGTGGAAGTGGAATAGCGCATACGTTGCCTTTCTTTCCCTCTGTTTTATTTTTAAAGAAAAAATGTGATCTTTCATATTCTTGGCAAGGGTAAAGTTGGGTTTTAATTAAAATAGTAAGGGTAAAAGTGGAAAAAAAAATGATAAGCTATAAGCTATAAGCTAAAACGCTATATGAAATAGCGTCTGGAAAATAAGCTAAAAGCTAGTAAAATAAGCTATAAGCTCATGTCAAAAACGTTCTGCCAAACAGAGCTTATTTTTTACAAACGAGCTTATAAGCTATAAGCTAAAAGCTATAAGCTCATTTTTGAGCTTGCCAAACAGACCCTTAGGCGGTACTATTACTCCAAAATTTTAGCTCCAAAATTTTAGTTCATCAAATGGCAAATACTATTAGTACTTTTGATCTTTCATATTCCTTCACTTGGAGTTGAAGAGTTAATTTGATATAGTAAAATTCAATCTTTAATTGTTGTCACTTGTCATCATAGTAGTAGGTTGTAGTAACTACTAGCACGCAAGCTGTTTATGTCACCGAAAAGAAAAAAGTAAGCTGCACTTTTCAATATCACTTGTAATGATTATACTAGAATTTTAGGACCATGGGTAATTTAAGGTAAAATTTAGAGTTTCTTAATAAGCGTGTTTTTTTTTTCTCCTACATTTCGGGACAGAGAGAGTACAATACAATTCAAGGCTAACTCCTCCAATTGTTCAAAAAAAAAAAAAAGGCTAACTCCTCCAATTCCAAACCCATGACATTGTCCTTTTACATCGATGTTTATCATTCTAAACCTTGACTTACATGCTTTGATATAATCAATCATAAAAGGTGTCTTTAGGTGTTTACTCGGTGTATGTATATGTGTGATGGTGTGGTGATTGCTTTTAAGAGTGGTGTTTTAGTCACGCTCTTGCATAAATGTTTAGCTTGGTTTTGTTGGAATGGTTTAAAAGTGTAGGATTGGCCTCACTGTTTTGCTATTGGGGTATTTTGGCGTTTTTGTCGGTTTGTTTTGTTTTGGTTGTTGGTATTGTGATGGAGTGGAGGTGGTGGTAGTGGTTAGAGGTAGGGCTGTGCAGATCTAAATGAACCGACCGAAAACCGAGATACCCGCACATAAAATCATCCAATCGGGTGGGTTGAATCGGGTCACGGGTTTGCGGGTCGTTTAAATTGAGTTCATACGGATATTGTAGGGCGGGTTCGGTTCTCAAAATATGTTTTCGTCAGAGACCGAATCCGACCGAACATGAGTATATAGTTATATGAATATTGAAATTTAAACTCTGAATTGACATGTTAGAACCTAAAAGCTGCAGAATAACTCTAAATTGGACACACATGCCAGTGACTATGACATGTGCCTGCTTCTAATCTTTGGAAAATCTTAATAAAATAAACTTTTGAAAAAATATACCACTACTTTTACAGTAATAGATGTAATATAATAATAGTAATGAGTGGAATTATATAATAATAGTATAACTCATTATATATGTAGGGGGCGGGGGTTCGAACCTCGGTCATCCCAATTCTCCACTTTATAAGTGGAATTTCTAGCCGCTAGGTTATTTGACAAAAAAAAAATAATAATAATAGTAATGAGTAATAAATAAAAGAGAATACTAGTACTGTATAGACTATAGAGGTACCCTTTTATTTTCTCTTCTTCCTAATCCAATCTCACTTTTCATTGTAAAATACAACAACACTTTTTCATGTTTTGTTTTTATTTGGAAAATGATAAACATTGCCCCAAGGGCAATGGATAAGAAAATAAAAATAGTAAATATTCTCTTGAAACTTGTGTTTTTTACTTTTCTAAAATAATAAACACAATTCCCAATGTAACTTTTACCTTTTTTGGTAAGCTTAACTAGTGCCCCAAGGGCACTAGTTAGCAAGACCCTTTGTTTTTAGAGTTTTTCCATGGTTGGTGGTTGACCATTTATTAGTTTTCCTTTCATCAGCATGTTATTTTTTAGCTTCTTTGTTCCATGCTTTTTTCCTTCCTGTTCTATTAGATTTAACAACAACAACAAAAGCTAATCACTTGAATGGTGTGGTGACGGTGTCACCTTCTATAACAAGGTGCGTCGCCTTTAACAAGCTGTTCTTCCTTGTTCTTCTCTCTACTGCTCTCAATTCTACCCGTGCTCACCCGCCCGTGAACCCGCAGTCCGAAACAAACCGCACCCGAAGAACCCGCAACATCCTATGGTCGAAAATGGGCCTCAAGTTCTGTCATCGGTTGTTCTTCGGTTTTGGCTTTTTCGGCCCGAACCCGCCCATTGCACAGCCCTAGTTAGAGGTGATGTGGGGGGTTTTGTGGTGGTGAGGTGTTGATGTGGTGTGAGGATTTGGATTTGAAGTTGTCGGTGTGTGGTAGTTGTCGTGTGTGATTAATTTTCCATGATATTTAACTCTCTGACCGCTTTCAAATCTGTTGAGATTTGTAGGATTCATTTTGAGTCTCTGAGGTTTCCAAATCTGGTGAGATTTGCAGGTGTTTTGTATCTGGTTGATCTCTACCGCGTTGTTGTGGGTCGCAGTTTGTTGAGGTCTGTGTGGTTTTTGATTGTCGACGTTTTCTTTTGGCACGAGCAGAGTTGCAGAGCACGGTAGGATGTTAGGACCTAATTGCAAGGTATGAGACTTGATTTCCACATTGGAAGTATGGGATTTCAATGTGAAAGGTATAAGACTTTGGACTCTTCACCTACAATGATTAGGTTTTGTGGTAGGATTCAAAGTATGAGACTTGAGTCCCACGTTAAAATTATGGGGTTCTATTGTGGGGTTAAATCCAACTACATGAGTTAGTTTTTCCGATGTGATTCTTCAGAAGTTTTTATCAATTAGTTTCAGAGACAAACTCTATGTGTCTCAACTAGAAATGTGTGGTATGGGTGGTATGACGGGGTTTGGTTATTTGAGATATTGATGAAGTAGGGGTATGACTTTGGTGTTGTTATTGATCTTTGTATGTTATCTTTCTTTTGTACTATTCCTCGCCATATGTATGTCTTATACTTATGGTTGAATATTATAATATATAATATATTTGTTGTTAAAAACAAAAATCATACAACTATAGAATTTGAACCAGTAAATCTCTACATACTTTGATACAAACAGTTATAAGACTAAATTATTTCTCCTTAATAAAACAGTAGAAATTGATTGCTCACATTCTCTTGTAGTATATTTAAACATTATTCAACCACATGAAAAGATCTTGTTCTTCAAGAGGGGTTTCAATATTTTTGAAATAAAATGCCCCATCAACAGTGACTTGACATTACACGCAGACACATGAAAACAATGACTTCTTCAAGGTAGTAAATGTGAAACTTCTCCAACATCTTGGTGATACATTGAGGTTAAATATTTTGTATTTGATCAAACTTCTCCAACATCTTGATATTATTGTATTGTGTGATTTTTTTTTTGGTGAACCGTATTGTGTGATTTTCTATCTCAACATAGTATTTCTTTTTTTTGTTGAACAAAGTTTTATTGTGTGTTGGTTTGACTTAAATTGATAAATAATTGACATTAACTTCAATCTTACGAATATGTACATTGGATTATTTTCTTTCTAATAATATAATCTTTCAAAACATAAAATATAGTCTTAAATAATGATTAGTACCAAAAAAAAAAAAAATGTTTAAGTTAACGTAAGTTCACATTTTTTTGATATAAATTTATGTAAATTTTTCTATTTTAAATAAGTCCATACCGTTACATTTTCTTTTTAAATTAGTCTCTAAAGTCAAAATCTGCAGAAAAATTCGAAGCAAAATTTATATGAAAACTGCAGAGTTTTCTGCGGAATTTGACTTTAAAGACTAATTAAAAAAAATTTATAATTACAAGAAATTATTTAAAAAAAAAAACTTACAAAAATTTATATCAAAACAGCGTAAATTTACGAAGATCTGAACATTATTTAAGTTTAAAACATAAAACTTGCTAAAATTAAAATAAAATTAAAATTTAAAAGATAAACAAGAGAACACACCTATATATAACAAACAACAAAAAATCGTTTACGCCACGAAAACAAACAACAAAACAAATCTCAACGACGTCGTTATCACGCTAGTTCTTTCCTTTTTTGTTGTTCTTATTGTTGTTAATCTTCTTATAATCTCTCTAAAATCCAAACCCAAATTATTTTATGACTCTTTGACTTCCCCTTTAACCCAACCCTTCTCACCGGAAAAACCCTTCACCGGAAAACAAACATTCTCTTTCGCCGGTGTTTTTTTGTACATATATTAAACATTATTCAATTTTCCCCTAATTGTTACTTAATTCTTAATTAGGTATTTATTTATTTGTTTGAATTGTACCATTAACGTTTTCTTCACGCAAATTAATTGGTATCTATTTTATATTCTAATTATTATTCTAATTGTTTTTGTGCATTTCAATTGTAGAGTATTATAGTAATGGGGAAAATTTGGTGGTGTTTGATATTGGTTACATGGTTATGCTTTTTCCCCTTTTCAGATTCTAGAGGTAAGAAAGATTCTAACTTTTGCATTATTATTTTTCTATGGTTTTATAATATTGAATTGTTCTATTCTATGATATTTCAATTAATTGGATTTAATTGCATGTTCGGTATCACAGTGGAAGGACCAGAATCATGGTTACCTATGGTGGTTTTGCAGAAGCTACAAGTTCTAGCTTATGCAAAATTACCGTGAATCACCGTGATTCTGACACCTTTACTGTGATACCAAACATTTTTGTTTGGTTGGTGGGATGGAACTTCTATTGAGTGTGGTAAAATAAGGCATAGGGTTTGAGGATCAAGAATCCCTTTTGAAAGAGTTTGAAAAGGAAATAAAGTCATCATGGGTAGAAGAGTATTTTGCTTATAGGTGGTCAAGCATTGATTTACTTGTCAAATTTGTTGGATGATTATTGTTGGGTAGTAGACTCAGTGCGTCGATCGCAGATTGTGGAACATAGTGGTTTGTTCAAATTTTGACATGCTACAATGCTATAGCCGCTGTTTCGCAACACTTTTTGCTAATTATGCGTGTCACAGAGTAGTGTAGTAGCGATTTGTTCAAATTATGTCTACGCTATTGCTCTATTGTGCTGCATTGTTGCTAAAGTCGCTATTTGACAACAATGTGTAAACTTATGTTATGCATCATATAGTCTTATATGTTTTTAGTAGAATTCTTCTTCCTTTGTACTTGGGCTCAAAATCCATGGGCAGTGGGCAATGCGTTTAACTGTGCACGATTCAATAGCAGAATACCTAATTTAAAATTTAAGGATCATATTGTGGGTCATTCAGCTTTGAAGTATGTCCTTTTATTTGTATTTGTTTGGGCAATGCATGATTGATACATGCTACAAGAACTCCATAGATGAGATATTTCTTTTTATGCTTTTTAAGAAGTCGTTAACGATGCAATTATGCAGATATATCTATTGTATAGATATAGATGAAAAAAATGTTAACTTGTGTGATATGAAGAAATTATATTTGGAACCATAGGCTTTTACTCTTGTGGGCCTTTTACATTTGCATACTGATGATACATTTTACATCTGCAGAGCTCAAGGATAGGCAAACGAGTCATCTTGCCCAGTACAATCATACACTTGCTACAATATTGGTGGAATATGCTTCTGCGGTGAGTTCTTTTGGAATTAATTAATGAGTTGTATATGTTCAACCTTTAAGTAGTACATTAAGGATTATAATGAAACTCTCAAGTTTCAATTTGGCATTCTTTAAGTAGGTTTCAAATACGTCTCTTCAAATCATAAATTTGTTATTTTACCGATAAAGGAAATCAATGTCTTCAATTATGCTTATGCACAACTTAAATAATTTAACAATCGAGGGAGTCCTTCTCACATGCCAATCCTGATGGAGAGTTTCCCCATCCTGACCAGCCCATAGCCAAACTATCAAATATTACTTTTTATCAGAATGTCATAGACTTTAGAGTTTTAGTGATTTTGCTTGCATGATGTAGTGAATCTAAAGTTTGCATTTGGTTAAACTCCATTAGTCCTTTTTTGTCAAGGCAAACCATGTGGTAATTCTGTATGAGTTATATACAAGGACTGAAGCAGGTTTGATTCTTGCAGGTATACTTGTCAGATTTGACTCAGCTTTTTACGTGGACGTGCTCTAGATGTGGGGACTTGACCAAGGTGCTGAGAATGTGAACATTAATTTAACTTTTACTTGTTCACTCAAGTTGTGAGTGAGCTTCAAATCATTAACATTCCAGTATTCTAATAAGTTGGCTTATCTTTTAAAATAGTTGGTCTAAAGATATTTTAAATGTAAACAGGGATTTGAAATTATTGAGTTGGTTGTTGATGTCGAGCATTGCTTACAGGTTGGTGAACTCCCAATCACAGATCAACGATCCTTTAAACTATAGAAATAATTAATTCTCTTTATTTTCTTTTTCTACTTATTAATTACATCTATTCTATTAATGTAACATTTTCTTTTATGTAATTATCACATCCTATTCTAGGCATTTGTTGGAGTAGCCGAGGATCCGAATGCTATTATCATTGCATTCAGAGGAACCAATGAACACAGGTGAATTTTTGCTGGCTTAAATTTAGTTTGTTATTTGGGCCAAAATATCTATAGTCACCATTAAAATGAATTCTATTGGAATTTAGCGTTAACTGTTATGTGTATGCCTACAGTCCTACACACAGATGCCTGCATATTTTAGAAAAAAGAAAACATGTATTCCTTGCGCACGTGAAGTGTTTTTTGAAGAGATATTCACATTCATCACATGCAGTTAAAAATATGCAATTTATTTGATTTACTATGAATGCAATGTATTACTTGGCATAAAGGTGGCGAGCACAAGTGACTAAGTAATATGAGTTTTACTTGCATCAGCCATGCATTTCTGTGATCCTAAATTGATCAACATGATTCTTTAGCTTACGCAGTAGATGATCATCTATATTTCAGATAATGTTTCAGATGTTGTACATCATAGATTGTTCTTTTAGAAAGAGTCAGAAACTACATTATCTATATATGAAGAAAGCATGTTTGACATTCTTGTTTGGTTGGGATCATGTAAATTATTGTTTATGTTTATCAAAAGAGGATAAATTCTTTTATATTTATTGACCGATGCAAGAACCATTTTACTATGAAGAAAATCTTTGTCCACACAGGCATAAATACATGGTTAAAATGAAAACAGATTAAGTCTTTCAGATTTTTGGCTCACTTCTGAGATAACTTTATAATATTGGAGCTGATTTGTTTGAAACTGCTTTTTTATGTAGTTTACAGAACTGGATCGAAGATTTATATTGGAAACAGCATGAAATAAATTATCCAGACATGGATGATGCAATGGTATGTGATGTGAAAGCTTTAGCCTTACTTTGTGCCTGTAATATTGTCCGTTCTGAAATATTATCGTCATTTCTCCAGGTACATCGTGGTTTTTATACTGCATACCATAATACAACAATACGTCCCGCAGTTTTAGGGGCCATTGAAAGAGCGAAGACGTTTTATGGAGATATTCAAATTATAGTGACAGGACATTCAATGGGGGGAGCAATGGCCGCATTTTGTGCACTTGATTTAACGGTAACTATAATTTAGCTCTCTTGGTATTGTACATGTTTAATTTCCAGAAACTAATCAGAATAGTGTCCAAAACTCAAACTGCAAAGTAATGTTATTATTTTATATAGATCCTTGTTTTAAATTCTCATTTCAAGATATGCCTATTGTATGAGGACGCTTAGTTACTTGTTTGATGTTACATTCTTACAGGTAAATAAACAAGAAAATAAAGTTCAGGTTATGACATTTGGACAACCTCGTATTGGGAATGGTGTTTTTGCATCGCTCTACAGCAAACTAGTTCCAAATACAATTCGAGTCACAAATGACCATGATATTGTTCCCCATTTGCCTCCATATTATTACCATTTACCACAGAAGACGTACCAGCACTTCCCAAGAGAGGTAATGCATTTCATAATGAAGTGATAAAATGTGTGCTTGTTTGTGAAAAGTTAGGACGGATTATGCCATCTGTTGTATCTCCTTTGATGGTGATTAGACTCTTTTTTCCAGCTTATGTATATTAATACATCAAATTTCACCTTATTGCAATACAAATTATAACTTGGCTTCCTTATATTCAAAACAACGATCTTATCTCCCTCATTACGGGCATAATTTTCTCACTCATTCGAAGTCTGTGTTTATCTGTTGCTTATAAAGCTCACTCTTGTGATAATTCTATAAGTATTTTTTTTAAGCATCACAAACAATAACTGCGTGTTAATTTATAGGTCTGAATATAGTTTAATGATCATGTATCTGTTTTGGTGTGACTTATTTGTTGCTTGGACCAAATAATAATTTTGGTTGGTCATTCTGATTTGTCATGATCTATATACCTCTTGGTTTATTTATAGCAGGAAATATGCAACACCTGCAGAAGTTGTTTTCAATTAGTTTTGAAGTTTTTCAAAAAATCTAAGTTGTTGTGGATTGCAGGTATGGCTTTATAACATTGGATTAGGTAGTCTTGTGTACAGGGTTGAGAAGATTTGTGACGGATCTGGCGAGGATCCATCTTGCAGCAGGTTAGTTAATCTTGTTGTCAAAATGCAACAAAAAATGTAGACTTATTGAAAACTTTGCCCCTGCAACGGATTTTCATGAGTACTAATTAATTGCATATTGCTTAATTTTATGATTATGGATAACATCCAAGAGTGAGAGTAATCTCAATAATAGCGCTGAAATTTGAATTATCATCTTTTGCAGGTCAGTGAGTGGGAATAGCATCACAGATCATTTAGTCTATTATGGTATCGACATGGGATCAGATGATCCAGAAACATGCAGAATCGTCATGAATTCTAATGTTCCGAATACTAGTATTAGAGATTCAAAAGGAAATCTTATTTTATCTAGAAATCCTGCAACTCCTGTTCTCAAATTGAATAGAGAGCTTGACAATCAAGAAAAGCCTTATTAATGTCTATTGAATTGACATGAGATATCTCATGCAATATAATTGTGGAGGCATATACTTCTAATTTTTCAGTTCTTCACAATCCTTCCAAACGGCGGCAGAAGAATTTGATCAGAATTAGCTGTAACTGGAAGAAGATTGTGTGTATAGTCTTGTATATTCTCATTCTTGTATATATGATTAACATTCTTGGTACAAAAGTTAAGTGTATAATTTCACTTACAAATTCTATTGAATTCCACCCGGGTGATATTTGATTTAATTATCAAGATCATCGGATTTTAACATTTCTATAATTTTACCATATCTTGTCTCGTGGCCGACAGTAACTCTTCGACTTCATTTTCATCGACTCTAGTTGGCTCTATTATTCCCTCTTCATTCAAAAACCTAAAACTCTCTTTCTAGTCAAACATTTGGCATTGAAAGTACATAATATCTTATACAAAAGTGATGTCTTTTAATTCATCAATCAAACAATACCTTAAGAGCATTTGTTACTAGCATTTTTTTAATTTACTTATAACTTTGCTCAAAATCCAAGAGTTGACTTCAGCTAGTTACTAATTCCATAATTATGATTTGAGTATTTGACCACAACTATTTTTCTTGAATATTTGTCATGGGAACAATTATCTCATACAACACATTGCCAATTGCCATCAATTTTCAACTCCACCAATGCTAATCATATTTCTCATCAATCAATTCTCTTAAAGGCAAGATGCATTCACTTGACAATATAAATTATGCTCTTTTTATCTAACGTTGATTGGTGCAGTGGTTATTGATGCTGAATTTGGTAGAGAGTACCACAATTCGATCACTGAAACTGTGTTTGGGAGGAAACTAAAACCACTTGATGCTAAAACTTACTTCGAACTCTGAATTATTAGAGTCATTCTCCTGTGAAAACTAAAAAAAAAAAAAACTCTTGTCATTTCATGAAATCTTTTCACACATTAATACAATATTTTAGAATAAATTAAGGACGGATTTGGATCTAATTTTTATCACCTCTTCACACTAAACACACAAATGATCTAAAATATATCATATTTTGAAAAGAAAACACCATCCCACATAGACTATTTTAGCTAACTTTATTCGTAATTGCTAGGTCGAACCTCTATGACTGGAGTTCGATTCTTAATTACTCCACTTTGTGGGTGTAAGTTTATGATAGTTTTGTTATCACATCTATGTACCCGACAAAAAATTCGTAAATGTGTGTGTTCTGATCGGCCCAATTAAATGCGCCACACCGCGTTCCGACGTATTGTCCGCTTTGAGCCCTCACAGATTTGTCCTTATTAAAAGGTGCCTCGTTGGATTGAGATGTGTGGGTGTTGTATATAAACTACCCTTAGTCTCGAGTTCCAAGCAATGTGGGACTTATTGGATATACCAGAACAGTTGCCCCCCAATCGAGGCTAAGGGGAGTAGGAGGCTAGGTATCGTCTGCCCCCTGACGTTCCCACAAACGGCGCCAATGTTTTGATCGACCCAATTAAATGCGCCACACCACGTTCCGAGGTATTGTCCGCTTTGAGCCCTCACAGATTTGTCCTTATTAAAAGGCGCCTCGTTGGATTGAGATGTGTGGGTGTTGTATATAAACTATCCTTAGTCTCGAGTTCCAAGCAATGTGGGACTTATTGGATATACCAGAACAGTTGCCCCCCAGTCGAGGCTAAGGGGAGTAGGAGGTTAGATATTGTCTATCCCTTGACGTTCCCACAGACGGCGCCACTGTTCTATTCGGTCCAAAGTCTTAACTCCAAGGGATGAAGCTACGGTGGTTCAGCTCCTTGACAAAGGGGGGGGGGGGGTTCCTGCACAAAAAGGGACTCCGACGCTCAAGTCAGTAAGTGTGCAAGAAGAGAGAATTAGGGTTCAGAATCATACCAAGAGGTGGTGTAAAACCACCTATTTATAAGCGTTTAGCCTTGATGGATAAGAATGACTCTGTGTAGGAATCCTGACCGTTGGGTTTGTGCCAGTTTATCCAACGGTAGAGATTGCAGGGTCTAGTCGCGTCCGTCTACAACATGTATATTGTAGCTTTAAGGTGGAATGCTCTTGGAATCCGTGGCGGGTTCCCACATGTTAGTGGGTCTGGATATATACTTGTGATTGGGCATTTGGCCAGTCCAGAACAGTGTGTATTTTGTCAAAGTATAAAACACTTTTTTATGAATATGTTATGGACTATTTTTTTGTCCTCGAAATAAATAATTTATGAATTCTTCTTATGAGACAAGTTAAGTTAGATTGAGAGACAATTTAATGTTATGGACTATATACTTGTGATTGGGCCTTTGGCCAGTCCAGAACAGTGTGTATTTTGTCAAAGTATAAAACACTTTTTTGTGAACATGTTATGGACTATTTTTTTGTCCTCGAAATAAATATTTAAAATCTAATGCTTTAATCAACAGAATTTGCTACATTAATATCTCAAGTCTAGCTCAAGTGGTAAGAACTGAGAGACATAAGTTGGATAGAGGAAGGTGAAATAATAACTTATTAAAATTTCATACACATAAAGTGGAACCAAATTCGAACTTCAATCGTGAACATCCAACATAATAATTTTGATATTTTCTATCAATTAATCCAAAATTTATGAACCAACAAATATGAAATGTATCTTCCTCAAAAAAAAAAAGATATGAAATGTATCACAATAAAATAACATTAATACTAATTATTATTTCATTAAAGAAAAAATTTAAAGGAAAAATGAGTTGTTACTCCCTACAAAGTAAGCAAGTTTTCTTGTTCCCTCCTAAAAATTATATTTTTGGATTACTCTTCTATAAAATTATTTTTTAGAGGAAAAATCAAAACTTGCCTATTTTATAAGAGTAAAAACCTATTAACCCATATTTAAATAAATTATGAAAAGAAAAAAGTAAAAAGAATTAGCTATTATAGTAACAGTTAGTTAAGTTAGTTAGTCGGACTAAAATAGTCTTGTTCGGACTTGTAACCCGAACCCGGTTCTGTGTCTGTGGTTTTTTAATCGGGTCAGATCCGACCAATTGACTTGGGACCGTATCTTGCACACGTAATAATACAATTATGACTCTTTGACTTCTCTATTATTATCCCTTGCCTTCTCACCGGAAAACCAGTATTGAACTGTTATTAAATTTTCTCTTAATTGTTAATCTTAATTTATTTATTTAGGTTTTGTGCACTTCATTTGCAGAGTATGGGGAAAACTTTGTGGTGCTTGATATTGATTACCTTGTTATGCCTTTTCCCCTTTTCAGATTGTAGAAGAGGTAAGAAACATTGTAACTTGTGAATTATTGTTCTATAGTTTATATTAATATTTTTTGTTATATGCCTCTCTCTGTCATATTTCAATTGATTGAATTTATCTGGTTGGTGCCTATGAAGCATGGACACAGACACGACACTGACACTGACACGCTCTTGACATGTCCATATGGATAAATATTTGAAAAAATGATATAATTCAATGTAATTGTAAGTGTCGGAACCGTGTTGGTGCTTGATTGGGCAAATGGAATGGAACTTTTATTATTGAGTATGGGAAAGTAGGGTTCAGAGTTAGATGATCCCTTTTTAAAGGTTTTGAAAAAGGAAATGAAATCAACATGGTAGAAACTAGAAAAATATTGTTTTGCTTATTGGTGGTTTAGTATTGATATACTTTTCAAATTAGTTGGATGATTATTGCTGGGAGAATACAGGTTTGTCAATTGCGGATTGCGAAAAATTGTGGTTTGTTGACTTGTTCAAATTCTGCTACCCTACAATGCTAGCACTGTTATGGCTGTTATTTTACAACACTTTGTACTAAACTAGTGTATATCATATGACAGAACAAAAGTGATTTTTTCACATTCACAAACTAATGATGATTTCCATCTGCAGAACTCAATGCTAGGCATACAAAACATCTTCCCCAATACAATCATACACTTGCTTTAATACTAGTGGAATATGCTTCTGCGGTGAGTTGTTTTACAATTATACTATATGTTAAAGCTAAGTGATGCACATAGAAGGTTGATTAGGAATTGCATTAAAAAGTATTCAACCTGGTTTTGGTTAAGTAGGTTTTAAGTATGCCACTTCAAACCATATCTTTCTTACTTGCTGATAAAGGAAGTTAATGTCTTTAATTACGGTTTTGCACAAGAAAAGCACAACTTAAACAATTTAACAATCGAGGGACATTCTTACATGCCAATGCTCATGGAGTGGTTCTCCATCATGTCCACTCCGGGGCCATAACAATCCAAATTATCATTTATTTCATTTTATTAGATTGGTTAAGACATTAGAGTTTAAGTCACTTTGTTTGCCTGATGTAGTGAATCTAAAGTTTCATTACATATATTTGGTCAAGGTTATGGCATACATGTAGGAGTTCTGTATGAATTATGTAAAAAGGGATTTAAGTAGTTTGGGTTATTGCAGGTATACTTGTCAGATTTGACTCAACTTTTTACTTGGACATGCTCTAGATGTGATGACTTGACCAAGGTGCGGAGAATATGAACATACATTTAAATTTTTCTTGTTTCAAGTATGAGCTTTGAATTATTTACGTTCTAGTGTTCTACTAATCTAAATCTTCTTTTAAAATGGCTGCTCTAAAGATATTTTACGTGTGAACAGGGATTTGAAATTATAGAGTTGGTTGTTGATGTCGAGCATTGCTTACAGGTTGGCTAATTCTCATCACAGATCAATATTCCTTTTGTTAATGAATTTTCGATACTTTAATTTTCTACTTGTTAATTACATCTGTTAGTGTACTATTTGTTCTTATTTGATTTTCACATCCTATTCTAGGCGTTTGTTGGAGTGGCTGACGATCCACAAGCTATTATCATTGCGTTCAGAGGAACTAATGGGCACAGGTGGATTTTCTTATGGCTTCAATTTAGTGTGTTATTTGGCTTAAATTCAGCAGAAAATGGATTTATTCTGATGTCTGCATATATTAGACACAAGAAAAAATATTTCACTTATGCATGTTATGTTTGTATGAACTAACATTCACACTCACTTCTGATAAATTTTCTTATATTAACCTATGGAAGAGCCATTCTACTATGAAGATAACATTTGTCCATAAATGCATGTTTAAAAGGAAAACAGTTTAAGTTTTTCAGATTTTTTGGTCACTTATTAGATAACTATAATATTCTGAGCTCATTTGTTTGAAAATTCTTTTATGTAGTTTACAGAACTGGATCGAAGATTTATATTGGAAGCAGCATGAAATAAATTATCCAGACATGGATGATGCAATGGTATGTGTCTTGAAAACTTTAGCCTTACTTTATCTCTGTAATTTTGCCCGTTCTGAAATATTTACTGTCATTGGCTCTAGGTACATCGTGGTTTTTATACTGCATACCATAATACAACAATACGTCCTGCAGTTTTAGGGGCCGTTGAAAGAGCGAAGAAGTTTTATGGAAATATTCAAATTATAGTGACAGGACATTCAATGGGGGGAGCAATGGCCGCGTTTTGTGCACTTGATTTAGCGGTAACTAGCTTTCTTGGTATAATACACCAAGGTTTTGTTGTTCCATATGTATGATCTTTATTTTTTTCCTCATTTTAATTAAACAAGGATAAACAATGGCCGTGTTTTGTGCACTTGTTTTAGTCGGCTTTGAATTAAACAATGATAATTTAGTGCATATTGCTGGTAGATGTTATCTATAAATTACACATTGATCAAGAAATGAACCCGACTGTGGGACAAGTAAATGGGAACATATTTTTGTTAGTCTGTTCTGTTAGTTCTTTTGGTTAAATTCGGTCTACATGTTTTAGTGGTGTTGGATGTCAAAGTTAAAAGTAAAATTCAACTAGGTCAGCTCATGAACACTCAATTCATAAAAAATATCAAATTTTCTGTCATGATTAATCTCTAGAAACTAATCCGAATAATGTCCAAATTAGTGTTATCATTTGTATAGAATATAGGTCCTTGTTTAATTTCCCATTTTAAGATATTGCTATTTGAGGATGCATAATTGCTTGTTTAATTTTACATTCTTACAGGTAAATAAACAAGAAAATAAAGTTCAGGTAATGACATTTGGACAACCTCGTATTGGGAATGGTGTTTTTGTGTCTCTCTACAGCAAACGAGTTCCAAATACAATCCGAGTCACACATGACCGTGATATGGTTCCCCATTTGCCTCCATACTATTACTATTTACCACAAAAGACATACCAGCACTTCCCGAGAGAGGTAAGGCATTGCACAGTGAAGTGATAAAATCTGTTCATCAAACCAGTGGTATTATTTTTAAATTAAAATCTATGTGCTTGTTTGTGAAAAGTTTGGACTGATTAATGGTGATTAGACTTTTTTTCTTCCTGCATATGTATATTTTATATCCAAATTTCACCCAATTGCAATACAGGTGATATAACCTGTCTCTTTGAAAGTTTGTGTTTATCTGATGCTTAAAGGCCGCTCTTCTAATAATTTTGAAGAAAATTTTAGAGCACTACAAGCCAAGACTGCATGCTATTTTATTGGTGTGACTTATTAGTACATGATTCGCCCACTCTCTGTACGCCCAGTATTGTGAGAGGTTCCTATTTGTATATTCTCTATCTCTTTGTTTATTGCTTGGACTACACAATAATTGTGTTGCTCCTTCGGCTTTGTCATGAAATATGCATACCTGCAAAATTTGTTTTCAATTTGTTTTACAGTTTTTCAAGAATCTAAGTTGATATGGATTGCAGGTATGGATTTATGAAATTGGATTAGGTAGTCTTGCGTACAGAGTTGAGAAGATTTGTGATGGATCTGGCGAGGATCCATCTTGCAGCAGGTTAGTCAATCTGTGTCAAACATGCGACTGAAAGTATAGACTTATTGAAAACCTTGCCCCTGCAGTGTATTCCTCGAGTACTACTTTATAGAACATTGCTTAATTTTAGTGCAATGATGATGGTTGGAACTTGGAAGTGGTTTTACCCTCTCCAACCCTCCACATAGCGGTGGTTCGTGACAATATCTAAAAGTGAGAGTATTCTTACAAATGCCGCTGAAATTTGTATTATTATATTTTGCAGGTCAGTGGTTGGGAATAGCATCATGGACCATTTAGTCTATTATGGCATTGACATGAAATCAGATGATCCAGAAGCATGCGGAATCGTTATGAATTCATATGTACTGAATACTAGCATCAGAGATTCAAAAGGAAACCTTATTTTATCTAGAGATCCTGCAACTTCCCTTCTCAAATTGAGAAGAAAGTTTGATAATCAAAAGGAGCCCATTAATGTCGATTGAATTGGCATGAGATATCTCATGAAACATAATTGTGGGGAAGAAATACTTCTATTTTTTTAATTCTTCACGGTCCTTCCAAATGCGGCAAAAGAATTTTATCAGAATTAGCTGTAATTGGAAGAATATCGCGTGTATAGTCTTGTATATGCTCATCCTTGTACATATGACTCAAATTCTTGGTACCAATGTTGAATATACAAATCCACTTTCAAATTCTACTCATTTCTAGAATATTTTACTATGTAACTCTTTATTTTTCTCTCTTGCAATATATTTCCATCAATCTTCAATACCAATGCTAATCATATTTCTTATCTATCAATTCTCTTAGAAGCAAAATTCATTCATTTGACAGTTGACAGTATAAACTAAGTATGGTCTTTTGTTGTCATTTCGCGAAAGCATTTCACAAGTTAATACAGTATATTTCTTAAATAGAAAATTCATGATTTGTAATGATCTTTTATTAATATCACAATATATTTTTCAACCAAATACATTTTATTTTTTAACCTTTAGAAAAAAAATAATCTTATACATTTTGTCTTCACATCTTCTCCGATCGTTGAATTCTTAATTGTTTCTCTAGCACAAACATGCCTATATATACCTCCTCAATCCTCTCAGTTTTCAATTCTCCTTAGTTTTATTTTCACCTTCAGCAGTAGTTTCAGCTTCAGAGGTCGAAACATTTGAGTCTTCTACAACAGCTTCAGAGGTGGAAGCATTTGTGTCTTCTACAACAGCTTCAGATGTTGAAACATTTGTGTCTTCTACAACAGCTTCAGTAGTGGAAACATTAGTGTCATCTGCAACTTCTTCCTTAGCCAAATTCTGTTCCTCTGCAACAACTACCTCCACAGCGACTTCCTCTGCGATGACTTCCTCTGTATGCATACAAAACCAAATTAGAATTTATAATCAACATACAATAGTTCATATGATACATTCCATATTTGAAGAAATTTCACTGATCTCTGACAAAGACAGACCTATATAATTCTTAAAAAATATAAAACATCAATTTAATCCTGAAGAATCTCAAACGTGAGTCAATTTTATCAGTATTTGAGATTTTTAAGGATCAAGTCGATATTTATTTATTTTATTTCTAATGAACTAAATAGGTCTTCGTATTTTTTGTATTTTTTGTCAGTGATCAATTTGCATATTTATTCAAAATATAACAAAAAGGTTCAAGAAAACTCTAGAGACTTATATGCATACCTTTTTCATTTTCTGCAGGCAACTTTTTCTCTTCTTCAGCATTTTCTATCAATGTACCATCATCATTTTTGTCAACTTTATCAGAATTTTCCTCCACAACATTTTCTATCAATGTAACATCATCAGCATCATTGATTTTCTGATCATTTTCCATCAATGTACTATCATCATTTTTCTCAACTTTATCAGAATTTTCCTCTACAATATCACCTTCATTTTTTTCTTCATCATTTATTTTCTCCTTAACCTCAATAGCATCTTTAACTTCATCATCCTTATTATCTTCAAGAACATTATTTTCTTTGACACTTTCACTATCTTTCTGTTCAACTTCCACAACTGAAGAACTCACATTGTCAACATTATTATTTATGTCTTTGGTTTCTGTCTCGATTTCTTTGAAGGCGACACTAGATTTCTTGCGTTGGAGGACGGTTGTGTTATCTGAAGCAACATCATGTTTAGATTTTCCGCAACCCATTTTGTTTATATATTTATTTTTATAGAAAATATTATACTTTTGTGTGAATGATTGATTTTGAGAATAGAGAGAATTAAGAAGAGAATGAATATTGAAATGTGAAATGACTGTCTTTTATAGTAGATTTATTTTGTCATATGGTTCAACTAGCATTATAACAAATTAAGCTTTGCATGGTTGTGTTTAGGTGTAATATTTGAGTTAGTTGTTTTATATTTTAATTTAATTTAATTTTCTCTGTGTGCTATAATTGGAGTTTTGTTGATGAAAAATGATAAATTAAGGTATTGGTTATATATCTACGAAACTGCTTTGGCAACATAATATGGTTTTCTGTTTTAACAATCTTCCAAAAATGGTAATAATATTATGGAGGTTTATGTTTATGTATTGAGTGAATTGTGTTATTAATATTGTAGGGGTTGGACAATTTTATTCCTAAAATTCAAATTTTATTCCTCAAATTAAAAAAATAGAAAATTGATTCATAATGCTCAGTTGTTTATGTCACCTAATAATATAATTTTTTTGAAGTGGACACATTATTTAGGATATGCACCGTGGCTTAGCCAGAGTTTCAATGTTAGGACCAAGAGCTTACATATATAGACTATAGATAAGAGCAGGGTCGCCCGATTTGAAGGTCTGGTTCAAATATTAACAATAGATCCTTATTAAAAAAGTAATTAAAATAACTATACTTCCTCCGTCCTAAAACTATTGTCTTCGTTGACTTTTGAAATTTATTTTGACCGTATTTTTTTACTAATGTATAAAGACAAATATTAGTAAATAAGATCTTGTTTGATTTATCTCAATGAATATTTTCACAATATTAATTTTTTATGAAAGAAAATTAAAGATATTAATAATTAAAATTATGTATTGGTATGCGTAAGGACAATAGTTTTGGGACGGATGTAGTAATAAAATAAAATAAAATAAAATAGATGCGTTGTGTCGTCCCACCCTGCACATGGACGCCGGATCTGATAAAATGGAAATTTGTTTGGTTAGAGCTTAGTTTCGTTTCTTTCTTTCTTTCTTTTGTATATTCTCATTGATAAAAAAGCATATGGAGTATTATATTATTATTTTTAATAGGAAATTTTCACTTTAAAATTCTTTATCATGCATTACTTTATTACTCCTTCCGTCCCTTTTTATAAGACTCTTTTTGACTAAATTGCACTATTCACTAATCTTGTTTTAACCGTATTTTTTTAATAATACATAAATGTAAATATTAGCATATAAGATCTTGTTTGATTTGTTTTGATGAGTATTTTCAAAATATCAAATTTTTATAATTTTTACTATTAGACAATTAAAGATATTAGTGGTCAAAATTGTACATTGGCGTATGTGCAGTGGTCAAAAGAGTCTTATAATTAGGGACAGAGGTAGTATATTCTAATAAATTCTATCTTTCAGCTTTATAAGTTATAACTAATAAATTTAATACTACCAAACAAATGATATAATGTTAGAAAAGTGGTTATAAAGAGAGATTATAAAGATTTGGTAAAAGAAGAAAGAGATTATAAAGATATTATATATATGATCCTTAATGTCGATGGTTGTGTTCAAATTAATTAGAGAAGCAAGAATATGGAGACTTAGTTCGTAATCATAAGGGAACCTTCCAATTTGAGTTCCATGTAGGCTGGTTGAACATTCTGATCTGCATGTAGAAATTGAAGCTCTTCTAGTTGGCATTAAGATATGTTGAGAAGCTGGATTCAGCAAGATTATGCTGCAAGATTATGCTCAACTCGGAGTAGAGTTACATAACTCAAGTGGTAAGAGATTAGACACATGAATTGAGTAGAGAGGTCCAAAGAACAAATTTTGGTGGAAGCAATTTATATTTATGATATACAAACATCACATGTGGTACAATTAATTACTACGGGTCTTTGAACACCGCGCCATTATATATATTTTTTTACAAAAATATATAATACTTATTCATTCAAATCAAAAAGGAAAATGATAAACATTGTCCTTAAGGGCAGTGGTAATGGTTAAGAAAACAAAATTAGAAAAAACACACTTGAAACTTGTGCAATGTACTTTTCTATAATGATAAAACACAATTTCCAATGTAAATATTATTTTTTTTGGTAAGCTTAACTAGTTAGCAAAACCCAATCAAAAAAGTACATTGATACAATGTATATCTGCTAAAAACAAAAAGAGTGAATCTACGAATAAATTTACAACATCAACGTGTTAATAGTATAAAACGACAAAGTACAAAAACCTACAATATTCAAGTCACCAAAATACTCATGTCTCTGAATCTGCACGCGGACGACGCCAAAATCATTTATTGGAGTTGTACTTGATCGAAGTTGATATGATAATCTGAACCAAAATTACCTAGACAAAGCAAGAAAAATAAACATGCGGCACAAAGACAGATTAGAGGGTTTGACTAATATGCACAACTGCATCATGTTGTGCATGATGCATAAGTCATTGATTTCACTATAACGAATATGATATTTGCAATATCCACCGTTGAATTGAAAGTTTATATTATATAGATTATTCATGTAATATTTTTAAAAAATTGAAAATCAACTAGATTAACGGTTTTTATTAATATTTATGAATTTTTATTGAATACTGTTAAACTTGATAGATTTCAATAATATATGAAATAACTTTCAATTTTTTTGAAATTTTATATAAATGATCTATACGATATAAATTTTCAATCTAATTGTAGATTTTTATAAATTTTGTATTCGTTATAATGAAATCAACAACTTGTACACCATGCACAATATAATATATGTGCATGGTAGCATTAGCCTATTATGATAACATGTTAACCGAACCGGCTCAAAGGTAATGAAACCCAAGCAATGGTTTTAAGCTTCCAAAAAAGAAAAAAAATTACTAAGGAAAAAATGTCTCATATAAGTCATAAGTCGTTTAGTCCTTAGTAAAAAAAGGCTTCAAAAAAATAAAAAGGCATTTAAGAAACAAAATTCTAAAAATAAAACAACAATTTTACAACTCCTCAAGAAATCAAGCAACTATATAACCTTGAATCTCACCAAAAGATTAAATATATTGACTATATAAACAAAGAAAACATTAAATAAAATTAATTTTGATAATTTAATAAATAATTTTATTTCAAAAAATAAAATTATTTTAATAATAATTTGTTTTTTTTTTAAAAAAAAACCTCGCTTAAAAATTCACTTTAGATCTCACTTAACCTTGGGCCGACCCTGCAAAAGTCATCAAAGTTTTATGTTAAGAGATTAAGCTATGTCCCTCCGAATATTCTATTAAAAATGAGATTTAATTGTTTGATTCTTTAATTACGATCCATGAACGGTTACTTATTTTATCTTCAACTTTATTAATTAATTAATGTTTTAGGAGTGTATTGTTTTATTATTTAGACTAAATGATAAATTATTGATAATCCACGCATAAAATAGAGGGCGGATGCTCGAACTGTAATCATATGTGTCTGACCTAACAATTTCAACAATTTTTATCATTTGAATTAAGATTTGTGGATTTTATGAGTGTCCTTTTAAAGACTGTGTTATTTTTTAAATTGAGTATATAAATATATCGCTCTTATTTTTTTAATTAAAAAATATAGTAAAATGAAATTATCATAAAAGATTTCAAAATATATCTAAAAGTTTCTGGATTTTATAAGTTTAAGTTTTAGAATTCATAATTATATATAAAAATTGTTTTTCAGATCTAATTATCAATCATCATGTTAACAATATACGTACTGTTCAAATTGCATCGAATTCTAATCCAGTAAGGATGATTCATAATTTGATGCAGTGCCACTTGAGAAAAATAATACATAATACTAAAGTTAGAAAAATAATGAAATGGTCCTTTGAGAAATATATCCACACATCACACATCGTGGGAGCCTGGGAGGGATCATACATATGTCAAGATCTATTAGTTGTTCAACAAAACAGTTCAGACACATCTTTGTTTTACACGTGTTGGTTGAGATTAAAGTATCTACTACAGAATTGAATGTAGTTATTATTCTACTGTTAGATCGGAGACATTTTAAAGAGTAAGATAATTAATTCAAAGATTTAAAATTGATTTATACTTAAGGTGAGAGTTGAACTCTCAACTCTTAATTAATAGAGGATGAGCCTCAACCACCCAACCATATATTTTGGTCGAGACTAAGGTATCTACCGCTGAACGCAATGACTATTCCCCTCGTTAGATTGGAGACACATCAAAGAATAAAATAATTTATTATCCATAAATTTAAAATTGTTTCGTACCTAAAGTGAAGATTGAACCATTCATCCTTATTGAAAATGAGTTCAACCAATCAACCACACTCTGGTTACTTGTTTGTCATATATGGTAAGGAATATTAAAAAGAATTACAATCACCTCAATTTTATTAAAATTATTATAAATGAAGAATTTGAATTGCATACCATACTATCAAAAAATTTGACCGTCTAATTAAAATGAGACAGTGACATATCTTGTGATTGCATGACTATATGCAATATGACTCTATAAATGAGTGATATTTTTTTGACACAAATAAATGAATGATATGGATACACAAAATTTATTTAAACACTCAAAAATAAAATTTTAAAATTATATTTCGTAGATGTTTTAACAATCACCTTTTTTTTTAAAGGTACCACAATTATGATTTTTGGTTTTTTAGTGACACTCTAAGTAAGATGTTCCCACATTTTGACCATTTCTTGAACTCAAGAACGGGAGAGAAGTAGGAGTAATTAATAATTACACAACATTTTAAATGGATTTAAACCATGTTTGATTCTTCTACAACAATTTCAGAGGCAGAAACACTTGTGTCTTCTACAAGAGCTTCAGAGGTTGAAACATTAGTGTCTTCTACAACCTTTTCTTCTTCCTTAGCTAAATTATCTTCCTCTGCAACGACTTCCTCTATGACGACTTCCTCTGTAGGCATACAAAACCCATTTAAAATATACCGTAGAAGTTCCCTTAAAATTTATAATCAACATACCATAGTTCATATAATACAATATATATATTGAAGAAATTTCATTGATCTTGACAAAAACACAAAGACCTATATAATTCTTTAAAAATATAAAATATCAATTTTAATTCAGAAGAATCTCAAACGTGAGTCAATTTTATTAGTATTTGAGATTTTTAAGAAATAAATTGATATCTATTTATTTTATTTTTATTGAACTAAATAGGTCTTCGTATTTTTTGTGAATGATCAATTTGTATATTATTCAAAAATCAAAATATAACAAAAAGGTTGAAAAAAACTCTTGAGACTTATGCTATATATGCATACCTTTTTCATTTTCTTTAGGCAAAATTTTCTCTTCTTCAGTAGTAGTAGCAACATCATTGATTTTCTCATCATTTTCTATCAATGTACTATCATCATTTTTCTCAACTTTATCAGAATTTTCCTCTACAACATCACCCTCCTTTTTTTCCTCATCATTATAATTATTTTCTATCAATGTATCATCAGCATTTTTCTCTACAACATCATCTTCCTTTTTTTCTTCATTTATTTTTTCTTGAACCTCACCAGCATCTTTAACTTCATCATCCTTGTTATCTTCAACAACATCATTCTCTTTGACACTTTCACTTTCTTTTTGTTCAACTTCCACAACTGAACTTACATTGTCAACATTGTTGTTGATGTCTTTGGTTTCTGTCTCAATTTCTTTGAATGCGACACTAGATTTCTTGCGTTGGAGGACGGTTGTGTTATCTGAAGCAACATCATGTTTAGATTTTCCGCAACCCATTTTGTTAATATATATAATAAATATTCTACTTTTGTATGAAATTATTAATTTTTAGAATAGAGAGAATTAAGAAAAGAATGAATATTGAAATGTGAAATGACTCTCTTTTATAGTAGATTTATTTTGTCATATGGTTCAACTAACATTATAATTTATAACAAATTAAGGTTTGCATGGTTGTGTTTATAGGTGTAATTGAATTAGTTGTTTTTTTTTTTTTATTATTTTCTGGTTTATTCTTGTGTACCCCTACAAAATTTGGGGGTATTTACCCCCAACGACTTAATTTTTTTTTAACCGATATAAATTTTTGTAAAATAAACCGTTGGATTAAAAGTTTATATCATATAGATCATTTGTGTAAAATTTTAGACAAATCTAAAATCATTTGATATGTTATTTAGACGCATCAAAATTAACAGTTTTTGTGATTTCTTAAACACCGTTAATCTTTATGTGTCTCAATAGTATATCAAATGATTTTAGATTTGTCTGAAATTTTACACAAATGATCTATATAATATAAACTTTCAATCCAACGGTGTATTTTATAAAAAAATGTATCGATCAAAACTTTTTATAGTAGATGAGAGTAAATACCCCCAAATCTTGTAGGAGTACACAAGTTGACACCGTATTTTCTGTGTGTGCTATAATTGGAGTTTTGTATTGGTAACATAGTTTGGTTATATCTCTGGCAACATAATTTGGTTTTTGTTTTAACAATCTTCCAAAAATGGTAGTATTATGGAGGTTTTATGTTTATGTGTTGAGTGAATCATATTATTGTAGGGGTAAGACAATTTTATTCCTCAAATTCGAAAACTAGAAAATTGGTTCATAAACTTCAGTTGAAAATCTTCAATCAGTTTGTCACCTAATAATATAATGTTTTTTTTGAAGTTGACACATTATTTAGAATATGGACCAATAGCTAACCATAGACTATATTATTACCATATAGATAGTATATTATTATTTATCACATAGACTATATTATTATCTTTCAATATAAAATTTTCACTTTTATGTTCTTTATCATAAATTTTTAGGACAAATATTAGCAATACACTTATTCTAATAAATTATCTCTTTATACTACCAAACAAAGAGATTATAAATATGATCGTTAATGTCGATGATTGTGTTCAAATTAATTCAGAGAAAATAGACTATGGAGACTTAGTTCGTAATCATAGGGAACTTTCAAATTTTGAGTTCTATGTAAGTAGGTTGAACATTCTGCATGTAAAAATTGAAGCTCTTCCAGTTGGCATTAAGATATGCTCTACTCGGAGTAGTTATATTATATCACATGTGGTACAATATAATTAATTACTATGAGTCTTTTTGTAAAAATAAAATAGGAATTACTATGAGAGTTTTTTTTTTAGAAGAATGAGAGTTTTATGCTAAGAGATTGAGCTATGTCCCACTAGGGATGATCGCAATGCGCTTTTTTTTTGAACAGCAAATATAATATTAAAAGAGCCATATCTTCGCATAAGATGAACAGAGAATGGTAAAAGAGAAACTACAACACAGAGGTGCCGTATATAGGCGGAACACCAATGAAAAATACTAAAATAAAAACCACCTAACAGAGGTCCAACTCCAATCCCATTCTTAGAGAGGCAATGCGCTTTGATTTGGTTTTGAGCATAAAAGTCAATTTAATTGCGAGATAAAAATATATACGGTTCAGTTTGGTTCGGTTGAATTTTAAAAAATTATCCAAACCAAACCAAACGAACCAATGTGACTTGGTTCGATTGTCACGGTTTACAACATAATATTTGAGTACCGAACAATTTTAAGTATCTAAAAAAAACTTGAAGTTCTGAAATAATATAACAATACTAATAAAAGTTGTTTATCTAAAATAATATTATGATACCTTACAATTTAAAATATCCAAAAAAAAGAACTTGAAGTTCCAAATAACATCACGATAAAATTTGTTTATCTAAAATAACGTTACAATAACAAATAAAGAACAACTTAAAGTTTCAAAATAATACATTATTATAACTCCAAAATATAACACACTATGTCCATCTCTCTATCTCCAATTCTCCATGACTTCACCTACATAACATAATTAATTGAACAAAATGTTGGTCAGAAGCAAAACATAAGGTTGCCAACAAAATAATTTTCTGTCATTTATAGTTCACATGAATGCTCTGTTTCATTTACTCAAACACCATAAAATCTAATTAATAAAGCCTTTAGTAAAGAACAAAAAGTACTCTAATGTTTTTATAAGACCAATGAGATTTATTTGTTCGATTATTTAATTATTGGCGGAGTTACGGATCAGTACGCTTTCTTTAAGACGTTTCACGGCACTACCTAAATTTATGCAAGGTAGACAATCAACCGTGAAGTCCCCATGATAAAACTGTCAATTTCGACAAATACCGTAAACTACTGCACTGTAGATTACGGGCAGAAGAACACCTTCGATGGTTTATAAAACCAGTCAATATCGATAATTCAAAATCGATTCGTAGTGGCAACAACCACTCTTTCTGAAACAATCGAACTAAAAATTATTTGAGTAAGAAAAATATTTGTGAAGAGAGGAAGAACAATACGTTTTTGTTTTTCTGGAAAAACTGAGTTATTAAAACGTATTTGCTGAAGAGAATATAAAGAGGAATTTTTTCAACTGCAACTGGCTAGTGGGAGTTTGAATTTGCCAGCAAACCAAAAACGTGGCCTTGAATTTTGGCCCAATTTGCTGAACTGTTTTAAGACTTGGTCATTGCACAAAAATTGCAACGGATATATCAACGACCTAGACCGATCCGGCCGTTCAGACGGCGGCGGCGGCACGCGCGCGTGTGCTATATATTGGGTGGGGTGTCCAGTTCACAATACTGGATACCTCTTGGAGCCCCAAGTAGTGACCTACATATATATAAACACTACTAAGGTGTGTGTCCTTACTAATGTATGACTAAAATGAACTTTTTCAAATTCACACACTTTAGTTTCTAGAACTTGTGTTTATTCTCATACCAAATTCTTTCTTTAAGTTGTAAGCTTGTTCCAACATGTACTTTTAAGGATGATGTTATTTTTTTAATTGAATATATAAATATCTTGATCTTCTTATTTTTTGTAATTAGAAAAATATAGAAAAATGAAATTATCATAAAAGATTTCAAACTACATCTAAAAGTTTCTGGATTTTATAACTTTAAGTTTTAGAATTCATAATTATATATAAATATTGTTTTTCAGATCTAATTATCAATTACTATCATGTTAACATTACTGTTCAAATTGCATCGAATTCTAATCCATTAAGGATGATTCATAATTTGATGCAGTGCCACTTGATAAGAACAGAAAAGAGGTGCATGAATCTTCAAGGCCAATCATACACAATACTAAAATTAGAAAAATAATAAAATGGTCCTTTGAGAAATATATCCACACATCGTGGGAGGGATCATATGTCAAGATCCAGTTATTAGTTGTTCAACAAAACAGTTCAGACACTTGTTTGTCTTATAAGGTAAGGGATATTTAAAAAATAAAATAAAAAAGGTTTTTATTTCCAACCACTTAAAAAAAATTAACTGATATAAATTTTTATAAAATACATCATTGAATTAAAAGTTTATATCATATAAATTATTTATATAAAATTTCAGACAAATCTAAAATTATTTAATATGTTATTGAGACGCATCAAAATTAACAGTTTCTGTGACATTCTTGATGTAAACACTTGTAACCTCTTCTAGCACACCTTGTGATGGGGGTGGATTTTCTTTATATATATATATATATATATAAATCATTTTGGCTTGTTCAAAAAAAAAATAGTCTCTGTAATTTCTTAAATATCATTAATTTTTATGTGTCTCAATAACATATTAAATGATTTTAAATTTCTCAGAAATTTTACACAAATAATTTATAAGATATAAACTTTTAATCTAACATTATATTTTATAAAAAATCTCTGTTAATTTTTTTTGTAATAGTTAGAAATAAATACCTCCGAATTTTGATGGGTACAAATTATCACCCAAAAATAAAATTCTCTATCATATGTCTTAACAATTACTACTTTTTTTTTTAAAAGGTACCACAATTATGATTTTTGGTATTTTAGTGACACTCTAAGGTATTCCCACATATTTTGACCAATTCTTGAACTATAGAACAAGAGAAGTAGGAGTAACTAATAATTCACAACATTTTAAATGTATTAACCACATTTCCCCAAATCAAATAGTATTGGGAAACAACAATTAGAAACAAAACCTAAATTGAAATTTAAATTGTTTCGAACATAACTCAAAAATTAAAAGAAAATGACCAAGTTAGATTGAGCATTGAAACTTACAATTGTGCATGATTGTTTATTGTTTATATAAGTCAATTTTTTTTTTATTGTTTATATGAGTCAACTTATATGGTATTAGACTGATAAATGTGGCATTGAAACTTGACCTGATCCAAAATTCTAGTCCATGACACAAACCATGGTCTCTTTGCAAGAAATTGAGACCACCTAATTAGAGATGTCAGCAGGGCGGGGAATGAGCGGATGCTGTTTTCTCGTTCTCTGCCCCGCCCCCCAAATTTTTCCCCGTCCCCATCTCCGATCTCCGCTGCGGGGGGAAATTTCCCTCTATCCCCATCCCCACAGATCTCCACAGTATCATCGGAACTCCACAGATATAAAAATTAAACAAAATTGTTATACATTTTAATCAAAAATACAACACTAAAGTCTTTTTTTCTTCCTTTTTCTAAAAAGAAACTAAATATTTTGTATCTTTCATTTTTAAAAAATAAAAGTACATTTTGCATCAATAACAAAAAAAATGGAAAAACACTTTTTAATATTTCTTTTTGTCAAAAAAATAAATATCTAATTGAACTTGTTGTTACCATGCATGATCATAATCTTTATGACGTATTAATTGTTATTTTTTATAAAAAAATACACATAAAGTTATATAATTATATGTTATATATATAATTTAAATCATATAATCGGGATTAGGGAACCCGCGGTGGCGGAGGGACATTCCCCGCTCCCCGCCTCGAATTACCCACGGGGGGATTTTTCCCTCCATCCCCGTCTCCACGGGGAAAAAAATCCGCCACTTCGGATCTCCGTACGGATAATCCCAACGGATAATCTGTTAACAGATACAAATTGACATCCCTACACCTAATTTAAGTTTCATTTACAGAGACAAAATTAATTATATTTTCTAAAATCCAAAAATATCAAAACTATTTATATACACTAAAACTTAATCGATTCAGTGGTATGATCGGTGTTAGACTTTGGTAAGGAGAATTACAATTCAATCATCTGCAACTGCATTTAAAATAAGATTGATAACCACTTGATGCTATAGAACTACTCGTTCAAAACTCTAAACTACTGGACCGATCATTTCTTTAGAAACTAGATGAAAACGAAAAGTTATTTATATACACTAACTTTTATTTATCTATTTACCTTTCTCCCTTAAACTTCAACCAATCCAATGTTGGTTTTACTGTTTTATCAAGACTAACCTCACATACTTTACCATTTAGCAATGTTACTAGAACACAAAATAAGGTTGGAGGTTGGCATAAAAGTCACATTTATATTATACACCACATTACTATTACGGTTGGAATTTTCCCTAACCATGAGAACTTTTGGATTCATAGTTAATATACGAGAGTTGAGAGAACCTATCATGGTACTGCAAAAGGTACTATGTTAAATTTACCCCACAAAAACTGTGAAACATAACAAACAAACACAAAATAAATATTATTTTTTTGTCCTGGTTAGTTGGCTTTTCCCATTTCTGAAATACCATTTGTTGATGAAACGGCCATATGATGTCCCCCTTTAATTTATTCTGAAGTCATTCTTTTCTGCCATACCATTCCACCTTATCCTCTCTCTCTTCCTTCTCTCTCATTCCCAACCAAGTGGTCACTATTATTATCAGATCTTGTAGCCAACCTTTTTTCTTTACTCAATTATGATTTTGATTTTTTAAAATAAAAAATTATATACTTTTAAAAAGAATTATAAAAACTATATTAATAATTTCTTTTTTTTGGATATTAGTTAAGAAAAAGACTAACAAATGTACTTGGCACATTAGTTAAGTAATTAAAAGAGGTGAGTTTGTGATCTATAGAGTGTATTTGGCATATTAATATTACATCAATTTATTTTGGTTAAATAATATAACGAGGATCATGGTTCGATCCTCTCAATTACATTTGAAAATAAGTTGATATCACTTGATGTCATAATTTATTTTAAATTTTAAATTATTAGAATTCATTTCTCCAATAAATAGAGGGTGAAAAAAAAAACATAAAAAAACTCTCGCTTAGTTTACTAATAGTTTATAACAAAATTTACGAAAATATAATCAATTGCCGTATAGCAATGATAAAAAATAAAAAAGCACATGTTAACGAAATTCATTAATTAAATATAAAAAAATGGCGCGATGTAAAATAATTAGATTTTGATTATCATTCCTAATAAAATTTTAGGGTAAGCTCTATTAAAAAAAATAGTGTAACAAACAATGAATTTGTTTAAGTGATAAAAGTCTTGGTCCCATAAGTATGTGGTTTGAGATTCGATACATAACTCAAGTGTATGGAGAAAATTTGGTTGAAAGCTGACAGAGGTATAAATTTCGTATCAAATGAGTCATCATGAACTCAGCTTAGTTGTAGTGATCATGATTCAAACTCTGATATGTCCACGGTATAATTGTAACCATTAATTTTTTGTTGTTGTTAAAACCGAGTATTCATCTCCGAATGCAGTGACTAATCCCTCGTTGGATTAGAGAGATCTCAAGAGGTGGGACAGAGATTTAAAGATTCTCTATACCCAAGGTGATGATCGAACCCTCGACTATTAATTAAAAGAGGATATTCACAAACCGCTCTACCACGCACCCATTAACCATCAATCTGACTTTTTTTTGTCGAAATCAGAGTATCCACCGTCGAACTCAGTGACTGTTCCCCTCACTAAATTGGAGATACCTTCGTGGATGTGACCGCTGATCCAGAAGTTTAAAACTGTTTCGTACCCAAAGCGATTATCAAACCCCATCTTTGATTAAGAGAGAATGAACACCAACTACTCGATCTCACCTGAGTTTAACCATTAATATGACTAATAAAATCTTTTTGGATATGAATTATAAAAAAAAAAATTATGCAATGACCAAAATATTCATTTTAAAAAATTAATATAATAGGTGATGATGATGATAATGGCTTTGGTCCTATTATAATTCTGGATCAAGACAAAACTATTCTCATTTCTCAACACCAAAACAAAATCTTCTTCACAAAAAGAAAGCTCCCATCTCTGCCTTCCCTTCCCCCCCCTCCCATCCAAAACTCATGGAAGGCTCTCTCATTGAACGTCTTGATTTTGGGAAGATGGGTTATGGGTACTTTCTTCTTCAAAGTTCTTTACTTTCATTCATTTTTCATACTTTTTTACATCTTTTTATTTTCTGGGTATTTTATTTTTTCATTTCTACAGGTGCAATCATTACAGGAGAAGATGCAGGATTCGAGCTCCTTGTTGCAATGAGGTTTACTCATGCCGTCATTGTCATAACGATGCAACGGTATTTTTTTCTTCTTTTTTTCCTTTGTTTTTTTTGTTGTTTTCATCTTAAAAATCTTGTCTTTTAGCTTTTTTCTGATCTGGGTTTGTGTTATTTTTTTCATTATTAGAGCATGCTGAAAAACCCTCTTGATCGTCACGAACTTGTTCGTCAAGATGTTGAACAAGTAAGCATAAGGGCATCTTTGGTTTTTTGATTTTTTTGATTTTTAAGGTTTATTTGTTATGATGATGATAAGATTCATGTGGTTTTTGTTTGCATCTTGTTGCTGTTTCAGGTTGTTTGTGCGGTTTGTGACACAGAGCAGCCAGTATGTAACCATTCATAGTTTGATTTCAATTTGTTATGTTTTTGTTGTTTTGGATGGCTTAATGATGTTTTTTTTTTCTCTTTAATGTTTTTTTTTTGAAGGTTGCTCAAGTTTGCACTAACTGTGGTGTTAGAATGGGGGAATATTTCTGTGACATCTGCAAATTCTTCGACGATGATGTAATGACTTACTGAATAATAAATCTGAAGTATCTGATTTAAGTTTATTGTTTTCAATATATGTTTGAATTCGAGAATGTTGTGATTGTTGATGAATCTTGTTGTTTTCTATTTGATACTAATTGTTATTGTTGTTCACTCGTTATGCAGACGGGGAAACAACAGTTTCATTGTGATGATTGTGGGATCTGCAGGTACAATAGTTGTATTCGAGTAAATATTTGGTTATGTTGTTCAATTTTATGAGATGCAACTAATTTTGTTTATGTAATTTTGAAACAGAGTTGGTGGGAGTGAGAATTATTTCCATTGCCAGAAGTGCGGTATGCATTCATCCCACGGCTTCCATTTTGTTGATCTTTCGATTTTACAATTTTTTATTTTCAACTTAGCTTATGCTGCAAATTGTTCATTTTCATACCAATTGAAAGATTCGATTTTTTTTCTTCTTCTTTTGATAATATAAAAGAACTGCTAAACATGTTATCATCTTTAGTAACACCAGAAGTTCAAAAGCACTTTTGCGTTAAGTCTAGCTTCTGTTTTTATTTTCTTTTTTTTTTTTTTCTGTAACAGTTGATTACTAACCGATCTCATTTTGACCTATATACTTTTGTCTCATCTTTATTGCTTCCAAAATCAATTTTTTGTAGATTGCAACCTAATTTTCTATAACATTGTGTGAATTTAGTACTACTGATATTCCCCTAGAACTTCCAGCCTTATTCCAATTTGTTCTTGAGTGATTTCATATTTCACGTGCTTGCTAATGCAATGGGATGCATTGGTGTTTGATTATATAGTGCCTCTTTTGCTTCCTCTTTTTTCTCTAGTTCTTTTTACCCTCGGAAACCATAATCGAATTATGGGGGCCTAAAAGTGACGATCCCTCAAAAACTAATAATTCATGATTTAGTGTATCAATTCAAATAGTTTATATCAAACCCTTGATCTATATTCTATGGTAGTTACCGAAAACTTTGATCCATTTTTTCGAAAGGTTTGTTTTAATTATGGTATAGTTTTCTCTGAGTTCCTCTATTATGCATTGTTTTATTTCCATTGGAGTCTGGAGTCATATCTAACCATTTATCAACTTAGTGGAACTATTTTTTCTTCGGTTAACAAATCAATTGCTCCATTATGACAGGGTCTTGCTATTCAGTTGCTTTGCGTGATAACCATTTATGTGTGGAGAACTCCATGAGGCATCACTGTCCAATTTGTTATGAGGTGAATGCTATTCTTCTTTGTCTGGCTCATGTTTTCATTTAAACAAGGAATTTGTCTATGTTGTTGGAACTTGGAAGCATGAGAATGTTCTGATGTGACTTCATTGTGTTGTTATAGTACCTTTTTGACTCATTGAAAGACACAACTGTTATGAAATGTGGTCACACAATGCATCGTGAATGTTACCATGAGATGATAAAGCGTGACAAGTGAGTATGCTAGCTATTTGAAAGTTCTTTGGTTAATACAACATTATCTCTGCTTAAATATTAACTTGCTTGGTATACGGCTTAGGTACTGTTGTCCTATCTGTTCCAAGTCGGTGATTGATATGTCTACGGTATGGAAGAGAATTGATGAAGAGGTAGCAAGTTAAATTAAAGCATGCAAATGTTTTAACTTGATTTCTAAGTTTTTATGCTCAGCACTTATAGTTAATGATAATATTTCTCACTAAATTATCTTTGACTATGTTAGATTGAAGCAACTGTCATGCCTGATGATTATCGGAATAGAAAGGTAAAACTATACTCGTAGAAATACTTGCAATCTCTATTGGACAAAACTTAGGTCCATTTCCTTAGGTGTTTTCCATATGATTTTTAACCTTATTATCGAAAATTTCTTCAAATTCATAACTTTCTCAGTTTATTATGACTACAACTGTATTTGAAGTTAAGAACCATACATAAAGTACCTGAGAAAATGCATCTAAGTTTTCCTCAATTTGTATTGCATTAACTTTTATTAGAACCTACATATTTGACATGAAACACGATTTTGACTATCAACAATGTTGTCAACTGCGGATCACAAAATAGAAGTTTGTTCAAATTCCGCTGTGTCATAGTCACTATTTGATTTTACTCTGTACTAAATAGTGTCTTGCAAAACAATAGCAATTCGTTCAAATTTTGTTAAGCTAAGCTATTATAGCACTGCTATTAGAAAATTTCAGAAAACTAAACAGCATTGCAGGTTTGGATACTTTGTAATGACTGCAACGATACAACCGAAGTTTGCTTCCACATTATTGGGCATAAATGCGGTCACTGCAGTTCATATAACACTCGTGCTATTGCTCCTCCCGTCCTTCCACAATAACCAAATCATCGCGATTCAAGAAACAAGTCTTGCCTTTGTGACCCAATCATTATTGTAGAGCCTCATTTAATTCACCATCAAGATTAGTGGTGTATTGTGTATGCCCTGAAACATTTTCATTGGTTATTCTTCCTCCAACATATGGAGTAGATTAGTTGAAGTTGGTATTTGAGTCACGAGACTTTTATAAACATCTGTATACTAAAATATAATCATAGGGCAAAAAGTTTACTTTTCATGAGGTGCTGGTAATTGTATTCTGTCTTGCTATTGTGGTATTGATATTGGAGGATGGATTGACTTTTCTTTGCCATTGAAATTAATCTACACAACTCAGTGATTCTTCCCTTTCATATAAGGCGCAACTATTGAAATTCTGCGTTTGATTTGTTTATGGTGCACAAGTGAGACAAGTTTTCATACACAAGTTTGTTTTTACTACTAAATCAATAAGTCTCACTATTGGATCACTATGTCTTATCACAACACATTTCATTTGATCTAATGGTAACACATTGATTTAACGGTGAAAACAAACTTGTGCGTGGTGCAAGTCTATATAGATCTCACCAATTTGGAAATAAATATCGATTGAAATGGTGATATTCGTATGAAATTCAATTAAAATACGTGCACCTACTAGTAAAATATACTAGAAATACAAAAAGTAGAGACAACATATATTTAGATGATTGCAAGTCGAACACATCACACATTTCTATTTAAATATAAGTTTTCACAAATATTACAATGAAATACCTTAACATTATCATCTCACAAATGATATGATAACAAAGTTATGAACAAGAAATAGTAAATCAGTAAAATCACATACTCATAACAAAAAATTAATCACATAAAATGTATAGATTAAATAAAGTCTCCAAAGCTTGCATCTTTAGGTTCTTCTTCTGTGAGGTCTCAAAGCAGGAAGCACAACAAGCAAGATGAATACCATTGATCCAAGAAGTGAAATCAAACATGCAGCAGCAGCTTGGTTACAAAATTTGTCAAAGACATGACATACTTTGTTCCACCTCACATGTGAGTTTCCTTGCTTGGCAAGAAAACCAATAGCTAAGGCAGCACCATTGCCAGAGAAGAGCAAAGCTACCATTATTGCATCAAGTAGAGTTACCAATGACACTAACAATTTACTTTTATGTCCATTTGCAAGAGCAATAATAAAAGATAGGAGTGAATATGCACATGCTATCGTATTTGCCACCACAAAATACCTAATACATGAAACAAAATCGTTTGAGATATGTTAGCCACCTTATTATTGCCAATTAATTAACTAATTGTCGAAATTGTTAGGTCGAACGCCTATAATCAGGGTTCGAACCTCAGTTCCTCTATTTTATATGTATGACTTTTCAGTTTTTAATGACTCGTCATTCATTTACGTATTAAATAAAATTTGGTTTGTTATGCCTTGTTTTTTATGGAAACATAATCATTGCATTTCATGAATGAAGAATAGCTAGGAGTCGTACAAAATAGTAAGATGTTAAAAACATGAATAACCCCAAACAAGTATGATATTATTAAGGTATGTGCTCAATTGCTCGCTGATAAATCAATTTTTTATATAGAAAAAAGGTAAAATGATTTGTAACTAATTACAGTTTTTCAATAAAAAACTCAAGATATATTAAAGTAATAATTAAAAAAAATAAAATTATTTCAAATATCTTTAATTTTTGCGTAAACTATATCTAAAAGTTACTCTCTCCGTCCTATTATATAAGCACATTTTCAAAAAAAGTCTAGTCCTAAAATATAAGTCTCTTTGCAAATTACTAGGTGCAATTATTTTTTTTCCTATATATACCTCTAATTATTACTACTTACTTGCATTGGAAAACAAAAAGTCAAAATTTTACACATACAAATATAGGATAATTTGGTAAAATTTGCACACAAACTAGACACAATAATTATATTAACAACATTTTTTAATAAACGTGATATTAGTCAAAGATGCTTATATAATAGGAAGGAGGAAATATTAAGTAACGCTATAATGGCAACATATATGGTTGGGTTTTGTGGGGATTTTTAGCCATTAATCCCATCAAATAAAAGCTGTATTGTTGGCTCGAATTGACTGGCAACGACAAATATAAATGCGTTGAAAAAAACAAAAATGGAACAGGAACTTCATAAATATCTTTGGAGATGGCACGGTTTGGTTTTGAACAATTACAATAACTACTACTCGTAGTAATTTATTAAGTGGTTGGAAGTTAGTTCTAATCTGAAGTAGTTCCGGTCTCATCTTAAATGTAATTGTGAAAATTGAACTGTAGTCATTTATATCAAGTGTTAAGTTTAGTGTCAATCAACACTCGGCCAATTAACATTTTGTTTCATTACGTGTTTTAGTTTAAACATATTTTTTTTTGATACATCGAAAAGATAAATTGTATCCGCCAAGATTTGAATTTGGATCTTCCTCCACTTAATCCATATGTCCCTCAAATCTTACCACATATTTAAATTTATGCTATGTTAGTTATGTATTAGTAGTAAATTAATAAAGCCTTTTTTTCATCATAAAAATAAGTATAATAATGAATGGACACGATGAAATGAAACAGAATTAATTAATTAATTGATATATATCATATAAGTTTCCACATTGGTTGGTTTAAGTTCAAAGTAAGTAAATTTAATGGTAAAGTTTCATTAACATAGACTTTGGTTTCACTAGCTATATTTTTTGACAAAAATGTTTCTAGATTTTTTTTTTGATGTGTGTTTGTACATGCAAATTACATGTCAAATTTCATATAACTATATAGTTTGAGTCATGGCGGAGCTAGAAACTTTATAAAGACCGAATAAAATTTGAAACTTAAACAAAAATTTTAATTTTGAAAAAAAAAACTTAGTTTTACCCTAAATTAATCCTTAAGAATTTCAGTTTTACTTTAAATTAATTCCTAAAACATCAAAAAACAATATTTTGCGGTGAAAAATCTCAGTTTTGAACAAAAACCTCAATTTTGCCATAAATTAATCTCTAAAAATATCAATTTTACTTTAAATTAACCCCTAAAACATCAAAAAAATTTAGCGGAGCCCGGATACTAGTTCGATCTAACAGCCCTTATGGTGGCTCCGCCCATAGTTTGAGATTTTAATATATTTTGTTATTAAGTTTAAAAAAAAAATACTTACATTACCAAAAACAAAACAAACAATTTTAGAGGCCTAGCCAATATCTAGCTAGTTGAGAAAATTGCCACCCTTATAACATTGATAGTGCATAAGGAAAACCAAACAAAAGTAATTTGAACATGTTTTCTCAATACATATACAATTGAAAGATTAAACTACTCTCTCTCCGATCATTATTATAAACAATAAATCACTTTTTAAATAATTTATTTATAATAAAGATCAGAGAGAGACGGTACATTATTATCCAAATGAAGATTATTTAAATTAAGAACATAAAGAGAGAACTTACACATAGGCAGGCATGTATTGCCACTTAGCAGTAACAGGAACATCCAAAGGTGGCAAAGAATCTGTTAATTTAATTGGAACAACTGTGGTTTGTTTATCAGCAACAATAGCTATAGCAGCCACAAGTGTTAGAACAAAAGCACAAAGTCTTAGAATCAAATTACAATTTCCTTCTAATGAAGACTTTGCCATCACTTCAATTTCCTTCAACTCTTTAGTACTCTCTCTATCCATTATTTTCAATTAACCAATAGCATACAAAAACTCTCTCAATGAAGTGTGTTTTGCAAAAGGAAAATACATCTTAATAAATAGTGATGATACCAAAATTCCAAAAATAAGTGGGTGAAAAATTAAAGGATGTTGCCAATAATAGTTAGGGAGTGCTATCACTTGTTTTTGTGGAATAATGAAATTTAAGACATGGAGCATATAATGTCAATAAACAGTTAGTTAGTAGTTGGAAGGTAAGAGATTTATGAGTAAAAAGATGATTTCAATTCTAAAAGATTCTGGCTATGCCATAATTCCATGCCAGATGTCAAAATAACAAATTACACAATAACTAATATTTTATACTCCTTCATTTTATAATGAGTATTTTCTTTTTCATTAACCCACGATTGAATAAAGAATGAGATTCCAATGACATGTGAATCAAGAAAGAGTGAACTTTTTTTTGATAAATGGGTTTTTATTCCGTAATATAGGCGAATTTTGAGTTACCTCTATAAAATAATTTTTTTGGATTATTTCATACAATATTGACAAACTTTTTATTGATTTAAAAACATTTGGAGGAAACTACCCAAAATCATGTGGGGATACACAAGAATTAACCATTTGGAGGACTTTTTTGATTCAAGATTTTCTTATACCAAGAACCATAAGCATCTTCTTTGCACTAAATTTGAGAAGTTTAAAGTCAGTAACTCTGCCAGTATGCACACGGGGAAAAAGAGCAGGATTATATTTCTTATCTTAAGAATCGTCTTGTAAAATCAAATTTTTCGATTCATGTCATTGATTCTGTGTCCATGCGTCCAGCACGTGGCAGCATGGCCATGCCCAGCCATTGGTCCCTCAGTCTAGTATGCTTCTCCCTCAACGTTCTGATGTTGTTTTATTGCCCTCTGCGCCTGTTGCTAGTCTGGAAGTCAACATTGGTACGTTCCTGCCAGATACTCTGGATGTTGAGCCCGAAAGGTGTGTGCTGCCACATATTGACATAGGCACATAGCTCTCTATGGCAAATGGAACCCCTCGCTCAACTGTCCATTTGGCTTACTACCCTCACTAACTGTTGAAGGTGCTACTCCTGAAGAGGGCTTACTCCCCTCACCAACTGATGAAGGTGCTACTCCGGAAGAGGAAGGCGAATTGGACTTTGATCTTGGTTTTCTTGACCTTGACTCTGACTGAATCCCCTATTTGTTTGTTTGTTTGTTTGTTTTCACTGTAAATTCATGTTTCTTTTAAACGGGTAATCTTTAGTTTGATATTCCTATTTGGATCACTTTAGTTTGACTGGTAGGATTGGAGTGTCCTTAGAATAATTAAGGTGAGTAAAATTAAGAGAGATATTGTGTAGAAATTCTATTGTAGAATGGGAGGACCTATAGAAAAAGAATTAGGATGGAGAAATTGAGTTAATAAAAAGTTGGAACGTGTAAAGAAAATTTATTTTGTTATCATTGATCAAACTATGCTTATTTTTTATAACAAAAAGAAAAAAAAAAATAACTATTTTTTTATGTTATTGATGTAATTACGTTTTAAATAAAAGACTTCTCTTTTTAAAATTGTATTTTCTTAAAATAATTAAGGTGAGTAAAACTAAGAGAGACATTGTGTGGAATTTTTATTGGAGAATGGGAGGACCTATAGAAAAAAGAATTAGGAAGGAGAAATTGAGTTAATAAAAAGTTGGAAAGTGAAAAGATAAATTTGTGGTAAATATATTAGCAACCTAATTATTGTTGCATAAATATAATATTTCATAATAATTATACTTGTAGTTGGAGATGTTTTTAGTGATTGATATGCATGACTTGAATGACATATCTAAAACATGAAAATGAGAGAAACTCAATTATGTATGAGAGATACACAACCATACACATTTCGTAAAAAAATACAAGAAAAGAAAGATCGAGTGCACTAAGGTGCATCATATTACAATAGAGATACATTAAGATTTGATGATTGTGTGAATGACATATAAAACTTGTGTATGTTAATGTATTTAATATCGTATTTCAACCGTCCTCCAATATAAACAAATAGTCAAGATCATTTTGATGCATATGTATCATAAGTAATAACCGTCCGATGTAAAATCAATGGATGAGATCGATTACTGCGTGCGTTATTTATTTACTACATTAAATCATGATCATATTTCTACTCCTAATTGGGTTGATAAAAGCTGCATTTCTTTCAACCACGCAAGTTGCCATTAATTAATTCAGAGATACAACCTCTTCTACGAAAAGAAACACAGGTAACAAACAAAAACTTTTTTTTTATAGTAATATTACAAAAAAAAAGTAGAAAATATTAGAAAGTCTCAAAATCAATTTTTACTAACTCAAGTCAAACGTTATATATTATTTTTACTCAAAAACAACCATATTCATTCATTCAAATGGGTAGAGTACATCAAACAAAATCATTACATATTCAAAATCGCTAAAAACTAAAAAGGATAAATCTGCGAACAAGCTCACAGTATCCGAGTTAATAGCATAAAATAACATAATGTCTACAAGTGTGACGAAGCCTACAATTGATATGATAATCTTCAAATGTCCGGAATAGTCATGCCTCCGGATTTGCAACGTTGATGATGCTAAAATCATTGAATCTGCACTGAATTTGGATCGAAGTAAATCTGCAAATCTGAACAAATCAAACACCAAACTACAACGAGAAATCAAAATAAACTCCGCACTAAGACGGAAAGACAAATCACCGCACTATGACGGGAAATCAACACAACTCCGTACTAAGACGGAAAATCAACACAACTTCGCACTAAGACAAGTGTGAAACAACACAAGACAAACAAGACACAAAGAAAAACTCAAAAGAAACCTAAAAACTATGTGAAAACCACTTATTAAAATAAAAATGAATATAAAAAGATCAAGAGGAGTGATTATAGGTCAAAATTGACCTTAAATCACCCCTCTCTAATGGAGGAACAAGAAGAAAAAAAACAAAGAAGTAGAGTTGATAGGGGTGGCGGCTGGAAAGGTGAAAGGAAATAGTGTTCCTCGCCGGTTTGGATTAACAATCCCACCTTTAGATCATGTAATCTGAATCAGAGAATCGTTTCCTTTTTATTTGACCGTATGTATGTGTAACTTTATATTTTTTTTTTATACAAAATAATAATTAATACATAATAAAGATTATGAATATATATGGTGGCAACCAATTTAATTGAATATTTATTTGAATATTTAATTGAATATTTATTTATTTTTACTAAAAGAAATAGTATAAAGTACTTTTGCATTTTTATGTTTGATATAAAATGTACTTTTATTTTTTAAAAACGAAAGATAGAAAATATGTATATTTTTTAGAAAAAATAATATTAATGTCGTGTTTTTAATTAAAAAATATAACAATTTTATTAATTTTTGTGCCGTGGAGCTTCGTGGATATTTGTGGGGATCCATGGGGATGGAGAGAAATTTTCTTCCGTAGAGGAGATCAGAGACGAGGCGGGAAACAGAAAAACATGCAGCATCGGTACAATCTCTGCCCGGTTGACATCCCTAAATTAATCCCTTTACTCTCTGCATATAAGCTTTTTGGTGGAAATTGCTTATATAAGTAATTCTAATTAGAACATGGGTAAAAACCTATGTGATCCAAGCTAAGTCTCTCTACTAGGACTATGTATAGATATGGTTGTGTCACAGTTACAAGTTGTTTAAATTGAAAAAAGAACCAAGTATTTCATAATTCTACCATGGCATAATTTACAATCAAGATCTCACATCACTCACATAATTTACAATCGGTGCCTAAGTCTTGTTCGTACTGTTCTCCAATTAAAACATTACACCTTTTCCATATGCCTAACAAAACAAACCTTATTTATATTTCACTTAGAGTCTTGGTTTTATTTATTTATTTATTTATTTATTTTTTGAACGGCAAATATTATTAATAAAAACCAAGTCTCGCACAAGATGAGCAAAGACCGGTATAAAGAGAACTACAGAATAAAGGTGCCGTATATATGTGGAACACCGATGAACAAAACCAAAACAAAAACTATAGAGTCTTGGTTTTATGTATTTTACTTTACTACTCCATAGAGTTAATTACATTTGATCCCAACAAAAAGAGTCTAGCTACTCATTGTCATGGTAATCTTACAAGGAGAAAAGAAGAGATGGAATGGTAGCAAGCCAATGAAGCCATGATGTCTCAATGTTCTTGTTGATCCCTTCAAGAACTTATGATGAATATCTTTATTCCGTATATATTTGAGTTTTTTGAAAATAAATAAAATAGTTTTTGGAACTACAATTGATCATTTTTTTAAAATACTTAAAAACAAATATATTATAATTGAAATCAATTTATATTTTTATAAGTAAAAACTAACCCATAAGTTGCACGGATAACATATAATACTAGTAATAATATATACTTGCTTAATAAATGAGTTTTCATTTCAGTACTGAATGGTGAAACTTTAAGTGATGAGAATGTCCTAGTTGAATTTGTCCTTAGAAACCAACCACCATGATGAATCGGGTTGTTGTTTGATGGACCGATCACTTTTGATTCGAGATAAAAAGTTAGCATGTTTAATGACAACTTTTTGAGTCAGGTTGAATGGTTGATGTCATTTTTTGTAGTCTGGAAGTTGAAGAGTATCGTTCTAAGAACGAGATTAGAAGTTGACATCTTTAGATGGTGTTGAATTTTGATATTTTTCATACTGAATTTATTTTCCTTAATTGTCTCAGAACAACTACTACCACCAGACTTAGACAAACAAATTAAACCCTTTGGATCAGTTTGAGTGAATGTGTTACGAAGTTCTAAGATAGAATCAGAAGCAGCTTTGATTAACCAATCAATATAGCTTTACTTGGTTGTAACTCTTCTATCTCTTAAACCTTCATAAAGGGGAAAAAAAGGTGCACTATATATGCCCTGACAGATGTTTACTGAATATGAGATATTTTACCTTAATGCAGCCTAATAATGCGACAAAGCCTCTGACAGCATATTAGTGGCAGCAAAAACTTGTGCTAATTTCACATGAAGAGAGTCATCAGCCCAGTCTTGAAGATATCGTTCAAGCAGTGACACGGCATCTCCATTTCGGCCCTCAATAACATGGAGCTCGGCCAAAGCTAGTGCAGCTCCAAGGTAACCAGGTTCCAGCCTTGATGCAGACTCGTAGAATTTTTTCGCCTATATGATGAATGCATTAAGTTCCACTCATAAAAAACTAAGATATTAGTCTACAGATACTTCTTTTGCGTATTTGAATTTAGTTTGTATAATCGTAGTTGAACCAAATTTGCATAAACATATTTAATTATAGTTTTACTTGAAATGAGTTTTAAGGAAATGTAAGAAAAGATTGTAAGAAAAGAACGATGGATCGTTTGTGTTTGGTTTTTGTGATATTAATGCTGTTTTTTCATCTATGCATTCGTTTGATCGAAATCCGTATAGCCCTGCTTAGTTTCTGTACAGGTCTGCCATTGTTCATTTATGTCATTACCTTTCAAAAAGTTTATACAGCCCGGCAAATAATCAATTTTAAACAAAAGTCGAATGGAACAGAAACAAAACAACAAATAAACACAGCATAAAACCAGCACAACCTCCTTACTTCAACATGTAGGTGGAAACAAGGTCAGAAGTTTTGTTTTGTGATCTGACATTATGCAGTGGTTGCTACATAACACAGAAAGTAATAGTTTTAATCTAGTTTAACTATAACATAAAACTTTGCGTCCAAAAAATGATATCCGGTTGGCAAATGTTGCTCCTGACTAAAACAGTTTAAACTAATAAAGTAAAACAAGGCTTCTTGCTGAAAGTGAAACACTCCACTTACGCGCATTATTCCTTCTGTAAGTTTGAAAGCATCTCGGTACCTGTGAGAATCTGAGCAGCTCGGTCCTATCGATCGTCATCCGCATCTTTGAACCTCCATTGTTTAATTTGCATTTAAAAACTGAACTGTAACCACTTACCTTCTCCAGAAATAAAACATCGATCCACACATCACCGTCTTCAATAACTTCCACTATGTCATACTCGCAGTTTTTCAAATCAGAACATTTGAGTTTAGTCGTCCATCCCCTATACAATGCCCAAATTTCCTCCTTCCGCGGATATATTTCATATTCCTTGCTCTTTCCAACGGGATTGGCATGCACCTGATGTGAAACAACATTGGTCTTACTGTAAGTACAGAGCTTACCAGTTGGCGTGACTTTAAATCTTCCACAGGAAATGATCATATCCTTATCATCCCATTTAATAACTTTCTTACGTAGCCTGCAATTAGTAGGGATGAATTACTTGCAACTCAAATATTTGGCCAACCCTCTTAACCTCTTTAATTTGACCATAGTATTTTGGAAGTTCATCCTCGTCACCATAAAATGCCCAAATCTGGCCAGCCTCAAACTTTTCATGGGACCTCTCAACATCAAATTGGTAGAACGAAGGGTCTGGAACACCGAAGCAGATGGGGCACTAACATCATCCATGTGATCAATGGGATCCTTCTTCTTTTCTACTGAATTGCTTCTATCCAAATTATCCTTGGCAGTAGATGCAACCTTCACTTCCAAATCATCGGAAGCAGCAATCTCTTCCATCGGCAGGGATAAAGGATCAAGTTCATAAGATCCTACAGGAACGTCCCCTCTTTCCTGACCAGTCATTTTAAAAGATGGAACCCTGTGAGAGAACCTGAATAACTCAGCTGGCAGAATAAGAAACGGGCGATTACCTCCCTCCGTAATTCGAGAGTAGAGGCTCACAAAACTTTTCAACTTAGCCAAGTATGCAACAATTACTCCTGCACCTTCAACAAAACCGACAAGATCTCAACAAATTCCTAATCATACTTCTTATGAGATTTTGCATCCATATACCATTTAATATCCCAATTCTTAAAAAGAGCCCAAGTTTCTCCTTTTCTAGGATACACTTTAAAAGTAGAGGAGGTAATCTTTTTACAGATAATCCGATGACAGAATATCAGTTGATCTTTCATGGTTACAGTCGTACCAAGTTTATACTTCCCACAAGCACTTGGCAGTTTCTCAATCCACCTGCGTTTGTCTTCGTCATCTGGATCTGCATCAAGCCAAGTTCAAAATGCAGCATAAAACCAGCACCCTTACTTCAAAATGCAGGTGGAACAAGGTCACAGGTGCTATTGTGTGATCTGAAATTATGCAGAGGTTGCTACATAACACAGATAGTAATAGTTTTAATCTAGTTTAACAAAAACATAAAACCTATGCGTTCAAAAAATTATATCCGGTTGGCAAATCTTGCTCCCTAACTAAAACAGTTTAAACTAATAAAATAAAACAAGAATTCTTGTTGAAAGTGAAACACTCCACTTACGCGCATTATTCCTTCTTAAGATAATGGACTGGTATTGCACCCGGATCAAGTTCCCAGAAGCCTTTCAGATTGCTGTCATGTTCTTCTGTCAGTTTGAAAGCAGGTATTTTGTGAGAGAATCTGAGCAGCTCAGTCCTAGCAAATGCAATCTCAAAAGATAATACTATTTCCAAGTGTAATGTTCTCTTTGTTTGGATACCAATACTCATAGAAGTTCAGTCTCGTCTTGATCTCCATCACGATCTTCAACATCATTGTCTTCGTCTTCTTCAGGTGCATCAGGATTTACTCCCTAAGCGAATGCCAAATCACAAAATCGTAGTTCACTCAGACTTATCCTCTAATATAATCAATCAAATTTTAATGTTGGCCTAGACCATACATTTATTTTAGATGAAAACAAAAACAATCCAGCGGTGCAAATAATGCGTGATTATAAGTTGAGAGCAAACCTTCATTTAACGTTCTAACCCTCGTTTTGCTACTTCACTTGGGGGTTTAACCTGCATTTATACTAATAAATGTTAGAAACAAGAAAACATTATAAAAACAACGGCACATCACATGGATATTCCTAACTACAAGGATATGATCAATAATTAAATGCGAAGAAATTTACTTCATAAAAGGATGGAGAGAAAAGGTTTATTTCAACATGATGCGCCATTGTGATGATATTTATACTTTTGGGATATTATGTCCAGACGCAATGATGAAGCCAAATCCATCCAAGTGATGCCAAACAAAATTATTAGTGGCAGCATATTTATACCTTAATGCAGCCTGATAATGCGACAAAGCCTGGCAGCAAAAACTTGTGCTAATTTCACATGAAGAGAGTCATCAGCCCAGTCTTTAAGATATCGTTCAAGCAGAGACACAGCATCTCCATTTCGGCCCTCAATAACATGGAGCTCGGCCAAAGCTAGTGCAGCTCAAGGTAACCAGGTTCCAGCCTTAATGCAGACTCGTAGAATGTTTTCGCCTATATGATGAATGCATTAAGTTCCACACATAAAAAACTAAGATATTTGTCTACAGATACTTCATTTTAAAAGGGTGATAAGTTACCTTTTCTCTCCCACCGCAATTACTGGCATGCACATCACCTACTAATTTTAACGCCTTTGCCGATTGAGGCATTGCTTTCATTGCCTCTCTAGAAGCATATAAAGCCTCTTTGATCTTAGAGAGCGCCAAATACGTATGAACCAAACCTGAAAAAACAATGAGATTCATGTCAATCTGTAAATTTATGCATTTCCACATTAGCACTTTGCGTTTGCAGTAGAATGGCAGCGAAAGACATGAATGTAGTTGCTGGAAAAAGATGCAAATCAATGCTGAAATATATTTTCCAGTATAAAATAAACCTTGGTATGTGCGTATATCAGGTCTCAATTCTTTAGCTCCTCTGAAGGCAGACACAGCTGCTTCCACCCGTTTCATTATCAGTAATAGATTTCCATAAATAAACTGAACTTGTCAATCCATATGGCATCAAATAAAACTACCAACCTGCTCAGCATAAGACAATGCTCTTTTCTCATCTTTTCTTTCCCATAAAACAGATAAAGCCACAAAAACCTCTGGTCTGCAGGATCAATATTCAGTAAAATCATGCACTAACTTGTTCAGCTTAGAATAATCAGACTTTAGCTTTAGAAGCATTGCATACTCATCCATATATGTTACGACATATGGATCAATTGATCGGGCCTGTAATTGCCAAATTACAAGTATAAGCTCAGTAAACACGTACAATAAGCAGGATGGGAAGTAAAGATAAATTTATCAAGATAATAAACTATAATTTTATTACCTTCTCAAAATTCATAATGGCCTCTTCGTTCTTTCCAATAATAGCTTCAACCTTCATTTACAATATACATCAGAGTTTACCTTTTAAATGAAGAATTAAAGGAAATTGTGTACAAAATATCTACATATACCTTATTTTATACTATCAAATTTATACATTTTTGTTTCATCCATTTTTTGTGTTTTATGATATAAAGTCTAAGTTATATCCATACGACCATATTAGGCACCAATATATAGGTGCAACACCATACTCATCCATGCAATGTACAACCACACTGCCCCTAAATAAGCATTCTTTTGCACTCACAAAAGGGGGCTTATAAAGAGTGCTTATAAAGATGGACAGAGAGAGTAGTTAAAACTGAGTATATAATAATCTGCCTGATTGAAAAGGTATAGTAAGTTAGTAACACATGTTCTAAATCATTCCAGAAAGTCTAACCTTTGCAGTCTCAAGTATAAGTGTATATTATTATTAGGAAAACGCTGTAAAAGATCGGCAAACAGCGCAAGACTGAATGCATAGGAATGCCAGACACGCATCATATAAACAGTACAAACTAGTGAAGTACAAAGTATAAACAATTAAACAAAATATCTTTCATGATTAAAACTTCAAAAGCATTGATCAAAACAAGAGAACAAGGTAATGCTGAAAAAAGTCACGTAAACAATGTAACAATGTAGAGTAGGGCCATAGAACAGATAGTTTAGGAATGAAATCCAATAGCTCCAACACAGACGTTGAATCACAAAACCCCATATACGATATAGTAGCTCCCCTTTTAAATGAAAAACCCACTTTAAATTGTGAAGGCGGATGTGATGGCTTTCTTACATGAGTTCCATGCGCTGGTTGTTTTGCCTAAAGCGGTCACGGCGTCTTTTCTCACTCTTATTTCGAAAAAAGAGCACCCGCAGGATCTATTTGATTATCGACCAATTTGTTTGATAGGCTGTTTGTAAAAAATCATTTCCAAATTGTTGGCTAATCGGTTGAAATTGGTGTTAGGGAATCTCATCTCTAAATGTCAATCTGCTTTTCTCCCTCAGCGGCAGATTTTAGATGGTGTGGTGGTACTTAATGAAATTGTGGATTTGTTGAAGAGACGGAAAGATAAATGCTTTCTATTTAAGGTTGACTTTGAGAAGACATACGACACCGTTAATTGGTCTTTTTTGCGGGGTATGATGATTAAAATGGGGTTCTCGGCGGTTTGGCTAAAATGGATGAATGCTTGCATTTTTAATAGTACCATGTCGGTGCTTGTCAATGGGAGTCCAACTAATGATTTTGTTGTTGGTAGAGGGCTGCGTCAGGGTGACCCGTTATCACCTTTCTTGTTTCTCATTGTGGCAGAGGGTTTGGCAGCGATGATGAGGCGGGCGGTAGATATTGGTAGTTTCCGAGGAATACAGGTTGATCATAATATTCAGTTTCAGATACTCCAATTCGCTGATGACACAATCCTGATGGGTGAAGGGATATGGGATAATTTCTGGGCTGTCAAGACTCTTCTGCGCAGCTTCGAACTTGTATCGGGTTTGCGTATTAATTTTGTGAAGAGTAAGTTGTTTGGTCTGAATGTTGATGCTAATTTCCTAGCTGCCGGTTCGTCTTTTTTGTCTTGTTGTTCTGGCGAGTTACCTTTTCGCTTTCTAGGGATTCCGGTGGGTGTAAATCCGAGACGGCGTGAGACTTGGCGACCGGTGGTTGAGGCTATGTCTTTGCGGTTGAGTAATTGGACCAGCCGTCATTTATCTTATGCTGGCCGTCTTACACTGATTAATTCTGTTTTGGCTAGTATCCCTCTTTATTTCTTTTCTTTTTTCAAGGCCCCTGTTTGCATCTTAAAACAATTAGTGCGTATTCAGCGGAATTTCCTGTGGGGAGGGGGTCTTGATGAGCGAAAGATTTGTTGGGTGAAATGGGATCACATTTGTTTACCAGAGAGGCGAGGTGGGTTAGGAGTTAAGCATTTAGAGTTGTTTAATGCGGCTTTGTTAACCAAGTGGAAATGGCGGTTTTTGGTGGAAAAAGAGGCACTTTGGACTGATTTGTTACGGTTCCGGTATGGCCATTTACCTTCTCGTTTGTTGGGAGGAGTGGGACCGAGGAGTGGTGTGGCGGAGTCACTTTGGTGGAAGGACGTGTTGAGGGTGGGATTGGAGGGGGGAACAGATCGGTTTATAAAGAATGTGCGTTGTCGCATTGGTAACGGTTTAGATATTGGTTTTTGGAAATTTCAGTGGTTTGGCAACCAACCGTTTTGTGATATGTTTCCTGGTCTCTTTGCAAAAGAATGTGACCAAGAGGTTATGGTGGCAGACCGTGTGGGTGGGTCTGGCTCAGCTTTGCTGTGGAATTGGCACTGGCGTGGTACTCTATCGGCCTCTGATGAGCAGCAACTTTGTGATTTACAGATTATGCTTGCTTCACTGCATATTCAGCCTGACCTCGCCGACTGCTGGATATGGCTCCCGGGTTCGCTTGATTCTTTTTCTGTCAACTCTTGCTATCACATGTTGCTTAATTATCGCTTTGCAGGTGACTTTGACTCTAACATGTTGGGGGCTGTCCGTAAACTTTGGAAGAAGGATGTTCCTTCCAAGGTTCTTGTTTTTGGATGGCGACTTCTTTTTGAGAAATTGCCGACGCGCACAGCTCTTGTGCATCGTGGCATTCTGACTTCTTCAGTAAATGTGTGCATTTTTTGTCTCATGCCTACCGAGGATTGTATGCATCTATTTTACCGGTGCTCCTTTATTCAGGAGGTTTGGTTTGCGGTGGGTGGTTGGACTGGTTGTCAAGTGGACCTTAGTTTGGACGGTTGGAAGCATTTCACCTCTTTTGGACCGCGGTTAACTTCCAAGAAAGGCAAGCGGGTGCGTTATCTTATTTGGTTGGCGACAACGTGGTGCATTTGGAACCACCGGAATCGAGTGATCTTCAATGGGGAGCGGCCGCAAGTTTCCTCTTTATTGGATACTATTCAACGGACCTCGTGGTTTTGGTTTAGTGGTCGCTCTGGTCGTCATGTGTCTATGTCCTTTTCGAATTGGAGTTGTGATCCTCTTAGTTGTATAAACTCTTTGTAAAGGATGTTTTTTTGGTTGTAAGGGTTTGAGTACCCCTTGTACTCCGTTTTGATTTAATAATATCACTGCTTATCAAAAAAAAAAGTAAAGAGAAAAATTAGTCAGAAAAGTTATTAATAAATACTCCCTCCGTCCTAAAATATAAGGGAAAAAAACCACTTTTTTTGTCTCAAAATATAAAGGAAAAAACTAATTTCAAGAATGTTTTTTCCTTATCTCTAAAAAAAATCTCACAAAACCATATTTCTAATTCTCATGTTTATGTTTTCTTAATAAGTGTGTTTTTTTTATTTTCCTTTATATTTTGGGACGGAGAGAGTACAGTAGTTAATAATAATCTCAATTATTATTTAAAAAATGGACTCAATTATTAAGAAAAGTTATGAGAAGTGAATGTAAATTTTACTCCATAATGATCATTACAAATGCAGTTTACAAATGAAACTCATCATTATGTAATGCAGTTTTTGAGTTTATTAAGAAACTGTATAATTTACATTTTCTTAATAACTATGTAATGATGAGTTTCATTTGTAAACTGCATAATTGATCATTATGTAAAAACCCAAAATGTCTTAAACTCCATAATACTTAAATTTTACTCTATTATGTAAAAACATTTTTGAGTTTAAGTATTAACTTTGTTGATGATTACAAATGCAGTTTGTCTCGATGTTGGTGATCCATCTTTTATTTATTCATTTTGTCTTTCAAAATTGTAGTTTGATGAAAGAGCTGAAATTGAGATGACAACAAAACTGTGGTATGGACTATGGAGGGATTTATTACTACAATTTTCCCCATGCCATGCTTCTCATTTTGGTTCATTGTCTACCACAGTTTCTTCTCTCTGTAGTTGCTGCTGCATGAATCACTCAAGGTTTGCAATTTGCTATTTACGGCTTCAGAATCACAATTTAAGAGCACGAGTCGACGACCTAACCTTTAATTAGTGCCACCGGGGCTGGATCCAGCTTCCACTCAAGTATTCTCTCACATGATGAAAATTCACCACTTCATCATTTTGGAATGTGTGGTAGTTATTTGTCTCTAGAGAATAAAACACAATACTCTGACCATAAAATCTAGGAAAATAGATTTTGTTTTCCATTCCTGGAATGTTTGCCACATCAGAAAAGGATGTTTTGCCAACAAAAAGCATATGTTTTTTTAGACTTTCAACTCTGGTCCATGTCATTGTAGATTCATTTAACTTGAAAACGTAAACCCCTTTTGCAAAAGGAGTCTCGAATATTGACAATAGATTGCCATCACATTCGACTAGAAAGTTGTTGAAGCAGGTACAACACGGAGCTTGAAGCTCCTCGAGTACTTTAAAACTTGCGTTTTCTCTCGTTGCTTTTACAACTCCTAGTTTTCCTGTTATGCTAAGAAAATAAAACAATCCATTATGAAAAGCAGGACTTGTGTTGTAGAGAGAAAAATTTTTGCCGCCCAACACAGAATGGCTAGAATCTCTTTCCCAAACAACATGTGTATATGCTTTTATAATAGTAGTTTGTTTATTTTCATCCAACTCAACAGTCATGCATTCAGAAGAAGTTGGGGAATGTGATATGCCAACACACCTGATATTCCATATTTCTTTATGATGAAATGGAAGTGGGAGCACTTCTTTAGTAAAGGGATTGAAGAAAACTTGAAATTTTTTGTTAACTGCCACCAGTAATAGCCAGCCATCTTTTGAACAGCAAATTTCAGAGTGAATGTTCCACTGTTTACCTTGAGGAAATTTTATGATATTTTTGTACTCGATACCATGCTTCGGATGCACAAAAGTGAAGACCTTATCCTTCTTTGGGAAAACAAATAAAGGACACATTGAACGATCATCAAACCATGAAGATGATGATCTCCATTGTATCGGTGGTGCAGCTAGACAAAGGAGTTTATTGCTAGCTCGAAATTGCAAATAATCAAGCACATTGTTAAGATGTTTTGCAATCACTTGAACCACGTCTAAAGGAAGTGCATAATCAATAAGAGTTTTATCCCCTATATCACATGTACTTTCTTTTTCTCTAACTTGATGAGATTTTCCTATTTCTTCTTTGAGTGTACCAGTCATCCTACAAAACATATATATGTTAAGAAAAACATAATCAAATTAAAAATAGTCCTTATAAATAAACATTTGAAAACAAATGAAAAAAAAAAGTACCTCGAATCGGGCATGAACCATCTTGAATAAAATAATTTTTCTGGCAAATTGGAGAAATGTGGAGAAGTCACAAGACTTTTCTCTTCAATGATGTAAATATAGACATAATTGAAGTTCTTTAGGGCAATGTAAATTCGGCCTCCTTCAGTTTCATGATTAATTGTTTGACAAGAAAAGGCCGAGTCATGATTGGATATAAAGAACACTCTATCCTTAATGTTTTCTTCCAACTTTTCCCACACCATTTGAGAAAATTCACATTTGTAAACACAAACTTTAGTAACCCTATCTAGTGTATGAAAAATATCTATTCGAAATAGTGCATTGTTGGATCCAATCAAGCGAGTTATAACTTCATCGAAACAACCAGGGCTAAATGAGTGAAATCTGTCGTCAAAGGAAAGATCAGGTATGCAATTTATTGAAAAGATGCCATTAGGTTGAAGTTTTTCAATTACAGCAATATAATCATACCGAGTCTGCACTCTTGAACACAAGCAACCATTGCAGTAAACTGGGTTAATTAAAATGGTACCCTTTTCCATATTAGGGGTTTTACCCTTCATGACTAAATCACTCACAATGTCCTTATACAAGCAAACTTTAGTCCATTGCTTATCTCCAAGTTGGTAGTAGAATATTGAAGGGCTACTTGATGAAAATAAATAAATGGAGCATGTTTCATAATTAGGAGATGACGACAAAATGCACTTACCAATACCAATAACAGTTCCATTGTGATTAAGTGGTGGGAGCATGATCTCTTTAAGGTTAAGTGGGTTCCAAAGAAAAAAGCTACTAACATCTTTTGATATCATGTTTTGCCAAACAAACCAACCATGTTGTACAGTATATAGCCATAACCTTGTGCTTGATGTACTGAATTCTGGAATCCTTGTAGTGTAGGATTTGGTTGGATCTGATATGCTGCAAAAGGTTATATTCTTTCGATCTTTACCCGATAAATACATAAGCCATGGTTTTCTCTCTCCTTCCATGAGTGCACCTCTCTCTTTCTGTATTATTATTATACAAGAAATTAAGATATTTGTATGAAAAAAAATGAGACGGAGAAGAAAAATATGTATATTTTAGATACGTTGGTCGATGAAAAATTGATTGAATCTAAAAGTTAATTTTATAATCGACGTTTAGGCCAACAAATGTTCTGGTGTATGAGTAAGTATGAGGGAAACATGCATAGCAATGTTGTTTCTCATAAGTTTGTGAATTTAGGAGAATTAATTTTGCAATCCAAAAACGGGATAGATTTGAAGATTAGACTTTATCGGTTTTCAAATATAAAATTCAAGCTAAAAATTTGTGACTGCTAATCATAATCAAACGGTGCAGATAAGATAAGATTGACTGAAGTGCAATCACCTCTCTTGTCTTGCAAATTTGTTGACTCCTTCAAAAGAGTTACAAAACATGGTAAAGAGTGCATTTGTTTCAGATTTTTAATGATTGTAAATAAACATAAAGTAGCTTTAGATTTTCTTCAAAATCTCTACAAAAAAAATCTCCAGATGTTTCTAAGAAAAAATCTTTTTTTTTTTTAAAGTTTAAACAAACGCACCAAAATAAAATTTAAGAATCAATTATGACTCTGCTAAAAGTGAAATAAATTGTACACTAAACATCAATCTTTTGTTTTATCATATGGGTTTGAAGCTGAGCAGATAAAACCTATGAAGCATCGACACTCATTAGATTAGGCGTATCCCGTGTCCGACACTGACACTTACAATTACATTGAATCATATGATGTTTTCAAACAAAATTATCCGTGTCTACTTGTCAGTGTCGGTGTGTGGGCTTCATAGGATAAAACAGATTCCTCTAGAGATTATTCGATTAGGTCAGGATTCCAAGCAATTCAAATTCAAATTTCAGGATTAGATATACTACATGATTGAGCATGTTGATAAATTAAAAAGGTTATTGATGATGAGAACGTACCACAAGAGTTTCTTCAATTGATGAATTGTTGTCGCGATAATCATCCTTCTCGGCGACAGCCGGTTGGGCAGAGCAAGGTATGGTGCTTGCGGCAAGATTCATCGGCGGCGGAGGCTATGGCCGTTCTCAAAACTATGCTGCAATTCACGATTTCAGTAAGATGGATTTTGAAACGTTGGATTCTCTGGATGGGTGTTGTTAGGGTGATTCTGGGACAAAGAGAGAACCTATGCTATGCTGAATTAATTAGTAGTAATCTTTATATATAATAAGCTAGAACTTTTTTCAAGTCTCTCTCCTCATCAGAATTTTTCTCTCATGCATTCTCTTTTATGGTGCATTTGACAATTAATACTATAACTTTTTTTTTATAGACAATTAATACTCATATCATCATGAAAAAAAAATCAGGTATAATAAACTCTAATAATTATGATCCTAAAAAATCTCTCATTATAATTCTAAAAAATCTCTCACGAAAGTATTTCTGGAAAACTCAAAACAAAAGTATCATATTAAATGTTTTTAAAGAATCATAATATGAAAAAAAATTAAACATCAAACAATGAGTACAACATGAAACATTTTTCTCGGACAAATATAATAAAATAGGTCCGATTTTTTCCCAAAATTTAAAAGGTGGTTTTTTTTTTCTGACAAACAAAAATATCATTTTTTTAGTCTATATAAAAGACGCAACCTTTTCACATTTTATTATTCTTTGCATAAACTTAAATCACAGACAAATTATCTCATTCACTTTTCAATATATCTTACTTTGTCTCTGCAATTTCTCCATCTAGAGAAAACTCAAATATTCAAGTCCGCGTTGCTTTAGGCTTTGGTTAGACAATGACATGTCAAAAGACAAATTATCATAATTTCTATGAAAATGGTTTTAATGGATCTTAATGTGAGTTTTTTTTTTTTAATTTTGTATTTGTTCCATTTGTAAAGTTTAATTTATAACAGATTATGCTAAAACCATTATTCATCTTAGTATAGATTATCGCCAAAAAATGTAGAATTTGTAACCTATTATGTTTTATTTTATATTAATTCGTAACATTTGTAACATATCTTAATTTTGATACTTATTTTTTTTCGTTTTGTTTATTTATTGTCATGCAATCAAAAATGTTTAATTTGTAACATATTCTAATTCTAATATTGCTATTTTTTAGGGTGATCATACATGCTACTATCCGAAGACTTTGATCTATAACGTGTGTGATGTGGATGATGGAGTTAGAGGGAATATCTTGGATGATGTGGTTGTTAAAGTATAGATAACACGTTAGATGTATTTTTTTTCGTTGCACATCTTTGTGTTTAATTTGAAGACCAAGATTTTCATCTATACTATTAGACATCTAATGTGTTAATATTTTATTCAGGATTTGCTGCCTAATTTCAATGATGATACTCATTACCACCAAACACACATAGATCTCACGACAGACAATGTTGTTGTTGAGCCAAGCAAAAGAGATTTTTCATTCATTGAGACAGTTGGTTCTAATGTTGCAGCTACACGCTCAAGCAAATCAAGATAGAGAAGAGTGATGCTTATAATATTTAAATTATCATTTTATTTTGAATAATTTTATTTTTATTCGGTTGTGTTATGTGTTTCTTAATAATGGCCCCATGACAATTTCATTTTTGATGGATTTTAGTTTTAATTTTTCATTGTGCGATGTTATAGTATTCATACTAATATTATAGATGTTTCTTATTATTAAATCAATTTCAAATTTCAATTATTAATAAGTGTATTATTATATTGTCAGATATTATGGTTTATTTGTTTTTTTATATATGTTCCGATTTATCTGCCACCATTCAATTAATTTTATGGCTTTTTTTATGACAATGGTATATGGATACTAATACTAATTGAGGCTGATTATTATTTGTTTTATAATGACTTAAATGGTAAGATCTTAATGACCAATAATTTTATTTTACAAAAATTTCTAAAAAAATTTATACCAATGTTGTTTTTTGGTAGAAGTTAAAACAATATTGTTAATATTGTCAATTGTCAATTAAAAATAAATCAGCAATCATTCAATCAATTTTATTTTTAAGACAATGATATATGGAGACAAATGTAAATATTATTGTGTGAGAAAAAAATGTTAAACAAATTATATGATTTCAAATAAGAAAAAAAAAATTTATTTTCCAATTTATAAAAATTCCTTTAATGAATTTTTTTTTTATTACAAGTTAAACCAATATCATTACTTATTGATAAATTATAATTTACGTTTTTTATTCTTTTAGTTAAGAAAAGCTTAAATATTATTATTTATATTATTTAAAATAACCTCTTAAATGAAAAATAGTATAGATAAAATAAATTATATTCATATTTAAATAAATTGAGATAGATTTTTGTATTGATTTAAATGATAAATTTAAAGTCTTAATGATGATTATTATTATTATTATTATTATTATTATTATTATTATTATTAATAAATCAGCACCATGTTTCTTTTGGCACATGACCCACCATTTATTTAATTAATTTTGTTTATGACAATGGTATATACGATACTTATTTTTTGGTTACCATACTAATAATATAATAATAATAATAATAATAAAAATTTGGGAATAATAATAATAATAATAATAATTTAGATTGAGGTAGATTTTTATTTCTTTTATAATGATGTAAATGGTAAGGTCTTAATGACCATTATTATTTTACGAAAATTTTTAAACCTATACCTTTTCTTTTGGTACAAGTTAAATCAATATGATAATTTAAAAATAAACCAGCCACCACTCATCAATCAATTTATTTTCATAACAATGATGACAAACAATGATATATATTGATAGTATCTATATCTTTATATATAAAAACAAAATTCATAATCTCTCCTCAAAATCCTTCTCTTCTCATGTATTATCTTCTCTTATTTATTTGATATTAATTGTTATTGTAAGAAAAATAATTTGCTATTGTTTTTTTTTGTTACTTTTCTATCATTCAAAAAATAACATAAAAAAACACATTTTTTGGTGAAAAGTATTTATAGAAATATTGAGATTTTTTTTAGATATCACTGTGAGAACTTTTTTCTAAAGTATGTTTTAATTACTCAATTTTTTTTTATCAGTGTGAAAAATAGTATAAAATGTATGCAAAAAAGGAAATAATTCAACTTTTTATAATGAAAATAGTTTAAATTCAAACTTATAAAATACTACTCATATATAACATAAAAAATATCTCACTAATGATATTACACAAACTTTTTTCGTATATACACAAAATAATATCTCACTAATAATATAAAATGAATATTTAGTAACATTTAATTTATTAGTTTCTAAATAATATCTCACTATTATTATTAGTTTTTTTTCTGGGTCACTTTGTTTATTTATATTTTATGAGATTCTTGATTTATTTTATGAGATTATGTAGATTTCTAGATCCTGTCAGAAGTTTGCATATAAATTAAATTAAATTAAAATAAATTTGAAAATATATATAAATAAAATAAATATAAAAAAATAAAGCCAAGCGATGTTATGGAGTTATGGATAGGTGGAACTGGGACCAGTTCATCGACTTTAGCCCATGTCACGGATTATTTTCTTATTATATTTATTAATTTATTTTAAATTAGTTTATGAGCCCATGTCATGCACGGGAAAAAATATGTTTGTGGATTTATCGACTTTTAAATAACTGTATAAAAATATATGCATTTTATACATTTTATATTAAAGGAGTCCTAAAGAATTAAAAGAAGTCAAATCAACCTCATAATATCTATAATAAAATAAAAATAAAACAAATAATATAAAAAAATTACTCAAATATATCTTATATTATTTAATTTCTACATCAATTTCATTCAAATAAAAAATCTGGTCTCTGTATAAATATATGAATAAAAATAAAGTCTTCATATTAATATATGCGTAAAAGTATCGGCCTCATATAAATTATAACAAAAAAAGGCTCGTATAAATTTTTTTAAAAATATCTCTATATAATATATTTAAGAATGTCTCTCTCCTGATTTTTTTCCTACGTGGCATTCTCTCAATTAATATAATCCTAGTGTCATCTCCTCCTTATTTTATACTACATAGATTTAGTTAGGAGCTTTAGCAAGAGGAACATGGTTCAAATCCCACCAACATCAAAAAAAATCTATTTTTTTACTTACATTTAGTTAAAAGCTTTAGCAAGAGTAACATGGTTCAAATCTCACCAACAACAAAAAATCTATTTTTTTTTTTACTTAGATTTAGTTAAAAGATTTAACAAGAGTAACATGATTCAATTTCCACCAACAACAAAAAATCTATTTTTATGATATATTTTTTTTTACTTATACTGCATATATTTAATTATGAGTTTTAGCAAGAGGAACATGATTCAATTCCAACCAACAACAAAATAATTATTTTTATGATGTATTTTTTTACTTAATTGTTACTAACCATATAATTTTGAAAAAGTTACTAATCTCTATAGTATATATTTACTAATGTCTCTCTCATGAATAAAATTGCACGTGACAATCTCCAATGAATTAAAGCTTATGTGTATCATCTATGTCTCTGTCACGAATAAAATTTAGTATGAATACACGGTTCGATTTCCACTAACAGCTAAAACTATATTTTTATAACATTTTTTGAAGCAATTTTATGATATTTTATTTTATTGCTTATGAAAAATATTAATACTTATATTAATATATATGACTGTATTTTTTATTTTAATTTACACGGGATCAATATTTATATATATTAATAGAAGTGGCTATATATACATGAGATTTATATTCATATACTAATACAAAGACATTTTTTTTTGTAATTTTAAGAGAACATATATTTCTATGAGAGTCTATATTTTTACCCATATATTAATATGGGGATATTTTTTTTTTAAAAAAATTCTACAGGAGCTATATTTATACTCATGTACAGTTTTTTTGTAATTTTTACGGAATTATATTTCTACGAATGTTTTAATACGAGACGAAAGATTATTTTATATAGGAATTTAAATATTTATAGAAATATTAATACGGGAACACTATTTTTTTACTATGACTTATATTTACAGTCATATTAATACGAGTGCCTTTTAATTTTATAATTTACGCGAGGACCAATATTTATAATCATATATTAATACACGATCCTATCTTTTTTATAATTTCACGGGGCCTAAAAACAAAATACCATATTGTTCGAAACGGGGGAGCGGGAGATCACTCTGCACCCTATTTTATTTCTTTAAAATCGTTAAATATATATATTATTTTCATATTTAAATAATAAAAATGTAAAATCAATTTCCCAAGTAATTAAAAAAATAAATATTACTTGACAAAAAATTCATTGATTAATATTAAATTAAAAAAACTAATATCTCAACTAATTTACTTTAACGTTAATAACATGTATTATAATTTTGATTATTAACCCGTGCAATGCACGGGTCAGTTACACTAGTAGTCCTCATATAAATTAAAAAAATAGGTTCCATATAAATTACAAAAACAAAAAAGAACAACATATGCACCGTAAAAAAAATACAAAAATTAAAATATGCACGTGTATTATTATATGAGTGAAAATATAAGATCACATACAAATGTTTTTTAAAAAAAGACCTTTTTTTTTAAAAAGACCCCATGTAAACAAAAAGAGTTAAATTAATGATTTTTTTTACGGAAAGTTAAATTAATGATTTAAATAAAAAAATATTTTATTGAAATATTTAATTCCATCCGCAGCCTCTCGCAAATTCTTAACCTAGTTTTATTACTTTCTTCTTCATCTACTAAAGAGAGGGTGATTTTAGGATCAATTGTTAATCCAAATTCACCCATCTAAATCATATTTACCTTTTTATTTTTTAAAATAAGTGATTTTTACACTTAATTAATTTTTTTTGTTGTGATTTCGTTGTCTTATAGTGCAACGTTGTATTGTTCATTGTTTTAGTGCAGCGTTTCACTCTCCCGTAGTGTGCGGTGTTTGTTTGTAGTAAATTCTCGTATTATATTTCATTAAATGCATATTCAGCCAATAACTTTGGTGTACTCAATGTTTTAATATTAAAGCTCTCAAATTGTAAAAAAAAACTATCGTAAAATAAATACATTTTAATAATTTTTCTTATAATAAAAACACATTTTAATATTGATTTTAAGATATGAATCATGATCTATTTAAAGTGAATAATATCAATAATTATCAATAGGAAACATGTGCTATACAACAAAGGTTGTGCGGCGAGTCACACACGATGTATGTTTTATACTTATACATAAAATAGTATATGCACATAATTTGTAAAGTAATTTTTAAAACACATGTTCTTGTCCGATTTTTTTTAACCACATGCTTGTTACTAAAACTAAAGGTTTTTAGTCCTTGAAGCAAAACATTCCCGTCAATAGTATCAAACACTTAGGCAATATCAATCTTGATAGCTAAACTTCCACCAAAAGACTTGTTTAATTTTTTTTTTTTTTTTTTTGAAAAGGCAAAGTAAATTATATTGAAATAACAAAGGTTACAACCCAAGGGGTGTGGTTGAGCGGCAGTGGGCTCATCCTCCTTTAACCAAGGGTCGAGAGTTCGATTCTCACCTTGGGTATGGAGCAGCTTTAAATCCTTGGGCCAGCTATCCCACCCTTCGAGGTGTCTCCAATCTAGCGAGGGATTAGTCACTGCATTCGGCGGTGGATACCCCGGTCTCGACAAAAAAAAAATAATAACAAAGGTTACAGTAGATAGCACAAGATATGCTATATATTTGAAGTTATGGTACAATTGCAAAGATACCAAAATCCTGTTAAAGGTCTGATAACAGTTTCTACACCTTCCAGCATCACCACATACTAAACAAAACATTCTAGGACCACTCCTGATAAGATCCTAACTACTACTAATTACCCCAAACGGACCTTGCACAGCGCCATAAACTAAATATAGGATTGCAGGTTATCCAATTCTACATAAAATTCAACCAGCAGCTACAACACACGGACGATTAAATAGCACATAAGCGCGACTGATCAAAACGAAATAGAGGATGAAGAAGCCGGCCAATTAGGATCTCGGTCCTAGTCACCAACAAACGTCAGATCAGCAAGATCTAATCCGACGTCAACCGAACTAGGAAGTTGAGATACAACCAAGAGGTCAAGACTACTTCAACCTCCGCAACTTAAAGGGCAAATCAGAAGCAAATAAACCACTGCGGTATCGAAAGAAGATATAAAGCTTGCTGATACCTCTTCACAACATATAAAACTAGCGCGCTCCACTGCCGCTGAACACCATAAATGATACTGCAACCTGCTGCACAGTTCAAAGCTAAGCATAAGAAGAAGGATAATCCATACAACCTTGAGTAGCTCTGGAACAGAACAGCAACCTATCCTTCGAAGCACGCTTGATAAGTCACCAATCAAGATTCGATGAAGATAATAGTGATTGAGCACACCAGCATAAAAAATAAAAAGGACTCCTTGCAGCATAATTTTATCACACATCTATAATACCAGAGCACGCCCTAGGATTTAACCACCATTGCACAAGATCATAATCTAAATTGTTTGATTTGATCCGAAGCCACTTCCAAGCATACAATTTCACCTCTTCCACAATTTTTTCTATGCTAATTTCCTTGTTACAGAAAATCTTATCATTCCTTGCTTTCCAAATACTCCAAACACATGCGAACCATATCACTCGAACCCGCTTAAGGACTCCCCTGCCATTGTTCAACAAGCCTTCAAACTGAACCTGATGGTGGACACCTTCGTTATGCAGAGCTGAAGAGATCCCAAGCCACTTGCAAATATAGAGCCAAACACCTGAAAAAGTTTGACACTCGAAAAAAAGATGAGATACCGACTCAACACCCCCACACCCGGCAGCACACTCAAGAGAACCTTGACCTATCACTCCTCGACTAAGAAGTTTGTCTTTCGTCGGAATTCTATTTTGAAACATTCTCCACACTAGACATGAGACTTTAGAAGGTATCGAATTATTCCAAGCCTTCACCCATGATGGGTTTGAGGGATTCGGAATATCCGACAGTAAGTCTTTATAAACCTCTTTTACAGAATATGTAGAAGAAGACTCTCCTCCACTCAAATTTAATTGATATACATCCTTCCACCATGTGGAACTTTCACTACCACCTAAGAGGAGAACCCCATCACTCACCCCATATTTATTTACTAATGCCCTGAACCAAAGGCCCCTTCTCTCTGATCTAATTTTCCAAACCCATTTTCCTAAGAGTGCAATGTTAAAAACTCTTAAGTTTCTAATACCTAAACCTCCTTCTTCAATTGGCCTACAAACCTTATCCCATTTAACCCAATTTATCTTCCTCTCATCTTCACTACCCCCCCACAAAAATTGTTTGAAAAGAGATTCAAGTTTAGAAATAATACCTATTGGAGCCTTGAAAAAAGAGAGGAAGTAAACTAGAAGTGCAGACAAGACTGATTTTATGATTACTACACGACCACCGATGGACAAATGCTTGTTCCTCCAACTTGACAATCTGGACCTCACCGCCTCAATCACCTTACTCCACGTATTTATCCTCTTCGGGTTTGCCCCGATTGGTAAGCCGAGGTAATTAAATGGAATAGAACTTATTTTACAGTTTAAAACATTAGCTGCATCCTCAAGCCAACTTTGAGAGATGTTAATCCCAATCAACGAACTCTTATTGCTTTAAAACATGACTCTTTTTGTTTTTCTTCTCTTATTGCTTTGTACATTGTTGTGATATCTGGTTGGCAAATGTTGCTCCTTGACTATAACACCGGGATAGCCTTTCATATTGCTTTTATTTTCTTCTTTCAGTTTGAATGCATGTAACCTTGTGAGTTTTAAGGTGGATGTAACCTTGTTAGTACATTAGAACTTTGATTTGTTCATGAGTTTTCACAATGTTTTTTTTCTCAGTTATTACTATTGGTTTACTGTTTTGGGGTCTGACTCTTTTCATTGTTCTTCTTTTGTTATATTGCTTAGTACATTGTTGTGATATCTTGTCGGTAAATGTTGCTCCTTGACTGTATCACTTTAAACTGCAAAAGTAAAACAAGGCTTCTTGTTGAAAGTAAAACAGTTTAAACTTACGCGCATTTTTCCTTCTTAAGATAATGGAATGGTATTGCACCTGGATTAAGTTCCCAGTAGCCTTCATATTGCTGTTATTTTCTTTTGTCATTTTGAATGCATGTAACCTTGTGATGATGCACCATTGAACAAAATTTGCAGATTTTAATTGCTGTTATTTTCATTCCTCGTTTACAGACTGCTGCTCTGGAACAGGGCGAATTGGACCCTACATCTCCGGAAGAGGGCGAATTCGACCCTGCATCTCTATTTGATTTTCTTGACCTTTAGTTTGACTGGTAGCCTTTCATATTGATGTTATATTCTTTTGTTTGTTTGAATAACCTTGTTAGTTTTAAAGTAAATAGTTAGAACTGATTTTAGGACTTTGATTTGTTGATGAGTTTTCACAATGTTGTTTTTTTCTTAGTTATTACTTTTGGTTTACTGTTTTTGTCTTTTGGAATATATGTGCAAAATGTTTTTTTCCACCCAGCAATCATTTTGTTGACTTCACTTTTAAGTGATTTAAAATGGGGTTTGTGAGGAATTCAGGATTTTGGGTATTGAAGGTGTGTAGAGTGGGTGATAATAATGGATTATGAAGATGGAAGTGATTAGAGAGGTTTTTCATTGTTTTCTTTTTCTAATTTCTATTTCAATTCACTACCATCTATAAAGCAACACAAAATAGTATCTATATTGAACAAAATTTCCAGATTTTAATTTTAGCCACTGATGATGCACCATTGTGATGAAATTATGCAGTGGTTACTACATAACACAGAAAGTAATGGCTTTAATCTAGTTTTAACTAAAACATAAAACTTCGCGTGCAAAAAAATTTATCCGGTCGGCAAATGTTGCTCCTTGACTAAAACAGTTTAAACTAATAAAGTGAAACACTCCACTTACGCCCATTCGTCCTTCTTAAGATAATGGACTGGTATTGCACCCAGATCAAGTTCCCAGAAGCCTTTCAGATTGCTGTCATTTTCTTTTGTCAGTTTGAAAGTATGTAACCTTGTGAGAGAATCTGAGCAGCTTTGAACCTCCGTTGTTTAATTTGCATTTAAAAACTGAACTGTAACCACTAACCTTCTCCAGAAATAAAACATCGATCCACACATCATCGTCTTCAATAACTTCCACTATGTCATACCCACAGTTTTTCAAATCAGAACATTTGAGTTTAGTCGTCCATTCCCTAAACAATGCCCAAATTTTACCCCTCTGCGTATAAATTTCATATTCCTTGCTCTTTCCAACGGGATTAGCATGCACCTAATGTGAAACAACATTGGTGTTACTGTAAGTACAAAGCTTACCAGTTGGCGTGACTTTAAATCTTCCACAGGAAATGATCATATCCTTGTCATCTCATTTAATTACTTTCTTAGGTAGCATGCAATTAGTAGGATGAATTACTTGCAACTCAATTATTAGGCCAACCCTCTTAACCTCTTTAATCTGACCATAGTATTTTGAAAGTTCGTCCTCGTCACCATAAAATGCCCAAATTTGGCCAGCCTCAAACTTTTCATGGGACCTTTCAGCATCAAATTGGTAGAACGAAGGGTCTGGAACTTGAAAACAATCTGCGACCAAAGCAGATGGAGCACTAACATCATCCATGTGATCAATGAGATCCTTCTTCTTTTCTACTGAATTGCTTCTGTCCAAATTATCCTTGGCAGTAGATGCAACCTTCACTTCCAAATCATCGGAAGCAGCAATCTCTTCCATCGGCAGGGATAAAGGATCAAGTTCATAAGATCCTACAGGAACGCCCCCTCTTTCCTGACCAGTCATTTTAAAAGATGGAACCCTGTGAGAGAACCTGAATAGCTCAGCTGGCAGAATTAGTAACGGTCGATTACCTCCCTCCGTAATTTGAGAGTAGAGGCTCACAAAACCTTTCAAATTAGCCAAGTATGCAACAATTACTCCCGCACCTTCAACAAAATCCGACAAGATCTCAACAAATTCCAAATCCTACTTTTGATGAGATTTTGCATCCATAATTCCATATCTGATGAGATTTTGCATCCATAATTCCATATACCATTTAATATCCCAATTCTTAAAAATACCCCAAGTTTCTCCTTTTCTAGGATACACTTTAAAAGTAGAGCGGGTAATCTTTTTACATATAATCCGACGACAGAATATCAGTTGATCTTTTGTGGTTACAGTCGTACGAAGTTTATACTTCCCACAAGCACTTGGCAGTTTCTCAATCCACCTGCGTTTATCTTCGTCATCTGGATCTGCATCAAGCCAAGTTATCTGCAACTTAAATTCAGTAGAAAAAACTTTTTTGATTACAGCATAAAATCTAGGCATGCCATCTTCTAGATCATCATAAACAGCCCAAATCTGTCCGGAAGCGAAACATTCCTCTTTTTTGTTCTTATCAAAGTCATTGAACTTTGGATCAGGATAAACAAACTCATCTGAATGATTTGATGATTTGGAGTCTGATTGCTCTTAAGCTTCATCTATCTTTGAGCTTCCCACTGTTTCTTCTCCTCCCACATCCTTAATTTTCACATCTATATTTTTTAAGCTCTCTTCAGAATAAAATGTTTGCTTCTGCTTTACCTCTTTCTTCTGATAATCTTTCAGACCATCATTCTTATCATTCATTTCAGTTTCCTCATTGTTTCCACCATCCCTATGTTGTGAACCATTCTCCTTATCCTGTTTTAAAGGTTGCTGTAACTCAGCATCATCGTCACTTACATTCTCCCTCTTTCTCTTTCCATTTGACTTTACAGAGACATTTGAAGTAGAATCTTTCTGATGAAGAGATTCTTTATTGGACCTCTTAGCAAAGACATGACCTTGAGACCCAACACCAACCTTAAAAGCACCAACACTCGGAATATTGTTCTGCTTGCCTTGTACTTTGCGGCAGATACACCTCATATGCAAAGAAGGGCTTACTGCATTGTTGACATTGAAGAGATCCATTCAAAACTAATGCCCTGTAATACTCAAATCTAACTGAACAAACAGAGCTAGTGCTTTTCCAAGGTATACTTATGCTTCAGCCAGCCAAGTTCAAATACTCACCAACTTTTATGTAAGTGATGAATTATTAATTCAGCTCTTTTGTATATTTGTAATTTTCATTGTAACTACCTTTTTTGGTTTGTAAAGTCCTATTATGTGTTTGCCATTTAAACTTGTTTATATTTGGTTAATTGAAATGTAACATCAATAAAATATCTTATTACCAATTACCAAGAAGACTCACCTATAAAATACCTCTACTTGAATATAAAGTATATCAATTATCAACCTTATCAAGATCAAAACTTTTTTGTCAAAAAAAAAAAAAAGATCAAAACTTTGCTTAGTTGGTTCAAGTGTCAAAACTATGAGAAGTGTCAAATGAGGCTTCAAAATTGTTAAGGTTTTAGTTTGACACATAATTATGATATAATTTGACACATTATAAACATCAAATTTCATAAAATATTAAAAATACATTTGATACTTCACAAATAAACTTTGATATGTATAATACATTTTTTAAAGTACTATAAAATAAATGTGGACTCTCATATTACATAGCTACAAATTTTAAATTTGGATGTGTCAAAAAAAAAAATTAAAATTTGGATGAAACTTTTATTGCTCGATCATTTTATAAATTCTATATAATATAACGACAGACAGATCAAATTACTTCTAGAGTAAGTTTATCTTTAATTTAAAGCTTAAGTATCATTTTCAAATTGGAAACACAATCAGGCACATCGTATATTCACAGAAACATTGCAAATTTCATTTATATACTTGCATCTTTAGGACATCAAACATAATTGCCGATAACAATACGCAATTTATTAATTAATAGGTGAATCGCAGAGCTAATTTATTATCCAATTGAAGAATGAATCTTCAACAAATACTTGAATTTTTCCCAACAATGCTTGAACATGTAAATGTTAAATGACTATAGCTGAATACATACATTTATACAGAAACAAAATTGGCAACTATTTGACCTATTGAGTTCACATTTATTTAACCATAAAAACAATCTTAAAATATATTTTGCTCACCAAGCTCTTGACCTGCCATCCCTTCTCTGAGCACCCTAGCAAAAAAATCTTCCAACGTATCATTCCCGTAGCTCGGCGTCATCTCATCGCTGTACTCACCGGTATCAGGATCCAAAATCAACATACTCTCGGCTGCATAATACCTTCCAATTTTTCCAAACTCAGCAGCATCTTCCAATGAAGGAAACACCTTAACCAAAGAGTCAAGAACACCAATAGCAAAATCCATTATACCTATTGGAACTTTCAAAAACTTAGGCTCTTTCCCTAAAAGTTTAAACAAAAGTTCTCCTTGTTCGATTGGAGTCAATGCTTTCCCCGGTCCTCCAATAGGTAAAATCTTGTTAATTTTGTCATTACTCATTACACAATCAACAATAAAAGAAGCTAAATCTTGCTCACTAATAGGTTTACAAGCACACAACTTTCCATCACCAAACATAACATAAGGCTTCCCATCTTTCACCAAATCAACCTGACCACCTAAACTCTTAAAAAACGCGGTCGGCCTCACAATGCTATAACTAAACCTATCATCTTTTTCCGCTTCCTTAACCAACTCATCCTCGAGTTTCAGCTTCGCACGCTGAAACTCGAGAAGAGGCTTCTGCACACAAATTGCAGAAAGCAAAACAAAATGAGTAGCACCAAATTTCCTACCACCTAAAAGACTATTCTTAGTAGCTTCATAATCAATCTTCCATGAATCCTTAACCCCTCCATTTCTACTAGCAAGACAAGACACAACAACATCAAAACTAACACCTAAGTTTTTCAAAGACTCATTAAAACTATCCAAATTTGTCACATCAGAGAAACACACATTAGCACCTCTTAACTCACCTAAGGTTGTTTCTTTATCATTTCTTCCTTTAGTTCCACTCTTTTCTCTAGCAATAGCAGTGACATTAAACCCTCTTTTAACCAACTCTTTCACTACAAATTTTCCTATATACCCAGTTGAACCAACAACCAATACATTAACATCTTTTGGATTCTTGGTTCTAAATGTTAATGGGTTTGTCTCAATTTTTTCAGATTGTGAAAGAGATGCAAAAAGATTCAATTTTTGCTTGGTATACTTAATGGGCTCATGTGATTTTTTAAAGGATGATAAAGGTGTTGAATTTAGCTTGAATAGGTTGATGAAGTGAGAAGAGTGTGAAGTGAAATTGAATGAAAAGTTTTGATTTTTGGGTGAGGGGAGTGTGATGAAAGTAGAGGAATAACAAAGGGACATTTTTGTTTTGCTTTGAATCTTAATAATCTTTGTAGGCTAAGGATTGTGTCCGTGTTTGTGTCTGAAATGGTTGAGTTAGATTGAGAAGCAGAAAATGCAAAGTGTGTTGAAGAGAAATCTAAATGGATGGTGGTGATGAGATGACGTGGAGTTGCATAATCTGCTATGTCTCTACACTATATCTATCTATTTATCTATACAAATTACAGGTTTGCAAAGTGAAATAGTAGAAAATCACAAGATAAATTTAGGAAAACACTTATAGAATCTATTATTTGAATATTGAAGTTAATGATAGTACTTATAAGATTCTGTTTGACCAAATTGTATTATTTATTTATCATGTTTTGAACATATTTTTTTAATAATATATTGATGTAAATATAAATATATAATATCTTGTTTGATTTATTTTAATGAATATTTTCAAAATATCAAATTTTTATAATTTTTACTGCTAAATAATTAAAGATATTAATGATCAAAATTGTGCATTGATGTACGTGCTATGGTCAAACAAAGTGATTTTTGACTTCTCAATTCAATGAGATGAAGGATAAAATCATAAGACTCACACCCTGTCTAAACTAGACAATAGTTTAAAACATAGTGTGGTGTGGATTTGAAGAATGAAGATAGAACGAAAGTACGAAACACTAGTACTAGATGGAGTGGCGAAACACCACATGCCCTTAATTCCGTAGTCAGATTATAGGTTGGTTGTTGTATGTGTTGTATTTTTTTTGTAGGTAGACGAAATTATATGTTGTTGAAAACTTATATACAATGAGTGAAGAAGTTTGAACTTCGATCATAAATGTCCAGCATGACAATTTTTAAATTTTAACTAGTTAAACTATGATTTCTGGACATAACCACTTATGATCATTACAATGATGTCTTTAAATGATTTTTTGAGATTAATTCTGATAAGACTTATTACATAGTCAATTAATCACAAATTTTGTTTTTGTATTAGTTTTAAGGTTATGGTTAAACTCAAATAATTTGGATAATTCGAAAGTTGTGATTGTTTTGTGGTGTAAAATACTGTAATTGTCAATGGTTATATATCAATTAAATCCAATTATTTGACTATTTTTAGTACAAAACAGGGTACTTGTATGGTCCTATAGAAAGTTTTAAATATGAAACAAACTGTAAGTGATAATATTTATAAAGAAAAAAATTGACTATCAAAGGACTAAAAATTAGACCACATATTTTCTTATGAATTAAAGCATAATTTTGATTATGAAACATGATCTGTATAAAAAAAATTATTTAAAAAAAAATTATGAAATATCAAGTATTTAAATAAATCTCAAATATTATTTATTGAATTTAGTCGACATTAATATGCACAAAATATATCAACCATGATTAAAAATGTGTTTATTTTCACAAATTATTATGGTTTTAATTAGTTAATGATGAAATGGAAATTTTTCATGTGGAGCCTCTCAGTCTCAAATCACATTATTTGACACAATATTATCTGATATATAGTTTTAGCATTTTGAGCTGCTTTACTTCAGACAAAAGCCAAAGATTTGGGAAAAGAATCCTAAAGTTAGTTTCCAATGATTAATACCATATAGTGCCATGATATTTTATTGTTTTACACCACCAGTATCCAGCTCACTAGACCGATTAATCTGATTCGGGGGTTGGTTCTGACATCAAGTGGTTCAAATCCCCTCTCAAGCGCATTTGCGGAGGTAGTGCCATAATATTTAGCCAAAAAGAGAAATCATAGCCATAAATAACATGAAAAATGCAATGATATTTAATGATTATGCTTTAGCAAAATGATTCATACATAGTATTATGCCTTATCAATGTTCAATTCTCATTTTCAAAGTAAATTTCAACTGTAACTCCTGGTAGAAGAGTATAGAAAACACTTCTATTTAACTAGTCAATGATACTCCAATATTTTATTTACAATGTCAACATGGTGAAAATATTGATTAGATTTGATTTCAACCTCAAAGACACATTCAGAAGAAGTTGATCATAAGGTCTCAAGGAAATGCGCAAAGCTAGTGTACTTGGGCTCCCACCCTACTTCCTGGCGAGTTCTCGAGTTGTTTAATCTCTTGCCAAGAGGATCATTAGTTCCTGCAAATGAAAATTACAAAGACGGGATGCTTTCAGAATTAGGAGCGACATCATAGTATAAGTTACTATGTTTCATTAATTGTTGTTGGTTTTCATTATCAAGTTTGAGATTTACAAATCATATGAGTATGCACCTGTGAATTTCTCGAACTTTTTACTGAATTTCCCACTTTTGTCGACTAGATCCATCAATTCTTGCCTGCCAAAATATTAAAAGGGAAAATAAGTTTTTTTATTTAAAAATCAAATGAAGAGGAAGAGAAAGTCACGACTCGAGAGGTGAGGATCAACTTGCTTCAGTAGTAAGTCTTGTCTATTTTACAATGTTTAATAACTTCTGTGAACAATACAAAATCAACAAATCCAACAGTTAAATTGGAAATGATTGATACTTCATCAAACAACTTCATTTAAACATATAATATACTTTTTAAAATATAAGTGAATAAATCAATTAACTAAACAAATTTGGCTACATGATCATCATGTTAACAACTTAACATCACATAACTCATCGGTTGGATTTGTTAAATTCATATTTGACAAAAAATCATAAACATGACTCATCAGTTGAGTTGAGTGTGTGTGTGTGTGTGTGAATGTGCACGCGTATGCGCGAGCAAAATGCAGTTTTGAAAGGAATTGATTGTGTAAATATGATTTGGTTAATGAGTTTGAACTTTAAGTGAAGTTATTCATGTTTAGATGTTTTTACTGCTAAGCAAATTTAATGTAAAACTTAGTGTAAAGTTTTCAACCTAACACAAAAGCTACTATTTATCACTTCTAGTTATACTTATGTTTAGAGTCAAAATTAATTTTACCCGACACTAATCAAGCATCTATATTATTGTTAAAAATCACATTTGACATGGACAAAGATGATTTTGATGGTGTCTGTCATAAAACCAGACACAAACCGAGGAGGCTAACTCTTTTGAGTAAGTGTATCTTCACTCGACATATGTATGGGAAAGCATCTAACCTGGATAAAGGATGATTATCACAACCCAAGAAAATCTTTCCACGGAATTGTTTCTTCAAGATTGCAACTGAAAGCGAAGCTGCATCCTGTTTTGAAACAGGTAGATTAAACGAAATATTCAGATTTTCATATTAACAAATACTAGTACTAAATTACCATATGTAGGTAAAAAAAATACAATTTTGTAAGGAAATTATGACACCATCAGACATCAGTACAACGAAGTTCTAACTAACCTCATAATGTATGAGATTCAGAACGTGATCAGGTCGAGATTCAACAATACCCTTCTCTAAATAATAAGCATGTGCACCTTTACCTTCTTTGTTTTAAAAGTCAAGGTCATAAACATAATAGAAATAACCCACAAGAAGATTAATGGAACTTTGAAATCCTAGAAAATCGAGGTTATGAAAAGGATATATAAAGTCCAGACAGTCTAACAACCGAACCACCAATTTCCAGAACGATATTTTCAGCTTTTAGAAGGACATCAGTCCTCGGGCTCCTCCCAATTGGCACAACTGGAGTATCCTGCAAAAAAGAAAGTGAATGATGAGGGAAAAGGTAATCCATAATGCCACAAATTTAAACCAATATTTGGATAAAAGATGGCGACTTGAGAGACAACAGCCCGATAATGTCTTAAGACCTACCTCATCGCATAAACCATTATCGTTACAATCATAAGGAGCAGAACTTGATGTATACAAAAAAGCACCTTCACCATTCCAGCATGATGCAGCCTGCCTGAATGGTCGACAGTCCACAAAACAGACGTTCAGAAGAAAAATACAACTTGAAAACTGATTCAGTTTTACTTTTTCCATACAAACAGATAAGATATCTGTAGATATCTCTTAGGGAAACAACAATACAATAATCAAACATATTGACAAATGTAATAATCAAACATATTGACGCAATTTTCACTTTATCAGGTCGTGTAAAATTTTAAGATCGGAGGATTTGTTCCCCTATATAAATACCTCCGAAATGAACTACCAAAAAATCATCATCAAAGGATGAGATTTTAACAGCATTTTAAGCATGCATCCTTCCCACATATATGTTTACTGATGATCCTTGAAAGAATTTGACAATGTAGAGTAGATGATTCACATAAGTCACAAAAGAAAGGTTCAAAACTTGAATATACAAGTGCATGCTTAGTAGAAGATCCGCTATATAATGAAATTTATAATTAGGTGATCATTAGTTCAAGATGACAACTAACACCCTGCAAAAACTAAAATCCTGGGAAACATTAGTACCGATGTTGTCAACAAGAGGTTGTAGTGGCCCTATAGTGTTATTGTTTCACGATACTCGATTAGGTACAAAGGGTTGTCAAATTGCGGCATAGCAACCGTAGCGTAGTACTAGTAGAATTTGAACAAACCATTATTGTTTTGCAGTACTCGGTTAAATACAAAATATAATCAAATAGTGGCTATAGCAGCACATAGTAGAATTTTAACAACTCATTATTGTTCCGTAATACTCGAATAAGTACAAAGGACTGTCAAATAGGGGTTATCACAGCTGCAACATAGTAGAATTTGAAAAAATCACTATTCTCTACAATTCGCGATCAACAACATTTACTACAAATCCTACCAAATACTAATGAAGGGATTAATATAATTTAACTCCAAGATTTCTCACCTAAGATCACCATGATAATCTGAGGATTGATAAGGTGGAGCACAAAAAATGACATAGGGAAATTTGTAATCAGATTTGGTCCAATTCAAAGAAGGACTAATACCCAATTGAATCAACTCTTCATGATGATCAGTTGTCATTGTTTGTCCAAAAACTTGACAACCCTCATATTCCTACATCAATAAAAAACACAACATTCAAATTCCAAACTTTAAGGAAAACAAACATAACAAAATGTCAACATCAACAAAAATATTTAGTTGGTCCAATGGTGTCCGACACCAACACGACACTGCAGTTACAAATTTATTATATCATGTCTGGTGTCGATGTGTCAGTGACGTGTCTGTATTCATGCTTCATAGGGGGAGAACACTTTGGAACCACGTGATCCCAGAACTCTCCCCGAACCAATTAGTCGGCTCAATGGGCCGGATACTCGTGGTGAAAATAAAAAAGAAGAAATAGTTAAAAAGAGTACCTGACGCCATTGATTAGCTACCAAACGACCAAGAACACCAGGACCAACGATTAAAAGATCATGTTGTTGAATTGAAAGAGAAGAAGGAGAAGAACCCAATGGTGAAAGATTGAAATGGGTAGCCATGAAAGTGAAAGATGAAGATAAAGATTGAGACTTTGGCCAAGTGGGTGAACGTGAAGAGTTGGAGAGAGATGAAAAGTGAACAAAACGGTGTAACGTTGTTTGTGGTTGTTGGTGCATGAAGAACATAGTGTTGCCACTGAATTGGATAATTCTTAATCCCATCAAAAACAAAATATTTGTTTATTGTTTTGTTTTCTAAGAAAATTTGATGAATGTCACTCCACACTCACTATATTTGTGATGACATGATGAAAGGAATGGTTGGTTAAAAATGCAATGGATTAATGATGTGTTATATGCTTCAATTGCACTCTTTATTTAGATTAACATTAATCGTTTAACGATTCAACCAGTTATCAGTTTCTCAACGATGCATATACGAAAACATAGATATTTCGATTACTTTATGTTTATCACATTGTTTGTAGGTAAGATTATGTCGTTTTATGTTATTAACTTGGATGTTATGAGTTTGTTTGCAGATTCGTTCTTTTTAATTTTTAACGATGTTGAATTTGTATTAGTATCTAATGTGTTCTACCTATTTGAGTGAATGAACATTCTTTTATTTTTGTCAAAAAAATTACACTCTTTATTTAACACCATATTTTGTATCAAATAGTTTAAGATCAAATTTCAGGCTTAAAATAAATAAGTGAGCAATTCTAAGATCAAATCTTCACATATTGTAATATTAAAGATCACTAGTTGAAACAGACATCGATTGTTAGATAAAGTTTCAGGTGTTAAGTTAAAGTGACGAGTTTTGTTATTTAGACACAAAATATGATACACTATTTTATTTTGAAACAAACATGATACACTATTTTATTTTATCAAGTTGTTTATTTATTAGAATTTCATTTTTAATATGAATAAATGAAGAGTCTTAAATTTGATTCGACATTTATATATAATAACTTTACTATTAAAATGAATTATAGAAACTTAACTATTCATCTATTCATGACTTTTGTATTCAACTATAGAAACTTAATAAACTAATTCAATTCAAAAATTTAATCAAATTAGAATTGTTCAATAAATCAATATAAATCGAATCAAACCTGATACCACTTAAATATTTGGTTTAGATATGTTTTTTTTACTGAAAATTAATTCAAACTAGACAGCAAACACCTCTAGTTGTATGCTAAGTTGGACTACAATATGAAGTATCATACACATATTGGAATCAAGTTTTTTTTCTTCATTCTATTAATTTCAAATAATCAATCATTCTCTTCTTGATTGGTTCGACCATGTTTATCAACACTATCGGCCCCAACACGATGGTTTCAAGCAATTGCGACTCTGACTATGTTTAGAGAGTGTGATCACAAATGACAATATTTTCAAGGGCACAAAAACAAAATTGTAATGTTAAAAAAGTTATATAGTTAGAATTTAGAATAATCACAAGTCTAAGTTTAAAGAACTCAATTTTTTTCTCTAAATAATTCTAAGCCCAAAATTTCAAGTTCACAAATATGATGGACTTTTATAATTTAGCACTACAGAAAAATATTTATAAAATAAAAAACTTGATTATGACCAACCAATCAACCATGTACACTTTGTGTTTACACTTTCTGTTGGGTGCATCCTCCATCTGTACATGCTTTATTTTGATCATAAATCTTGACCAACTAACAATATCATTTTTAGTCATGAAAGCAATGTTCTAACCTAGATTATAACTTAAAACAATTAAAAACATGTACCAAAAATGTAATAAAGTACTACATATTAACTGATTTGGTGTATATTGGGATCCAATGAAGGTTTTCCCACCAACTAAGTCCGTTACTTCCTACCACATTTAAGCAAGGGAAAACAATGACATAAATATGATTTACCATAAACATCTTCCTAGCACGTGACACTTATTTTTGTGTTACAATGATACTTTACCAAATATTCATTGGCATAAACATAGTTTGATGCACTCTAATGTACATAAGAGAGTAAAAAATTAGTTTATACACCCTATTTAGTCCTTTTGACATGGTGCCAAATAACTAGTTATTCACCCAAAAAAACAAACCATATGGAAGTTTATCATAGAATTGGGTCATTGGCTTTACTAATTAAAATTTCCAAACTTCTATTAAACTGAAAAACCATTATTTTAATTAAGATTGATCTACCTTCTAAATAGGAGTTTCCATGAATCAAAGTTAGATTACTACTTGGCGAAAAATCGCATCGTCAACTCTTCTAATAGTATGATGGTATATTTACGTATTTTTAAGACCACATAGAACTTTTTGTTATCGCTCATATTCGAGATTAAATTAAAATATATATTGGTTGTTTGCATTTTTATGCAAGTAATTAACCATTAATCTCTCATATTATCTTAAATATTTACATTGAATAGCCATTTTGTTATTGGGATAAATAATTATTTTAGTATGTAAGACAATGACAATATAGTTATTAAATATATCAAAATTATAAATACATCTTCTTATTTAAAAATTTATAGATTAAATTAATTAACAAAAAATATACTTAATACCAAAATAACTAACAAAAAAAATACATTTTTAGTCTAAAATAATTAACTAAAAAACACAAAAAAATAAATCATATTTACAATTTAAATGCATACAAAATTATTATAACAACATTTCATATACATTCAAAGGATCAAAATCATTGTTTACCCATTTCCCTAGTAAGCAAAAATTTAAAAATAGAAATAAGCATTCATTTCCCTTTTTTTCTTACTGAACCATCAATTTCCTTTGTTGTTTGCTTGGTGTGCTGTGCTAATCAAATTTAATACAAAGATTAAATTAAACACAGATTATTAATTAGTATTATTATTAATTAAAGAGAGAAAAAAGGTTGAAAAACAGTAAAAAGGAGATCCATATTCCATTCATCCCCACATTTTCTTCTCTCTCCAAAAACATTCTTTTCTTTTCACTGATCCTTGAATCTGCTACTAGTAAGACCAAACTACAACCTTAACTGTTTTTTCAACTTTGATCCTCTTCCACACAAAAACAATTTCATAGTCCAAAAACAAAAGCAGAAAAAAAAAACATATAAAAGACCCACCTTAAAGAAAGGAAAAAAAAAAAAAACACTTGTGTTGTTTTTCTTTGACTAACACAATTTGTGGGGTGTGTTCAAAATCATTGCTTTGTTACTTTTGTCTGCCAAAGTTAGAATCTTTTCAACTTGCATTTGCTTATTCCAGCTAATTTGTAAGATTTGTCATTAGGGTTTTTGTTAAAAGTTGAATGTGAGTGATTGTTATGGATGGTGAGAAAGTGAGTGAAAATGTGGTTGGTGAAAAGATTGGAACTTGATGAAGGTGGTGGAAGTGTAAATGAGAGATTTTGAGAGATGGGTTGTGTGTTTGGTAAAGAGTCATATGTGGAAGAGAGGAGAGAGGAAGTTAGAGAAGAAAAAGTAGATGTGGGTGGTGGTGGTGGTGGTGGAGAGGTTGAGAATGTGAAAGAGGGTGGTGAGGATAAGAGAATAAGGCCTAGTGGGGAGAGAAGAAGACGATCTTCGAAGCCGAATCCGAGGTTGAGTAATCCATCTAATAATGTTCATGGTGAACAGGTTGCAGCTGGCTGGCCTTCTTGGTTATCTAAGGTTGCTGGTGAAGCTATCAATGGATTGGTTCCTAGGAGAGCTGATACTTTTGAGAAACTTGATAAGGTTAAGGAAGCTTCTGACTTTGTGGATTCTTGCTTTTTGTTTCCAATTTAAGTTTTAAGATTTAAGATTGTGTCTATTTTTGTTTATTTGTTGTTTGGAGTTTTGGGAAAGTGAGTTTTGTATTATTAATTAAATGTTGCTAACTTACTATATGTGTGTTTAGTTTAACGGTGAGTTTGGCAGAATCGCGGTGGTGGCACACTACACTGTGATTCTGACAAACTCTTTGTTAGTCTAAACACACACTATATTGCTATTAGGAGTTTTAAGATAATGTGGAGGAATTGGCTCAAGAGAAGGACTTGTTTGTTGTTTGTGTTGTTTGGTTTTTGAATGCAAGTAATGGCAACGCCTAAAAATAGTAATGTGGATTTTGAACATTTTTTGTTGGATTTTTTAAATTGAAAAACAATCCATACATAGTGTCTTGAATTTTCTTTTTGTATAATGATCTGACAAAGTTTGAATCTTTGATTGGTGGTGTCTTTACTATTTTTGTATCAGATTGGGCAAGGTACATACAGCAACGTTTACAAAGCTAGGGATACTTTATCGGGGAAGATTGTTGCTCTAAAGAAGGTCCGTTTCGACAATTTAGAGCCCGAGAGTGTGAAGTTCATGGCTAGAGAGATTCTGATTCTGCGTCGTTTGGATCATCCCAATGTTCTCAAATTGGAAGGCCTAGTGACTTCTAGAATGTCATGTAGCTTATATCTTGTGTTTGAATACATGGCTCATGATTTGGCTGGACTTGCTACGAACCCTGCAATTAAGTTCACAGAGCCTCAGGTATTGGTTTACATTACTAAATGCTTGTTCTTGTTGATATATGGTTCAGGAACAAATTAATATTTTTGTGTAGTTTTTTGACACCGAACTTCTTTGTATGACTATATCTTGATATTTTAGGTAAAATGTTACATGCATCAGCTATTTTCTGGGCTGGAACATTGTCACAACCGTCACGTGCTGCATCGTGATATAAAGGGTTCAAACCTTCTTATTGACAATGATGGAATTCTCAAGATAGCTGATTTTGGATTAGCTTCCTTCTTCGATCCTGATCACAGGCACGCGATGACAAGTAGAGTGGTGACTTTATGGTATCGGCCTCCAGAACTTCTTCTTGGAGCCACTGAATATGGTGTTGGCGTGGACCTTTGGAGTACTGGCTGCATTCTTGCAGAATTATTGGCAGGAAAACCTATCATGCCTGGTCGAACAGAGGTAATCTCTATGATCGAATACATTATATAAGCTATATCAGTCTTGTCAAATAGCTGTCATAACGGCGCTATAGTGTAGCAGAATTTGAACAAATCACAATCACTATTGTTCCGCAATACACTATTTAGTATAAAACGTTGTAAAATAGTGGCTATAGTGTTGCTATAGCACTGCAGCGTAGCATAATATAAACAAATCCACTATTATCCATGACATGTAATTAACAACACTCAGTTATATAGTTGCACCTTTTCGGAGTATAATATGTATTTGGTTTACTAGTTTATGCTGCAATATTCGTTGCTGATGCAGAATCCGTCATGGTTTGTAGGTGGAGCAGCTACATAAGATTTTTAAGCTATGTGGTTCTCCTTCCGAAGAATATTGGAAAAAGTCAAAGTTGCCGCATGCTACCATTTTTAAGCCCCAACAATCATACAAACGATGCATAGCAGAGACTTTTAAGAATTTTCCGCCATCATCCCTGCCACTGATTGAAACCCTTCTTGCAATTGATCCTGATGAACGTCTGACTGCCACTGCTGCATTGCATAGTGAAGTAAGATAATATTTGAATTGACTGAATTAGTGTTCCGTGTGAGGTCACCTAAGCTTTTCTCTCTTTTGTACAGGCGTATGCTACTTCTCTATAATTGGATACTTTTATCACGTACACTTCATAAATAGAATAGTTAATTCACCCAAATTTAAATCACTTTTCTCTAGATAAGTTGGATTCAATGACTTTTCTTACATTCCACACCGATTGTGCTTTAATCATACTTTTCTGTTTTGGCTATGCTTTTGTAAATATGTAATTGTCATAACAACGAAGTATTTACATTCAACGCATTCAATTTTCTTACTTTGCACAATAAAATATTATTTATTGGTTAACTACTCAACTTCAATTCATTCAATTTTGATTGGATTTTTACTCTAAGCAATAATTAGAACATATGTTCTTTTCCTTTTTTTTAATTCTAGCGTGTTAGCAGTTGAGTTACTTGTTTCTCAAAAGAGGTTACATAGATAGCTATAGGTTGAAGTTTGTGATATGCTGAATCATGCTTGCAATCTGTACCATGTTTCAGTAATTGGATACAGGGATTCTGGTTTAATGTTACTTGCTTCTCTTTTTCAGTTCTTTACAACAAAACCTTATGCTTGTGATCCCTCTACCGTTCCTAAATATCCTCCCAGCAAAGAGATGGATGCAAAATTACGGGATGAAGAAGCTAGAAGGTGCCTTAAATTACTTTTCACATCTCAATGATCATATCTCATTAGCATTATGATGAAACTCTTATTATTATCATATAGAAGTTTGCCGAAACACTTGCATGTTGGTTAATATGATAAAATGCACAAATTTCAATCTTTAATTTAAGTTATGTCATGAATGTAGATTGAGAGCAGCTGGTAGAGCAAATGCTGATGGTGTCAAGAAATCTCGTCCACGTGAGCGAGTAGGAAGAGGACTTCCCATTCAAGAGGCTAATGCTGAACTGCAATCAAATATTGATGTATGTCTAATAAAGCTCCTAATTCATTCCAGCTACTATTTCTTACTGCTTATGATTAATTCATGTCAATTTAATAATGTTTTCATGTTGGACCAAACTTCATTTTTGTCTATGTACGCTGCCAAAAAAATTTATTTGACCGTTTTAAATGTTAAATTATATCTTCAACTAATCATGATAACATCTAAGTTACATTATTGACTGTTAATTAAGATGTAGCTTCAATGGATAAGTTAAAATGCAGATTGAACCGAGTGGTTCCCATATTCTGGAATGCTGCCTTAGAATAGAGAACTTTGGTTGCAGTAGTTGTTAATATCACTGCAAAAACCAAATATATTAAGCTAAATTTAGACTTAGTACTGTTGTACGATAATTTTGTTATATCACAGCGTATATTTCTATAGAAACCACATTGATGTTTGATTCTTATTACAGAGACGGCGATTGATAACACACGCAAATGCTAAGAGCAAGAGCGAGAAGTTTCCTCCTCCACACCAAGATGGAGCTCTAGGCTATCCTTTGGGTTCTTCACAACACATGGATCCAACTTTCGATCCTCCCGACGTTCCATTCAGTTCGACAAACTTGTCACTACCCAAATCAAATATCCATACTTGGTCTGGTCCATTGGTAGATCCTAGTAGCGGCGGTGCACCGAGGAGAAAGAAGAAACATGGAAGGTGATGGGAATATACAATCCAAATTCATCAAAGGACTCAAAATGATGAGAAATTGAGAATGTATCAAGCAAGATTCAAAAAAATATTTATTCTTATAGTATAATATTACACCAATCATTTTTTAGGATTATTCACTTATCTGCAAATGTTGATCTTGTAAATCTTAGTTTTTCTTTTTCCATTTAAAGAGTTTAATTAGGTTAGATGAACATCTAATAAATAGTTTTTGATAATGGTCTTGGTGGTTTATATTTCTACCTAATATTGTTACTTATGCAAACAATTTTTGTTCCATACTTTTCAGAAGCTTGTGAACTATATATATAGTACTTGTACACAGTTTTGTTTTTTGTTTTTTCACATGAATGTTCTCTATGACATGTTTATTATATTAGTATGTACTTTAGTTTATTTTATTTGGTTGAAATTCTTGTGATTGTGGTCAGTTGTTGATGCATATTGATGGAGATTTGTGAGAGACTTGGCCCATTTTAGTATTACGGTGGATATGTTAGAATTCCTATGAATCACTCTGTAGTCTATTTCAAAAGCTACACTCTTTAACTTCTACTAAATTACGGAGAATCAAAATTACGGAGAATTATTGTGATTCTGACGTATTGTATACTATACTGCAACTCAAAAGACGGTGTTGCTAGCATTTTGCTAAAAAAAAAAAGGTGATGGTATAACCTATTAATGTATGCAGCACCTATCATTCAGGAGATTTAAACAATGTGACATTGGACAACTTAACCTATGAGTATGACATCAAATCATTTGTTCTAGTTTGGGGACCCTGCTGAACTACCATTCCACATCAGGTTTGATCAAGGACAATTTTCTTGGATACTTTTCCTGTACTATATCTCTTCATTTTTCCATATTAGATCTCTCACCTTTTTGAGCCACTAAGTTTCCAAATTAAGTTTTTGTGACATTTGTATTTAATCATAATAATTAATAAAGATTCAACATGACCTTTCCTAATCTAACAAAGGGTAGATGACTAGATGTTGTTGCCAATGTTTATAGTTAGATTCTAAAAAAAAAATTTATTGCTCGTTTACCTTCAATCCGTATGTAATTATCTTTTATATATATAATGTTATTTTTTTTTATAAGACTATTGAGTTTACTATGTTGAGATTGTTGAAAACATGGCAGGAGTCAAAGTTGTTGCGAGCTTGCAAGTTCTTGGCAACTTCTTCCATGGATTGTGTGATCAGATTTGGATTCTCTTTTACTACTACCTTCGTCCTAAAATACAAGACTCGTTTTGATCACTGCTCATTCGCCAATGCACAATTTTGATCAAAAATATTTTTAATTGTATATTAGTAAAAATTATAAAAATTTAATATCTTAAAAATACTCATCAAAATAAATCAAACAAGATCTTATATGCTAATATTTTACACGCTTAAGTTCTAGAACTCGAACACTTCCTATTACATATATGAAATTTCAAGATTTTATAAATTAAAATACTAGAACTTATAGTTCAAAAATTCTAGCTTAACTGGCAGAAAATGTCCCTCCGCTTTATATGTGTGAGCGCTTTGAGTTTGTATGGTGAATTTATGATGATTTTGTCATTTCATCTATGTACCAGAAAAATAAATACTAGAAAATTTTGTTTTAGAATGAAAATTACATTATTTCTAAAATTGTGGTCCATTTCGATCATATATATAATTAGAATTATCTTATTAAAAACACATTTTAAGTTTTAGAATTTGAACGTGAGAAATTATTAAAGTTTAGATATGTTTAGAATATGGCATATAATATTTAGAAACATTTGAGTCTTTGTATGTCTATTTATTCATTTTTAAAATATAAAATTCTAAACTATCTAACAAATAATAATAATAATAATAATAATATAAATCTAATTATTATACTCATGTCACGAAGGATATGTGATAATAAAATGTTATTTCACACACTTTTTTTGCTGCTAAAAAACTTTGCTTTGGAAGTCTAAAATCACATAAAACATTGGTTTTTTATGTCTTCTAGTCAATTAACTTATTTACCTATCTGATTTGAACTCACAAATAAGATTATTTTATTCTATATTTAATAGGATTGTCAGATTAAAATTCAACGACGGAGATTGAAAACTGTGGAAAACTGCTACAACAGTGAATCTCGGTCCCTTGCAAAACATGTGCAGCTCAACAGAATACTCTTCTTCATGCTACAGTGGCCGGGTTCCCCCAACTTAACTTTTATTTGAAAATTCTTGTTGCTCATCAATATTTCATTTTTTTTTTCATAAAAAAATTATTCTTAAAAGTGAATAAATTAAATGTTCAAAATTCAAACTCTAACTTCTACATATAAAAATTATTTTGATTGAGTTCAAACTCTAAACAGAGTCTTGAGAGTTCTTAAAAAATTATTCTTAAAAGTAAACTAAATTAAAAAAATATTTATTTTTTAGTGATACCAATTTAGATTGGAATTTACAGTTTATTTTGTACCTAAAATTCTATCTCCACCTTGTCTATTTTTCCTTTATATATAAATTACAACCTTTCTTGTTTTTTTTTTTCCAATTTTTTCTTGCAAATTTTGAATGTCTTTCAACACACAAGAGAAATGTCTCAATGAACTTAGATTAATTGGCAGGGATATTACATTTTATATGTAGGGAACATGGTTCGAACCCGCTCGCCCACTTATTAACCTTATGAGTGAAATTTTTAGTTAGTTATTTCTTAACAAAACCAGTGATAGTGAGTTTTTTAAAACAAATTGGAATATACTTTTTTTCATCTTCAAAAAATTTAATAGTTTCTAATTAAGTAAAAATTTCCAAAAAAAAAGACTTATATTATAAATTTCAGTGTATGTTTGTTTTCCAAAAAACTCATCATAGTTTTCGGTTTTTAATTATTTCCGAAAATTTCATATCATCATAAAATGCAACAATATTTCTTTAATGAATGAGGCCCAGAGGCAATAGAATCGGATGAATGAGGCCCAGAGGCAAGAGGAGGAAATTCAACACCTTCCTGCAGTATCATCTGTCGGAGAATCATGTATCTACTAAGTGTCTGGTCACCATGATGTACTTGCAGAATACTCCATTTTTACAAAAGCCATAATAAAAAAAAACTTACAATTCTTGTTTATTTTGGACCGCTACAAAAACAAAAACAAAAAATCGAATGATAATTAATTAAAAACTGACGACTAAAAGCAATAAATTAAAAATGATAAATAGGAGTAACTAAGAATGATGTTTACATCGTCAGATATTGTAGTAATTAAGAACGACTCAATTTCCTGTAACTTGACTGAAGTACTAGAAGCTTCTGCCACGAGTTAATTGCATTTTTGGCAATTCGATCCTTGAAATAAGATGTTATTTCACACACTTAATTATTTTTGTTCGTTTTGTAATATGGCTCTTCATAGTTCCAGCCAATTAACTACTTACCTATCTGATTTGAATTCATAGATAAAATTATTTTAGTGTGTATTTAATACGGATTGTCTTATCAAAGTTCAATGATTGAGATTGAAAATAGTGGGTAACCATGGGAAACTGCTGCAATAGTGAATCACAGTCCCTTGCAAAACATGTGGAGTTTAATAGAATACTCTTCTTCGTATTGGTTGGATTCTCCCAACCTAACTTCAATTTGGAAAGTCTTAATGTTTATCAATACTTCATTTTTTCATAAAAAAATTAAATTCTTAAAAGTGAATAAATAGGGTATTTAGAATTCAAATTCTAACTCCGACATATAAAAATTATTTTGTACCGAGTTCAAACTCTAAATAAAGTATTCAAAGTTCTTAAAAAAATATTCTTATAAGTGAATTAAATTAACAAAATATTTATTTTTTAATGATACCGATTTAGATTGGAATTTACGGTTTATTTTATACCTATAATTATATCTCCACCTTGTAATTCTCACAATCAGTGGTGTCTCCCGGACCTTGGGTCAGAAGGTGTAAATAATTTAAAATTCGATCGTGAGATGAGTAAAATTTAAAATTTTCAAACAATCATACAGGAACCATTGAAAATTGTTCCGGTTTGTTAAAAATATATGGATAGTGTAAATATATGTACCAGACAATATTGAAAACTATTCTGGTATCATATTGTTCGTAGAACTTGACCTTCAATGATAGCTAGAGAAGAACTCTTTAAAATTTCCATCACGTTATGATGAAGAAGTATTTAAGACCTTAAATTTGTGTTCAGTGGAAGGTAAGAAATACAAAGCCAAACTCATATCTGGTTAACAATTAGGAGTCATACAGTGGGAAATCATAATATGTGTAGGAACACATTAAGGGAAAAAAAATTATACAATACAAACCAAAGTATTCCAGCAACAATTTATTGACAAAGTAACATATATCGGAATAGCTTTCAACATGGTCCGGAACACATATTTACACCATATTTTTAACAAAGAAAAAAAAAATAACACAGATGCAAGTAGAGTGCAACGTCTAAAATTCAGGAGGTTCATTATCGATAAAATTCATATTATTAATACAAAATATCAAGACCTAGAGGGTGCAGCTGCACCCCCTCAATTATATGCAGCTACACCCCTGCTCACAATCTACTCCATTCGTCCTTAATTATAAGCACTCTTTCAAAAAATGTCTTGTTTCTAAATATAAACTCTTAGGCAAATTATTATGTGTATTTATTATTTTTTTCCTTACACATATCTTTAATTATTACTATTAATTTGCACTAAATTACGAAAAGTCAAATATCTACACATATAAGCAAATGATAATTTGATAAAATTCACACACAAACTAAATACAATAATTACACTACAAACTTTTCTTAATATGTGTGAAATAATTCAGATGAGTTTATATATAGGACTGGAGGGAGTATGTTTTAGATAAATTTGTCTATTTTTCCTTTATATATAAATTACAACCCTTCTTGTATTTTTCACTTTTTTCTTGCAAATTTTGGATGTCTTTCGATACACATGAGAAATATTTTCATGAGATTAACTCAATTGGTAAGGACATTGCACTTTATATAAGTTGTTTTGACCATATCATATAAATTAAGAAATGTAATAATTGTCGTATGGAAAAGAGAAATTATGAATTAATTTACAAAATTGTCCTTCATTAATGGTATGGAAAAGATAAATTGTAGAAGTAAAAGAAGAGAGAGTAATAAATGGTTAAGGGTATAATAAGAAAATTAGCATTAAATGTTGCATTGGTATTGTAAAACGACTAATATTTTGATACAAATATTTTTCCCAAAACGACTTATATTGTGGTACGGATGTAGTATTTAACTAGCAAACATTTGGTACATACATTTGGTCGATACAGAGACTATTTTAGAATAAAATTACATACAGAAATTAAAACCAAAATTTCACGTACATACAAGAACTAAAATGACATTTAAGCCCATTTTTTTCATAACAGATATAGCGATTCCAATGTTAGATTATCCTTTCTCCGTAGTGGTGGTCTACATATATATTATGGATTTTTTTTTTTGACAAATACATATTATATGGATCTTAAAATTTTAAATAATGACATGAAATATTTTTCTTTTAATTACTTTTCTTTTAGTACTTTTCTTTTACTTTCGACCCTCTTTAAGACTTCCCAACTATTCATTCAACATTAATACAAATAATTTGTCAGATAACTTTTAAAATTAATTTGTCTCATGTAACTTATAAAAAAAATCTCTTATCCACAAGAAAGTGCATGGTCTGAAGAAAAATCAAGAAGCAGCATAGAAGAAACAGAAAACAGATCATAAAAATGGACCAATGAAATGAATCTAATTATAAATTCTAATAGCACCACACTCACACCACACCGCACATAGTTTAATAATATGATTATGACTCAGCACACACAAAGCAAAGCATCTTTCATTTGCCACTCTTCCACGTATGATGTTCATCCACAACCTATCATTCATTTCATGAATGAATCTAAATTAAACAAACTTTGTTGTCTCTTTGCTTCCACGCACAACCTACCCTACTCTCCAATCATCCCTATGCCACTTGCAAAATTTCCTATCATAGAGACAAATTTAATTCAACTACAGTATAAGATTTGTTAATTAACAATTAATAGTAACAAAATCATGTATTGAGTGAGTCATTTTGGATAATGTCTTTCACAGGATTGGATGGAATCTACTATAGTACTATCCTTCTGTCGGGTCCAAGGAACACCATGGATTCATTCATTTACCTAATTTTTCATTTAATTGTAACATGCACTATTTGTTTGATTCAAGTAACATGTACTACTAGTCTACTATAAGTCTATATCATTAATTTATTTCATTGGTTAAACTTATATCATTATTTTAATTCAAGTATTAGTAGTATAGCTATAGGACACTTAAATGAATTTTTATGTAGTCGATGATTAAAATTTCATCTTTTAAAACAAACAAATGGTTAATTTTTTAAATTTGCAATCTAATTCTAACATGTGTGTGTAAGTGATATTTTTACTGACTGAATTTACTACTTCTAAAAATATTTACATGACTAAAATTAAATCCTTAAAAATGTTGCTCTATCTCAATTAATTCATAAAATATTAATTTTAAGTATATACTACTTCCGTCCCGAAATATAAGACCCCGTTGACCACTGCACGTTTGCCAATACATGATTTTGATTGCGAATATCTTTGATTGTATATTAGTAAAAATTATAAAAATTTGATATTATTTTTTTTGGTCGAGACCAGGGTATTCACCGCCGAACGCGGTGACTATTCCCTCGCTAGATTGGAGGCACCTCAAATGGTGGGATAGCTGGCCCAATGATTTAAAGTTGCTCCATACCCAAGGTGAGGATCGAACCCTCGACCCTTGGTTAAGGGAGGATGAGCCCCATGCCGCTCAACCACACCCCTTGGGTTAAAAATATTTTAAAAATATGTATCGAAACAAATCAAATAAGATTTTATATGATAATATTTACATTTATATTCTCTTAGAAAATACAGTCAAAACAAAATATATAAATAGTTCGTCTTATAAAATGAGACGAAGGTAGTAACTCACAAATTTAAACACTAACTTTAACTTTAACAAATAAAAAAGAATTTATAAAAATAAAACAATAAAATGTAGTACTAACCTTAAACTAGCCATATGCTAGTATCTACTCAGAGATCCAGATGTCATTAGCTGTATGGTTTCTTAATAAAATGTAGAAGATGTTATTTTTTGAGAATAATGAACCTATCATGATTGTTTTGGTCCTCAATAAAAAAAAATGATTGTTTTGGTCCTCAATAATTCCAATTTTAATTTATGAACCTAAAATATTAGTACTATTCATTGGTCCTCAATAATTTCATTTTTATTTATTAAAAAAACATTATTAATGTAACAAAAAAAAAACATTATTAAAAACATCATTCTGCGGCTCAATTGCTACAACATCGACACGTGTCTCATTGTTTTATACGCTTTTGTTTCTCTTTGGCCACACAAAAGAAAAAGCGCGTTTAAGCCACCACTTATATATAAACCCTTATTCCATAATCCATTTCCCTCACTCATCAACTTCAAAAAATCACTTTTTTAATCCAACCCATTTTTTCTCTTCACAAATTCTCTTCAAATCATCATCTGGGTATTCTTAAAGATTCAATTTTTTATTCATTTTTTTGAACTTTTTTTTTGCTAAATTTTCTCATTTTCAATGGAACTTTCTGTTATTGGTAGCTCTCAAGTGAAATTTGGAAGAAATGATTTTGCTTGTAGAGAATTTGGTTATGTTATTTTGAAGAATAATAATAGTAGATTTTCAAATGGTAGAGTTTGTTTTGGTCAGAATTTAAGGTTGAAGAAAGGTGGATTAGCTTTGAAAGCTATTCATGGTGAACCAATTAGAGAGATTAAGAAGAATCTTTCTGGATCTAGAACAAGATCCAAGCAGGTAAATTTTCTTTCTTTTTTTTTTTATAAATAATTTTTAATTTTTTTTAGTTTTTTTTGTTCATATGTTTATATGTTTGTTGACTATTTGGTTGGTGAGAAAGTATGAACAAAATATTGTTTTTGAATTTGAGTTTGACTTGGAATGAAATAATTGATTTTTTATTTTTATGTAATTTAATTTGACTGGAAATTCATATCTTTTAGTTTGAAAAGTTGGAATTGAATGAGTATATTCAAGGGTATTTTGATTGAATTAGTATGTTGAATTGAATTCTTCGTTTAATTATATGATTAAGGTAAATAATGAAGTCAACACTTTTATTATTACTACTTTAATTATTGAGTGATGAATTTTTCTTTAAGTTGTTATCTTGTGATTTTAAGTAATATTTTTTTGGAGGATTTTGTCAACTAGATATTTTGCTTATGAAGTTTTTTTTGTTCATGTTAAAGATCAATTATGAGGCTTTATACTTTTATTCTTTTGTTAACACTAAGTGCTTAATGAATGAAAATTGAAAAGTGAAAACCATGACATACAAATGTTAATATCTGAAACCGAACGTTTGGTCCAGTGGTGATGGCCGTTGGACTTGGTAGGGAGGTTGATCCCCGTAACTGCACTTGGTAGGGGACTAAAACCACTTGATTCCAAAAAAATTCCATAACCGGATTCTGGTGGGGAAAACTAAAAGAAAATGAAGTTTAATTAATGAAGGTTTAATTTAATAAACTGTACTATTTCTATTTTTGAAAATGTTTAATGTTCATGTTAGTATGTTACATGTTATGAACTTGTTATGAAAAGTTACTAACATGCTTAAAATAATGTATATATTGCAGGTAGATGGTGTAAGATTATTTGTGGGACTACCCTTAGATACAGTTTCTCATGACTGCAATTCAATAAATCATTCTAGAGCAATTGCAGCTGGGTTGAAGGCTTTGAAACTATTAGGAGTTGAAGGTGTTGAACTACCTATTTGGTGGGGAATTGTCGAGAAAGAAGCCATGGGAAAATATGATTGGTCGGGCTATCTTGCTATTGCGGAGATGATTCAGAAAGTGGGTCTTAAGCTTCATGTTTCACTTTGTTTTCATGGATCTAAAAAACCAAATATCCCTTTACCTAAATGGGTGTCTGAGATTGGTGAATCGGAGTCGAGTATTTTCTTTACGGATCGGTCAGGACAGCAATACAAAGAATGTTTGTCGCTCGCGGTTGATAGTCTTCCTGTTCTTAATGGGAAGACTCCGATTCAAGTGTACGAGAGTTTTTGTGAGAGCTTCAAGTCTTCATTCTCTCCATTCATGGAATCTACAATCACGGTATGAATTTTAGATGACATGACCAATTAGCCTGATTGGAGTGACTTATTTGAGCTTATATAAGCATTTGTGGAAGTGTTTGAGAGAGCTTATAGAAAGAACTTATGACATGTCCATAAGCTGTTTTCAGCTTATTTTCATAAACTCTCTAGGATAGCTTATAAAAACATCTTATAGATTATATGAAAACAATCTAACTTTATGTTTAATTATGTTTTTTTATCCAAAACATTGTGTAAACATGATTGACAATTAGACATATTGCATTGCAGGGCATTTCAATGGGTTTAGGACCAGATGGCGAGCTTCGTTATCCATCTCATCACGAGCTACCATGTAATGGCAAAACTCAAGGAGTAGGGGAATTTCAATGTTACGATCAAAACATGCTAAGTTTACTCAAACAACATGCTGAATCATCTGGAAATCCTTTATGGGGACTCGGCGGTCCACATGATGTGCCTGCATATGATCAATCGCCATACACTAGTAGCTTCTTCAAGGACGGTGGTTCGTGGGAGTCTTCATATGGTGACTTCTTCCTTTCTTGGTATTCTTCTCAGCTTATTGCACATGGAGATTCCCTCCTTTCATTAGCAGCTTCTACTTTTGGCGACACCGGAGTTTCAATATACGGAAAAATCCCACTTATGCACTCTTGGTATGGAACTCGATCCCGTCCTTCCGAGCTAACTGCAGGGTTCTATAACACAGCCAATAGGGATGGTTATGAACAAGTGGCAGAGATGTTCGCTAAAAACTCATGCAAAATCATATTACCTGGAATGGATCTTTCGGATGCAAATCAACCAAATGAAACACATTCCAGTCCTGAGTTGCTCCTCGCACAAACTATGACAACTTTCAGAAACCAAGGTGTGAAGGTTTCAGGTCAAAACTCGTCAGAGTTTGGTGTTCCGGGCGGTTTCGAACAAATGAAGAAGAATTTATCAGGAGACAATGTACTTGACTTGTTCTCATATCAGAGAATGGGAGCATATTTCTTTTCTCCAGAGCATTTTCCTTCGTTCACCGAGCTTGTTCGGAGCCTTAATCAACCAAAACTCCATTTAGACGATCTCCCTACCGAGGAGGAAGAAGGCGCTGAATCAGCGGTTATGAGCCAAGAATCAAATGTGAGAATGCAAACAGCTTAAAACATGAAAGTGCTGTAAATTTGTAATGATATTTGTGTATAGAACAATTAGTAGTTGTGTTGTAACTTGTAAGTAATTAAGTACAAAATGAGGATGCATATTTTTGTTTCAACTTTCAACCTCAAACAGTGTTACATTACAATTATCCATTGTAAAGTAGCTGAGGATTGGTGGCAGATAACATTTTATTATGTTTGTTTTAGATTGCAAGACCTCTAAAACTACGTCTAAGGATCAAATGAGTTGCTTTTGTTATTCTATTAATGGTGAAAGTAATCTAAATCAAATGGACTATTAGTCCATTTTGCTCTTTATGTTGAACATTTATATCTCATACTCCCAATATTTCACGCTCCCTCCAGTCACATTTATAAGCAAATTTTTTTTTTTCAAATTTATTGAATAATTGGTGTAAAACTTATTGAATAATTGATGTATTTGGTTTAATGTAATTGTAGGGGTATTTCAAACATGTAGCATATAGATTAATTGCCTTTTTAGTTTACCGTTTGATATCCAAAACTCGCGTTTTCCACATTTCGCAATGCATTTCCACTGCAGATTATGCATGAAACTATAAATTGTAGTGTTTAATGTTTGTGTGTTTGAAAGACACACACAAACGTGGTTCCAAACATCCAATAAAGAATTCAGAATCATTTGAGTAAATTTTTATTAAAATTACTCTTATTTATCTTTAGTTCTTAAGTATTATATTATCATTGATTAATGATGTTTCAACTATATATTAAATATAAAGTTTTATTTTTCATTATGTCGTTTGAGTTATTTTTTATTAGGTGTTCATTTGGGAGACAGGTCAATACTGATTTCCACTAGTAATCATTTGATGGTTTGTGTATTTTTTTCAGTTCATACACAACTAAGTAATAGTATTTCACTATATAACAACCTCATAAAAATTGAATGTTAAAATATACTAATCATACCTAAGAATATATTTAAAATAAATAACTATACTACTATAATTATTTCACTTGTATTATGTGTTTTTTCTGTTATTTTCATAATTGGAGTTGCTTTCAACCATCAATTTTTTTTAACTCATAAACTATAATGCTTTAAAATGTTCTCTTATATGAAGCTGTGTTTCGATCTTCATTTCTGTGGGATGTCCTCATATATTTAGCTCATAGAATTTAAAGATTCAATGGATTAGTCAAATAATATATGTGCCATTTATATCATGGAGAGTCCTTTTTATTCTTTCATCACATTGATAGTTTAGTTTATTAATTATTGTTTATTTTTTGCATTCCATGAAGGTTAAAGCAAGATATAGTATATGGTAGTAAATTTGATTACAATATTTTTCGCTTTTTGATATAGTAGATGGATAAATAAAGCTAAATTCAACGGTATTTTTTTTAATGAAATAAATTGTTCAATTTAGATACATTATTTTGATTCTCATTATTTAGATTGTCTATAAATAATATTAATATTTTATTTAATTATAATAAATTATATATATAGCGGTGTCCATGTTAACCGCATCTAGATGACAATTATATAGTCAAACCGTTGAGGGTTTTCATCGGACTTAACTAAATAGTCTAACTCATCACGGTCCATTCAAAGACAAAAGTCCAATCAAATAATGCATCAATAATTAATATTTATTTACAATTGATAAATAATTAAGTATGTCAATCTATAATTAATCTAACATTCTATTATTACTGTGCATATAACAATTTCATTGAACATATTTGTACATATATAATGGCATTGGCACATATAACAACTAATGGAGAGATGAAAATTGAAAGACTTTTGTGAATCAAAAACTTCCTTCACTACAAAAGAATCATTGAGATTATAAAAGTAGCTCACTTAATTAAATTAACATTACACTACAAACACCATTTTCAAAGAAACATGATTCATCATAAAATTGCAAATTCATCATTAGAAACTTATTTTTGAGTTAATGCTTATTTTGTATTATTGAAGCATATTTTGAGTTAATTTATCATATTTAATTTGTATTTGTGGATCAATTCGCTCTTTTGTAAATAAATACTAAGTATAATTTTATCTCTTTTCATTTGTTAATAAAAAAATTAAAATTGTCTCATTTGTTATTTTGTTGTTTTTTTCTAGTATGCTTTTCTTTCCTCTCATTTTCATTACTTTTTAATTTAGAAACTTTAGTGTTACAAATTATAATTAAATAAATAGTGAAAACACAAATAATATATCCTGGTTGAAATATAAATTAATTTCTATTTTTTTCAAATATTAGATAAATAATTAATGCACAATTAGTTCCTTATTCTCATATAAATATCTCTCTTAGAGTCATGCATCTTGATCGCAAAAAATGCTACCAACTAACTGCATATACTTGACACTATCAAGATATTATGAAGTTTAAATCAAAAAATTAAATACTAAATATTAATAAATCATATATACAATAGATTTTCTCACATTCTCATGTATTAAATATGGTTTTTGGATTCACGCATAACAACAACAAACAGCATCACCAATCACCAATCAACTACATGCACCACCGATACATTTTTAAAAGAATTATTTCTCTCTAAATCTTCATGTATTAAATAACTCTTCAATTCATAAATATCGTGTGATATATATACTCCTTCCGTCTCAAAATATAAGAGAAAAAAATAAACTTATTAAGAAAACATAATCATGATAATTTAAAATATAATTGTGTAGGTTTTTCTTGAAATAAATTGCATAGGAAAGTATAAAACTATTTTTTTATTGGTTATTGAGAAAAAAAGAGAGAAGAAAAATTAATGCAATATGCATTCAATTTTATGAGAATAAAGAAAAATATAATTCTTGAAAATGATTTTTCTCTTATATATAGGAAAGTGTAAAACTATTTTTTATTGGTTATTGTTTATATATTGAGAAAAAGAGAGAGAAGGAAAATTAAATGTAATCTGCATTTAATTTCATAAGAATAAAGAAATATATATTCTTAAAAATGATTTTTCTTTATATTTTGGGACAAAAAAAATGATTTTTTTCTCTTATATTTCGGGACGGATGGAGTATTATCCTATAAATTATAAGAGCAAAAACATTTTTCAAGAATGTTGTTTATTTATTCTCATAAAATTAAATACAAATTTAATTTAATTTCTCTCTCTCTCTCTCTCTCTCTCTCTCTCTCTCTCTCTCATTTTCTCAATAAAAATTGATTTTACATCTTTCCATACAATTTATTTCAACAAAAATTCCACAAAATCATACTCCAAATTCTCATGTTTTGATCTTCTTAATAAATATAATTTTTTTTCTTATAATTTGAGACGGAAAGAGTATTTATTAGAAATAGAAAAATATTGTAAGTTCTAGCGTTAAATAATGATAGAGAGAGTAATTAATGTTACTTTTAAGGACAAGTGCAACTTGGTCCTTAAAAACAATGGTATGAAAGGTTTTATCCTGTATTATATTGGAGAAGCTCTCCATCTTTATTCAAATACTTCATAACTAATTGCCTAACATATTCATTTCCCTCGTCATGAAATTATTGAAGTAATCCCTATAAGCAAATGTATTTTGATAGAATTTTCTTTTGTATCATAACTTTATTTTATATATATAATAAGACGTTTCTTTATTATGTTTGTTTCAAGTTAATAAAGTCCCTAAAATAGCTAGTTTATTTAATGGATCATTAAGTGTGACTTAATCGTGAGATCTCATTAGACAAGAACATAATTCTTAAAGTATCTGTAGTCAAGCCTTACTGTGATATGGGATAACAGTAAGACATAGAGACTATTATGTGAATAGACTGATGACTTCATCTCACGAGTCATAGGTATGTAGATATCGAGTCTATATATAGATATAAATATTAAGAGTAATATTTATATTGGATTGACCCACCATGAGAATACTACATAGTATCTATGAAAAATGTGATAAGTTATTCTCATAGTGATAATGGTGTACACCACCCTTAAATTTGACCCAACTATGATCCTTAGATGCGGAGTCAAATATCTTAGCTTAGACCTGAGAGACATGAATGGCCTAGATGGTATTTACCCCTCCTGCATAACATAACAGGAGTAATATTTATAGGTCTCTTGATGGAATATGACTGATAAAATGTGTGGCCACGCCGAACTAATTCAATATGAGATATTGAGCTTATTCGTTGCTCAGTATATTCCGTGATCAAGAAATAAGATATTGAATGATACAAGGGTGATACGATCTATGTCTTGTGTCCAATATAGATATCAAGGGCAAAGGATAATTATACACAAGTTTGTTATCACATAAAGTTTTCTCAGATCACATGACATTCTCGTCACTTGGGTGACAACGGCGTATTGCTAGATGCTAACCGTTGATTATAATATTAAATACATGATTTAATATTATTATTAATGTTACGAGAACCTACAGGGATCACACACATAGGACATATGTATGAGAGAGAAATAAATAAGATTTGTTTATAAAATAATAAGTGAGGCTTATTTTAATTAGATAATTACGAAGTAAAGAAATATGATTTATTTACAAAATAATAAGTGAGACTTATTAGTAATTAGATAATTATGAAATAATTATAACAGATAATTATGTGCATTTTCTTGAGATGAAAATTAGGATAAGAACAAGCAAGTATGACTTGTTGATCACACAAAAAACTCTATAAATATAATTCTTGTATAGAGATATTCTTAACCTAATTCAAAATCCTAATTTTCTAAACTAAAATTACTCTCTCTCTCTCTCTAAAGCTTTCAATCAAGTTTCAATTAGCACTACGATTGAATGAGTTGTTTGTGTGGATTGAGTAGAGGCATCACTAGTTTGTTTTGCTAGTGATTAGAAATCGTTTATACTTCAAAGGTTCTGCACTAAGAGAGGTGAATACGTAAACTTGTAGGTTTGTATGTGTTGTTTGATTTGTAATTAATGATTTAATTAAGATTTGTTCATCGGGATTGTTCCGCCTGACAGTCCTGTATGAACCATCGTTATCAACTACTACAAAATTAGTAATTGAGTAGACATATTGTCTTCTATAAGTTTTTTTTAAAATTTATAAATTAAAGTGCGACACAATGTGCCATGAATATTTTTTCCATGTACAATACAATTTTTTTTTAACATAATACATGATAAAAACATTAATATTAGTGATTATAAGAATAAAAACTTATACATAATTTAAATAATCATTCTTACCTTTGAATCCATGTCTAATGAAAATGTTTGGTTGTTGCGAGCGAAATCTCGAACAAAACACAACTGAATTACACAAACAACAACATTCAAACTCTCACTACTTGCGTTGATTTCATATAGTTGATTAATTTTAGAATTCATTTTATATTGACTTAAGCAAATGAGAAACACTAAAATGATAAACACAAAAATATATTTGGATATGAAATAAAATTGTGTAGTTGTTGTGGAAATATGCAATATATTTATGGTGAGTTTGAGAAACACAAAACTAAATTTAACTTATTATATTTAATTTAATATTGACCGTTTTATTTAAATAATTATAATTTTTATGTAACTGACAATATTTATATGACACATAAAATTGATATCGTAACGTTTATCTGATTTAATTTAATTCTTTTGTAATTGACCGAATAATTTAATATTGACCATTTTATTTAAATAATTATGATTTTTACGTAACTGACAAATATGTTTATGATATATAAAATTGATATTGTACCGTTTATATGCTTGAAATTAATTCTTTTGTAACTGACAAAATAATAATAAAACATAAATTCAAAATGTTAAAAATATTAATATAAAAAAAATCACGTCATAATATATATATAGTCAATCTAGCGAGTGAATAGTCACTGCGTTCGGCGGTGAATATCTCAGTCTCGACCAAATATATATATATATATATATATATATATATATATATATATATATATATTGTAGATATAGATTATCAAGACTCAATATACATGAATTAGAGATTGGGCTGCATATGTGTGGGTTTGGGTTGGCCAAGAGGACTACAAAATATGTAATTTGTTGGCAATTTTTTTTTATCATATGTAGGTATGAAGTTTCTACCGTTGTTATCCATGATTAATTTTTGTCAGAGAATTTGTAGGGTATACAAAGAGGAGATTTTTCTTTAGACCGAATTACTTCTATATGCGTGAGTTATGAATCAAACCCCTGACCCCAAACTTAAGAGACCCAAAATTATATTCATTTGGACCAATTCATTGTTGGTGGCAATTATTAATATATTATTATAGTTGGAATATATATTTTTTTACCAAAATTAAAATAATCAATATATATGTCTTTGACCAAAAATAAAATAATTACTCTATATCCAAATTTTAAAATATGTTATATTTGGATATGAGATAATCATTGAGAAATAAACTTTATCGTATTTTCCAATTTTGACATCAGAGGTAACCAATGAAAAATAAGTGTTGACGTAATTTCCTATTTGGGCACATGTGGTAGTCAATAAGACTAAAAGTCAAAAACTTTAATGTGTTTTCCTTTTATTGTATGAGCGTCTCTTATAAAAGAGCATAGACATACCTTCCATTCCATCATGTACAAGAAAGTGTACAAGAAAATAAAAATCATTTCATGCAAATGGAAGTTTGTTTGTCTTCTTTATTATATTTTGATTTATTGTTTATCAAAACAATGCCTATCATAAATATTTAAACCACTGTGATTTCTATGATTAGTTTTCATTTCCCTTTTAATTTCCTTTAAAGCTTTGAGAGTTTAGAACTTTCCCCCCTATGATAAATGAGGAGGAGTGGCCTAGAAGGAAATTATGTGAGGAAATGAATTATCAAACTTTTTTGCAAGAGCTTTCATCTTGCAAGACACATAGCAGTAATAGCAGTAGTAGTTGTGGTAATAGTAGTAGTAGTAGTACTTATACGCTATAGATCGAAGAATTTGTAGCTCTTTATCTTATGAAGGAATATTCACTCATTTTACAAAAAATATCTATCCATTATTGATGGAAGGAAGGAAAAACAATTGTATTACTACATCCGTTCTGAAATATAAGATTATTTTCAGTTTTAATTTGTACCATTTTATATGAACTAGTATTTTATTTATTTTCAGCTATATGTCTAATTATGATCCATTTTTTTCTTCAATCTGTGATAAATGATTTACAAGAGTATTAACTAATTCTTCTTCATAAAGGGTAAACTTGTAAAAATAATATTGATTGTCAACACATTAAATACCACAATAAACTTTTTTAATTTTCGCATTTTATCTATAATAAAGTCTTATATTTTAAGACAGAGGTAGTAGGTTGGTATGAGTTTAAAGTTTTTCAGTGCAATCATTCGTCTGTAGAAATTAAGAAGCTCTTGCAATAAAAAAAAATATAAGAATATAAAAAATTATAGCAATTTTACATTTTATGACCATTTCTTCCCCCAATTTATTTTTGTAACTCAATGTAAAATATTTATTCATTGTCAATGAAATAAAAAGAACTATAGTATCCTTGATATCAAATTTTTCATAATTAACAAATAAAAAACCAAAAATAAATATTACAAAAAAATAAATATAATTAGTAGACCACATTGAATGTGATCAAAAACTAAGAACATTTCATTGTTGCAATGTTGAATTCAATTCTTCTTCATGTTCCTATATTGTCCGTGCATTGATGTTTAGCTTTGTGAATTCAATGTGTTTTGACCTTAAATCAGGTGAACCCAAATGTATCACGTGGATATCAAGGATGAAGCCATGACCATTGGTAATTATTCCATTGTTAATCCTAATGAAGATTATCCAATTTCTGATTCTCACAAGATAATTGTCAGGGTATGCTTATGATGAATTATGATTATGATTATTCAATCACATATCATAGTTTTATATATTGGATGCATTTTATAATTAATGTCATACTACCTCCGTTCCTTTTTATTTATCGTTTTAGAAAAAAATATTTATTCCTTTTTACTTGTCGTTTTAGCTATTTAAGTTATATATTGCCTATTATATCCTCCTTCTTATTTTATTTTATTGATTAAATTTTGTATAATTGTTTTTGTTGAAACAATAAAATCTTTTTTATTGTATACAAATTTTGTTTGTTTTTAAATAAAGTTTGTTACAATTTTTTTGAAAATAGATAATGTTTGTGAAAAAGAAGAAATTTATTGGTGGATTAAAAATATGATATATTTTAAAATAAGACATACTAGGAAAATAAGGTGCAAAAATATATCCCTCCTATTTTGATTTTTTTTTTAAAACGACAAGTAAAAAAGAACGGAGGTAGTAATATTATAAATTAATGGCTATGTGCCTTTTTTTTTGGAAATATTTAAGCTAGAGAATGTATGAGAACAAGAACAATTGAATCTCCAATGGATTAGCTATTATTTTCTTGTTAATATATAGAAACCTCCCTCCGAGAAATGCTATTTCTAGCGAAAATTTCATCCCGAATTTGTCCCGAAGCATGTGCTTTTACTGTGCTGCCACTGTTTTGCTTTATTTATTTTAATTTTAATTATACAATTAATCTATTGTGTCTGACTTCTCTCTCTTAACTTCATTTCATCTTTTATTATTTTTTCTCTCTCTGCAATTTCCTCTTTTCTTCTTTGAAAACTCTCAATTTCCTATTTTTTATATTTTGTTGAAAGTTCAAACAAACATCGTTTAGTGCTTACCTTCCAGTTTCATTTCCATGTAGTAATATTTTTCTTCTTGGACAACATCCATGTACTTCAACATGAAATCATCATCCATGAATACCCCAACCATGCCAACGTATTTAAGCTCTCCATTTAAAAAATTGAAAGAAGTTTTCTGAAAATATACCAATTATCAAGTTTTATGTTCAAAGATATAGTTTTTACTTGTCAAAATCACTCTAAATTAAACTATAAGAAACGTGGTATTGGTAGATTTTAGGGGATAAGAAAGGAGAATCGGTAGCCTTTGTTCCTATCCAGAATTGAGAGTTCTCAAAGAAGAAAAGAGGAAATTGAGAGAGAATTTTTGAAGAAGAGAGGAAATTGCAGAGAGAAAAAAAAAGATGGAAGATGAAATGAAGTTAAGAGAGAGAAGCCAGAGACAATGGATTAATTGTTTTATTAAAATTAAAATAAATAAAGCAAATAAGTAGCAGGATGGTAAAAGCACATGCTTCGGGACAACTTCGGGATGAAATTTTCGCTAGAAATAACATTTCTCCCTCCCATATGATGAGTATGACTCTTTATTTGTTGAAGCATCAAAATAATAGCTAATAAAAATGTGGTAAATGTTGGAATAAAGAAACGGTTAAAATAATCATAAGGATATGAATGGGGTTTAGACCAAGTAATTATTATTAAAGGATTTAAAAGGATTAGTTTCGCCATTTAAAAAGGGTAGCGGCGTAGCTTGTTGCCCGCTTGCCTTTCAATCCAGTGTAATTATGTTACATTTATAAATAAAACAATTTCTATAAGTAAAATTTTAAGTAACTTTTGAAATAATAATACTCAAAATTACAACAATATCAGTTCTCTCATTGAATGTTATTTAGTGCTTATTTAAACATGTTATAAACATTTTAAGGTTCTCTAAATTAATGAAAACTAGATATAGACCCACGCGTTGCGCGGTTTGTTGGATTTTTATATTTTATAAATTGTGAGGGTGATATATTATATGTATTCGATGTTAGATATAACATATGACTATTTAGGATCAACAATTTTTACGTTCAAAGCTTCGTGGTATCAAAGTTTTGTGAGTCGTACTTGTGCAAGATGGCTATAACCTAGCTATTTATGATGGGGATTAAATGCAAAATTTATGTCGTTTCTCATGACACATATAATGTAAAAACAAATTCAGGAAAAATGTGTATTTCAAAGTTTGATAGTACCCTTTTATTGAAAGTTGAATGCCTTATATGGAGGACCTTCAAACAACAACGACAAATTTCACATTGCAAGCATCGGTCCCTGCACATTTATAACTTGCCGTGAGTTTTTGAAATAATCATCTAAACATAATTTAAAAATGTTGATACCAATGAACAATGATATGCATTATGCAGTATAATGTATGTATTAACAAATTGATTTAATCATTGAATGGAATCGTAGAAAATTAAAACTAATGATCCCCTATGATTGGAAGGGAGATTAAAAATATGAAACTTTGTCAGCAACCGGTAGCACAAGCAGGGAACATTTGAGGAGATTGTGAAAAGAAGAAGGTTTGAGCTAGGGATATTCTTTGAACCATTTGGATGAATGAAAGGAAGGCGGTTTTTACTATGAAGCATGTCAAAGAAACTATGCATAGAGGAGGTTTAAGAGGTTTGTTGTGAGGATGAAAAAGGGAGGCTGAATGCAATAATGCAAAATTTCATTTTCATCAGAGTTAAGTTTTAGATGTGGATATAAGTTTGGTTTGAAACTGATATAGTGAGAATAAGAAAGGTGCACCATTGGAATTGAAACTGATAAAATAATAATGACAATAAAACATGGTTCATTATTGGAATTCATGGTGAGATGTTAGGCCTAGAAAGAGTAGTGAGTGAGTAGAAATTCAAGTGGGTAAATTTTGCAAGCCGCCACATCAGATTTTTGTATGATGTGGCTAATTTTTGCATGAAATGACAAATAGATAATGAGGTGGCTACATCAGAATTTGGGGCTCTGTTTTAATAAATTAAAATAGATTGGCTTTAAAGAATTGTTAAGCTAGCTCCATCAATTTTGGTTTCCCAATTGAGATTATCCTATCTAATTTTGATGGAGTTGGTTTGGTTCCCTTCCTACAAAATATATAGTATATGAGTTCCTTCATTAATTGAAATACATAATAATACATATTAGATACTCCTATATTAATATCTTGATTCTTAACTCCTATATATTTCTTTTTGAGTTTAAGTTATATTTAAAAAGTTAATTAAATTACACATGAATAAAAGGTAGACAGATAATAAGTTGCGCCACTAAACCTTTAAGTTATTTTCATGTATGTTAAATATTGAAAATCAAGTTGATAACACAAGATAGAAGCTAGAAGAAAGCTTGCTTGTGGAACAAGTCATTGAAGAATTAAGTGATGAAACATGATAGCTTATGGACTCTACCTTCATTTTTATCAATTCACATTTGAAGATTGATCATTTCTCTCTAGTTTTCACAATGATTTTGCTATGTTTATTCATTGCCATACTCTTCAAGAGTATGTATAAACAAGGTGTCCTCGTGTTACACTTGATTCCCTCCGCCTCACAACATCTGCTAATTGAAAATACAAACTAACTCTATGAAAATTGAATAAGTATCTTAATTAAGTTCACACTCTTATTTAATTATGAAATTGATTATTTTTAATGAATACTTGATTAATTGTAAATCTGGTTTCAGTTTAGCCTACAGGCTTATTCTAGTATTCCAAATTCCAATAGTACATAATTTATTAATTTATTTTAGTATTAATCCTCTAGTTCTTAGGAAATTCAATTCAGATTCGTCCCAAAATATAAGAGAAAAAATGCATTTTTCTTGTTCCAAAATATAAGAGAGAGAAAATTGCGTCAAAAAAAAATATAAGAGAGAGAAAATTAACTTTCATTTTTTTCAAGGTAAAATCAAATGCAAATTGCATTTAATTTACGCTATCTATTACTATTTCTATAACCAACAATCAATTAAAATTGTTTTTACATCTTTTCAAGACATTTATATATAAAAAAAAACCACAAAATTTCTTCATCCAAATTATTAATATGTTTACTTTTCTTTTCTTAATAAATGTTTTTTTTTCTCTCTTATACTCCTATTTTGAGACAAAGAGAGTATACTAGTTAAAAATATTTAAAAAGTAGGAGCTTAAAGCAAGGGCTTTAGTGACCTAATGATTGAGCAGCCCTAATTAGATTTTTTTTTGACAGCTAATTTTATCTAGATATATACTATAGCACATATATCTAGTACTCTATATTTTGTTATTGTGGCTAATAAGGTTATCAAGGTTTCTCAGTTCCATTTATGCTTCTTTATTTAGACATAAAGGGGAAAAAATTAAGTTAAATTGTTCTAGATAACAATTACTAAGATTTAAGACTTGTCAAAATACTTTAAGCTGTATTTTGCTTATTCATTTTCCACCTTAACTAGATTGACTAGGTGCTAATTACGTTGTTATTGCAAAGTACATAACTAGTACTACCTTATTATATGAGACAAATGTACTTTCTGGATTCATTAAAAAATATGTGTATCTAAATTCACTAATAGACCAGATACACCAGTTTTTAATGAATCTAGAAAGCACATTTGTAATAAGGATTGGAGGTAGTTCTATGTTGCATGTAATAAACAAGCAAATTGTTAAAGAAAATAAAAATTGAAAGAGAAAAAAAATTATGTACATCACAAGTTGAATAATATAAATGAATGAAGACAAGTAACATTCCAAATTCATACTATGAATAATGATATCCCAGAAACTAACTGAAAACACTTTGATATGTGCAGCACCCTCTTTTTACATTTTCAGTTCAACATCATCCAATCACATTCACAAATACTTTTCATCAGATTGCTTTCCACTATGTGACATTCATTCATACATATAAATCTGATTGAACCTGCCATCAACAATGAACAAAACATTTTCAATAGGTAAACTGAAAAACTACCAAAGGAACTAAGATAATTGTGACCGTGTTATGATCGCGATCGTTAGTTTTCAAGTTGTCCTCCCACCTAGTTAGGAATCATTGGTGAGTTTGGAACCACGGTGAGTTTGACGAAATTATTACCGTGTCACCGTGATTTTGGTGAAACTATCAAGTGTAGTTTATGTTTGGTATCACGGTGAGTTTACCAAAGTCACAGTGGCTGACCGTGATTTCAACTGATCGACCGTGATACTAAACAAGCATGTAACGTGATTCTGCCAAACTCATCAACAATCCAAACATGCACTAAAAAATATTTTAAAGGTCAATGGTTTGGTCACAGACATTATAACATGATAGAACATTATGATATTGTTGGGATCATGTATCCGACCCCACCTATTCGGATAAGGCTTATTTGTTGTTGTTGGTCAAATGAATGTGGCAGCCATTATAAATACTAGAATAGGGTTTGGTGTAAACTATAAGGTCCTGTTTGGTAGACAGACTAATATAGGACAGAAATGAATGAGTTCTATTTTATATTTGGTGTAGATTCAAAATCAATACTATACTATACTATACTATACTAAAACAAGCATAAGATTATAAAAATAAGTGGTTTGTTTATTTTTTTAATAAAAATATAGAGCCGAAAAAAAATAGAACATAATGTTTCATTCCAAACACTACCTAAAGCTGCCACCCCTGAAAATTAGTAATATGGACCATTGTCACAAATTTAGCTAAACCAAAATGTATTTGCTCAGTGACTTACCAATGAAAGTTCTACAAAAGCCAGTAATATTCTATAGTTTTTTCAATCGAATGTTAAAATAGTAGATTTCAAAGGAATACCTGTTTAAACATGTTATTCACAAGCAATTTTGGTATCAAAGCTGCTGAGGCAGATTGCAAATGCCTGAAATGCCGAGATAGGGTATCGATAATCCATTGTAAACAAATCCTTCCCAACTTTTCCAAATTGCAGAATAATCTTATCATGTTCCGGTCCAGCAGTTCCATTTTCTGCAGAAGCAACCAGCTGAAAGTTTTTAACCGAGGCAACCGTCACTCGTCCATGAAAGTTTAAGCACCAACACTGCAGCTGCTCATGCCACCTTGGAGCCTTGTTTTTCAACACAAGCATACCATCCTTTTTATCACGAATCAGAGGTTCAGATACAGATTTTTCCACCACACGATTTGATTTTGATCGGAAAAAAGGAAACAAGGGAAACATTTCTATGCTGTTTTGAGAAAACTCAGTTTGTGTAGGAGCTACCCCTCCTGGTTCGATTGAAGAGGAAGGTATGGAATCCATGACACAGTGCATTCTCCTAGGCCCCCTGTTTGCAATATTTAGATGGTGAGAATAGTGTAGTCGAGATATAAGAAGAGTGCACATCAAGCTAAATAAGTTTTCAGCAAACTCCTAGGATAGACAAAACATTATTGTGGACAGAAAGAAAATGACGGATGCACGTCAAAATATATGCAGTGACAATTATAGTATAAGTGTATAACCACTGTTTGCTTATTACTATATAAAACTTAATTTTGATACATATTCAATGTAAAAAGTTGTACACTATCAATAAATTACAACCAATCGTGTGTCTGGCTTTACAAGTCGTTATGATTATAATCAGATGTTTTTAATGATCTGGCAATTATGATTGATTGACAATGTAAAAGATCATCATTACAATAATAGTGTATATAGATTATAAATTAAGTATACTATTATTTAATGTGTATAAAGAATTGAAATATGTCTAGCTTACCTAGAGCCGAGAACATTCAACTCATATGAGATGTGAGCAACTGGATAGTTTCCTGTTGGGACCTTGGGTGAAACCTGCTTTAGATTCACCAACCTAGTGGAGTGACTTTTTGTAATCTTTGCCTCGGCATGAGGTGGCTGGCCATCATAAACTGTGAACTTCCTTCCGAGGAAATTTGATCTTATTAAGGGAGAACAAAAAAATAGTTATGAGTCGTCGCACTAATACAGTAAAAATGTAAAACAATGATGGTAATAGAATCTGATTAATTAGCAACGTACCTCAGTTTCCCGACATAGGAATTGCTTCCCCTTGACATATCATATGCATCTAGAGAGATGATATAGTCAGTGCAGGTAGGACGTCTGCATTTGCGTGCAGCCAGAAGGAACTTCCCGTCATCACCTAGCGCTGAGTTAAAAAAGATTTAGATCTCAAAAAGGAAACCTAAGAATGACGTGAAAAAATAAACTGAAGTTTTTACGTAAAGAAATCAATCACAAGTTTAATTGTATACTCACAGCCAGTTATACTGAGATACAAATAATACGTTTGAGTGGACCGGTTGCGCTTTATAAAGCATTGAAGGAGATTCTCCCTTGGACCAGGCTGCCAAAATTATTCGGCAAAGAAACATGTTAGATAATGTCCTAGTGCTGTAAAACAATAAATTACTAAGGAATATAAAGACAAACACCATAGTCATATTCAATCACCATGCCCTTCCACAAACAAGAGAATAAATCTTAAGAGCAATTCCATGTATCGTATTCCATACCAAACATGCATCTTATGGTGGCCACTCAATTAGCCCAAATAGTGACCTCTCCTACTTTTGGTTTGGAAAATTACATATCAACAACAAATAAGTTATGAAAACACAGATACAGACACCAGACACGACAGTGACACTAACCAGTCGACATTAGTAATAATTTGAGAATATGAAGTAATTGAATGTTATAACATGTGTCGTTGTCATGTAGTTGGACATCAAACACACCTTCAATTCGAAGTGTCACTGTGTCAGTGTTAACAAACACCACTCAACCAAAACATAATTATATTCTAGCCGAACCAGTAGATATTATTTGATACAAGATAGACTAAGGGTGCAAATTATAACAGTAACAACTAACAACTACCTAGATGCTACAAAACCTTGTCATTTCAATGTCTTTTAAGGAAATGACACTGCAATTTCCCATGTAAAATCTCACAAAAGTTGAAAAACTTAACATCATAATTTGGTGGTCCCAACCTCCCATGTAATATAGAACATATAATTCTATGGACATAAGGAAGCATAAAATATCTACAATTAGGCCAAAAACCCAACATTATCTACTAATAGAATTGACCAACCAAAATAACAATTTCCCACGTTGGGAAAAGAACATTTATAGAAAAAAAAACAATTTTCTTTTCTGCACAAGATAGTATAAAAATCACAGATCCAAAGGGTAAATGAAAACAAATACAAAGGACCAAAATATCAATATCTCAATCAAATTAAGCTACTTATTAAAGTTACATATTAGAACACACAAAAAATCAAAATGATTAGTTCATCTCAAATGAGTCCTTAACCTTCACAACTACCATATGGCATGGATAACTACAACATCACCAAAACAAGCTTTTTTTTATTTCCTTAATGTTTATATAATCTAAACCAAAATTAAACAAAAAAAAAAACTACTAAAATCAATAACAAACAACTCAATCCAACATAAAAATTTACTAAATTTTCATTAAAAAAATTAATACCAAAACATTGTTGCATTGATTCAAGCTATATTAATCATGCTAAAATCACAATCCAAAACTCAATTAAGCTCAATGCATCAAAAACAAAATCTTTTCATTAAAAACAACCCAATCCAACACAAAACTAAAAATTAGATTTTGAGCAAAACCCATATGAGGAAATTGATAATAATTAACAATTAAGAAAGAAAAAAAAAACCTGTTTAACAGAAATTGGGAAAGTAATCTTAGCAGAAATTTCAGGTTTTTGAACAATTTCTTTAGTGATTACTCTCCAATTCTTACACACTCCAGCACAAGCAACAACGTTCTTCCTTGGTGGCCAAGTTTCTTCAGAAGCTTCAATTCTCATAAGAACTTCACGGAGAAGCTCTTGTGGCATGTTAGCCCAACAACTCTGCCGTAAACCGTCGCCAACAACCAGTTTTTCTTCTTTCTCAACCGTAACAACCCTTTGAGATCTCGATCTCATTTCATCAAATATGTTCCTGATTATAGCCATACCCAGATCGCAAAATTCGATTTTGAATCCAAATTTAAGAAAAAGATGAGATTTTGAGGTTTGTGAAAGTGTGGTTATATAGAGAGAAGGTGTAAAAAAGTGTGGGCGTTGATTATGGAAATTTATTGAATTTTTGGATATTTTTTCTTTGTTGGAATGAGAGAAAATGGAAATGATTTGGTGGGGATGTTGAAAAGGTAAAAAAGATGAGATTTTGATGAGAAAAAGGAGAATTGTGTTTGAGTAGTGTTTTTGTCTGAAGAGAATGAAAAAGAGACAAGATAGGGGTAAGACAGTAAAATACTTGTTGTTGAGTGTGTAAGAGGAGGAAAAATACTGTGTGCTGGAGTCGAAAAATGGTGCAGTCATGCAGTCGATAAATTTCAGGTCATCCGATCATGATCGGATGATTGATACTATCTCCGTTCTTAAATATAAGAAAAGGTTTATTTTTTAGATACATTGAAAGTTTGATGTATTTAGTCTAAATTATGGACCAGATACATTAAACTTTCAATATATCTAAAAAGCAATTTTTTTTTCTTATATTTAGTAGAGGTAGTAGTTTAGATGTTATTTTAGAATTTTTATTAAAAATAAATAAAATTTGTTTAAATATTTGAACTTTCTAATCTTAATCAAATTGTTTAGAATTGCTAAATGCATACAATCTGACCACATGTAATATCACACACATTTTCACATTATTTTTAATCTCCACCGTCCATTTTAGATTGAACTGTTCAAATTTAAAAGCAATGTTTTTTAAGTTAAAACAATCACATCGCTACTTTATAATCGAATGCCTGATATTAATTCCACCGTGTTGTCGTAAATGCAAGGAATCTAAATCCAATTTCATGCATTAATAAATATTTGTTGTTGATTTGAGATTAAACGGTTTAAATTGAATAGACAATATAATTTACATAGTAATATGATATCTATCGTAAATTTAAATTGGACGGTTGAATGTTGTAACTACGTGACGTAGTTATAGTATAAATTTAATTCAGAGATTTGAGAAGTCGGAGTCACATATGTGAATGATTGGAATTTCAATACCATTTGATCTTAATCGAACAATTCATATTTTAAGACATCTTATAATTTTTGTTTAATATGAAAATTTGATCTTAAAATCTCGATCATTAGATTTTGATCAGATTGTCTTAAACTTGTTGTCTGCATACAATCATTGGTTGTCAACTGCATCCAATTCACAACCATGTAGGAGAGTTGGAGGTGATAAGAAGGTAAAAGAGGGATTTGGAATTGGATTCATTGCATTGCACTAAAAAAATCCCATTTAAAGTGTCCAATTTAAATTGGATACTCTAAATGGTTGAATCCAATGCAGTGTGTCCTCACTTGCTTAAGATTACAGCTAGAACTGACAATAGAGGATGAAGCTTGTGTTTGAAGTTGTTGTCTTTGGTGGTACTTGTGTTTGGTGTTTGAAGCTGTACTTGTTGTGGTGTCATGAATGAGTGAAGCTTTATGCTTATCTCATTCTCTTGAGTCTTGTCTTTGGTGGTACAAATTGTAGTGAGGGTTTCTGTTGATTGATAGTTACATTTATTGCATTATATTTACTTATACTGATTTTGGATTTTCCAATTAATCCTTCTAAGACAAAAATAATCTAACGAAATAATTGTATCCATTTATTGGATTCTTTATTAATATATAAATTGATTTATGATTGAGTTGAGAACTAAATCCAAGACCTCTAACCTACTACTTAATTTTTTTACTATTAGACTAAATCCAGTGACTTTGGATATAAAATTGTTAACATCATCAAGAATGTTTATTTATTTTTTCATTAAGTATTAATATATTAATTCCATTTTTCAATCACATGTATTTGGATGAGATCACGTTTTATTTTAATTTAACCAACTAACATTTTTTTCTCATGTCATTCCCCTTGTTGGATGTATATAAGATTATTGTTTGTGTTATATTTGTTATTTATTAAAATAAAAACTTATACATTTGAGAAATACCAAAGAAAAAGATGACTTGTAGTATAATCCGCAATTTTTAAAATGGACTATTAATATATGAATAAAATGTAAAGTAAATAAAGTTTAGTCTCAAAGTAAAAAATAAAAATCAAGTCACATATAGAAGAAGCGGTCTATATTCAATGCAGTCGTTGTTACATACAATTAGTTGTAATCAATGTCTCAATATTGTTTGATCAATATGGGACAATTCACATATTAAGATAGTTAATTATTTTTATTTAATATAAAATTTTGATGTTGAAATCTTGATCATTAAATTTTGATCCAATGTTCTTAAACTTGTTGACTAGGCGCAATCATTGGATGTCGATTGTATCCAATCCAAATCCATATAAAAAAGTAAGACGCGAAAAGAAGGTAAAAGTAGATACATATTGTTTGAAGGTGGTGAACTAGAAAGAGATTTAAATTCATTGAACTCATACAACTCGTTTGAACCGTCCAATTTTAATTAGATGGTCTAAATAGTTAAAGAGATTGTGATTGCACGCAACTCTACTTGTTCAATGAAGAACATGCATATAGGAATTTAAAAGAGGTCATGTCTAATTCACTTATGATGAAGCTTGTGCATATTAGACATGACCCTTTTAAGTTTCTATATGCATGCTCGGACAAGTAAGTGTTTGAATTTTAGTCATGTTTATTTTTTAGTCATGTTTATTAAAGTTAAGTTACAATGAATGACATAGAAGTCATTATGAAAAAGATGTAACTCAATCTACTTAGTTTATTCTAAAACATATAAATATAAAATTGTAAAGGGTAATATTGCCTCATTTTCTACTACCTATCAATACCAGATTCTCTAAAAATCAAAATTTATTCCAAAACCTAAAATTGTCAAGGACATATTAATCTCAGTCATCTAACTTCATAGTCTCTTACATAGGACTTTTCATGTTGAAGGAGGAATTTCCCAATCATTTGAAACTGGTCCATAATCATAAATTATTTCTCTGTGGCAAGACCATACAAGTTTTATTGCCTCAGGTGTTCCAATTCCTGCACCCCTCGGGTCACCGGCTGGTCCAAACCTGCATAAATACAATAATTGTTTTTCATAAATGGATGCGCCGATATATTTTTTTTGTTTCCAAACCACCAATATAAATCACTTGAAAGATATCCACTTACCAGTGGTTTTGTGGAGCTCCGGTTGTTCTTGCTCTTAGACCTGCGTAAGTAGTGCCGTTTACTGATTTCCCAATCACTTCCTGCAAATTTATTTTCACCCATAATGATCATATCGTCAGATTGAGACCCGAAATCATAAAACTGCAAATATTTCAAAAGATAATCCCACCCATTTATCTTATTGCTCAAGGAACAAGTAACATGTTGGTTAATGGTTAGTCATCTCAAAATTAGAGGAGCTTAACATTAAAAAGTCTCCAGAAAAATGTTATAGATAATTAATTTTACACGTAAAATAATATCGTTTAAAGCTATAACTTTGTTTTTGGAGTGAAATATGAAAACACCAAAGTATTTAATTAATATTTCTTCAAGCCAAAAATATGAAAGAAAATATGATATTACAGGAGTCCTATTAACATTGACTCATATCACATCACATACCCAAATAAATTTTGAGTAATAAGAATCTTACTTGTAAAAATAAAGGATCGTTTGAAACTACGGCGGCAGTCAAGTGTGCATGCATTTTTTCCAAAATCTCCAACACAATTGGAAGTTGACTGCTTTTGTAGTCAGTAATAACCTGGAAACAAAACAATATATTTATCTTGCGAAAAAAAATAGACATTATATATTTTTTTTAAAAAGGAATCAGAATAGCTTTATTTTCATGTTCAGTGTCCTTTTCCACACCTGAAAAGGTCCAAATATTTCTTTTGTCACAAGGTCATAATTCTTATCCTTCACAATTTCTTCAATGGGAACATAAACTGCAGTTGGTTTAATAGCCCCATAAACTTTAGGAATTGAATGATCCTCCAAAGGCTGACCACCAAAGAGCAGCTTTGATCCCGGTATCTCAAGCAAATTTTTTGTGTGCTCAAGCAATGATTCGGTTGTAAACTGCAACATATGAGTAAACAAAAATAAGAATTTAAAATGAAGTGTAGTAGCACAAAACAATGTAGATAATTGTTCTCCCAATTCCCAACTGCACTACACAAAGAAATGATTTATCATAAAAATATGATGGTTTTGGACATACAAGGGTTCACGGTCCACCAACAATGTCAAGCACAAAAGCGTAGATATATTGTCCATATTAGCCATAGAAGGAGATACTACGTATCATCTAAACTCATTTATCAGCTTATCAGAGTTACACTAGAATTTGAAGAATTCCGTAAACTTCAAGGGAGCCAATGATAAATCCTATATTAATACTTACAGTAAGGACAGGGCCAATTGTCAAGTCTGCTAGCTTTCTTCTCTCAGCAAGTTCTTTCAACTTAGATATCAAGGAGGTCTTAGACCAGTTCTGAACCAGAGAAATGAAAACCCTGGAGTTAGTAACGACACGGTTCTGACGAAGTTACAACTTCACCCTAGTTTATGAAGACATTCAACCATGTATAAAAAACGAAAAAATAACTGAGGTGACCAACCTCATGCATAAATAACAATGACTGCGCTGAGCACTTCTGACCACTGCATGCATATGCATCCTGGTCACACACCCATGCAGTGTAATCTTCCTGCAATCAAGAAAGAATAGAGAAAATATTATACAACTGAAAACCGAGTCAGTCTCATTATGGAATCCACAAAATATTGCAACAAACCTGATGGACATCAGGGCCCAATATTTTCCAGTCAAATCCAGCATCTTCCAATTTAACTCGGCCCTTCAGATCAACAGCCAACTTCTCTGCCACTCTTGAACTGCCAGTGAAAAGTGTCATTCTTGGATTTGCCTGTAAATATAAAATTAATTCATGATCAAACATCATTATCATATGACAATTGCAAAATAAATGAGCCCCAGAGAGGCAGAGACAATAAGTTATAGGACCCAATAAATTACAAAATGAGGTCAATATGAGTTGAAAATTGAGATCTTTATAATATAGAATCATAAAGTAAATTGGCAATCTTTCAGGAACAAATGCATGCTCTGGAATATCAACATTCGTATGAGAAAAAAAGGTAATAAAAAAAAACAACCTCTAGCAGCAGCTTGTTCATTGTCTTTCCATCACAATTTATGAAATCTACATCTTCTACAGGTAAGCCGCAGGAATGAAGAAGGCGCAACATTTGCTCCATAACAATGCTCACCTACAACAGTTTGAGTCCATGGTTCAAAATTAAACCGCAGAAATATTACTATTGAAAATAATATTATTTCTCAAATCCATTAGAAGCATGGCAAAATAAGAACGCCTAATAGCAATAGACACAACGGATTCTAAAACTGAGTGAAAACATCTACCGAATCTGGTATTCTTGCATGGTGAGGAAAATGCATAATCTCCCTCATTCCATGAAGAAAATCCATTACATCAAAATTATTTTCACCACAATTATTACAATCAACATATTACGTAGTTTAGAAGGTAGCTGTTTTGTATCAAATTTGTATTAGACCTAATTTCGTGAAAGTCCTTAAATCAGAGCAAAAAGTTACCTTGCTATCGACTTTGAGGACTGGCTTGTTGCCCATATAAAGTGCACCCATTAATTGAAGGACTGGAATCTCTAGGGGGAAATTAAAAGGAGTAATAATTCCCACCTGCAAAAAAAACTCTCACCATTGAGATTATGATACACAAAGGAAGGTGAATATTAATAGTGTGCAAAAAGATATAATGTTTCACTTCATAAACTAGACACACACATACATTGGATAACTGTATGAAGAATCAACATGGCACCGCTAATCTAAATTTTGGGCTACACTCTTTACTTAATCACCGCAAATGAAATTAGATACTCCAACTCAGGTCATTGATATACATATGAAACTGAATTGGCATATCAAACTGTTGCACTATGTTATGTTATGTTATGTTATTAGAACTGAATCAGAACAACATAATTATTAGATAGTACTATGGTTTATCTTGAAAAACTTGCTTTTAATTTTAATTTTGCATTTCTTCCATCTCTGAGAGTGAGCTTAAATCAATTACTCCGATAAACTAACTTGCTTAACATCAAGGTAATTGATAATTTTGGGACAAAGGTATATACGGTGAGAGAATGACACAGACTCTTATTTCATCCTTCAGAACAGGATATACCAATTTAAAAATAAATAAAATCCTTACCGGACCATATGGCCAACGGAAGCCATGACTTTGCTGCCCAAGATGATTTCCAGGTACTGCAAAAGACCTAGCCAAGAAACGAACCTGCAAAATATTTGTTGAAATGAAGATAGGAAAAAGAAGAAATTGCCAAAGCCCAAAGGAAATATATGAACTTCATAATTTCGTAGAGAAACCATGTGAGATAATGTTATCTCTCTCTTTCTCTCCCCCTCCCTATTGTGTGTGTGATAGTATTAAATTCTTCCACTACAGAAGAAGTCAGCCATCAATGAAAGAATTCAGAAGGAAATTGATTAATATCTACTAGTTGAGGGTAACTATCAGAAGCTCATTGGGATTTCACTCATTTGGCAATGGAGAAAGTCTTATTTTGATGTACCTGATCTCCGCAGAAATTCTCTAAAAACTTCTGTGTCACATAAACTTCGGCAAAAGCCTGCTGATAACTCTTTGGAGAAACTCTCTGTATTAGCCTTGCAAAGAATTCTGAAACCTGTAGATCATGAAGAGTAAAATTATGAACAGTTTCCGATTAAAGAAGAGAAAAACAGGCATAATAAACAATTCCTACTGTCCTACAATAACATATAACAGCCAAAGTCTTCTCCTACTAAATGAAGTGCATAACTGGCTCGGACAATGTCATAATAATACCTTATCAATAATCAAATTCAACAAAGTAACATGCAAAAAAAAATATTTTGTTGGAAATACCTTAGGAAGTGATAGCATGTGAGCTGCTTTAGCAGATATGTCTCCATACATAAGATATCTGCAAAATATTTACAAAATAATGAGGTTCCCATCAATCTTTTGTTTTGAACATAGATGGAAATCAATCAATAATCCTTTCTACGGCGAAATTGAAGAGGGAAGAGAGAAAAAGGATCTGTACGTACCTCTCTGGTGCCTTAAAAGGATTGTGCAAACCATGTTTGGGACAGCTGGACAAGCTATCAACAAAAGGCTGGTAAGTCAAAGAAATTGAAATTGTTAGCCAACATCTCTGTCTTAAATCAACCATTGAATTACAAGTTACGAAACAACCAACTAATCTATAGCCTTCAAATTGAAAGTTTTGTCTCTTTTCTTTATTCTTCATTAAATGATGAGAACCCTGTCTCACACGCAGAGGTTGGAGCTTTAAACTTGAACCTTTTATTGAAGCAATAGGTGTCGAGTCATGAGTGGTGACTGATAAGGCAATGCCTCAATCGCGTAATATTTCATAGTTTGAAAAGTAAGCAAGTAATAAAAGAATACATCCTTGAATATATCATGTTTAAGTTTTCTCTGGGCACAAGAAAAGGAATATATTTCAAGGAAAGGACCTGAACGCCTGCTTCATCAACTTCAGCAACTTTAATAAATGGCTCCCCATTTAAAGGATCCACAACTGTATTCCAATTTGAAGATCCAATCCATTTACCCTGTACTGAAAGTGAAGACAACAAATACATTCAGAGTGATGGTCGTCGTAGCATTGCGCAAAAGGTTTGATTGAAGTTGAAATTACTGAAAAACTACATCATACAGAAATTTACATTAAAAACAGCATTGCGCAAAAACAGCATCAGTTAAGGTGCCTACCCAAGTTCAAAACTTCAGCTGGCCTTGCACCAGATATCTCTTCTGCTTCTACTGTGGTATGTGGTATTGAATGGACAAACCTGCAAGTTATTATAAAAAAGTACTTAGTACTCAAAAACTACATTAAAAATTGTTTAAGGGGACATGTACGACCTGCCATCCAATGTGATCCCATTATTTTTCTACTTCGTATCAATAATTAAGACACGGTTACACGAATGAGCTGAAGTGGTAAATTATTAGGGTCTAATTGCCCTCTAAACTCTTTAAGAGATGAGTGATGTTATTTGGAAATCTAAAACTTGACATAAGGTAGTAAAAACTAATTAATTCCGACACCATATATGCGTTGCCTACACCGGATGTGGGACAACAAAAATGTGATCAACGTAACATTTCTCTAAAGAAAATATACTAATGAAATAAAGTAATACTATAAACTAGTATGTTAGAAATATACAAAATAAAATTGACAAAGAATAAAAGACAAGATCATCGACCTCATCACAAACATAGGCTATATTTGGTATCACAATAGGCGTGTCAAAATCACGGTGGACCACCGTGATTCTGGCACACCCACCGTGATACCAAACATGTTTTAATTTTAAATGCACGATCGGATTGACAATGTGCCCACATTGTAATTTTGACAAAAAACTACACTTTAGAGCTTAAACGAAATCGTGATACCACCGCGATTTCGTCAAACTCACAATAACTCCAAGCAGCATTTCAACAAATGAAACAAAGTTGATCATTTCAAACAATCAAAATTCAATTACATTTCAACTGATCAAATTAATCAAACTTGTGGCTAATTCATGTAAATTCAGATCAGATTATAAAATATAAACATCAATTGGAAACTGAATAATGATAATAAACAAAACAAAAAATTGAGAAGAGATTATAAATACCGAGAAAAAGTGAAAGCAGGAAGAGCATTGTATCTGGTAAGAGAGGAAAGGCTTGAAGCTTTGGTAAGTAAATGGTTGAACATGATATGATAATGCAGGTGAAGTGTTTGTAAAAAAACCTGAATGAATCACACTGAATTTTATGTATGAGATGATGAAGAGTGTGTTTGTTTGTTTTAGGTAGGAAGAGAGAATTGAGGAACTGATTTTTCCCCTATTTTTGCGGTTTAACTGACTCGTTTTACACATTTATTTTATGCTTTTTATTTTTTGTTTTCTTTTGATTTCGTAGTCGTATATTGTGTTGGTCGTCGTCTTAGTATTAAGTTATTTTGATTTCTCGTTTCATGTGATATTTGTTCGGTTGAAATTTTAAAATTAAATTTGATCATTGAATATTTAATTAAAGATTTTGGTCTTCTTGGTGTTTTTTTTTTTTTTTGTGTTCACAATGTTGAAGATGTCAAATTGTGAGTATTTTGTCATATTTGTAGGTATTTAATCAAATCTGAATGAATAGCATATACATTCATTTGATAAAAAAAGATCTTTTTGATAATGATTTTTCAAAAAGAGATTATAGCTTATAGCTTTTTTTTTGTTAAGTTATTTCAATTAGTTTATAACTTTTAGCTTATCTTATTTTCTTTCAATTTTACACCTATCATCCTATTTTAAAAAATTAAATATTAATTGAACATATATTTTCTATGTCATTTTACATTAATCAATCAGTCTATGTGCTGATTTCATCAAACACTTCAATTAATTTGTCAGCCATAAGCTATAAGCTATAAGTTATAAGCTATCAGCCATCAATTATGAGTTATTATTCTCAAGCATAACCTTAGTTTTTAACAAGGTAAAAAAAAACTAGGGTAAAATTGAAGATACGGGGACGCCGAATAATCATGAAAGCGCGAAAAGTATAATTTTTCACTAATTAGATATCATTATGTAGTTCAAATGATTGGGTTTAACATCGATATCTATATTTGACCAAAAAATTAAAACACTTCAATAGATTTAGGCTCTGTTTGGTTCGGGGTTTTTGAAGGGGAGGGGAGGTGAAGTTTAAACATTTTGTGTTTGGTTCAATTTTTTAACGAGAGGAGGGGAGAAGTAATTTACTTTTTTATCCTTAATCTTATAAACTCAAAATAAGGATTAAACTATAATGGATATACTATGTCAAAAAAGTTTGATGGATATATATAATCAAAAAAAAAATATAATGAGTAGAAAACTTAATTTTTCAACAAGGATAATTTAGGATTTTAATAAAAAAAAATGAGGATAGTTTTGTCAAACATAATTAAAAATCCCTCCCCTCCCCTTCTTAAAAATCCCTCCCCTCCCTTTCCCTCCCCTCCCCTCAATTGAACCAAACAGGGCCTTAAACAAACTACGTACCAAAAAAACAAGATTTAAACAAACTAATTTTGTTTTAGACTTAAGAGCAAGAAATTGAAACTAAGGGTCCGTTTGGTTGGTTGGAATGAAAGAAAATAGAAAGAAAGGAAAACACGGAATTCGAAGGATGTATCTGAATTATAAAATAGTTCAAACACATGCATTGATTTCCGTGTTTTTCTTCCTTTCTAGTTTCTTTCCTTTCAACCAAACGGATCCTAAATATTGTGAATATATAGAACATTAAGAATTTTTAACCCAAAAAATATAAATAATACTAATTATTAAACAATTTATTTTTGTCAAGCAGCCAAACTTAGTATTTAGAATTTGTGATCCTGAACGTTACGTGCAATTCTCTCAAAAATATCATTAATATTTTAATTTAGTTTTATACTAATTAACAATTTAAATTAAAGATAGTTAAGGAAAGGCAAAATTACATTATTGGTCCTTTATCTTTTTCATTTGTAACAAATTGGTCCTTTATCTTTTTTTGGTAATAAATTGGTCTTTTATCTTTTTCATTTGTAACAAATTGGTCCTTTATCTTTTTTTTTAACAAATTGGTCCACTATCTTTTTCATTTGTAACAAATTAGTCATTTATCTTTACTAACATTTGCACCATAGGACCTCTTATTTGTAAAAAATAATATAAGATAAAAGACCAATTTATTACAAATGAAAAAGATAATGGACCAATTTGTTACAAAAAAAATATAAAGGACCAATTTGTTACAAATGAAAAAGATAAAGGACCAATTCGTTACAAAAAAAAGATAAAAGACTAATTTATTACAAATGAAAAAGATAAAGGACCAATGTGTAATTTTATCTTAAGGAAATATAAAGAACAGAGAACAAATATCCACCAAATTCTTTTCCACAAGAGACAAACAGATGTCCTTGACACCATTGTTAGTATCACACACACATGCTCAGGCCACTTGACAAATCAATGAAATTATAGTTGTACTTGACATCTACCATACCAAACATTTGATTCCTTATTGAATTGGAGCACTAATTTTCCACATCCATCCCCTAACATGATTAGGTAATGAAATTGTTGAAAATATTCAAAGCATTTATGATCATGCTTCACTGTTCATGTCATGCAATAAATAAAGTGCATAAACATAAATATTTTATAATGATTCATCATCACAAAATTGTTTGAGAAATGACAGAAATCACTTAATATTAGTATTTACTTCGAATCAAATTAGTCGGTCTAATAAATTAGATATTGGTAGAGTCTTCAACTTTCTTAATATTCGTATTTCGTCAAACTAATCTCATAATTAGAGACGCAAAAAGTATATAATAAACACATCATCCACTAAACAGTGACAGACACAAATACAATCATAATGACACACCAATACGAGTAAAAATTAATATGAATTAATAAAATGTAATTAATTGGACACTAACACATGTCATACCCCAAATACAGTATGTATTTATTTAGAAGTGTCCGTCTATTGAGCACATTGCACACCATACAACAAAATACAAAAGTATGTCTACGTTTTCATTGAATGTATTAGAATTTGGGAGCTCTATACTCAACCACAAAAGTTAGTTTGAGAGTTGAAGTTTGCACCACATTTATAAGGCTATCGATACTATATCTTTATTAACACACCCCCTCATGTCCAGAACTGAACAAGCTGAAACGTGGAATCAACAACAACGGATGCTCCATTGCATGTTTAACGTCCCATTTACATAGAAAATCGGAAGTAAAAGAAAAAATAAAGTAGATTTGATATATTATTTAATATAAAAAAAATAAAAAGAGAAATTGAGAAGAGAGAAATAATCATCTCTTCCTCACCTCTTCTCATATGAGAGAGAACCACAACAATGGTGAAACTCATACTTTGCTTAAAAATGGAATATCTTTCTCCAACTTCTCTCAAAACAAACTAACACTGTGTTTGGTTTAAGAGAAAGTGGGAGGATTGATTGTAGAAGGAGAGAAAATGCGGAAATCAAGATCTTTCCACTGTTTGGATACACTGTCAGAGAGGAAAGAAAGCTTGTTTTTTGGTGGGACCCGCATGCAAAACCTTTCCACTCTAATTTGGGAAGAAAGTGGGATGGAAGCATGTATTGTCATGAAAAGACCAAAATACCCACTTTTTTTAGTTCCAACATTTACCACCAGTAGTACGTATCACTAGCGCACAATTTCTGTTAGTTTTTTTTTATAAGTTTTGTTAAAAAATATTCTTTAGTAATAGCACATTTTTTTAACATTGAAAATATTATATAAAATAAAGCATAAGTAATATCACATTTTTATACAAGGGTAATTATGTCATTTAGTAAATACTTATCTTTCTTTCTTCTCACTTTCTCTTCACTTTCATTCATACCAAACAATCAAAAAATTATCTTACTTTCCACTATCTTTCTATCCACTTTCATTCCTTCAACATTCTTTCCTCTCACTTTCTTTCCTCTTACTTTCTCTTATCATCCAAACAAAGCCTAAGTTAACTTAGGATGTCTCTCTATCAATTGAATAGTGGACGTGCTACGTGCTACGTCCCGGATTCAAATTCTAATCTTACATATTTTATACAATATCTCTATTAATCGAATAAGTTAACTTACACAATAATAAATTTTTATTACTAGTACAACAATTAATATAGGCAGAAAAAGTAGTTACTATGAAACTATGACACCCTGAAATGAAAGTACGAATATTCAATACAAAAATTGCCACAAGTACAACCACCAATTTACCATCCCATGGCTAATAAAATTGTCACAAATTTCATCTCAATTTAACTATTACTACCTCCGTTCCTTTTTATTTGTCGTTTTAGAAAAAAAGACGAAAATAGGAGGGGTTATTTGTCCACCTTATTTTCCTATTATGCCCTTTTTAAAAATATATATCATATTTTTAATCCACCAATAAATTCCTACTTTTTTTTTTCAATTATTATCAATTTCCTAAAAAATCGTAACAAATTTTATTTAAAATCAAGCAAAAAATTTGTTACAAGAAACTAGTGCTTAAATAAGAGATACTTCATCCTCAAAATTAAAAAAAAAAAAAAACAAGAGATACTTCAAGGTTTCCCAAAACATTAATAAGTTCACAAAATTTAGAACTTCTCATATATGGCTTCAAATCTTGGTGTTGAAACAATTCTTATATTTTCAAGTTGCATTCATTTTGAGTTTCTTAATATTGTGTAACAAGATTTTCAATAAACATGCACGAAACAAAAAAATAGGAACAGAACAAAAATAAAAAAAAGATTATATGAAGAAGTTTAGTAAAAAATAAATTAAATATAATAAAAAGATTATATTGTTTTAACAAAAAAAAAAACAAAATTTAGTCAATAAAATAAAATAAGAATGAGGGTATAATAGGCAAAATATAACCTAAATTGTCAAAACGACAAGTAAAAAAGGAACAAATATTTTTTCCTAAAACGACAAGTAAAAAGGAATGGAGGTAGTATCTCTTTTTAATAGTAAAAAAGAAAAAAAAAACTATTTTCTCTTTTATTTTTTACAATGTCTCTCCTTTTTTATAATAATATTCTTAATAGTATAATGTAAACATTAATTAAAAAGTAAAAACCCTCCAAAAAATTATGTTTTTTGTTTTTTAATAAAAGTTTTTTTTTTGAATGTACGGTAACTTTATAAATTACTCTTGTTCAAAAACTTTACATATTACTCTCTCCAGTTTAAAATAAATTTTACTTTACCATAAAACATTTAAAAATAAATTCTCTTATATTAGCATCATATTAGTTTACTAGAATTCTTATATTTTTCACAATGTTATTAGAATTTTTAAATGAAAATTATATTAAAACGGAAGAAATAAATAATTTAAAAATTGTTCTTATGAGACAAAATAATTATAACATCCAATACAATTTTATTTTTATCTTATAATTTAATGACTAAAATTTCAATTAATAGGTGGATATAACAAATTTGAATTTCTATCTCTACCTATTATACAATTTTAAATTTTTTGTCCAAATCAGGGTATCAATCGCCAAACACAATAGTTATTTTTTTACTGGATTAAAGACACCTAAATAAATATGGCAGCTAATTCAAATATCTAAAGTCGCTAAGTACTCAAGATGAATATTAAACATTCAACTCTCAATTAAATGATGATGAATTTCAACCGTATCATTTGAGTTTATACAATTTTTATTTGTGAATGCTCATAAATAAATAAAATAAATATTTTTTCTTGTACCAAAAAATATATATTTTTTCAGCTTCTCACACGTGCCGGCCTTGAAAGTATCGAAAATTAAGCAAAGAAAAACCTCAACATAATATTTTTTTACATTAAAAAAAAAAACAAAAACCTCAAAACCTTAACAAACAGAACCAAAAAAAACAAAAAACACTGTACTTACTTACATTGTTCTTCCTATAAATACATTCCACACTCACACTGTTTTGTTTCATTTCATTTTCACATAAACACACTCACTTTGTTTCCTCCGTCATTCCATTCTTTAGATCTCAGATCTCTCTCTAATGGCATCCATCACTGGAACCTCCATGTCTCTTCTCTCATGCCAATCTATGGTATGTGTTATTACTAATCACCCCTTTTCATTTTCTTGATCTTTTCATTGATTAGTTAATTAAACATTGTTTAATGGATCTGTTAATTGAATCATTGTCATGTTAATTAGAATAAAGATTTGATTTTTACATGTTGTGGATCATGTTTTGGACCTTGATTTGTTATGATAGGAATAAGGATCATAGTGATTTTTGTTGATTTATGATTCTGATAAAAAAGAATTATTTTGAATTCATCTTTTTATAAATTAAAAAAGTGATTTTGACATTTAATAACTTAAATATTCATGTTAGAGATTTTAATTTTAATTTTAATAAAAATCACATTTTTTTTTAAAATGCATTTCTAAAAAATGATTTTTATGAAGAGCTATTTGAAATATAGTTTTTTTTTAGAGAGACTAAACATGATTATGATTTCATGGTTAGTGTTAATTATGATTTATTGGGAAGAGACTGAAAATAATGTTGTTGTTTGTTTGTGAAATTTTTTGTTGATTTATGATTGTGTTAAAAGAGAATTATTTTCATGGTTAGTGTTAATTATGTTGTTGTTTGTTTGTGTAAATGAAACAGGTATCTTGTGCTAGGATCTCTGGTCCAAGCTCAGTTTCCCTTTCAATTAAGGGAAGAAATTTTCCATCTATTACTTCTCAACCGAGAGGACGTCGGTTTCAAGTTGTATGTGCGGTAAGATTTTAAACCGTAAAACTTCATATTTGTTTAATTTTGTGCATGTTTGGTTCCACTTTTAGCGGAGATAAAATTGATTGACATGTATGGAATATTCTTGAGTAGTATTGATTCTGACTTGAAGCTAGAATTTGGAGTTTTTTCCTCTACAATTTGGTTTATACTTTATAGTCTCAAAATTATTGTTCAACCCACTTTTACACGAATGTACAAACATAAAAAATTTCACATTCAACTCATTTTTAGCCACTATTAACTAGTTTATTCAAAATCAATTTTTATCACTGGCAGTACCAAACACACACTTAGTTTTGACATCTCTATTTTTTCGTTTGAGTAAGTTTATGTGTAACCCGAGTCTTAGATTGTTGAGAGTCCACCTTTCATCCTTAGTTTCTTCTAAAATAATCATACTGAGCAGTTCATGTGATATTGAAGATAATATAACGTGAACGAAATTTAATTTTGTGCAGGCAAAACCAGAGACTGTGCAGAAGGTGTGTGACATAGTCAAGAAACAATTGGCCCTCCCAGCAGACCAGCCTGTTACCGGAGAGTCCAAATTTACTACACTTGGAGCTGATTCTCTTGACACGGTATATTTATATTTGTTTCGGAATTCTTTTTGGTGGAAAATTGCAGATATGCATTACTTAATGAAGTTTTAAGCATTTGCTGTATGTAGCGGATTGTATCCGGTATCCACTAGCTACTTGATATTTGAACTATACATACCACATGGTCTTGATGTTGTCGAGATTATTATTTTTCTTGTTACTATCGTTCCTGCTATTTTCTTTCCTCTTTCTGTCATGGTATGTTGGTGCAAAATGTTTTTTACAATGACAGGATTGATGCATTTGTATAGCATCTAGGCCCTCACATTTGACCATAGCATTATGTGATTATTAGTTTCTCTTATAAGATAAGTATTTGATGATCTGATAAGAAAGAGTTAAGCTGCATGTCATATTTAAATAAACTTGTAAGCTGAAATACACAATTAACTACATGCATTCATTGTTAACTATTTAGTCTATTTGTTATTGTATATTTGAACTTATCTACTAGAATAAACACTTTAGAGCTTGTTTGGGATAACTTGTGGAAAAAAATTATAGCATGTCAATAATAAGTTGTTTTCAAGTTGTTTTGATATGAAAACAATCTGATTTTATTTCATCTTGTTATAAAAATAGCTTATAAATTAATACTTATAGCATAAACACTTAATTTAAGTTGTTTATCCAAACATGCCTGTGTGTGCAATCATGCTATATTCTGTTCCTACTCTACATCCTACAATTTATTGGATCTCTTATATAACAGTATAACACCGCTGTTTGTCAATCGAGTCTAGTTGTTCGTACTTTACTTTAGGTGTATAACCTATATACCCTTACCATTTGAGCAATAAGCTCAAATGGCATGAAGAATGTGATTTTTTGGTGCATATCAGAAATTTTGTATGTCTGGTTTGTGTTTTATGATCATTTGCTAAACTTGCATTTCAAATTTTGTGCAGGTTGAGATTGTGATGGGACTTGAGGAAGAGTTTGGCATTAGTGTTGAAGAAGAAAGTGCTCAGAGTATCACTACCGTTCAAGAAGCTGCCGACATGATTGATGACCTTCTCCAGAAGGCTTAAGCTAGCAAAGAGGACTTACATGTCCAGTTTGGAGTGTTTTTTTCCTATATGATCGTTGGTCTTTTAGTTTGATTGAACTTCATGTAACTGCTAGATCTTTTCTGGATCGTATTAGGATTACAATAATACTAGTTTTGATCTTTATTTTGTAGAACTTTTTCTCTTTTGTTACCTATAAAATGAAATTTGCTCAAGATATTCATTGTTTCCTACTTCAAAAGTAGCCATCATTCTCCAAATTCTGGCAAGAATAGTTATTATAGATTTGCATAGCCAAAAATAGATGGTTGCACTACGGGAAGATATACTTCGGTGGATGGGGCGACATGGGGAGATTTTGATCCAATTAGGGGAGAAGTTAGACGTATTTTTTTGTGTGTGTTTCCAAATTTATGATTTTCTTAAAGTTTGTTATAATCCCAAAATATTTCAAGTTAAAGAATCATGCAAAAACATATAAGTTTTTTTCCTTAAAATGGATATGAACAAATTTGATTTTCATTCAATGCCTTCAATTTCTGACCACAAAACTTTATTTGTTTTAGTATTTCAAATTAAGGTTAATGATATATTTTGAATGGAAATTTATTAGTCAAAGCTGTAAATCCTTCTAAACATAATCTAACTACATTGATGAAGATAGTAATATGTGATTAGAATATCCAAGGAATGAGACACACAGCAGCACCAGACAAAATAGGATTAACTAAACATTATTAATATTACTATTGAAATTTCACATTTGATTGGGCAACATGTGATTGATAATCGAGAATTATTAGTGATGATTAGGTGTCTATCACATGCACTTCAGTCTCAACATAAAAATATGGGCACTTGCTTCAATTATGTGGCACCCATCTCAACTCTCAATTGGTTACATGCAAACCTGATAGAGCTGGTAGCATTACCAACTCTATCATTTTGATCCGAAATGTATGTTTAGAATTACAACGAGTTTGACAAAATCACAATCATACCATAATTTTTTCGAAGCTTCAAAGTATACCATCATGATTATGATAAACTCACCACTGATTCAAACATGCACATGTGATTTCATACTTTAATAAGCATAGTGATGCTAGAATTGCAAAAAGGCTCTTTAAAAAGTTCAATCATGGGTCTCTCATTAGAAAGAAAAGATAAAGAACCTTTAGAATAAAGGAAAAACAAAAAACTAATCTCAATAATTATAACTAAGAAATCAAAAGTAGAATTCATAAAGAAGAAAATTGATATTAACATGAAATGATTCTCACAAGCCAATTGAGAAAGAAAATGACTTTCATTATATTATCATATATATACTACAAGGTAATTAAGAATGAAAAATTAACAAACAAGAAAGTGAATAATTTAGTTTACAGTAATTTGGAATTGGAATATGCCACATCATATAATTCACTCATACTCTCATATACTGCAAGTGCAAAGAAAAATATGCTACTAAACCTGCAAAAGCAATAATGGCTAAGTCAAAAACTACACTTTTATGGCCATTGGAAGTAGCCTGCATTGATCCATATGGTGCAGAAGCATCAAAGGGTCCTGAGGCAATCACATCATCTGGATTAGGAGGGCTTGGATTTGAAGGAATAGTGGGAATATCAGAGCCTGAAGGAGTTGGTAAAGCACCACCAGGAGAAGGCAAAAGTGGAGAAATATCAGGTGACAATTCTTGAAAAGGAAAAAGTGAAGGTGGTGGAGAAGGATCTGTTTTTGTTGTTGGTGAAGAAGTTGAGAGTGTTGGAATTTCAGGAATAGTTTGTGATTCTGAATATGATGAAAAAATAGTTGAAGGCATGAAAATCATAATGATCATTATCATTAATACTACATAAACACTAAATGATGATGCCATTCTAAATTTCTAATGGTGAAGAATTTTCTGAGGGGGATGTGAAAATGTGAGCTTTTAGATGAAAAAATTATGGCAATTCTTTAAACTACCAAACACTGAAGCTCTGCAGGCTCCTATCTCTTTCACAACCCTCTTTTTCTACTTCTACATAAGACTTATGTAGGGTCTCAAGTTGGGTTCCACTTGTACATATACATTGGATCATGATATAGAAACATTGTGTGTTTTTTCTTTGAGGAACAGACAAAGATTGGAAAAGGTTTTGCATGTGATGCGTTTGGTGAGAAAGAATCATTTTCTATCCGTGATAATTGGTGTCATACAGCTCTTAATTTTCTGTTTAATTAAAGCTAATTGTTAATTATAGTAGCAAAATGGTAAATTGACTGTAGTCTTACATTACTAATTTTGCAATCATGAGATTAAACTTTTTCAGGGTGATTAAAAATAGACCAAGAAAAAATAATCAAATTTTTATTTTTTTAATAAAGGGGATGTCTTTTAACTTCTAATAGCTGACAAATCTTGTTGTTCTGGCCATGTGTTCATGTTGGTACTGTTCCGAATTCCCGTTTGAGCTTAGAAAATTATTTTTAATATTCACATGTCACTGAGTGTGAGATTATAGAGGAAAGTGAACTTAAATGAAAAGGTCTAGAAATTTAAGTACATAAACTATTCTATTTTATTTTTCATGAAATTTGTAATATGAGAAGTACAGTGAAGCCTGAGTGGAATTCACCAAAATGCTTTAACCTTGATCAGGAATTTACCAAACCCCTGAAAAATATAGGTAAACGAGTAAAGTAAAGTCGATAAGTTACAAATTTCAGCAACTAGTATAGTACAATCATATTGTCAAAAAAGAACTGGACAATCATAACACGATACCATCAATTATTTAAATTCAAATGCAGCGAGGTAACCGTTGCAACTCCAAGGCTGCCAATCCAGCAGTTTTGGTTAAAGCAGGCACAGTTGAACTTTTGAGTTCTGAAACTATCGCTTCAATTCTTGTGATCTCTGGTATTGATATTGATAATATCATTGCATGCAATAAGCATTGCTTGCAAGCATAACCTAGAGAATGAAGCATTCTCAGCACCGTCAAGTGAGGGATTCCTTTACTCGATGATTCTAGGATCACAGTGACCTTGGGGAGATTGGTTAGTAGACCAGTGGTAGCTTCTCTAGGAGCGGCCTTGAGCAGTAAGACCACACACTGAGAAGCTATATCAGCGATACTGGTCTCTCTAGATGCACTCAACTCTAGGAAGACACCAACATTGCTTCCAAAGTCTGTTATATCTCTTATGGATTGCTGGGGATCAGCAGCGCCGCTCACCTCAGGAGGACAGTCACCTAAGAGAGTTGGTTCTGTTGTGTGGCTGAAGCCTTTTGCGCAGCTGACTGAACGTACTAGAAAGGCCCTACACAGCCCAAGAGTTGGCTCCAGCAAATCTTCCATACCCTTTGCACATACAAACTCCAGAAAGTTGCCGATCCTTCTAACAACTTTCAATTGAGAGAGTAACTTGGATTCCATTTCAGGAGCAGAAGCCAGAGCAAGACACAGCTTAACGTTATTCACATTTGCATTTGATAGATCGCCAAGCAAGAACTCAAAACATTGTGAAATTGTCTTCAGGTGTAAAATGTCTGGAATTGAAATAAAACTGAACTCTAGTAGCATGACTAGAAGCTTCTGCGCAAAGATAGGAATAGGATCTTCATCTTCAATCAAGGTCGGGTAGAGAGGAAGAAAATGTGTATTTGATACGAATTTCAGATCGTTCAGTCTTTGCTCTTCTTCAATTGGTTCACTCAAGATAATAATCATCACATCGAAAAAGATTTTAAGGCACAAAAATCTGGCATCACCATCCTTGTTACCCTTGTAAAGAACTGTCAAACTAGGAAGAATTTCACGAATGAAAATGTCAGGATTGGCAAGGATCACAGAAGATTCCTCTGTGAGAGACTCTAAGATTCGAAGAAGGGTTATTTGGAAGTCATCTCTTCCCTGAAAGCCAATCAATAAACAAAAGACAACAATATCAAAACATGGACATGTAAATTCCAGCTTTAATAAGCACAGTGATGCTAGAATTGCAAAGAAGACTCTTTAAAAAGTTCAATAATGGACCTCTCATTAGAAAGAAAGGATATTAATCTAAAATAGACCTTTATTTTCTAAAATAGGCCTCTCATTTCATTAGTAAATGATCTAGCGACTATATCTCAGCACAGTTAATATTTAACAAAATATTTGCAGCTACACTCTCATAGAACTCGTGATGTCAGGAAAACATGCGATTAAAAGGAAATAAGATGTAACGGCTGAGGCACATACCTGAAATGACGCCTCCACGAGTTTAATCAGATTCGCCAACTGTCTTAGTACTGAAATCGTCGCCACTTTGTGCTTAAAAGCCGAACTTTCAAGAAGATGAAGAACAACAGGAAACAAATGAATGTTGGATTTTGGAGCAGATCTGCTGGTAAGGGAAGATATGTGTCCATGGCGCCTTCCTCCCATCATTTGCTGGATATCCGCGGTTATTATATCCAGTAAACCTGGAATAGTAGAGGCCACAATATGCAGAAATGCATCTAAACATTGCCGCACAAACGCATCCTTCTCTTTTCCCAGCCTATCCACCACCGAAAGTAACTTATGGCTGCAAAAGAACTGTGGAAGCCACCTCCTACCATTCTTACAGAGAAGAGCCACAAAGACAAGTGCCTTACCTTTTAAAACTTCACTACCCTGCTCAACAAGACCCAAAAGACTTGGGATCAGATTCTTATCCTCTGCAAGTTGTATAAGGTATCTTCCAACATTTGTGAACATATGACTTCCAAGCATTGCCAAGTTAAGAAGATTTAAGCTGATTTGCTGCTCTCGTGGACTGCCTTTGATAAGTGCAGAAGCTAGATCCTTGAAAGAGAGTTTCTCTACAACAGACTGAATGCTAGGAGGATTAAAACGAACTAAGCGCACCAAACATGATCCTGCAGTAAGCCTCATGCTTTCCTGTTTCCCTGCCGCTCTATAGATATAGCAGAGATTATTAATAACATCTTGACTGGTAAAACGTCCCACCCAGACCCCTCCTTGACTGCAAATATTCTCAATGGTTCTCAATGCATACAATTGTGTTATATCGTCTTCACCTTTCCTCAATATCGAAGACACCAAGGAAATTAATGAATTTGGAACCTGCAGCCAGGTGGAAACAAGTTAATTCCATAGAAACATGAACTTTGAAAGCTGTAAATAAAGTTAAAATAGGACATAAATTTGGCTAAAGATATATTACCATGCTGCGAGCAAAATGGCTAAATTGCGAGTTTTTAATTTTTATATGTATATATACTAGTACTCGGGAATTAAAGCTTTAAATGACAAAGGCAGATGGACAAGAAACGTCATATGCAACAAGAGTAGAAGCTAACCTGCCAGCCATGCACAGTCCTATTGTCCTTTGATGGAGATTCAAGCGGAGTGTTATCCTTAGAGTCTGCACTTTGGGTGGATATATAAAATAGCAACTCACCCAAAGCAGCCATAGAAAACCTCCTCACTTTTTCATGTCTGTCCCTAAGGCCATCCGTCAATGAACTTAGAATTCCAGAATTAGCCAAACTGTCATCAACAAAGGTAGAGTGTCTAATCAACAGACCAATCAGTGACGCAAGTTGAACACGTAAAGCTGATGCCTTGGATTGACGTAGCAACTTTACAAGAATGAGCATTATTGGCCCATTGGTCAAGATATTGGCTGCATCAGCGTTACTACTTAACATCTCGAGATACCTAACCACATTCTGTTTGTCTCCAATGCTAGTACTCCCACTCAAGATGGCTATAATTCGGTTATGGACTGCCTCCAGTTGCTCTTTAGGCATCTTGACAAAATCAGGTGGTTGCAATGCCTCAAAAGGAAGTGAAGGAATGACTTCTGAGCCTTTGTCAACTTTTCTGCTGGGCATTACCGGTCTGACTGAGAGATCAGACGGATGCCAAATGACCTGGGAGAGGTCGTTAGACGATCTAGAAGAATCAGAGTCAAGGCCAGATCCTAAGTCTTCTTTAGGCCTCTGTTTTTTCACTAGAGGGCTCACACTTGGGGAATTAGCAGATATGTCAGAAAGGTCGGGAGTGGACTCATGATCAAATGACCTCGAATCATCTGAGGCAGGAGTAGCCATGGATGGAGTGTCCAACCGCTGTACATCATTTTCAGTGTCCTCTGCTTTTGCCTGATCCTGCAAATTATTCTCCATTTTTGCACTGGGCACAGAAGGTGTATGTTCAGAACCATCAGTTTCTTCAAGCACATCCTCTTCACTATTCTCATTAAAATCAAGTTCCATGTCAGTGTTCTCAATTTTAACATCAGCATCCTTCTCAGAGCCATTGGGCAAGGGGCGTCGATAGTTTTCTTTCTCATTTTCTTTTTGTAAATTTGATTTTGCTATTCTCGATAGTCTCAAAAGATTCAAACCTTTTTTAATATTGGAAGGTTCTTTCTGCTTCACCTCAAGTGTTCTGCCAGAACCCTTAGTCTGAGTTCTGTTACCAATTGGTGTTGCTCTTGTTGGTGTCTCAAAGCCTCTTGATGTTAAACCAGAGTTTTCATCCTTCTTTAGCACCCCTTTCACGTCTTTTTCACGAGATTTGGGAGGGGTCCTGTTATGAGAAGACTTATCTCCATTACGTTCTGATAAGCATGGTCTCGCATGTAGCTCTATCATGTCATCAAATGCAGGTTGAGGAGGAAGAGACGCTAAATTGAATTTGGTTTTCCAAAAGGCATGTCCACAAAGCTCAGGCCACTGTATTCTTTCAGCTGGATCTTTGACCAAAAGAGAATTTATTAAATTGACAAAAGGTCGACTTGGATTGCCAGGGAGAGGTGGAGTCGGGTCTGAAATGATGGATTTTACAAGCTGAGTGAATTCTCTTCCCACAAAAGGAGGCCTCCCAGCATAACATTCATATAGTACACAACCTAGAGCCCAGAAATCGGAAGCATAAGAATGGACTCCACCGTCTTCAAAAAGCTCCGGAGCCATGTAAGAGGGTGTTCCACGTTTAGCTTGAGGCAACTAAGATGTAAAGAAACATAGTACATATTAACAGATTATTTGGTTTCAGGAGAAAAATGAGAGCTATAGTTCAGTAGAGGTCCATCAATACATGCATATGGATGTCAGAAATTGTGAAAGTTAGTAAAGCGTACCGAGGAAGAAGGAACTTTTGATATCTCTTTTAACTTTCTTGCCAATCCGAAATCACAGAGCTGCGTCAAAAAAGTAATAGTTACACACTCCAGCCCACATTAACAAAGGGAAAAAAATCTAAATGAATTCAATCAACAATGAGAGAGAGGGCAAATAAATTGATACCTTTGCACATCCATTTTCATCTAGTAAGATATTTGATGGTTTCAGGTCACAATAAATTATTCCATTTGAATGTAAATACCTGAATGTAGTATCCAATTTTAGTGCATATAAAAGAGTAATGGAACTGTTGTCAAAAAAAAAAAGAGTAATGGAACTAAAGTGAGGGGAAACATAGGGAAATTGAGATTAGACAACATACTGCAAGGCTTTGATCAGGTAACAAGCGAGATCATTCACAGAATCTTCAGGAAGTTGATTATCCTGCAATTTATCTTCGTTATCATAACTAAACAATAAAGTAATATTGCATAATAGTGCCCGTAAATCCCCAAATTAAGAGGCTACCATTTATAGCAATTTACAACGGCTAACTAGAAAACAACGATTTAGAGCAACATGGAATAAAAATCAGATCATATAAACTGCATAATTTACTTAAAAGTCAATCACTTAAGGCTTTTACAAAGCTTTGTGTTACAATAAGTGTGATCTCCCAAGTCCAACATAATGAAGCTAAGCTACCATAATGAAAGGCTTACAAAACATAAACAGTGAAATGCGGAGTACCTGTCGTAATATGGAAAGCAGATCGCCACCAACACAATACTCCAAAACCAACCATAAGTGAGCAGAAGTTTCATACCTAAGAAGCATAATTAACCTTAAGAACTCAAAAGTGAAAACTGCGTACTAATTAAGAAAGAAACAATCATTCAGGACAAATTATTTATCCATATTATTGAATAACCACTCCAATTATTTACAATACAGATCATAAAACTTAATAGTAAAATTTCCTGGTTTCAAATCAAAATTCTTCTTATTTTAGTAAGAAGTATTTTCTTCATAATCACATTAAACAATTTCAATAGAATTTCAAATTTCCTTACCATGAATAAAACTTGAGCACATTTTGATGACCTAAAGTATGAAGAATCCTAACCTGCAAAAGAAAAAATCAGTCAATTCAACTGTTTTTCTAGTTCCTCTTTCACCAGTCTCTATTCATCTTGTTCACAGACCTAATTAATTATAATAATATATTTTCCGTTCAAAAAATAATAATAATACAGCTCAGGATCTATGAAGCTCCGACACTCCTTAGATTAGGCGTACACATGTCGTAATTACATTGAACTATATCACTTTTTCAAAAAAAATAATATCCGTGTTGTAATTACATGTCTGTGTTTGTGTCGTGTCTATGTTTGTGTCAGTAATTATCCGTGCTTCATAACTCAGGATCTATGAAGCTCCGACACTCCTTAGATTAGGCGTACACATGTCGTAATTACATTGAATTATATCACTTTTTCAAAAAAATTATCCGTGTTGACATGTCTGTGTTTGTGTCGTGTCAGTGTTCGTGCTTCATAGCTGAGGATCTAGTAGAAAACTATGGAAAATTACATCATGATTCATGAATGGTATCAACAACTAATTAAGTATTAATTAAAAAGGAAAAACAATTAATTAACAAGAATAATTTCGGTAATTAAATAAATAAATAACTTACTTCTTGAAGGACTTTGTTTTTCTGAGATTTATCGACGCTTTTGATAGCGAAATACTCGATCGTCTTTTTCTTTCTACCTTTGTACACAGTCTGCGAGTTCAATCACATACAAACAAAAAAAAGAAGAAAAAAAAGTTGAAGAGTGAGAATGTTCGATTGTGAAATTGAAGATGGAAATGAAAGGAGAAGAAGGTGGAATGAGTTAGTTACCGAGTATCTTCCGCGACCAATGGCTTCGTAGATGTGGTACTGGTTCATGGTGGATTTGTGGAAATTTCTAGGGTTTTGGATTTGAAAATGGTGATGGTGATGATGCAGAGAAGAGAGAGAGAGAGAGAGTAACGGGCGGGGTGATTTTGAAAAATGAAAATGTGTGTGTGGATATTCTATTCTTGCATCTAAACGGAAACGATGACGGGGACACTTTAAACTCGCTTTTATATTTTATTTTATTTTATAATTTATAATAATAATAATAAAAAAAACTCAATTGAATGAATGCCACGTTATATATGCAGGAAGCGGGAGTTCGAACCTCAATCTTGCTCTGATATACTTTATTTGTCCTTAATTATAAATATTCTTTCAAAAGAAGTTAGTTCCTAAATATAAGCTTTTAAGAAATTAATAGGTGTATTAATTATTATTTTTCACTATAAATACTCTTAATTAACAAAAAAATCAAATTAAAGTGCACATCTGAAAAACTATAGCGTACATGCATTGGAGTAGAGCAAATATGGACTTGATAGAGTTCTAATTGTGAGAGGAATTAATAATAGTTGTTTGATTAAAGTAAATGTTTACAATTTTTTACAACTGCACACACCTAATCATGTCTCTTTATGTGTCTTAATTTCTCTCTCAGCTACTCAAAAATACATATACAAACAAAAAAAATTAGTAAAATTCACACAACTATTATTAATATATGTGAAATTAGTCAATGGAAAGAGTATTTGTTTACACGGTAGTATATGACAAACTATTGAGTTATCATCTTGGAGACGTGCTCAAATTAACCATATTAACAACAACTAAAAAATCATTCTTAAAAATGGAGAAAATTAACATGTGCACTTAGAACACATGTTAAAAATTCTTAAGATAGAAAACTAATTTTAAAATTGTGTATTCCATTTAAAAAAAAATCAAACTTTTATTTCTTCCAATACAAAAGTTTCACTTTAAACCCTTCAATATATACCTTAACAAAATCCTTAATTCGAGTATGTTCATAAAGACATTAACAATGTTATGTATGTGGCCTAATGCAATATTTGATATAAAATACTCGTTTAAACATGTAAGATGGTTCTTAGTTTTTTATATTTGTGTTGGAGTTTGATCACATTGTTTAGTGCATCTCAACAATTACACGATTCTTCTTTCTAAATTCTACTACCTTGTAAGTTGTAATTGTCTTTCTAATGTAAAAAAATCAATCATGTTATTAGAAAATAATAATATAGACATGGATTGAATCATCAGAAAAAATGAGAATCGATATTACCAATAAATAACTACTATTATGAGTGTCTTGTTTTCTAAATACATAACATGATCTACATTTGTATTGAAAATATTTTGTTATAAAAATAATAAAATTCAAATTAATATGTTGGAAGAGGAAATGCTTACATTGTGGAGTTGTGGGGAATTTTGAAGCTCGTAAGGAGTGTGAACTTTTCACAAGATGAATTCTTCTAGTTGTGTTTTCTTAGGCACCTCATGCTAGTTTATGTTTTTGGAATTTCAACTATAAAGCAGTATTCTCTATAAGACACTCATATAGTAGAATTCCAAAAACATAAGCACGGGATTTACCTTTATATGATATTTAAAATGTCGAAGATATTTCTCATACTCATTAAAGTCATGGAAAGTAACATCAAACACTCAGTCGGTGAGAGATCAAACAGTGGCACTCCTTATAAAATTTAGCGTCAAACACCACTAAATAAACAAATAGTAATTTGATATGTTAGATTGCAAGGGTGTCACCACATCTCATTTAATTCATTTATTTATCATCCTTATCATTGAACAATAAATTAAAAAAATTGTTTAATTTTATTCTTACGTAGAAGAAATACAAATTAACTGATCTATTTTGTATGTGTGATTTTCCAATGACTTGTCATTTCGTCTACATAAACAAGAAAAAAATAAATACAGAGAATTGAATTAGGTTGGATGAGATAGTGATTGAAGAAACTACAATAGAGACAAAAGATCAACCGTTGGATCAAAATTATAGACAAAACTCTTAAAAATTAAGAAATTGTATAGTACAAGAAATATGAACCGTCAAATCAAAGGTAGACAATAAAGCCCCAAAGGTCGAAGAAATTACAATAGAGAAATTTTGAAGAAATTATGATAGTGACAAAAAATCAACCGTTAGATCAAAATCAAATGACAAAACTCTCAAAAATTAAGAAATAATATAGTTCAAGAAATATGAACCGTCGGATGCAAAGTCAGACAATTAAGCCCCCACAGATTGAAGAAATTTCAATAGAGACAAAAATATCAACCGTTGGATTAAAATCAGATGACAAAACCCTAAATTTTTTGACGCAAACCCTAAAATATTAAGAAGTAGTAGTATAGTACAAGAAATAAAACCGTCGGATCAAAGTCAGACCCTAAATGTCCTTGAAAATTGATGAAATTACAATAGAGACAAAAAATACCAACCAATTGATCAAAATCAAATGACAAAACTTTAAAAAATTAAGAAATATTATAATATAAGAAATATGAACCGTCAGATCAAAGTCAGACAATAAAGCCCCAAAATATCAACCGTTGGATAAAAATGGACAAAAATACCCTCAATTATTAAGAAAACTACAATAAAACCAAAAAGAAAAAGTACAAAATATGAACCGTTCGATCAAAATTAGACAATAATGCCCTCAAAGATCAAAAGAATTACATCAAAAACAACAATGAAAATCTAGAATCATAGTGGCAATATAGGAAGAAAACACAACAACCTATGAGTACACTACACTAAGAATAATACATAAACAACAACGATAAAAAAAAAATGGTATTAGACGACGCTGTTTCTTCCAATTTCCACCCTCACTCGCACATTTTCTTCTTCCTTCTTCTTCTTCCTCTCATTCTTCAATTGTTCTTTCATCCATTACAAACACTTCAAGGTTCGTTCAAATCTCTTTTATGTTTTCAACCCTTTTGTTTTTTTTAACTTGTTTCATGTTTTATAGTTGATGAATTTTAGGGTTTTAATTGTTTTTTTTTGTGGGTATTTTTTAAATTTATTGAAACTGAACTTTCCCTTTTGATTTGAACATGAATGAGTTCTTTCCTTAGTTGTTAAGGTAGTTCTTTATTTTTTGATGAAGTCTTGTTAGTAATAATTATAATTATAATTAAAATGTTGTGTTATTTGTTGTTTATTTCATAATTGATTAGGGTTTTGACTTTTTTCTCAGTTGTTAAATTTTTTTCAATGATTTGATGTTTATGATTGATTGACATTACACTGACAGTTTATATAAAGTAAAGGGATTAAATATGTTTTTCGCCTCGATAAAAAAATCGCACTTTTTAGTATTTTGCAATCAGTTTCAGTCCTCGCTGATAAGCTATGAAGCACGGATACACGGGACACGACACTGATGCATCGACACGGATAAATTTTTTGAGAAAATAATATATTCCAATGTAAACATAAGTGCTGGTATCGTGTCGCGTGTCTGACACCAGGACACAACTATTTTGAGAATTATCCGTGCTTCATAGCTGATAAGCTAACGTATATTTTAGAACGATTGTTTGCAGACATGTTTAGGATATTATAAAAGTTCCTCAGTAGCTAATGAGATAAAAATTTGATTTCTACACGTCTAGATTTTCGTTACTTTTATTTTGACGTTTTGAAAATTACATGTTGAATTCATCTCATGTTAAACAGTTCTAAAAGATCGTGCTGGATTTGTATAAAAAAAGGTGTCAATGGCATAGTATGCATGTTTAGAATCTTTGTTGGGACAACTTTTTAGACTGTGTCGGTTTTATTTTGTTTCTTGATTTGTGTAATTTGTAATTTGTTTCTTGATTTGTACTTATAGATATAGATTTTAACTGTTAAAACCTGTTGGGCTGATTTTTTAAGTTGTAAACTGTTGTCACTGGATCTAGTAATCAGAAAGCCGTGGCGTTGACCCGAAATATGTAGATGTTTTTCAATTTTGAAAAACAGTGAAACTTTTGAAGGCACTGCTTGTTTAGATTTGCACTAAGTTTGATTTGAATCAAGTGTGAGAATGACAGTTTTAGACTAGACAGTAATCAGGCGGAAGAGAGGGGGAACGGACAAAAGAAGGGAATAAGATGCGATCGCAAGCTATTTTTAAATAAAATTTGATTTAATCCACACCGTTTGTTTGTTCTAATCTAAGGATTTTAATGTTATCCTCTCATCCCTCACACTAACCTACTTCCCACTGGATATGACCCCATTTAAATTTCACAAGTGAGAGGGGTGAGTTAATATGAGAGATGAGAGGATATAATATTAACCGTTAGATTAGATTGAAATAAACTATCATCATTTAATTCCTTAAGTAAGAAGGCTTGTGTTTGCTGTTCACACTCTTATCTCGCTCATTGAATGTCGATGTCTGCTTGTCTTCTTTTTGTCTTGATTTTTTGTTTGTTTCTGCCTCTCTAACACGTACGTTTTCTTTCCTTTTTCTTATATCTGAATTGACGTTTTGAGATTCGAGTTTTATGTCCATTGCGTCATATGTGGCACCCCACCCAATTATATTTCGCTGAAAGCTACCCTTACGTAACCGTTTCTTGTTTTTGTATGTCAAACATTGATATCTTCTTGATTATTAAATTTTAATTGGTTATTTTACTTACTCTGGTAGAAAAATGTAGATTTTTCAATTTTGATATAATAGAGAGCCTTTAAAAGGCACTGCTGGTTTAGATTTGTAGCAAGTCCAATTTCGATTTGAATCAAATTTGGGGATGGTAGTTTTAGACTAGACATAGTAATCATGTGGAAGAGGGAGACCACACTCAATTTTAAAATGAAATTTGATTTGATCCACATCGTTTGTTTTAATCTAATGATCGCTTCCAGTCATATGGCAGCATGAAGCTTTTTGTCATTCATTTAATTTTTTAGCTGAAATGTTTAGCCATAGAAAGTGGGTAGATTGTAAGCCCAACTGAGGGCTTACACTTGCAGTTCACCTATCAAGGGTCATTATTGGCAGTGAGAAATTGAGAGTCAAACTAAAGCCTATTGACCAAAGTATTTCGATTATTTTCAGATTAACAAACCCCTGGTGGTGGATATAATCATTTTCACCCCTACACTTCTATTATGTTGAATGTGATCCTTTTTTCCCTTACATTTTTATATGAAAATATCTTACTGCTCATCTAATATTATTCGTAATGCTCTGCAACATTTGTCGTGTAGTTTCTGTTTTGGTTGCACTGCTTCTCTTTTAATAGATTGAAATATCCGATTCCGACATAACTTATAAGAGTCTGTTTGCAATATGAGCAGTTCCTTACTTTTATTTAAGAGTTTTTGGGTTGATATAGGATCTAACGTTTGTAAGTTGTACAAAAATTGCAGGCTCAATCTGAATGCAAGGACTGTGATTTGTGGAAATAAATGTAGCTTGATTGTTAGTTTGCTAGGCCATATAACTTGCTGTTGTCAGGCTTTGAAATTTGAACTACTTTTGATGGACTGCAATAAAGAAGAGGCCTTAAGGGCCAAGGGTATTGCCGAAAAGAAAATGGAAAGCAAAGATTTCGCAGGGGCTCGGACAATTGCCCTTAAAGCTCAGAAACTATATCCTGATCTGGAGAATATCGCTCAAATGCTCGTTGTTTGTGATGTGCATTGCTCTGCTGAGCATAAATCGCTAGGTAATACTAAAGTGGTGGACTGGTATAAAGTTCTACAAGTTGATCGCAGTGATAATGATACAATAATTAAGAAGCAATACAGGAAGTTTGCTCTCCAACTCCATCCTGACAAAAACAAGTTTGCTGGTGCAGAAGCTGCATTTAAGCTGATTGGGGAAGCTCAGAGAATTCTTTTGGATAGAGAAAAACGATCATCACTTAACATGAACTTGAGCAGTTTTTCAATGAACAGAACTGCCATGCCATCTCATCATCAACGGAGTGTTCCTGTGAATTTTAATCCTGTGATGCAAACTAATGTCCGGCCTGTTTTCCCGAACTTAAATCCTCAGCAGCAACAGCCGTCTAGGCAGCCAAGTCAGCAGGGTGTTAATGGTGGTGTCAGCCCCCCTACATTTTGGACTAAGTGCTCATTTTGTTCAGTTAAGTTTGAGTATTATAGGGCAGTTATGAATAGATCTCTTCGCTGTCAACAATGCAATAAACCCTTCATTGCATATGAGGTGGATCCGCACAGTACAAAACCGGCAACCGTTTCAAGTGAGAAAGCTTCTGGCCAGCAGAACAATATTCCGACTGTTGGTGCTTTTAAGGTTGGTGTTGGGTCTCAAGGTCATGTCTTTGCTAAGAGGTCCAATAAAGAATCTCGTCATAAGAAAGGTTCTACTTCAAATGTCTCTGTAAAATCAAATGGAAAGAGAAAGAGGAAGCATATAGTATCCAGTGAAAGTTCTGAGTCTGTAGGCAGCACTGATTCCGAAGATGATACACTTTCTAACAACAATGATTTTCCTGGAGTTTCTACTTCTAGAGAAGAGCGTCCACGTAGGTCTACACGGCAAAAACACCAGGTTTCCTACAGGGAGAATGGAAGTGATGATGATACCGAGCAACCTTTAAAACAGGGTAAGGAGAACGGTTCACAACATAGTGATGATGAAAATAATGAGGAAACTGAAATGAATGATCAGAATGGTTCGGCAGATGGGCTGAAAGATGATCAGAAGAAAGAGGTAAAGCAGAAGCAAAAAATTTATTCTGAAGATATAGATGTGAAAATGAAGGAGGTGGGAGGAAAAGAAACAGTGGGAAGCTCAAAGGTAGATGAAGCTTCAGAGGAATCAGACTCCAAATCACAAGATCATTCAGATGATTTTGTTTATCCTGATCCAGAGTTCAATGACTTTGATAAGGACAAAAAAGAGGAATGTTTCGCTTCCGGACAGATTTGGGCTGTTTATGATGATGTAGATGGCATGCCTAGATTCTATGCTGTAATCAAAAAAGTTTTTTCTACTGACTTTAAGTTGCAGATAACTTGGCTTGAGGCAGATCCAGATGACGAAGATGAACGCGAGTGGATTGAGAAACTGCCTAGTGCTTGTGGGAAGTATAAACTTGATAAGACTGTAACCACAAAAGATCAACCAATGTTCTCTCATCAGATTTTATGTGAAAAGGTTACCCGCTCTACTTTTAAAGTGTATCCTAGAAAAGGAGAAACTTGGGCTCTTTTTAAGAATTGGGATATTAAATGGTATAAGGATGCAAAATCTCATAAGAAGTATGATTTGGAATTTGTTGAGATCTTGTCGGATTATGTTGAAGGTGCGGGAGTAATTGTTGCATACTTAGCTAAGTTGAAAGGTTTTGTGAGCCTCTACTCTCGAATCACAGTGGGAGGTAATCGCTCGTTTCAAATTCCACCAGCTGAGTTGTTCAGATTCTCTCACAGGATTCCATCTTTTAAAATGACTAGTCAGGAAAGAGCTGATGTTCCTGTAGGATCTTATGAACTGGATCCTATATCCTTGCCGAAGGAAGAGTTTGCTGCTTCTGATGATTTGGAAGTGAATGTTGCGTCTACTGCCAAGGTTAATTTGGACAGAAGCAATTCAGTAGAGGAGAAGAAGGATCCGGTTGATCTTATGGATGATGCTAGTGCTCCGTCAGCTTCGGTCGCAGATTCTTTTCAAGTTCCAGACCCTTCATTCTACCAATTTGATGCTGAGAGGTCCCATGAAAAGTTTGAGGTTGGCCAGATTTGGGCATTTTATGGCGATGAGGACCAACTTCCAAAATACTATGGTCAGATTAACGAGATTAAGAGGGTCGGCCAAATAATTGAGTTGAAAGTAACTCATCTTACTGACTGCAGGCTACCTAAGAAAGTCATTAGATGGGATGATAAGGATATGATCATTTCCTGTGGAAGATTTAAAATCAAGCCAACCGGTAAGCTCTGTACTTACAGTAACACAAATTGTGTTTCACATCAGGTGCATGCTAATCCCACTGGAAAGAGCAAGGACTTTGAAATTTATCCGCGGAAGGGTGAAATTTGGGCATTGTATAGGGGATGGACGACTAAACTCAAACGTTCTGATTTGAAAAACTGTGAGTATGACATAGTGGAAGTGATCGAAGAAAGTGACATGTGGACGGATGTTTTATTTCTGGAGAAGGTAAGTGGTTACAGTACAGTTTTTAAATGCAAATTAAGCAACGGCGGATCAAAGATGAGAATGACGATCGATAGGACCGAGCTGCTCAGATTCTCTCACAAGATACCTGCTTTCAAACTGACAGAAGAACATGACAGCAATCTGAAAGGCTTCTGGGAACTTGATCCGGGTGCACTACCAGTCCAATATCTTAAGAAAGAATGATGCGCGTAAGTGGAGTGTTTCACTTTCAGCAAGATGCCTTGTTTTACTTTATTAGTTTAAACTGTTTTAGTCAGGGAGCAACATTTGCCAACCGGATATCATTTTTTGGACGCAAAGGTTTTTATGTTTTTGTTAAACTAGATTAAAACTATTACTTTCTGTGTTATGTAGCAACCACTGCATAATGTCAGATCACAAAACAAAACCTCTGACCTTGTTTCCACCTGCATGTTGAAGTAATGAGGTTGCGCTGGTTTTATGCTGTGTTTATTTGTTGTTTTTAGTTTCTGTTCCATTCGAATTTCATTATATGTTGCCAATTGAATTTGTCGTCGAGAAAACTTAGAGACAGAACCATGAGTATTGTTCGTGTCGTTCTCAAGTCATAGCATGACATGCTGTGGTTGGAGAAGAGAACCAACAGTACCTAGGTTTTTTCAAACACATGAAAATTATTTATGCTAGTTACACTCTCCTAGACAATAGATAACTTTAATTTCCTAAAATTCCATTTTAGATTGTTAAATTTTCGTCTACGCCACTATCTCGTTCACCTCATGTCTAAATGCGGGAAAACAAAATTTATCAAAGGTCGAAGGAACTTGAACCAAATCTTCTGTTAGCTCTATTGAATAATTTTTATGTTTTTGTTGTGTCTATGAATTGTATGTGAACTCAATTCAGTTCAAGTGTGTATATGCAAATTCAATTCCACTATTTTCACTTAAACTTAATTCAAGTATGTTTATGTATACTCAATTCACTTGCTGCATGGAGATTTGTGTATTCAGTTCACTTCTTGCACATTCTTAGTTTCTAAATCTTAATTAAACTTTGTTTAATTACATTTACTTAAACTCATTTAAAGTAAAACTAAAATCAAATATGTTTATGTAAATTTTGTTCAATTACGATTATACTAACTAAATTCAAATACGTGTATGACTTATGCAAACTTGTTTCAAATATATTTACACAAACTTAGTTCAAGTACATCTACACAAAGGATATTTTGAAATAGTTTGAGGGTATTTTGCTTAAAATCCATTGGCAATTTAAATTTCTAAGAGTTGGATAGTTTAGCCTTATAAATTTGTATAATAATTTAATTTCTTTTTCCAAACCTTCGGGTTTAAAGAGAGTCTTGATAATTCAAAATTCAGTTGGAGGTAAATAAAAATTGACAAAAACTTTTCTACTAAAAAATCGAAGTTAGATTTTCTAAACGATTTGTTGCTTAAGCGAAGTTATCCAACTCTTAGAGATTAAATTATTTTCAAATTTGCAAATTTATAAGGCTAAACTATTAAATTCATGTGAGTGGAAACAATAATTTAAATTATAATAATTTAATTTTTTTTTGCCTTATCAATATTTTACTAAACTATCCGTCTATATATATTTACGTCCAATTAAATTTGAAATTATTATTTTGCAAATTTATGAGGCTAAACTGTCCAAAATTGCCAATAGATTTATAGCAAATTGCCCTCAAATTGTTTAAAAGTATTTATTACCCAAAATATCCTGTGTAAACTTGTAAATATACTTGAATTAAGTTTTGTCTAAACATATTTGAAACAAGTTTGCATATACACACTTAAACTGAATTGAGTTCACAATCAATTCCTAGACACAAAACAAAAACATAACAAACCATTCATTAGAGCTAATAACATCAGAAGATTATGTGCAAGTTCCTTCCACCTTTGACAAAAATAATTCGCCGCATTTGGACATGAGATGAAAGAGACAGTGGCGTAGACAGAAAATTTAAAAATCTAAATAGCATTTGTAAAATAAACGAAACCAGGAGGAATTTTAAGAATCAAATTCTAACAAATTAACAGCATACTTTTTTATTCATACCTATTACAGAATGAATGAATGAACCATATAAATAGATACACCATTGACACATGAAATATACACACTCACATAATAACTCATAAGACCCACAATTAAGGGCAAAGTTATTATACATAAGGATTTTCCTTATGTACCATGCATAAGGAGATTGTAACTGTTAGATCTCTTTGCCAGGTGTTATAATCCTAATCCATCTCACACTCTATTCTCTCCTCTACACGAAATTCTCTTTCACGAACTCAGTTTTTCTATTCCCTTTCACGAACGTAGGTTCTCTTCATTCATCATCATCGGCGACTGATTCTTCACCACCAGTTTATTCTTCCTTCGCCGCCACCACCGTTTTATATCATCGACCGACCGATTGATCCTTCCATCGCACAATCAGTTTTTCTTCCGCCGCCGCCGCCACCGCTTCATTATCATGGGCGACACGATTCATTATTCCATCGCAAATCCTGCTTAATCTCCGCCACCGCCACCACCGTTTCATACTTCCACAACCATCTACACAACATTCTTCAATTTTACCTCAATTTGGTTAGTCGTCAAAAGCCCAAACTTGATTTGGTGTCGATTCGCCGGTAGTTAAAGGTAACTCTTTGTTCTAATTCAATTTGGTTGCTCTGTAGTTGTTGATTTTCTGTTCATTTTTGTTTCTATATCAATTTTGGTGAGATGAAATAAGTATTGTATTTGGTTCCAAAACCATCATAAATATAAACATTTTCGTGTAGTAATCTTGTTTGTTAATCTTATAGAAAGAGGTATAGATATATAGGGCAATGTATGGTGTGAGAAGAGATGAATTGTTTGTTAATCTTGTTTGTTTAATGATGAAAATAATAATAATGTGAAAACATGGAAATCTAAAGGCAGAGTGAGATAGAGATTTTGGAGCAAGTATAGAATGATAGTGGTGTTGATTAGTACTAATAGTTGTTAAATTGGAATAACTATTGTTAGCAACAGTCAAATATGTATCTCCTGAAACAACATGGTATTGAAATATGTGACCAAGAAACTCATCATTAATACAATCACAAGGAAATGGAACATTCACTCTAGTAAAAGATTGAACAGCATCTTTGTTTTTTTATTGTGTCTGTGTTATAGCTAACAATATCTTCTGGTTTTGTAACAAGGTTTGATTGCATGATATTTGAAACATATGTTAGATTTGAATCTAAATCATTGGTTAGATAATATGAAGCTAAAGCTATGTCACATGTTTTGCTACATTTTGATTCTACTATGAAGGATTTAGTGGCTAGTAATATGAATAAAAATGATGATATGAATTTGGTTGGTTTCATTTTGTGAAGTACAATAAGAACATAGAATAAGAATTTGGAAATATGATTGTTATGGAAAATCGAAAGACTTTGGAAAAATAAATAATATCTTTGGAATTGATCTAGTACTACTACCTACGTAGCGACTACCCTCTTGCTTGCTTCTTCACACCTTATACAAAAAATCTCATGTACTTTTCCACAATCATTTAACTAGTACTAGTACTATGACTGAGTGAGTGCTAGCTGCAGATATGTTTTGGTAAATCCTACTGTGTATCCAATTTTGATTTTGTTCATTTTTGTTTTAATTCTATTTGGTTGTTCTAATTATTTTTGAAAAGAACTTGATCAATATCTTTGCTTTTAGCTCATCAATATTGGTTCATTTAGCTCAAAGCTTTGAGAGCTTTTAGGTGAGATAAGTTTGATTGATTATAAACAGCAAATACTCATTTCAAACGCTTTTAAGTGAGAAGACTAATTAGTATGTGGTTGCTTACAAAACTTAATGGTGACTAATTAGTATATGATTCGCTATATAACTAATCTCTTATGGTTGTTCTTTGTAGATTGTTTGTTTTGTTGTTGTAAACTTGTAATGGTGATAATGTCGGAAACCATTTTGTACAGGGAATTGTTTCAGTCAGTTGTACACCAAAACCATTTGATGCTGATAATAGTTTTTATTCGTTTATAGGGATTGTTGTTGTTTTTAATGGATTCGACATCGACTTCATCATTCATTCAAGCTGGTATTTCAGGAACACATGCTGATAGTTCTCGATGTTACTCCCCTAGCAATAAGGAATCATGGGAGTCTCTTGGATTTGCATCTGTTAAAGAAATTGAAGAGTTTTATGGCAATTATGCATTAAACACTGGATTTTATGGAAATTGATTCATTTCATGTTATTAGTTTGTACTAGATTATGTGATAAGTCAATTTATTGGGAATTATTCATTTCACATTCTTTGTTGGTACATATTGATGATTATAGGTATTTAAACATGCACGGATAGTATATGCATGAATGTTTGACAGATAACTAATTGGTGAAAAACAAATCATATCAATATATTGGAAATCAAAATTATTATTTTTTACTATTTTAGGGTGTTGAAACCATTAGCTCATACTAATGGTTTCTGTGTATAATATAATGAAACCATTTAACAATGTTAATGATTTCAAATATCTATTTTATTGTTTTTGTCATAATCATTCTCACAAGTTGGTTAATCAACTACAAATATCCTAATTGAGAAAAGACCAAAGTGTAAAAAAAAAAAAAGATTATTAGATAATTTATTCGTACTATTGGGCTATTTTGATATATGTATTTAAACATATCATTTCAAAATATTGGATATCAAAATTATAAGTTTTTTACTATTTTAGGGTATCGAAACCATTAGCCCATACTAATGGTTTCAGTGCATAATATATTGAAATGATTCTTACAAGTTGGTTAATCAACTACAAAAGTTGGTTAACCAACTTTCCTTATTGATTAACCACCATGCCAAATTGATTAACCAACTTTGCTTCTTGATTAACCAACTTTCATGGTTGATTTGTCAACTCACGAGAATGGTTAACCAACTTGCTAGATTGAGTTTAAGCCTAAACTATGGGATAATCCACAGATTTATTTGACATGGTTTATTTCAAAATATTGGATATCAAAATTATTAGTTTTTTACTATTTTAGGGTATCGAAACCATTATCCCATACTAATGGTTTCAGTGTATAATATACTGAAACCATTAGCCCATACTAATGGTTTCAGTGCATAATATATTGAAATGATTCTTACAAGTTGGTTAATCAACTACAAAAGTTGGTTAACCAACTTTCCTTATTGATTAACCACCTTGCCAAATTGATTAATTAAATTTGCTTCTTGATTAACCAACTTTCATGGTTGATTTGTCAACTCGCGAGAATGGTTAACCAACTTGCTAGGTTGAGTTTAAGCCTAAACTATGGGATAATCCACAGATTTATTTGACATGGTTTATTTCAAAATATTGGATATCAAAATTATTAGTTTTTTACTATTTTAGGGTATCGAAACCATTATCCCATACTAATGGTTTCAGTGTATAATATACTGAAACCATTAGCCCATACTAATGGTTTCAGTGCATAATATATTGAAATGATTCTTACAAGTTGGTTAATCAACTACAAAAGTTGGTTAACCAACTTTCCTTATTGATTAACCACCTTGCCAAATTGATTAACCAACTTTGCTTCTTGATTAACCAACTTTCATTGTTGATTTGTCAACTCGCGAGAATGGTTAACCAACTTGCTAGATTGAGTTTAAACCTAAACTATGGGATAATCCACAGATTTATTTGACATGGTTTATTTCAAAATATTGGATATCAAAATTAGTAGTTTTTTACTATTTTAGGGTATCGAAACCATTATCCCACACTTATGGTTTCAATGTATAATATACTGAAACCATTAGCCCATACTAATGGTTTCAGTGCATAATATATTGAAATAATTCTTACAAGTTGTTTTGATGTGTGTTAAAATAATATAAATTATAAAAAAATAAACTTTTAAGAACATGAACAATAAGTGTTAAAATTTTCATGGTTTTAGAAAAAATTGAGAAAAGTTTGATGTTTTATTGCTTGAAACCATTAGACAATTATTTTGGTTTCACATAGAAGACTATCAAATTCATTAAACTATATTAATGGTTTCAATAATAATAATTAAATTTAAAAGCATGAAAATTAATGAGTTCCCTCAAATTGTGAGTTTTCTACTAAGTTATACTAACAAATAGACTTGATATAAAATTGTAGTTTCAGAACAATCACCAAATATAATTTGGCATATAATGTGGTGCCGGTTCCACCTAACAATTATCATAAATCAAACACATGGGTAACAATTACTTAAATCAAACACATGTTATGACCAGAACAAAATCTAACTGTAAATTATTACACTTCTTTAGGAAACAATAATAAAAGACACTTCTAATCCATAAAACAAATCAAGCTAGTTCTTGAAGCTGTTTTTTATAGTATGATATTGCTTTTTTCTTCACACTATCTCCTTTTGCATTGCTTAAGTCTAATAATAATGTGCAACAAATTGCAATTCTTAAATCGAGTACCCTTGCTTCTTTTCCATTTTCACCTATAAAGGAAGGCGTTTCATTTGGCGCTAGTTTTTTAGATTTTTTCACCTGCATCCATGCATTTCAAATGATAGATCATCAAAACATGACACACATGTAACAATATAATTGGTTTCATGGATCTATTTTAAAAGCACTTATATGATATGATAAAAGATCTCTTTCATATTGTTCATTTTCATTTTGACAATTTTGATGTTATGCACTGAAACCATTAGTGTGTCCTAATGGTTTCAGTGTATAACATACTGAAACCATGTAACCATATTGATGGTTTCACCTAGTTTTACATGTATAGTCATTTCTAATTCAAAACATATCAAAATGTGGATTAAAATACAAAATGCATCCATGATCAAGACAAACCAATATCAAACCAAATACAGCCTAAGTACACAACAAACTAACCATCAAAAACCAACACTCTAAATAATTAATGTAGTACCAAAGCAATTATATGCCAAATACCTTGTTCTTTTGTCTCAATGAAGCAGTGACATTTGTATTTTCTTCCTCCAATGGTGTCATTGCAATAACATATTTTTCGAATTCCATTGGTGTCATTTCAAGACTTTCAGATGCAATTTGCTCTTTGTTCTTAGATTTCCTCACCTGTATCGATTTTTAATGAATTTTAATGAATCACCATGTTTAAATGAAATCAGTAAATCAATTATAGCAATGATTTTTCAGTACTTATAGTTTCAAGAGATAGATGTTACATCAGCCTGATTTCAAATATTCACCAAATTCACTAAATTCCAAAGCTAAACATGTAGAGGAGATGAAACTCATTTTGAGACAACTGCTTGTGCAATTTAATCACTCCAACATTTGTTGTATTTTAGAATTTTGAGAAAATTGCTTGTGCAAAGTAAACTGCCAAGATATATCATATAAAAAGAGATAATTTGAATTAAGCAGACAGTTCGGTTGATGAGTTAGGGGATGCTAAAGAAGTTTCTAACCAGGACAAAAACTCTAAAACTAACAAATCATTTATCTATTTATGTTGCATGGTCAATATTTAATGCTATCCCCTCACAACTCTGTGTGTACAAAAGGCATTTGAAAGAGCTAATTTGAGTTTATCTTAACATTAGGACATACTAATGCACTGAAACCATTACTAATGGTTTCAGTGCATAACTACTTGAAACCATTAAACAATGTTAATGGTTTCAGAACAAAATCTAGATTATATTCAATTATGAAAATGATTTGTGTATCGAAACCACAATAGTACCATTGTGGTTTCGATGAATTACCTCATTTTTTTGTGTATCGTCATCCATATCTTTTTTTTATCATCAATGGGACAGCACTAAAACACAACAATTGTGAGCACAAAATACACAGCAGCAGGGCACCAAACTAGCAAGAAAACCAGAATATTACAGCCAGCACCAAACCAAAATTACAATACAGAAAACAGCAGATGATCGAAACAATAAACCCGGTCTCAGGACCGTTCATAAAGTATGTTTGTAAAACCTGCTATTGTTTTTATTGAGATATTGTTATTGATTAAAATCAGAATTAATAGGACCACAGTCCATACAATTAATAAGAGAGGGAAAAAAACCTCAGTCCATACAATTATATAAGCTTAATGATTTGCCTTGTTAATTCATTCCTTTTATGAAACGATGGTGAAAATAACTTATGACAGCTTATTTTCAGAAGCTCATAGTTAGCTCATGAAAACAACTTATTGATATAAAAACAATTTGACTTTATTTTATCTTTTGTAAATAGAAACTGCTTATACATAAGCATTAGCAGTGATATGTTATAAACTTAATTAAGTTGTTTATCCAAACAAAGTCGGTCTAGTTTACATTAAGCTATCATACAAGTGTGAGAGCTTATCATACAAGTTTTTCTGTATAAGCTATTTAGCGGTAAGTGCTTATCATACAAGTGTAAGTGCTTTCTAATTAAAATCATAATCAACATACACATCACACCCTAATTTTTCATACAAAGAGACAAACAAACTCTATGAAACCATTCCAACTACATAAAATATTTTAACTATTTTTGAAACTAATTTTAAACTCTAACCTGTTTTGTTTTCTCAATTTAGCTGTTTGAATGGGTTGAATGTTTATGAACTCAAATTGTAATGTTGAAATCGAATCGTCACAGATAGAACGAGACCTTTGCCGTCACTGATTGAAATTCACTGGAGAAGAAATGATTTATAGAGAAGAACAACCACTTGTATTTGCCCCTAAACATGAAGAATTAAAATCATTTTACCAATTATCGAAATTCACAACGAGACTTTAACCATTTTAGGAAAATCAGAATATTAGAAAGTAGAAATTGTTGGATTTAGGAAAAGAGATCAGTGTCGAAATCGAACCTATTGAAATCAAACTGCGAAATTGAACTGCAATTGTACGTTGAAACCAAACTGCAAACTCACGGAATGGATGAAGAACACGCGTTTGATAGTGATGATGAATGAAAGAAATCGTGTGATTTTGTGTGTTTGCTGTTCGTGTGATCAAATTTTTGGGCTGTTGGGCTTCTGCTTATTTTTGGGCTGTTGGACTGGTTTATGTATGGTGCATAAACAATTGTTTATGGACCATAACCGATCCCCACAATTAACCTTCACTTGTTGTATATCTAACTATTTTCTGTTTCTCAATTAACCTTTTTCACTCAAACAAAAAAACGACAAAAGCCAAAAATGTAGATGGTAATTACAAAACAGAGAATGAATTTGAATCTAAGCTCATAACTCTTAATCTCATTTCATATTATGAAAGTAAAAACAAAATTACACCTATTATTCCAATGCTAACTTTTCAAAAACAAATTCAGATAACAATAATCTATTAAATTTAAAGAGATTACCATTCAGACATGTGGTATGGCAATACCATATGTCTCACACATCTACTAAGAATATAGAAAAGTTAATTACAACTAAATTCTCATAATTACCCTCAATAAGCATAACAAATTCTCTAATTTGATGGTCATAATTGTCATTTTTATTTTAATTATTCAGATTTAATTTAATTAATTAATAATCCACAAATTAATTAATAATTGTCTTCAAATAATTGGTCATTTACTTAAGATTGATCAAATTATAATTATTATGACTTACAACTTTACAACTTCTAATATTGATGGCACAATGCTCAATACTGATAACAAATCTCCCAATAATCTACATCAATCTTACTTTTCTTCTTTTTTTGTCTTCCATAGCAAAAAAAAAAAACAGGTTCATTTTCCTTTTCTTAGTTATTATAATAAAACGGTTCCTTTTTCCTTTCTTCACCCAAATACTATGGTTTCATTAATCTCTAAGACTATATACGATGCTCCAACACCAAAAACATACTTCAACACCTACTTTTTCAATTCCCAGCATTCCACATTATATTTCAATATATCTTCAACTTTAACCCTCTCCAATCCATCTTTCTTCAACACTCTACCCCACCACTTTCTCTAATAATAAGATTAAAATATAGAAAAATTCGAAAAAAAATTTCTGTGTCCAAATCAAATGAACCAAGCCTCTAATAATCAAAATTCGAATTTTTTTTTCTGTGTTCGAAATTTTTTTAAATAAAAAACCTGTAGTAGTAAGAACAAAGATATCAACTAAAATATGTCAAAAAATTCTAAAAAAAAGCACATTCATGAATTTTAAAATTTGTATCATAACAACTTTATTGTATAAGAACACAAAAATTTGTTTTTGTAGATATAAGTACATAAAATTCTCAACGAAGGCAATGTAAATAATTGACGGATTTGTTTCTTAGATATAAGTATACTGTGCAAATAATTAATAAAATTTGTGACGAAAGTGGTGCAAATAATTGATAAATTTTGTATGTAAAATAAACAAATATTTTATATAAAATACTTATTATATACAAGACAAATTTTAACCGATAATAATTTAAAATTACCATCATATACGGGACATATTATTATTGATCAAAAATTTAAAATAACTATAATATATGGGACAAATTCAAATTGATAAAATTTCAAAATAATTCTCATATATGGGCTTTTTTTTATCATTAAACGGGACAAATTTACGCCAATCCTCATATTCACATTCTTCATGTTGTTCCCAGTTAATGCATATTTCAGTCTTATAGTTATGAACCACCTAGTTATTGTCACAAAAACAAAACACCTAGTTAAATACAAAGAATGTAAACGCAATGAAAACAAATAATAAATAAACAATACATTAAAGTAGCCCATTGTTTTGTTCTTAATAAATAAATAAAATAAATGACTCACCGGAGTTGAAAGTAGTTTGACGAATTTCTCCATGGTGTTGTACTTTAAAAGGAGACATTTGATGCATTTGTTCTCTGGGAATGTGGCTCCAGGCCCACCATTCCCACATGTCACACAGTGGTTGCCTTCTCTCACTTGCTCCTCCCATAATTGTTGATACATAGATGTGTACAAGCAATTTGGCCTCACAAAATTAACTTAAAAACAGAAGTACTTATATCATCGCATGTGGTTAGTTTACTATTTTTAATTCAAAAATCAAGCTTCTGTATAGACTAAATTAAAATTAAGCATAGAAGTTCTAAATCACATATTGCCATAAACTGAGGTACAAAATGAAGCATTAAGACATGATCTGTGAAGACTAAACTTATATTTACAATTTTAAATTTAATTCAAAGTAAACCATAAAAACATAAAAATCGCATATTCAATGAAAGATAATTGTGAAAAACCCTAAATCTCTCCATGATTAAACTTATATGCATAATTTTAATGCAAAATTAATAATAAACATTAATGAACTCTATAATTACTGCAATACATCAGTGAAGTTAAGAAACCCTAAATCATTACCAGAATAGTCTTAATTGTAAAATGAGTAAAGATTAAGAAGTGATCGCATTAAAACGATGCAAGATTAGTGAAGATTAACAAACGGTCACATTAAAGCAGTGCAAGATTATAGTGAAATCACAAAATTAGTGAAGATTATTAAACGATCACTTAAACGGTGCAAGATTATAGTGAAATCGCAAAATTAGTGAAGATTATTAAACAATCACGTTAAAACAGTGCAAGTTTATAGTGAAATCGCAAAATTAGTGAAGATTATTAAACGATCACTTAAAACGGTGCAAGATTATTGTTAAAATGCATGAATAAGCATAAACACACCGAACACACCGATTAAGCAGATTAACACTCGTGAAATCAAAAAATTATGGTAAAAAAATAGCGAAACAGCATAAACACGACGATTAAGCAGATTAACACTAACGAATTCACATTAACATGCATAAACACTCTAATTAAGCAGATTAACACTCATGAAATCGCATGAAATTCGATTAACTAAACACAAATGAATCAGATTAAGAAGTTACATTCTAGTTTTAGTGCAAAAATAACTAAAAACAGTGAAATCGCAAGAACTATTAGATGAAAACCTGAGAGAGTTGTTGAAGATTGAATTGAACGAAAAATGAACGGAGAGAGAGAATAGAAAAGTGGTTATCGATGATTGAAAATGCAAGAAAGTGAATAGAGTGGAGAAAAAGCTACACAGTCTTCTATTTATATTCAATTATAACTGAAAATTTCACGTGATATTACATTTTATATTTTATTATATTATTTCAAAATGATTTTAAGTTACATAAAAAAATAATATTAGCAGCAAAAATGTATGAAATCATTTCTCTAAAATATAAAATGATGTAGAAAAAGTTTTAACAATGTTTGATTTATTTCACTTTTGAATATCTTTAGTAGAAAAAGATTAATTTTAAAATTTTACTATACGGTAAATAAATTATAGTAACTTTTTCGACAAGATAGTATTCGTTCATCTATCTATATAACAACAACTAATATAGAAATGACATAAGTACCCCTAATGTTTGTAGTTTGTATGGGTGTTTGGAAAAATGGGGATAGGAAAAATAATAAGGCAGAAGTTGTTAGATCCAATATTAGTTATAATCTAAAATGAAATTTTGGAGATGAAGAAACACACAAGAACAAATATAGCATACACCAATTAAGTATGACAGATCTCATATGTTGTCAAAAAACACTATCTCATGAGGTTGAGATTGTTTATAGAAATCAAAGAAATTAAAGTTATAGATGTTGTTAAAGTATATACCTTCTCATGAAGAGATTGTATGTTTCTATCATTCAACATCATAACCTCTAGAGAAAAAAAAAATTAGAGTTGGAGTTACAAAATGGGCAGTTGAGAGACACACACACACATATATATATATATATATATATATATATGGGCCTTATGAGCCACATTCCAATTTGTTTAGAATCTTTTTTTTTCTTTTCTTTTTTTAATCTTCGTTTTCTATTTAGATTAGAATTATAATGTCCAATAACATAGCTTAAGTGGTAAATGAGGGATATATGAGTTTGATAAGAGGAGGTTCAAAGATTAATTTTTAACAGAAGTCATTTATCTTTTTGATGTACCCAAAAAAGTTAGAATTATAATATAATTATAATATTCGTGAATTTAATATTTTTTTTCAAACTTTCGGTTTTAAAGAGAGTTCTGATAATTCAAAATTTAGTTGGAGGTAAATAAAAATTGACAAGAACATTTTTACACAAAAATTGAAGTTAGATTTTGTAAATGGTTTGTTTCTTAAGTGAAGTTCATTAATCACTTAAGTTGGGAGACTTTTGGCCCGACTTATTTTCTACTTTTTCTCTTTAAAAATAGTAATAAAAAAGAAAAAAAAATTATGTTTGACTCCACTTCTCTGTATTTTTTACTTTTTTTACTTTATTTCTTTAATACTTTTAAGAAGAAATATGGTTAAATTCAATTTTATACTTCTCTATTTCATTTATAAAAAATAAAAAAGTAGAAAATAAGCCGAGTCAAACAGGACCTAACTCATAGAGGAATATCAGATAAGTAACGACTTATGCCCCGATACTCTAAAGTAGTTGTGAGGTAAGCGCTGGAAGAATGTTAACGAGTATTACAGTTAAAGTATAGTAACACACAATCTTAGAAGACGAAATTAACTGATGAGTATAAAAAGAAATTTGAAACGATTACCCTATCGAACAAGTAAATACTGGAATTTTGAAGATGAAATTTGTTTAAGAGGATAAATCATTTGTTTTACGCAAGCAAATTCAAGATATTTTATTCATAATAATAGGAGTAATACAATCAGGAAGTACATTGTAAAAAGTGCGAGAAGCGTGAGATAAAACTACACTTGCAAGAGCATGGGATAAATCATAACATCCCAACCTTAATTAATAGAAATAATATATTAAGATTGATTATTTGAATTAAATTAAGAAATAAGTAAGTGATATTAGTTGACTTAAATAAAACATTGAGTTTGAGTAGGGGTATTTTAGTAAGATTTCAAAAAGAGGTATAAAAAGCAAAAGTTTTGCCTCTAAATCTATCTCCCTTCTCTCACACGCCTCATGCAGTCATGCTCATGCATACAAACCACCAATACTGTTTTTCACAAAACCCTCCTTTTCATGTATGATTAGAGCGTTGGTTGCAGCAGGTGGAAGGTAGAAGAACCAAAAGTGAAGCTTGAAAGCTTGGAATCACCCATTTTGAATCAAGGTGAGATCTTAATTAGTTGAAATTGAACTTAGTGTTTAGAATGCATGAGAATAGGTAGGTAGGTAGGTGTTAGCAATCTTCAAACTGACAAACTCTATTAACCCATTGTGTGGTTGAGCAGCTGTGGCTAATCCTCGCTTAACCAAAGGTCGATGATTCGATCCTCACTTCGGGTATGAAGCTGCTTTAAATCAATGAGTCAATGAATCAATTTCTGGTACCATTGACGTTTTATAATGAACTACAAAGAATAATAATCTGGTATAATCCAACATATATAAGCAACAAAAAAATTGAAAATCAAATAAAAAATTATTATTACTATTTATCATTAATATTCCAATTTTTTTCATACAACCTTTAATCATTATTATTGCTAATCTCTTTACGGTCTCAAATACTTTTTTCTTATCCTTTCCCACTTTCTGAAAGGGTGTGGTTTTTTGTTGTTGTTGTTGTTTATATTAAGGACTAAAGGGAGTGATTAAATGAAATATAATAACAAATGAAAGTAAATGAAAGTTAAGTAAGGAGTTAACCGTTAACTTTGATAAGTTCTAAAGAAAACCTAAATCATCTAAACATTTTCTTATATAAAAATGTGAAGTAACAAAGAAAAATGTCATTTAAAAGTTACGAGAATTGAACTATGGAGTGGCGACATCTCGCACCCTAAGCGAGAATCATACCACTAGACCAAATGCTCATTATGATTAAATTCTTCAATACAATATACATAGTGTTAAGTATTTCAGTAATGTGACAATTTTCTTTCTATCTCTGAAAAACCTGCAATCTTTTCCCTCCAAAAAAATTGTCAATATCTTTATTCTTATTTATGTGCTCGAATTTGATTTTAGGGTTTTCTTTTTCCATCGATGACTCCAAGGGCAAAACACGAAGAAGATAATCACATTCACACAAACACTTCAATCACTGCAGATTTCAACCACATCGACATTTAAAGAGTTTTTGAGTTGTTGTAGGATCTAAAGTTTGAAAGTTATACAAAAATTGCAGGTTCAATCAGAATGCGAGGACTGTGATTTTCGAAGGCGACATTTGCATTGTTGGAAGTAAATATAGCTTGACTGTCAGTTTGCCAGGTCATTGAAGAAACTAAAGTCAGGATTTGAAATTTGAACTTTTGATGGACTGCATTAAAGAAGAGGCCTTAAGGGCAAAGGGTATTGCTGAAAAGAAAATGGAAAGCAAAGATTTCGTCGGGGCTCGTACAATTGCTCTTAAGGCTAAGAAACTATATCCTGATCTGGAGAATATCACTCCAATGCTTGTTGTTTGTGATGTGCATTGCTCTGCTGAGCAGGAGTCAGTGGGTAATTCTAAGGTGGTGGACTGGTATAAAGTTCTACAAGTTGATCGCAATGATAATGATATCATATTTAAGAAGCAATACAAGAAGTTGGCTCGCCAACTCCATCCTGACAAAAACAAGTTTGCTGGTGCAGAAGATGCTTTTAAGCTGATTGGGGAAGCTCAGAGAGTTCTTTTGGATAGAGAAAAACGATCATCACTTGACATAAACTTGAGCAGTTTTTCAATGAACAGAACTTCCATGCCATCTCATCATCAACGGAGTGTTCCTGTGAATTTTAATCCTGTGATGCAAACTAATGTCCGGCCCGTTTTCCCGAACTTAAATCCTAAGCATCAACAACCGTCTAGGCAGCCAAGTCAGCAGGGTGTTAATGGTGGTGTCAGCCCCCCTACATTTTGGACTAAGTGCTCATTTTGTTCAGTTAAGTTTGAGTATTACAGGGAATTTTTGAATAGATCTCTTCGCTGTCAAAATTGCAGTAAGCCCTTCATTGCATTTGAGGTGGATCTGCAAAGTACAAAACCGGCAACCATTTCAAGTGAGAAAGCTTCTGGCCAGCAGAACAATATTCCGAGTGTTGGTGCTTTAAAGGTTGGTGTTGGGTCTCAAGGTCATGTCTTTGCTAAGAGGTGCAATAAAGAATCTCTTCATCAGAAAGATTGTACTTCAAATGTCTCTGTAAAGTCAAATGGAAAGAGAAAGAGGGAAATTTTAAGTGACGATGATGCTGAGTTACAGCAACCTTTAAAACAAGATAAGGAGAATGGTTCACAACATAGTGATGGTGGAAACAATGAGGAAACTGAAATGAATGATCAAAATGATGGTTTGAAAGATGATCAGAAGAAAGAGGTAAAGCAGAAGGTAACATTTTATTCTGAAGAGTGCTTAAAAAATATAGATATGAAAATGAAGGAGGCGGGAGGAAAAGAAATAGTGGGAAGCTCAAAGATAGATGAAGCTTCAGAGCAATCAGACTCCAAATCATCAAATCATTCAGATGAGTTTGTTTATCCTTATCCAGAGTTCAATGACTTTGATAAGGACAAAAAAGAGGAATGTTTTGCTTCCGGACAGATTTGGGCTGTTTATGATGATCTAGAAGATGGCATGCCTAGATTCTATGCTAGAATCAAAAAAGTTTTTCTACTGAATTTAAGTTGCAGATAACTTGGCTTGAGGCAGATTCAGATGACGAAAATCAACCCAAGTGGATTGAGAAACTGCCAAGTGCTTGTGGGAAGTATAAACTTGGTACGACTGTAACCACGAAAGATCTACCGATGTTCTCTCATCAGATTTTATGTGAAAAGATTAGCCACTCTACTTTTAAAGTGTATCCTAGAAAAGGAGAAACTTGGGCTCTCTTTAAGAATTGTGATATTAAATCGTATAAGGATGCAACATCTCATAAGAATTATGATTTGGAATTTGTTGAGATCTTGTCGGATTTTGTTGAAGGTGCGGGAGTAATTGTTGCATACATGGCTAAGTTGAAAGGTTTTGTGACCCTCTACTCTCGAATTACTGAGGGAGGTAATCGCCCGTTTCTTATTCTGCCAGCTGAGTTATTCAGGTTCTCTCACAGGGTTCCATCTTTTAAAATGACTGGCCAGGAAAGAGGGGGCGTTCCTGTAGGATCTTATGAACTTGATCCTTTATCTCTGCCGATGGAAGAGATTGCTGCTTCCGATGATTTGGAAGTGAAGGTTGCATCTACTGCCAAGGATAATTTGGATAGAAGCAATTCAGTAGAAAAGAAGACGGATCCCATTGATGCTCCATCTGCTTCGGTCGCAGATTCTTTTCAAGTTCCAGACCCTTCGTTCTACCAATTTGATGCTGAGAGGTCCCATGAAAAGTTTGAGGCTGGCCAGATTTGGGCGTTTTGTGGTGATGAGGATGATCTTCCAAAATACTATGGTCAGATTAAAGAGGTTAAGATGGTCGGCCAAATAATTGAGTTGCAAGTAATTCATCTTACTGACTGCTGGCTACCTAAGAAAGTTATTAGATGGGATGATAAGGATATGATCATTTCCTGCGGAAGATTTAAAGTCAAGCGAACTGGTAAGCTCTGTACTTACAGTAACACAAATATTGTTTCACATCAGGTGCATGTTAGTCCCAATGGAAATTTCAAGGGATATGAAATTTATCCACGGAGGGGTGAAATTTGGGCATTGTATAGGGGATGGACGACTAAACTCAAACGTTCTGATTTGAAAAACTGTGAGTATGACATTGTGGAAGTTATTAAAGACAGTGATCTGTGGATAGATGTTTTATTTCTGGAGAAGGTAAGTGGTTACAGCTCAGTTTTTAAATGCAAATTAAGCAACGGCGGAACAAGGATGTCAACAACGATCTCTAGGACCAGGCTGCTCAGATTCTCTCACAAGATACCTGCTTTTAAACTGACAGAAGAACATGACAGCAATCTGAAAGACTTCTGGGAACTTGATCCGGGTGCAATACCAGTCCATTATTTTAGCAAGGAATAATGCGCATAAGTGGAATGTTTCAGCAAGAAGCCTTGTTTTACTTTATTAGTTTAAACTGTTTTAGTCAGGGAGTAACATTTGCCAACGGATATCATTTTTTGGACGCAAAGGTTTTATGTTTTTGTTATACTAGATTAAACCTATTACTATCTGTGTTATGTAGCAACCTCTACATAATGTCAGATCACACAATAGCACATGTGACCTTGTTCCACCTGCATTTTGAAGTAAGGGTGCTGGTTTTATGCTGTGTTTGTTGTTTTTAGTTTCTGTTCCATTCGAATTTCGTTATATGTTGCCAATTGAATTTGTCGTTGAGAAAACTTAGAGACAGTACCATGAGTATTGTTAGTGATGAGAACCAACAGTACCTAGCTAGATTTAATCTTAGAAACACATGAAAAACATTTATGCTAGTTACGCCCCTCAGTTTCTACTTACACTTTAATTCTTAAAATTCCTCCTGGTTTCGTTTATTTTACAAACGCTATTTAGATTTTTAAATTTTCCGTCTACGCCACTGTCTCTTTCATCTCATGTCCAAATGTGGGGAATTATTTTTGTCAAAGGTGGAAGGAACTTGCACATAATCTTCTGTTAGCTCTTAATTAAACTGAGTTGATGTACATTTATGTAAACTCGATTTAATTCAAGCACGTTTATGCAAACTTGTTTCAAATATGTTTAGACAAAACTTAATTCAAGTATATTTACAAGTTTACACAAAATATTTTGGGTAATAAATAATTTTAAACAGTTTGAGGGCAATTTGCTCTAAATCTATTGGCAATTTTGGACAGTTTAGCCTCATAAATTTGCAAAATAATAATTTCAAATTTAATCGGAGGTAAATATATATAGACGGACAAAAAAAATGTCTTACCAAAAATTTGATTTGTTCCTTAATCGAAATTCATTAATCACCTGAACTAGTAGACTACTGTAAGTCATTTTTTCTTCTTTTGAAGTTAACACTACAATTTTAAATTATGATGGCAATGTTTTCAATTTGATAACCTACGAGAAAGTCATTATCTTAATTTTTGTTGCACCTGGTTTATGTGTAACTGTATAAGATCGATTACAGCAAACAGAACAACATGAAAGGGCATTTGGTCTAGTGGTATGATTCTCGCTTTGGGTGCGAGAGGTCCGGAGTTCGATTCTCCGAATGCCCCCTTTTTTATTTTGTTCACGTTGCCATTCACCAATGGACAAAACATTCATAATTTCTCATGGGTATTTTTTTGTTGACACTTGACGATACTATACAAAACAAGGTTGGTTAATGTGTATTTAGTTATTTACTTTGTCCTTTACCAGAATGTTAGAACATGTTTTTTTGGATAAAATAATTTCGTTTTAGTCTCAACCGAACTACAAAAAATTTTAACTGTAGAGAGTAGAGACATTACGCCTTTGTTTGCTTAGAGATAAATTTATTAATACATGCATTGATTTTTGTATTTCAATTTTCTTCTTTCTTATTTCTCTCCAACCAAACAAATCATATATAATGTATGATTGAAGTTTTAACTATAGTATATTCAATTATTCACTTTTATAAATTTGAAATTCTATACGTTAAACTACCTTATCCAAAAGATTGACTTACTCCAATCATAAATATGTGATTTAACAATTTTGACATTTTCTATCGATTGAGTTAAAAATTTTGAACAATTCATCGGAGTATTTTACATTGAACTTGAATTGTTAAGCCATTACACTAAGAAAACATGATTATTGACCCATGCCAATAAAGAATAATAATAATATGTATAATCCAACATTGTTCCTTGAAACAAAATGAAATGAAATATTAATAAGTTAACAACAACTTGAAAGACATGCATCATCTACTACCAATACGAATTTTATAAAATCTGTTGTTGGATGGAAAATTTATATCGTATAGATCATCTATATAAAATTAAAAAAATATAATAAAAAATTATTTAATATGTTTTCGAAACCTATCAAAAATAACGATTTGTATTCGTTATAGCATTATTCATAACTTAAATGATGCATATTTAACAAAGTCACAAATAAAAGTTAATCAAGTAAGGAGTTAACAGTCTTATATAAAAAAGTAAAGTAACAAAGAAAAATGTCATTTAAAATCTATGAAGCCTAGATATGAGACACGACACGGATACGATACGGATACGGCGATACGAGAAAATTTAGAAATTTAAGATACGATACGGCTAGGATACTTCAATAAAAAATTAAATATATAAATGCAAAATATATAAACATAACTAAAATTGATAATAAAGAAACATTCACATTATTAAAATTATCAAAACAAGTAAATTATATATCTTAAATATTATTAAAAAGCGAGTCATGTACATCTCCACGAATGTCCTATAATTTTGTCCCTCCTTTCATATATTTTTCATCTTTCTTTACTAAAGTTGAAAATTTGTATGCACATTAACCAAATCATTAGCCATCTTGGATTCATTTTATTTCTTTTCAAAGAATGGATAAAATATAAACACCGAATACTTCTCTGATACGTATTGAAAAGTATCTGACAAGTATCACAGAAGTGTCGGGTTTTTTTTATTTAAAAAATAAAATTTAATCATTGGATACTTTCCCGATACGTATAATGAAGTATCGGGAAGTATCTGACGCGTATCGGTATCAGATACGGTATCTGACACGATACTTGATCAATTTTGGAGTATCGGGGCTTCATAGTTTAAAATCAAGGGTTTTGTTGGGCACTAGTTAAGGTAACAAAAATGATAAGTTCATATTGAAAACAACATTTTGTGTACTTTTATAGTTTTATTACTTTGATCGCACAAATTCCAATATACTTTTACTATATTTGAGTTTCTTAATCATTGCCATAAGACACTAATTATCATTTTCCTAAAATTAAAAGTTAAAACAGGTTGGTTTTGAGAGTGTGAAGAAATGACTAATTATTATAATGGGTTTAAAGCAAAAAAATCAATAAAAGGGGCATTCCGAGAATTGAACTCGGGACCTCTCGCACCCTAAGCGAGAATCATACCACTAGACCAAATGCCCGTTACATTCAATTTTTAAAATATTCTATACACATACCCAACATCAACACGTTCATTAAAGTGAATATTTTCTTTCTATCTCTGAAAACCCCCGCAATATTTTCCCTCCAAAAAATTTCTCACTTTCTTTATTCTCAATTTTTGTGCCCTAATTCAATTTTAGGGTTTTTCTTTCTCCATCGATTACTCCTCCAATGGCGAAACACGAAGAACAAGAAGAAGAAGAAAATCGCATTCAAACAAACACTGAACCATTCAACGATTCTTCTTCACACTCAAGTTAATCTCTTTCTCTCTTCAATTCATAAATCTCTTTCAATTAACCTAATTTTTCAATTTCACTTTTTTTTTTAACAATTGTGTTTTTTTTTAATTAATTTTAGGTGAAGAACATGATGATGATAAAGAAAATCGATATTTTGATGATACGGTGCCGTTTGATGACGATGGGGATGTTGAATTGGAGACTCAGGCGGTGGATCTTGGTGATGAGACTGAAGTGGTTGATATTGGTGAAGAAACTCAAAAGTTGGATGATTTTTTTGATACGGAGTTAGTGGATGATGGGTGTGAATCTGATGGAACTGAAGTTTTGGAGGATGTGGATGATGTGGGTGTTGATGATGGTCAGTGTAGGGATAGTGGTGGATCTGGGGATCGCGAGGAGGTTTTGATGGATCGTTCAATCAACGATAAACCGACTAGTTCTGGTAATTGATTACTTCACCAATTGGTAACTGTTTTTGGTTGTATGTGAATTATGTGTTTAAAGACTTTTACTAGTTAGTGATGTCATTAGTTTTTTTTTTTTTAAAAGAATTAACGAAAAAGTATAAGTAGTACGCTACTCACGATGATAGGATAGTACAAAGTTGTACTCGACTATAGTGATGTCATTAGTTTGATTGATGAATATGATGAGGTGAACTATAGTACTGTATTTTGTGATTTATTTGAAGATATTTAGGATACTAAAGAAGATTATTTTATGGACAAAACTTACCTTAAGTACTGTAGGTATGATTGGTGTTCTCCATGAAAAATATAACATGAAAAGAACAAGGGCTTTGAGTCAGTTATGAAAAATTGCTTATAGGTTATGATTGTGTTAAAAATAGGAAGTTAGTTATATTTTTAGTTGATGATGGTACCCACAGCATCTGTGGTAATGTAGATAAGTTTTGTCCTTATTTTAATTGGTTAGGCCATCCTTGCATCAATGTCTTTCTATGGTATTTTACTTCTAACTATTGTGTTTTTTGTTAGGTGGTAATCGGAAGTTTTGTCTTTCTACAGTATTTCACTGAAGGAATGCATTGAGAAGTTAATTATTGTGTGATTTATTTTCATCTGAATGTTATTCATTTCGTTTGGTTCTAATAGCAAAATTATATTTTTTTCAGGTTCAGTGCCACCACGATTTACATTTCTCCATGCAGAATCTTTGCGGGAAGCTGCTCTAGCCAAGCGTAATGTGAATTTGAAACATGCCCAAGATCAGTCCAATTCTGTCATGGGTATGGATCAGTTGTGTCAGGAATCAATTGCTGTAAAGAATAAAAGAGAATCCTTTCTTGGTTGTTCTGAGAAGGTTAGGGAAGTTGATCAGGAATTCAATCATGGGAAAAACAACGTGCAAGTTGAGGGATTTGAGAATAAAAGTATGCCTAGCTTTGTTAGAACAACGGTGAGAAAACTTTCCTATGATGATTTACCTGTTGAAACAAATGCACCTTCTCTCAGCAATAATGATTTTAATGACTTGGACGATATTCCTGACTACCATGGAGAAATGGAAAGGTTAAGTTATGTTAACTCTCAAGAACCCGGAGAATTATCACAGATCAATGCTCTTGATTGTGTAGATAGGTTTCTCAAAAGTAATATTTTGGAGGTTAATGAAGAAACTACTTATGTTAAGAATATGAAGAAAAATCCAGAATCCCTTCCCTGCATAAAAGGGCAACTAAGTTTGTCCAAGAAAATGAATGATAAAAGCAAAGCTAAACAAACTGAGATTTTTGACTGGGACGATAACCGCGAGGATGAAGGCGGGGGAGATATATACCTGAGAAGAAAGGGAGATTTCTTTGATGGTGAAACTCATAGACCAAGATCTTTGCCAGGATGCCGGAAGATCAAATCATCCCGACTAAAAGGTGTAAAAGAAGATGAAGAACAATCAAGTATCCCTATGAAAAGGAAGACTGCAGTTCACTCTGAACCAAGACTGGGGATGCATAATCTGAAAATAAGGGATGATAATACACAACAAGCAACAAGAAAATTGAAAAGGAATATTGCCAATGAATTGGATGAACAATCTAACGACAATTGCTCCAGAGGAGAGAAGGGATCTAATGGCAATGAAGATGGACATGAAATGTTGGATGTAGGTGTAGATACTCAAATAGCTGCTGAAGCTATGGAAGCCTTATTCAACACTGTGGAGGTTGTTGATCATGTTGCTAATGATACCACTCGTGTTACTAGAAGCAGGTCAGCTTATAAACACAATAACTCTTCCACTGGAAAAACCGGGGCAGTTACACCAAAGGAACATACAGGAAAGTATAACAGGAAAAGGAAAGTTGATGTTAAATCTGATTTGCAAGCTTCAGATTTATCAAAGAAATGTACTGAAAAGGTTGGAGAGTGTGAGAAAGGCAATGTGGTGAGCAGATCAAAGAAGAGTAAGCTAAATGCAGAAGGAAACCAAAACTCTGGTGCCAATAAAGATGGTAGTATAGTCCCGTCTCTAATAGGTGTCCGAAGAAAGTCCGCTGAAGCTTCAAAAAGACATCAGCTTGACAAGTTAAATAATCTGAAAAGTAATGATGGAAAGAGTACTGTCAACGAAGAGCAATTTCAGGATGAAGTTTTTCATTGTACACCAGTTGCTCGTAGAACTAGACAGTCCTTATCAGGGAACAAGTCGATAAAATGTGATATTCCATTCAAACGTTTGAGAAAAGGGGCAACAGGGATTGACCCTCATGAGAAAAGTGTTGGAGTCGGTCTTGAAAAGTCGAAAGAGTTGGGTCCTAAATCTACTCCGGGGTCTTCTGATCACTTTGGAATAGATATTACTACTGAATTGTGCCAACAGGAGAAATTTACTTCAAAGGAAAATGTTGTCAGTGTTAGTAATGGTGTTGCCAAGGATACATTAGATTATCCTAAAAGAAGGAGATCTCTCAGGATTATGATGTTTTCTAATCATGATGAAGGATCTGAGAATTTAGCTGGTTCATCGAAGTCACTCATGCAAACCAAAGATACTGGGAAAGATTCATCTAAGTCATTCGAGCAAACTGAAGATATTGGGAAATCTACTACTGGGAAGAGAAAAATGAGGACACGTTCTGCTGTCAAATCACATGTGAATAACCACAGTCCTTCACCTTCACGCGGTGGTTTGGTAGAACCTTCTGGTGAACAAATTCAAAGAAAAACTTCGGAGTCAAATTTGAATTCAAATGTTAAGAATAATGCAGATGTCTTGTTGTCCACCAAAAATTTAGAAGTTACCATTCGAGATGATTTGCCAACAGATGGGTACAAGTCACCTGACATGGCTACCACATCTCCAGCTAACTATAAGACACCAGTGAAGAACACATCACCTGTTTGTATGGGCGATGATTATTACAAACAATCATGCAATAAAAATCTTTCAAGGTCGTGCCTTCTCAAAGTGTTTCGTAAGGATCTTCAAAGAGAACTTTGTAGCTTAAGTGCCATTAGACCTGAATTAATTACTCCCTCTAAGGATTCAAGGAAGAGGAAGGATATGACTGATGTTCGAGTTCTTTACAGCCGGCACTTGGATGAAGATATTATTAAGCATCAAAAAAAGGTAAGGTTTGGAATTTTATAAACTCGTATTGAAAATACATACATGCAGCTGGGTTTTAGTTAAATTTTGTTTCTCATGTTTATTACAGATACTAGCACGGCTTGGAGTTTCTGTAGTATCCTCAATTGCAGATGCAACCCATTTCGTTACTGATCAATTTGTGCGTACACGGAATATGTTAGAAGCTATTGCTTTTGGCAAACCGGTTGTCACACACTTATGGATCGAGAGCTGTGGGCAAGCTAACTGTTTTATTGACGAGAGAAATTACATATTGAGTGATGCCAAAAAGGAAAAGGAGTTTGGTTTCAGCATGCCAGTTTCACTAGCACGGGCATCCCAGCATCCGCTTTTAGAGGTAAATATGTGGAATTCATGAAATGAATGATCAAATATTGACCATTGGATCATACATATATTGTCACTAGTCAGGATTAGAAGGAAGTTATTTGACTTTTTTAGATGATCACACAGCTTAAGTAATTTCTATTGCAGACCATCTATGCTGGTCATGTTACCCATCAGACCTCAGTTAATTTGCAATACATCTTTTAATCCCATTATGTTTCAACCTGATGCAATTAAGCAACCTATTTTTTTATGTTGATCTTATACTTTTTTTGCTGATGTGAAATTGTGCTGCATCGTCTACTTGTAACCTTGGTTAGCATACAAGTTATAAAATTTGGTGCTGGCTCTACTAAAAAAGATTGTGTAACATCAGCAAAAAGTAATCTATCTCATTAATTGCTTGGGTTAAATTACTACACCAAAACTAAGTGTATCAAAATTGATGTGAAATTAGAAAAAGACAAAAGCATAATTAAGCCTATTTCAAATACAAACATATGCCTTTTCTTTCTATTATTCCTGATAAATCATCATAATTTTCTGCAGGGTCAAAGGGTATTGATCACCCCAAATACTAAACCTAGTAAAGAGATCATTTCAAGTTTAGTAAAAGCAGTTCATGGCCAGGTATGCATCTCTCTCTTTGATTATTCTCCAGTTTTGCTCATCCGTGTTTGAATATTTCCTTGTTTCCATGTTTTTTCTGAGAACAATCCCTAGATTAAATGAAGAACTTTCCTTGTTGACTTCGTTGTAATTTTATATTTTATTATTAATCAGTATTGCGGTCCATAATGATTTTTAATTGTGAAATTGTCCATCGTTGCCACCTGACTTCAGAAACACAGGTCTATATTCATATAATTTAAGTAATTTTTCTCTCTAATATCCTAACATCTCTATGCTTGTGACTGTATCTTCTAGGCAGTGGAGAGAGTTGGCAGATCTGCTGTGAAGGACCATAAAGTACCAGATGATCTTCTGATCCTATCTTGTGAAGAAGATTATTCCTCCTGTGTGCCTTTTCTTGAAAAGGGTTAGAAACTGTTTCGTTTGATTATAAAAATTTATCATCTGCATAAAATTAAAAATTATATGTGGTGCACTTGCAGGGGCAATGGTGTACAGTTCAGAATTATTGTTGAATGGCATAGTTACTCAAAAGCTGGAGTATGAAAGGTTTGTTTTTGTGCTCGTGTAACTTATGAACTTGAATTTCTCTGCTGGGAACAATGTTTTTATCGGACAGGTCTTGTCCTCTGGAGTGGGGGGTTTTAGAACTTTTTTGTAGAGCCAATTTCTTATGCAGGATTTTCTGCTCTAGCGATATTAATTTTTAATATGCTTCTACACAATTGTATCCTATAGACCATGGATTTCATGATTAAGGTTATGTGTGCTAATATTTATAATAGTTCATTCCTGATATGCACCTTTTGGTTGCAGGCATCGTCTTTTTGCAGACCACGTGAAGAAAACCCGTTCCACCATATGGTTGAAAAGAGATGATAGAAAATTTACTCCTGTGACTAAATGCAGTTAGAGTTGTTTGTTTCTTCACTCAATTTTGCTCATGATTATTTATAGTTTAGATTATATGTAGATATCTACTGGTCGTGTCCAGACAATTTTTTTTATTGTATATTTGTAATGGAGAATAGTGTGAAATATGTTTTTGCCCTTTTCTCTTTCAGTTATTTTGCATCATTCTGCAATTCTTTTGTAATAATCGAATTGTGGTGCTAATATATAATAAGAGCAAAGTATTAGCTGTGGACTTAGCAGTGCTTCTGTAATGAAGTACTGTATTATAGTATGATAATGATTTTGAGGTATCCTATGTGATGTGTTCATATTTCATAATATTATGTTCCTAGTGTATATGAGAGTGATGGCCAACTGAAAAGTATATCATAAGTCATAACATTTGCTTATTGCCTACAAATTGAAAATTTATTATGCAAAGAATGCCATAGTCCAAAAGTGCTTATTGTTTTAGAAGATATCTAAGGGATTTGATTATACTATTACTACTCAAGAAAGAACAAGAGTAACTTATACTAATGATGAAGCAACTAGTGAAAGAACACTTTGTAGCTGCGCTGAGGAACCTTCCGACACATAGCCAAGCTCAGGTCGAAGTACAGAGGGAGTTGAACCAAGGCAAAAAATGTGACAGGCAAACACGTTGCAGCATATATGGGATAAACTGCGAATCTCATCTGGCGTTCGACAATGAAGAAATGCCCTGCACAGAATGAGACCAACACAGATGCTATTGATGTGAAGAGTGTAGTCAACCCTATAAGAAGCTTTCTTGGCAAATCTACAACAAAATCCTTTTCTTCAAACCGAGACGTTAGTATCGAAAGAAACAAAATAAGAGCTGTGACAGAGGAGCAAAGTGCAACAAGTGAAGCTACAGCATAGAGTTTGAAAGCAGGCTTTTTTAGCAAAATTGGTATACCAGTATCTTGATTAGGACCACCTGGTATAGATGTTGAGGTTGTGAATGCAACAGCTGCAATAAGTGCTGCTACCACTGAGCATGATTCTGCGGTTTTGGTGAGCCATTTACTACCTTCTTTTACTAGTAGTCCGTGTGTGTCAATGAAGACTTGCTTTGCTGTTTTCCCATCATTATTGTAACGTTCGTAGAAATTAGGTGGCATGGAGTTCTTAACAAGCTGAAAAACAAAAACATTATGAATAGATATAATATTATACTCCATGTTATGTTGTTGTTTGAGCAACAATATAAAGTATACCTCAAACAAAGCCGTTATAACAGTTCGGTAAAACTGAACTGTTTTAAAAAGAAAACTGAATTCAAACCAAATCAGATATTCTCATAAATAGTTTGTGAAGATTTCTAAATTATTGAAAGGATAAACATGGAGAAATTAATGATCCTTACCTTATACCACTTGTACTCCCACTGCATTTGCATTGCAGCGCCTGGTACACGCCATGGCTTAAACTTCCTATAAGTAGCAGCAAGGTGCAATGCACTATTACCATGATTATCCACTTGACGAAATGCAGTTTCTTTGATTACACTCCTCTTGTTTAACAAACTGTATACATGAGGTTGCCTATTCTCTATGGCCAAAAGAACAACATTCTTGTTCTGATTGTCGACATCATGAATAGCCACAGGGTACAAATCAAGAATCTTCTCAATCATTTCAGTCACTCCCATTTTTGCTGCAATTAAAAAAGGTGACACTGCTCGTTTATCAGTAGCTTCCTTTTCTGTATTGCTCTTTATTTTAACTATGTCACCATCATGCTCTTCAACACGAGGACTTGTTCCTGTAAAATCATACTTGTGGAAAGAAGAGCGCTGAATCAGTTCATTCATCACTTGCTTCGCTCGAATGTGTTTTTCCTTCTTTCTTTGGATTTTCTCTATCCAAGTTGCTCCTATATCAACATAAATCGGTTAAACAAAAAAATACACACAGGCTTTTACTAATTATTATATGGATGGATTAAATATGTTTTCGTACTCGCTAATATACTAGTTTTTATCCCTCACAGACTAAAACCAAAAACTGATATATTTGCAAGTACGATGATATCGAAGTATTTGTATTCCAACAATGAGAAGACTAATGTATGGTTATTTTATGTACTTACCAACACCAAAAAGAATTAGGAAGGCCTTCATTGCAAGGATTAGAAACCGGATCATGGATTCCCAATTGGGAGGGAACATATGATTTTTCTTTTCTTTCTTTGCTTGCTCTTGCTCTACATACATAAACATCAATGTTATCTCAAATATATCAAAATTAACACTGATATGTAAAAGATGGATTTAAATTGTAGTCCGCGGCCACAATATTAATGTTTTTGAGGTCTCTGCAACCACGTTACAATCAAGATTGCAGATACGGTCGCACCAATCACATTTATCCGTAATTTTTCAGAATTGTGACTAGAATTGCAATTTAAAATCTAGGATAAGAATGAAAATTATCAGTAACCATGAATTTACAATATTTGAATTGGCTTTATAAATGTTGAAACATTTGATTTATGTTAAGAAGGTAGGACTAGCATCAATGTATCATGGTTTACAAGAGGAAATTATAATACCAGATTTTCGCGATAACTTATTCTCTTCATCATTGGTTGCAGCATTTGTATCTTTTCCTGTTGCTGTAATGTAACAGAAAAATGATAGATGAGTTAGGCTTGTAATATACATAACTAGTATAACTATAAGTTAAATCTTTTTTAATAATAAATGAAATCAAGATTAACATACTTGTTACTTTAAATGCACTATTCAATATAGATAAGAAGGTCATGCATGTTCCATAGTTCAATGGATAGTGATTTGAAGTTTGTGTGTGTGCTTGAATATTATGACTTTGATCATATCTTTCTTCCTTGTCCTCATCAACAATTGAACCTGACATTGACACCAACAACACTTGTTATCACTCATAGAAAACACAAGAAAAATGTTTAAGCATCAAGTATCTCACTTGTTAATTTGAATTACCAAAATATATTAATTTGTTCCGACGAATATGATTGATTGGACGTGTAAAAAATATTTTCTTTACGAGTACATATCCATTAAATCTTTTCCGAAAATAACGAGTACACTTTTTCTATTTATTTTTGTTTATAGACGAAGTGACAAACACCACTGAAATTCACACACACTATAAGATTTCGAGTTCGAACATAGATGAAGGTGTTCAACCTAACAATATTGACATCAGCAATTGATCTAGGACTTATAGACGACTTGAGTTCACTTTATATACATATGTTAATGAAATCATGACTTTAGAATATTTACAAGAAAAATGATTTTTTTTAGATATGCATTTTTATTTTGGGCCCATGATACTTAGTTGTTTATTGTATCCATGCTTGCAGCATATATTCCTCACATGGAGTATAAAATCATGTCTGGCCAAATTAATAATTATCATATAAACTTATGTGGGGAAACCTGGTTGAAAAGAAAGAATATTTAAATAAACATAAGTGATGTTACAACTTACAAGTGTAGATTATACGATCAATTAACTCCATTCTTGTGCAGCTTCTAAAACAATTAGGCTTCCTAGCAAGAATATGCAAAGGTGATAATCCATCATGGTTTACAGCATTCACAAGCTTTGGATACATTCCAATTATTTGAAGAGCCAAACCTATAGAGCATCAAATTCATTATAATTCTAAGTACACTTGATTAATTTGAATCATATTAATACATAGAAGTTTTTTTTTTTTGGTTTTCACCACCAGTATCCAGCCCACTGGGACGACTAATCCGGTTCAGGTCGAGTTCTTGCATCAAGGAGTTCTAGTTTCCTCCCAAGCGCAATATAGAAGTTTAGTCAAATCATGAACTTAATCATATATATTTCATTACAGACTACATTACTTGGTATAATCTATATGGAATTAATATAAGAATGGCACTAACCAAAGTATTCACTACATATAGTAGAATGAAGAATGGTATCTCCATTGTTTTTTCTTGAGATTGAGTCATCATCTTTGTTCTGATGACAACCATGAAGACATAAAAATGCATCTCTTTTACCATGAACAGCTGCCAAGAAAAGAGGGGTTTCTCCTTCGAAATTGCGAAATGAAATGAGGGTATGATCTCTTTTAGCTATGTTATTGCAAATATCTACATTCCCAAGCTCTGCTGCAACATGAAGAGGTGTGTTTCCTTTTGAGTTTTGCATTCTTAGGATGTTCCTCCACATGTTTTGGCTTATGTTATCTAACAAGGTTGTCACAAAGATGGTTTGGTTCACATAGACAGCAATGTGTAACACTGTGTCTTCTGCTTTTGTGATCTTTGCTTCTAATACTTCAGAGTTTTTCTCATATGCTTCTAGAACTTCTCTCCATTCCCCTCTCATGGCATGATTAAACAGGTTTTCAAATTCAATCTCAGCCATTTGAGCTAGCTAATTATAATGGTGTATTGATATATGTGATTAGCAAGTTTTGTAGTGTTTAGAACATAGGTGTGTGTGAGATTAAAGAGCTTAATTAGTTATGTTCCTTCTTTATTAATACTTATATATATAGAGTGAAAACTAGTCTCTTTGCATATTCTATTATTTTATTGTTTCCAAAGTATGTATTGAAGTAAGCTTGGAGAAAGTAAAAAGAATATTTAAGGATGAAATAAAAATTCACTCTAAAGGGTATAACAAGTAATCTAAAATATGTGACGAATAAATCAATCGCTGATATTATGTGCACGTACATGACAAATTATAAATATGTGATGAATAGTTGTTAATATTATGTGAACGTACATTTATCGACTATTAGATTTCTTACTTTATCCTCTAAAGGGATTGTTTAAGTTTCTTTTCTTGTAAATCAAGGTATCCCTTACGCGCAACTTCAGAGATTACTCTTTCAAGATGAAGAGATTGTTCAGTTTATAACAGTTAATTCAAATTTATATATTTTAGAGTTAAAATTCAAATTTATATGTTTCATGATACAAAGAGTAGATTAAAAAGGTAAATAAGAATATAGAATGGAGTGGAAAGCATGACATGCAATAGCTATAGGGCTGTTATAGATACTCTTTTTTTGGAGCTTTATTCATGTGCTACATGATCAAACCAAATTCAAAGCATTTCCACATTTTCTCCCTTAATTAACTTGCTTTTCCTTTCATTGTAAGATAAGCATTTTTTTTGTTGATGAAGGGAGGGGACTTAGATTCCAACTTAGTTTGTGCAAGCCTTTAGGTTAATGCACATAATGTTTCCATCACTTTCATCAAATTAAGGAGTAAGAATATTATATTATTATCTTTATTTTGGAAGTTGTTGTTTACTTAGTTCTAACATTATACCTATGAAGATGCTTTGCTTTTTGGCTTTGTATTGGAAAAAAAGAAGAGAAATGTATTGGTTTGTTGCTTTGTTACTCAGTTTCACATGAACAATTGAAAAGGTTAATTTGGATTGAAGTTTGAAAACATAAGTTTAAACAAATCTTATGTTTGGTATGACGACTCATAATTTACTGATAAATGGACAAGTCGCTTGAACAAAATAAAATCAACCTTTTGTAAATTGGGCCGTAGTATTTAAACACAAGTTGTACTACGTAAATCCTAAACTTGAATATATAAATGTACTATAGCCGCTCTACAGTTAGAAATGTAGACACAATTTACCGAACTCTGATAAAATCTAGTACGTGTTTTCTTTGTTTGAGTTTTCTGTATATGTTTTTTTTTAAACCAGGTTATTATTCTAACAAATTCTTTCCACTTTCTCTTGCAATGAAAAACATCATGAATGGATTCTTTTCTTTGCTGTCATGTACAATTTGTAAACTCTATGGATGAAAATGGAACCACATGCAAAAGCCTGTCATTAAAGTCAGTGTCTGGCAAAACTGAAAGCAATTGCCTGCAATATCAAGCAAGGTAAGATTTTTGTGCTCTCATAGATTTTTAACATAGAACTTTTTTCATTGAACTAGTTTTTTATACAAAGAAAAATGTCTTAAATATTCTGTTTCTCTTGTTTTCCTGCATATACATACAAATCAGAGAATGGTTTTGTTCATACATGTAACATGTTCTCTTACTTTTCTTTTGATAACTAATTGATTATGTTTTCGCATTATTTTTAAGTATAATCTACCTTTCTTTGCAGTTTATGTTGCAATATAACCACAATTCTTTCTATTGCACTTAAATATGCTAATCTTCACATTCCTTTTTGTACACATTAATTTTAACACTTTATGTTGCACTAAGTTCATAATAATCGAACGTCACTGTGCATTGCACAAGTCTATAACTAGTTGATTGATAAACTCAAGGTACATATTATACACTGATCGAAGACCAGCATGGCGGTCGGTAGGTACAAAGAAAATCCATGAAGATGTTTCCTTCAAGAGGAGATTCATACGGGACTTTCATTATTAGAGATCTGAAGTCTCCAATTCGCATACTGGATATACACATAGTTGATTCCCATAGCAATTCCAAAACCCAAAATCGATGAAAGTAGTATTGCATAAATGGGCGCCAAATGCAACTGCAACAAAATAAGTCACAAAGCATTAGCACATCAATGGTACACTCAAAGACAAAAAATCTTGGAAATTGTTGAGATGAAATCTCAACATTTTAACTCACCAAAGTATAAAACAGATGCACAGTTAAGGCCACGAGTGCAAACTCAAGAGCTGCATATGTCCATATATACTCTCTGATCGCTGTAAACAATACAAGTAAGCGTTCGTTTAACATTCAAAGAAAGAACAATATTATAACAAAGAAAGAAAATTCAGTTCCGTTTGAGAGTTTATACCATAGACGATTGCAAAAACAGATGCGAGGAGGCCCAAGGTAAAGGCAAATGGTGCTGATATGATGATAGCTTGAGTCTTCAAATCAGGAAGCTAAACGCCGAGACAAAACTAAGATTAGCGTATGGAGCAATAGTTTCTTCTCTACTTTTTTTCAACTCATCAAATAATACATATATAGGCAAAACAAAGAAATTGGAAAAAAAATTCAATAATTACTAAGTCAACTACCAGTAGCTATATCGAAAATATTATTATCAAACAAAATAGGCATACCAGTAGCTGTTCAAGGAAGAAAAAATAGCATATTGTACTTATGAGGACAAGCACCACAAAGTCTTGCCAAGCACTGAAAAAAAATATAAAGCAAAATTAATACAAAATAAATTAAATAAAAGAAGACCTATACTCAGATATGCAAAAAGTATCCGTGCGTAAAGCACAGAAATTACGTTGATAACTTAATTTGAGAACATGTATTTCAAAATCACCTTATTGACTCTGCACTTAAGTTGTGCTGATTCTGCTGATGTCTGTTTCTTTGTTGAACTGAGCTGGATATGCGGAGCAAGGTTACAGGTAAATTCTGAACCTCTTTCCCGCATATTTCGCATTTCTTGTTTCCTTTTGTGCTGAACCATTTGATTAAACATTCTTCATGCACCAATCTCAGGTCACCTTTGCAATTGCATTCCATTTTAAAGGTGTTTCTTTCATCGCACACATCAAGACATATCCTACACACCGCTTCCTCTTCAGGAATTTCTTCATCGTTAGTAACTTCTACTGGCGCAGGAGTTATTTGATCTGATTGGCCAAGAGATTTTGTTTAGCATGAAAAATTTGTATAAGATCAAAATATGCGGAAAAAATGGAAAATAACTCGATGTTGATAACAAATGAACAGGTTGAAGAATAAACCATTGATTTTGTCCCTAAGCTAAAGAAATAAAAATATGTAGGGCGGTTTGAAACTGCAATAGAATAAAGTAAATGAAATAACATACCATCATTTGTATCTTGTTGTTCTTGTTCAGTGCGGGGATTAAAAGAGACAGATCTTACAATAACAACATTTCGTGCAGGTATTGTTAAGCACCTTGAAACCTTAGATTTAACATCTTTCTGCACAAAGTTAACAACAATCATTTCTTTCCCAAAAAACTCTAATATCCTCAGGAAAAGCATAATTTGAGGGAACTGTGGTGGTGTATAGAAAATGCTTTAGAAAGATTAAAAATGAGTTTGAATCGACAAGTCATCATTCTTTTTAAAATATATCATTGAAAATCTCACATATGACCAGTTTCATCTTTCACTTTTCTGATTCGTGAGTATAATATGACTCTTACCTTGCAAATGAGTTTGGAGTAAAATTAGCATCTATGAAGCAAGGACACGGACATAACACAGATACTGACACGTTGACACATATAATTTTTTTGAAAAGATGATTTAATTCAATGTAATTGCAAGTTTTGGTGTCGGGTGTCCGACACCGACACGCCTAATCCAAGGAGTGTCCGTGCTTCATAGTAACACATATTTAAAAATCCGAAAAACGAGGAAACTTGATGAAATAGAAGAGGGCTTACATGTGGCTTAGTTTTTTGTTCATTATATGTCCTTGCAGACACAGGCGTAGCAGCAGCAACTGAAGGGGACAGATTTGGTGCATGTGTAACAGGAAGAGAATTACATCTTGACCATGAAATTTCTGATATGGGGGCCTTACTAGTACTGTCTGCAGCTGTCTTAGAGTCTGAATTAAGGAGGCTGCTTCTTTCACCATCTGCTACATTCACTTTTCTTTTGAAGCTCAAAGCCCGCAAAATGTCTTTTGGTGATGATATCACTTTAGAGAAACTTTGAGACTGGTCCAGAACCTTTCTACCACCGGCGGTGCTTCCAAACCCTAAAGGTCTAGGTGGAACTTGAAGTGAAATATCCGGGCGCTTCCCATTGGCTCCACTAGCTGAAATTTCTTTGTTTAGCCCTGTCTCGGTCTGCATAAATCAAAGACAGTTTAACCACACACACAAAATAATTAGTCCCAACAATTTTCCATAATGTGTCAAAGCACCGCATAAATACATCAATTAGTAAACACAGAAGTGAAAAATACTAATACAACGTAAGTACTTCAAAAGACCGCATTGGCGCATACTGCCACAATTCCGTGACGAATGACTAATCAGCCTCTCCTCAACAAGCTAATCATTATCAGAAACTCTCTTGTCTCACATAGAGGATCAAGTAATCAACCATTTAAGACAGCAATAACAAAAAAATCTATAAATTTCTTTCTAGTAACTCTCAAGACGCTGCAGATGTTAAGAAGAAAAAATACACCTATACGCCACCAACACCAACCAAGCCTTATCCCAGTAAGTGCGGACGGAACCATAATGTTCTATCTTAAAACCTCATCAACTTCAATGACCATCATAAACACACACAATTGCAATGCTCATAAACTAAAATAAAAAAATCCTCACCATCATATCCCGTGTTTTCAAATTCTCGCCGCATATTAAAACAACCGTATGCATGGCTTATAAGTTATAACTAATAACCCTCTTTTTTTCTCTTTTCCCTTCTTAAAATTCTAATTGAAACTTTCACTTTCACTACCAACAACAGATCTACAAAACCATGTAGTAATTTGCAGGACATGCATAACCTTGAAACACTTTCAAGTAACTAAACCATTGAAGCAATGAAATTGAAACACCACACATGTTTGAATTCAATCTCACTCTCACAAACCACAATCAAATTCACTATTCACTACTCACATCAACATTCTAAATATAGAAAACAGAAACAAAATTCAACAAAAAAGCAAAAAAAAGCTTTCTTTATTAAACAAACTTCTAAAGTAAACACTTAATAAGCTAAAATTAGAAAACCCTTTAGATCAATTACATCAAATATTAAAAAAAATTCAAGAAAATCAAATACCAATTAGTGCAACAAGAGTAAAGTGACAAGTAAAGAACTTTATGGTAAAAAAAACAACCTGGTGAGAAATCTTGGGAGATGCTTCATGAGTGGATAGTGGTTGATGATGTTCTTGCATTATGAGTAAAAAATTGAGCTGAAAAATTAAGGAAAATAATGAGAAAAGTTAAGGAAGGAAGAAAGAATGAAGAAGGAAAGAGAAAGAAGTAAAGGGTAGAGAATCCAACAAAGATACATACAACTAAGAACAAATAATGAGGATGTGTGTTGTTGCTTAAATTATTTTACATGTGAACATGATTTATTTATTATTAGTATTTAAAAAGATAATACAGAGTCTCCAAAGTCGTAGATCAACTAATAGAAAATGTCGAGATTATTAGACTAAATATATATGATCAAGATTTGATCATTGATCCCCCATTTTATGTATATGTGAGTTTATGAAGAATTTGCCATCTAAAATACAGACACACACACCATCAATCATTTGTTGATGTCTCTCTAAGAATTATCATAAAAAAAAGATATTTTTATCAAAATATATAAATAAATAAAAATGATATGATTTTAGTAAAAATAAAAAGATTAAATCATATGTTCCCGACAGAGATTAATCATCATTAACGGAAATAGAAACTTTGTACCAATATTATGGTAATTTTAAAAAATAAAAGATTAAATATATTTTAAATTTTTATAAAATTGCATATTTTAAATTTAGTTTTAAATAAATTTTAATAATAATTTTAGTTTTCTAAAATGTGGTGGTAAAAACATTTTCTATCTAAATTTTATTTATTTATTTATAGAAAGTAGATATTTTTAGTCTCCAAATTAGTCTCTATAAAATCTAAATAAGAATTAAAAAGAATTATTTTACTTTTGTTTTACAAGAAGAATAATTTTACTTAAAGAGTAAACACGTTGTGCATCATTTTCTCTTTTTCGGCAAGATGGTCAAAGGTAAGAATTGCAAAAGGTTGCGTCACATTATTTGGTTGGCCACCATATGGAGTATATGGCGCATACGCAACAATTGTATCTTTAGATGAACAAGTGTCAATGGCTCTACTTTACTAAAACATATTCGGTATATTTCATGGTTGTGGTTTATAGGCCGGTCTCTTTACAATGTTGATTTGTCCTTCTCAGATTGGTGTATTAATCCTGTAGATTGTTTTCATTGAATCTAAATGGGTCTATTTAATTTATAAAAGTTGAGTACTCCTTATACTTCTTACTATAATTCAATTTTGTTTATCAGGAAAAAATCATGGTACCTCGTAATTTTTGTAATCGATTAAAAATAAATTTAGTTTAAAATAAAATAGATTTGATATTTCTATCAAAAAAAGAAAGGAATTGATATTTCTATCTAATAAGAGAGTGGGATATAATTTGTCTCATGAATTCGATGTGCCAAAAAAAAAATAGTGTAAAAAAAGTAACTAATGTAGTAATGAGGTAGATATAAGTGTGTAGTGTACTCAAAAAAGAAATAAGGTAGGTTGAGAGAAAGAGCAAAGTAATTTCTTCACTTTGTTTTTGTTGTGTTTGCTTCTTCTGTTTCCAGTGCAAAATGTCTGCTTCTTTCATAATGTTCCAATTTCACATATATGTTTTTGTCGTCCTTACGTAAAGGCTATGTTAATCTTCTCTGTATCATTCTTATTTTATCGGATGTCTCCAAAACAACATATATGATCTACTTTGTTTTATTAATTGATTGATAAATCACTAATTAATTTAAGCAAGATTTCAATTTTCTGCTCGACTTAAATTATGCAACAGTAATCTATCATGTTGAATAGTATATGAAGAGTGTTGAAATTGTAAGAAACTATTACTTGATGATAAATAAAATGTTAGTTTTTCAAATAATCCAGTAATGATTCTTATACCAGGTGAGGAATGTATTTGTAATTGTTCTACTTCTCTTATCCTCTAAGCTTAGCTAAAACAAGAAAGGTTATATTAACAATACCCGGCCGCAATATTATATACGAAACCACTAATACTCCATTGACAATTTGTTGAGAAGTTCATTAAAGGAACTAGTTTCAGATCTTAAATATATTCCCCTCCATAAATGCAAGCTTCTTGTGCAACCGCACTTGGTGATCAGCAAATTCCAAAAACAATGTCCTCATAGCACTAGCTAGCTTGAATTCTCGAGTTCCAGAGGATACAACCTTCAAATTGTTGCCCTTTCTATTCTTTCCATTATTTAATTCATCCTGAAAAAAACAAAATGTTTTGCAGTAATCAAAAAAATTATGCAAAGAACTACATTCGGTTATTATTGCACTTGCCCCTAATCAAATTCTGCAGTCCCTAGCGCCTAATTAAGTGAACTTGGTGTCACAACTTCTTAAACTACACAAAGTAGCAGGAAGTTTATAATAAGATTTTCAGAATCAATATATTTGAAGGCATGCATTCTCATCAGGGGACCAGGTACTAGCGTAAGATTGACTAATGTATCTTACCAATTCAAATAACGTTTCTTTTGGTACCACTGTTGCCTGTTGGTCAACCATGTGACAATCCTATATAGTATTGACTAATGGACTGTGTACATGCTTCTCATCTACTAATCTATGAAGCACGGACACAGACACGGACAGTGACATGTCAACACAGATAAAAATTTGAGAAAATGATATAATTCAATGTAATCGTAAGTGTCAGTGCTCCATAGCTACCAATCCATTAAACTATTCTTTGTTGGAAAAGAGAAAGAAAGAAATTTGTGTACAAGTTACCTGAGAGTTAGGAAGCAATGTTCCTATGATGCTTTGATATTTTTGAGACCCACTTGCTTATCTATAACCACCAATGGCCTGAAAAAAGACAGTGAAGAGGTTTGAATGGCAAATGAAAACAATCATACATAAAATTTGTGTGTAAGCTAACTTTTCTAAGCATTGTGTGTTAAATTACAAGAGTAATTAGTAATTACTGCCAAAACAATCTGGAAGTCTTAAAGTAATAACTTAAGATGACAAATCAGGACGGTTGAACAAATAATAAATAACCAAAGTACGCTATTCATCAAATATATAACACAGACGTCAATATTTAAGAACTATGCACAAGCATAATACCTGCCAGTTGAAGATGTTATGATGTGGTTTGGATTTGTCAAGAAGTCGCAAAGCTTTTGGAAATCTTTTTCAGTATGCAACATAATTGCCCCCCTCGTATATACCTCCGATGACAAGCTTGGAAAAATGAAGACACTAGCTGTTACTCGAGTACGTTTGTTCAAGAACTCTACAGCTGTTGATGGACATAATTCTTTATCCAGATTTCCTATCACTATCATATACACATTTCTTTTTCCTTCCAACTCTTTATCTTCCATTCTTCCTTCAAGGATGACTAAAACCAAAAAAATGAAAAACTCAAGAAAAGCTTTTGAATATTTATGTTATAGAACATCATAAAAATAAGACAACAAGTTCTAAAAGTAAAAAAAATTATAAGCCATTAATCAAAATCATGTTTCGACAGTGGAGGGGCTTTCCACAACACTATGGCGCTATTGACAACATAGACAAAAGTGATAAGTCATATTCCCAAATTTGCAAGTTCTACCTAGGAAGCCAGCAAGGTCTCCCAAGGATAGTTATCCCACCAACTAGAAAATAATACAGATAGTTATTACCTTTTGAGTAGGAAAAGATATAATTATGATAAGTAATGGCCATATTAAAAGATCTACCAAAAGAAAAAGAGAAACAATGTTCCAAACAACATAAATGGTATCGGAACTCATCAGTTTGAGAAATAGAGTAAAGACTTTGGCAAATAGCAAACATTAAGCAGAATTAAATAGCTAAGCAAATCATTGTAAATAAATACTACTTTACTGCATTTTGAGATAAAATTGATATAAACAAATATTGATATACTGTAAACAAATACTGTTATATATAACTCCAACAATTTTACAGTATATCAATTTCAAGTTACACTTTACTCCAATCCTACTCATTTTCCAGTCTAGTCGAAATGTATAATCTGGCATAATCCTACAGGTATAGTTAATAAATACTAAAAGATATAATTCTAAGTGTCAATATGTGACCATGGTTACCAAGGTCCTAACAAAGCCACGAGGGAAAGCATATGAAGAGAATCACAAAAAATATCAGAAAAGCATAAAACGTTTCAGAAGCAAAACCCAATGAGTTGAATCAAATTTTAGTATTAACCTCAACTATTAAATAGAATGATAAAACTAACCTTCAGGGGAACAGGCACCCAAAACAGATCGTTTGGCACGTCGTCTTCCCTGGAGAGGAATACATGATGTCAGACACAGAAAATAGATCCAAGAATCATATACTATTGCTATAAACTTCTCAACATACAAACTATTGGAAAGCACTTCGGGAAAATAAAGATACATACACTACTCACCTTTTGCATTCGTTCGAAATAACCAATTTTGTTATTAGCTTTTCCGCTGTGGTCCGCAGTTTCTATTCCTTTGTGGCAGTACGCCACAATTTCCTTTCCAGATTGTGATTCTATTCTCCTCCTTGCAATCTCGAGGAATGAAGCCACAGCTGGATGAAGCTCTGTTATAGGCTGCACAAAGCAAATGTCTCTGATTTCTGCAGTAGAATATTTTCCAGCATTTGGCCCATGTAACCAGGACAGTTTAAAGGTACACAAGCAATCTGCATCTTTTTTTCGAGAATGCTTGCATTCTTGCACCTGTAAAAACATGCACAAACAAATCAAATACAGATTCAGAGGTAAAACTTACTGAAAAAAAGAACAACTCATAGCTAAAACTAAAATTCCTGATCCTAGAAGCTGCTGCTATAGTCTACAGCAGTTATTGCAGAGAATGTCAGGCCAAAACTCTCACATGGAGTGTTTCTACGTTTTCTAAAGCTAGGTTTAATCATAAACTTTGTTTTTTTGTTTCAAAGAGTCTAGCGGCGAAACTTAAACCGACCAAGTGCAAAGAAGCGATCGGTATTGCGGGTTCAAACCTGCGCCCAACATATCAGATGTCTTCGCAGCTACTAGATTAGTTGTACTAAAAACACAAATCACAAAATATATGCATAAAGTATCTTTATTCTTTACATATATCTACTCATTAATATGTGCATTCAATTACAAAAACATCCATGCATGAATGCACTTGAATACTAACTCTTCAAATTTCAAATCCCCCAATCAATTAATACAATCATTTACCCGAAAAGCGAAAACTATGGTGCACGAAATTGAACAAACTTTCACACATCCAATTTAAACCACACACACACAATCAATCAATATAGTACTAAAAAACATTTCCCACAAAATCTAACAAGCATATATTTAAACCACACACACAATCAATCAATATAATACTAAAAAACAAATCCCCCAATCAATTAATACAGGCATTTACCTGAAAACTATGGTGCACGAAATTGAACAAACTTTCACACTTCCAATTTAAACCCCACACACAATCAATCAATCAATATAAGAAAATGAATAATGAAAAACTATAGTACTAAACTATGAAGCTCAGACACTCCTTGACACTGACACTTACAATTACATTTAATTATATCATTTTTTCAAAAATTTACTCTCTTCGTTTCAAAATGAATCTTGTTTTAGCTCAAAAAATTTGTTTCAAAATGAGTGTCGTTTTTCAATTTTCAATGCAACATTTTTCAATTTTATTCTCTAATTATTACTTTATACACTATTTTCAGGAAAACAAGTGAAAAAGTAGAGTTAATTAGTAAAAATGTTATTACTTTTGACATAATGATTGCATTCTTTAATAATGTGTGTAAACACTAAAATGACACTCATTTTGAAATGGAGCGAGTATCTATGTCGACGTGTCAGTGTCCGTGTTTGTAACAGTATCTATGTTGTGTCAGAGTCCGTGTTGTATCCGGTGTCAGTGTCGTGTCCGGTGTCTGTGACAGTATCCGGTGTCAGTTTTCGTGCTTCATAGGTACTAAAAAAACATTTCCCCCAAAATCTAACAATCTAACAAACTATTTCCCTAATATTTCATTTCATTATCAACTAAAACATGCACAACAACAATAACAATAATAATACATCAAAATCATTAAATCAAAAACTAAAAACTCAAAAAAAAAAAAAAAAAAAAAACTCACCTTATCAACAACAGCATCATAGAAACGAAGATCATCATCACTAAAAAGATATGCAGCACAAACCTTAACACCTTTCACAACCTTACCACATTCATGATCCTGAACCTGAACAGAAACTGGCCTAAATCGTTTCTCAAACTCAAGAATATCTTCAAACGAACCTAAAAACGAAGGTTCGAACAATTGGTCAACGTCATCGGTGGATTCTTCAAACGTCACTCTGAGTGTTTCGTTATGTTCTTCCAATGTTACACTGACGGTGTACCAAGCGTCGTCTTCGTAGTTTCTGAACTCTGTGGTGAAATTGTTGTTGTTCTGGTGTGGATTGTATAGAGTCATTTCGGTGTTTTCAGGTGCTGCGGTGAATGAAACGGTGGCGCGTTTGATTCGTTTTGGTTTGACGGCGGCGAGTGACATTATGACGGTGGTTTTGTACGGGAGGGAGTGAGAGTGATGGAAGCGCGCATACACACTCACTGTGACTGTGTGTGACTCTATATATACTACTCTTTTCTTTCCGTTTAAAAATGAATATCGTTTTAGCTAAAAATAAAATTGTTTTTAAATGATTGTCGTTTTTAATTTTCAATACAATATTTTACAAATTTACCTCATAATTCTTACTGTTTGCACTAGTTTCAAAAAAACAAACTAATAAAGTATGATTAATTTAGTAAATGTGTTATTTCTTTTAATATAGTTATTGTATTCTTTAATATATATGTACAAACAGCTAAAACGACACTCATTTTGAAACAAAGGAAGTAATAGTATTTTTTTTTACAATTTTGTCTAATATGAACAAGTTTCAAAAGTGGTGCAGTGTAGCATTTATGAATAAGATTATATAATGAATATAAATTTTATAAAATTTATTGTTGGATTGAAAATTTATATTATATAGATTATTCATACAAATTTTTGGAAAAAAAATATCAATCAATTAATCAAGTTGAATGTCATAAATGAATCAAACTCAAGTGATCAATGTACTTTAAGTCGTAATTCCAAAAGTGATATGTAAGCGAAATTCATAGATTAAGATAATCTACTATAATTCTTCTTCTTATTAGAGGATATCTATGTAGCTGATTGAGTTTCATAGAATAATTAAACACATATTATTTAAGGAACTGTCTTGTACAAATGTGAAATTAATTTTATGTCGTCAATCAAATCATCAAAGATTTCCAAATTTATTTTATACTTATTTAAAGTACTTCATACTCCCTCCGTTTCAAAATGAGTGTCTCTTTTGGTGTTTTCACACATATTAAGGAATACAATCATTATATTAAAAGCAATAGTACATTTACTAAATTAAGCTTACTTTTTTCTTTATTTTCTGGAAAATAATGTATAAAGTAGTAAATAGATGATAGAAATGGAAAAGGTTGCATTGGGAATTGAAAAACAACACTCATTATGAAACAAAATTTTTGAGCTAAAACGACACTCATTTTGAAACGGAGAGAGTATGAGTTAATATTTTTATTATTGAAGCAAAATATATATATATATATATATAAGTTATTTAAAAAGGAGTGTTAGTGACACTCCTCTCTATATTAATATTCGTTATTTAATTGGGTAAAACTTGTGTGGGTATGTATGTTTTATCATTTTTTGTGAGACTTATTCTCAAAGTAAGAAAGATTTACGTTGATTATGTCTCTGTTTGGTTATCTGATGGGAAAAATCAAACACATGTCTCAATCTTTCAAAAGTGATTTTGGCATGTTTGGTTCTCCTTCGTCTCGCCACCGTAACTTTGTTTTTAGTGTTCATAATTGATTTTGGGTGAAGCTACCATCCCTAGCATTTTGAAATCAATTCTACTTACCTCATATTTGTATTTATGGATTTATCTATGTTACTCTTGCTTGTTTTTCACCAACCTCATAACTCATCAACCACCTCATTACTCTATTTTCACACAGAAGAAAGAAACAACCGTTCACCAACCTCATAGTTTCATTAATCATTTAATAACTCTCATTTTCCATTTATGTGTTGGGAGATCTAAAGATTGATGAAATTGCAGAAAGACTATTTTCAATTTAATATAATTATGTTGATTGTTGAGTATTTTGTTAATTTAATATATGTGTTAAAGCCCATTTTAATCATTTAAATATCCAAAAGCAATTTTAACTCAAAATATCTAAACAACATTTTTTACATAAATCACTTTTATAGTAAAAATATTCAAACACAAATTATTTTACATTCAACTCACTTTTAACCAAAATCAATTCTTTAAACTCAATTTTAACAAAATCAATTCTCATAACCTCATAACCAAACACACACTACAACCAATAAGTGTTGCTAGCACATGGCATACACTCCTTTTGTTTAAACCTCACGTGATATTAAGAAAACTAACTTGGAGCATCTCCAATGATCACTTTTTATGAAACTCATTTTAAAACTTATTATAAATATGTTGTTTCACTCCTTTTTACATTAATGTAATCAAATATAAATTATTTTAACTTCAATATACTTTTAGCCGGTAAAATTAGTTCTATAGAATAAATTTCATTCATAATGATCAATTTTTGTCTTTGCTAAAACACACACACTCAATGATTTTCTCTTTATTTAATTTTAGTTTGTTCTATCATACATAAATACGTTAATTGTAATTCAATCTATGCTACGTAGCATTTTGTTAGAAATTGTTATAACAAATCAATGAGACAGTTACTTCTGCTGCAAGTAAATCATATAGTTTTAGAAAATTTATAGGCAAAATTACACTATTGATCATTTATCTTTTTTACAAATTGGTCCTTTATCTTTTTTTGGTAACAAATTGATCCTTTATCTTTTTCATTTGTAACAAATTGGTCTTTTATCTTTTTTTTGTAACAAATTGGTCCATTATCTTTTTCATTTGTAACAAATTGGTCCTTTATCTTTACTAATATTTGCACCATAGGACCTCTTATTTGTCAAAAATAATATAAAATAAAAGATCAATTTGTTACAAATGAAAAAGATAATGGACCAATTTGTTAAAAAAAAAGATAAAGGACCAATTTGTTACAAATGAAAAAGATAATGGACCAATTTGTTACCAAAAAAAGATAAAGGACCAATTTGTTACAAATGAAAAAGATAAAGGACCAATGATGTAATTTTGCCAAATTTATAAATAGTGTATCTTTCATGTATGATTACTCAATCACTCTCAAGTCTTGACAATAGAAACTCACACTATTCTCATTCTTTAAATATTCTCTTCATTTTCCTCTTTCGAAAGTCTTGGCGAGTAAATATCTTCTATCTTGATTCACTACATGGTCACTCTGCCCAGTGGCGGAGCCAGGAAACATATAAAATCCGGGCAAAATTTAAAATTTAAACAAAAAATTCAAATTTTCAAATTAAAAAAAAACTCAGTTTTGCCCTAAATTAATTCCCACGAATCTCAATTTTACTTTAAATTAACTTCTAAAACACCAAAAAAATTATTTTGCGGTGAAAAATCTGAGTTTTGAAACAAAAAACTTCAACTTTGCCCTAAATTTATTTTTAAAAATATCAGTTTTACTCTAAATTAACCCCTAAAACAAAAAAATATTTTGACTGCAGCCCGGGTTGTAAATCTGCCCATGACTCTGGCAACGCTCATGCGAGTGAAATAGGACTTTTTCGCTTCATGTTTTGCTGAACAAAAGTCCTTTAGTTGTTCCTTTTGTTTTTTAGGTTGACACGTCGTCGTCCGGAGCTAACATCATACACAATTACATCTTTCATAATCTTATATTGATCAATCTTCATAAAAACACAGACAAATTTAATGGTGGCCCTCTCGAGCTTAATTTTAAATCAACTCTACCACTGGCATCTACTACCAACATCTTATACCATTGCCACCACCACATCATCTTCTAGCATCAAACATCATCTTACTCTTATACTATAGCAAGTGGTTAATTAGAGTATATTCTATCATATATGTATTATTTAGCACCAAATCATGCATAACATTATCTACAATTTATTTTAGTCTGAGCTAAGCCACATAAGAATTCAAATATTTGTGATCAATTGAGTGACACATCACAAGTGCAGTTGAATCACATAAATCAATGAGGTTTTGGATTGTGGTGTGTCACTATAAACAACCTCACAAATGCATTATAATTTATGAGTGTGTTTGGTTCTACAAGAGGAAAAATTGATTTCGAAGATGTAGAATTGATAGAATTGAGTTTGCCTAGGAATTAATTCCAACTTAAAATTAGAATTGGCAGCGTTTTTTATTTCAAACATAATTTTTACAATCAAAATTTATTTATTGTTCAACTCATTTTTATTTAAATGTATTTAAATATAAGTAATTTTTTTTGTATATAGATGAAATGACAAAGTCAACATAAAATCACACACACAAAGTGGAGGGACCGGAAATCGAACCCTAGTCATGAACGTCCGACCTAGCAATTTCGTTATTTTCTGTCAGTTGAACTAAAACTTCTAAACTATAAAACATAAATCACTTTACATTTAACTTATAAAATTATTTTTTTATAAAATCAATTTATTCAAAATAAATTTTTGTCGCCGCAGAACCAAATACACAATAAACATATCAAGTTTATTATACTACAAAATTTTAAAAAATGATTCTTAAAAACTAAACAATACCTGAAAATGAAACTGATGGTATAGTACTAATACATATCATCAAAATGGTCATGAAAAATGAACATGTATGATGATTTAATCTATATGATGAATAAATAAACTCCAAACAAATATGACAACTATGAAATCAATCAAGGGTACCCTACTTCCATGCATATCTCCCAAAATAGTTTATCATCAACATCATTCAAATTAACATTAACCATTCTTGTTTCATCATCATCAAGTGAAGGTGAAGATGAACATTCAATTTCCAAGCTGGTTGCATCTGACTGCCACATAGAACAGCTAAAATCATAACCATGATTTTCATTTCCATCACAAAAAAATTCACTTGACCCTTTATCATCTTCATCTTCCTTAATCAAGTTACATATACCATCTATGTCATAGTCACATGTACATGACTCAGCATCATCATCATTGTGACCAATTTTAGTAGCAGGGTATAGAGTAAAGAATCCAACAGAGTCACCTTCAGAACCTGCACTGTCTTCAATAAGCAACAAAGATGAGCATGATACATTCATATCATTCATTTCTTTTTTCATGAAAATGATCAATTTTGCTTATTGAATAATGTTTTCCAAATGTAATAAAGAGTCGTTGTGTGATGCAATTATATAATTAATAATTGTGAGGTGTTTAATATGATGGAGTGGTCCTGTTTTGTTGAAACCATTCTGTCGGTAGATCTGTTGCACATGTCTTATTTGCTACTAGTACAACACACTTCGAATTACGGTTTGTCTGATGTCTAACATGCGTCAATATTTAGCACTGACATGACACTGATACGAATATCGACATGTCAGTGTTGTGTACGTATGAGTATTTCGTAGTTATTTAATTATTTCTAGTTAAAAGAAACCAGGTTGATATTGATTTTTTGATATAAAATAGATATTCCAGTGCGAAACTGGAGAGAGCATCAATCTGTCTTTATAAATTTGGCCCGTAAAACATGGAGTATTATAGTTTTATACTTCATTCTTGTAAAATTGACTTATAAAAAGTGAATAATTTTTAATTTTTATATGAAAACAAATTAAAAATTAAATTATTATATTTAATCCAACTAATTTTTTCAAAACTAATTTGTAAGGTATATTGATAGTTTCATTGGTGATCTAAATTGATCATATTAGAACTTTTATTAAATTTAATTCATCTATTTTAGGTTGAGACTGGGATATCTACCGTCGAATGTAGTGACTAATTCCTCGTTAGATTGGAGGCACTGAGTGGAATAGCTGGCTCAAAGACTTAAAGCTACTCCATACCCAATGTGAGGATCGAACCCTTGATCCTTAGTTAAGAGAAGATAAACCCCCACTGCTCAACCATACTCTTTGAGTTTTAATTCATCTTTGTCAAAAGTGACTTATAAAATGAGATTGTTAGAGTCACTACTTGTATTTTGTTGACTTTATCCCTTTTGAAGCATTATCTCATTCTCTATTGGTTGGTTTTGATTATGAATTTGATTGATATTTCATGTTAACCGTGGGTTAGGTTCATCAATCCACTCTATTTTGAGTCTTGAAAATATCCACTTTTATTTCATATAGTGGTGAGTTGCTGACTTGCTGGTGGGCCAAAGAAAGCATTTGATTTTGGGTTGAAGTATCTAAATGTAGATCAGTTGATTGATTGATTGATAGTTTTTAAAAAGAGATAAATTTGAATTTTGCACTATTTCAAATTTGTATTTAAATTGTATTCCATTCGTATCAAAATATAATTTATTTTAATGTTAATATATAAATTATATAAATTAAGAAATGTAATTAATGTTGTATGGAAAAAATAAATTATTAGTTAGTTTACAAAATTGTTTTTCATTAATCATTAATATTATGAAAAAAATAAAATGAATAAGTAAAAACTCGTACATCCTAGGATAAGCGGACACATACTATCGCATTAAAAACTGATTAGTGGCTGTAGTAAGGTAATGGGGATAATGGTTGTTTATGTGGTGTCATTAGCACATTTGCTTGTTTTTTCTCTCTTTAAATTGATATTAAGTGTGTCATTAAACATAATACTGCACTTAAATATTAGTGTGCCAGATTGATATGATATGTTGCTATTTAGAAACCACTTGAATGTTCCTATAAAAAAAAAAAAAAAACCACTTGAATGTTCATTGCAAGATTCATAATGATTGGTATAGAATCATGTGTTTATGTGTCTGGTATATATGAAGAAGCAACAAACACTAGTAGTAAATAGTTTTGTCCATGTTGAGAAGGTACAATGATTTTGTCACCTGCCGACATTATCATCCTCAACGTTTACATCATGTAAAAATAAGGCAAATGCTTACGAGTAAGGGATCTAGAGCATTTTTTAAGACCTTAAATAATGAAAATTTTATAGAAGTTTTATGGAAATTTATAAAGTCAATATATTGAAAATTGTGATGTGTGATTTTTTAAGTAGTAATTTTTTTAAAATAGAATACTTAAAGAGTGTCCGAGGGGCAGGACACTCATTAGCAAGATCTTAAAAATAATAAAGACAAATGTTATTTTTTGCGTCGTATGTGTGGAGTAGTTAAGAATATAGTTTTTTTTTTTAAAGTTGTATATCTAAACAGCTTATTGATTATTCCTATAAATTTAATTCAGTTGGTATTATTCTTCTTAATTGTACTTTTAACTTTCAATTATTGAAATTGTGCAATTTTGATCATCTATGTTTTTTAGTGATTTCAATTTATTATATTTACTTATTTTTTGACAGTTTCTTTCAATTTTCTCTATAATTTATGATATGTCATTTTTTATTGACTTATCACCCAACTCTCATGGTCGTGACTAAAAAAATATTAAAATGTTAAAAATTATGTGAGAGCAAATGAAATCTCTAATTAAAATATCAAATTTTTGGCGTTTTATTTGTTTTAGTGGCTAAAGTTACACACTTAAACTATAAAGAAGTGAGAAATTTTGAATTCTAAACTATTTTATCTACCATTAAATTAGAGAAAGAAGATAGAAGAGAGACCATTAATTTGTGTATGTCTCAATGTTCAATTATATTACAACTTAATAATTATTTTGAACATTGAGAAATGAACAAAATTGAATCCATCTTCATTTATTTTATGTCATAGTCATAACCTCTAGTGCTTTCTTGTTTGTCCAAGTATGTTGAATATTGTTGCTGCTATGTGAGATGATGTTAGACCAGCTTCAACCAATTGCTCACATGGTGAACCATGCTCAATATATTTATCAGGAAAAACCATTGGCCTCCACTGCATAATAATATCAAACACATTTCATTATAGATGTATATTACATATGTGTTATATAGATAATACTACTACTATGAATTATTGAATTTAACTCATATACACGATCAGCGTAACTATTTTTTTTACAATGTCAATCAATCATAACTGTCAAATCATTAATGATTGATTGTGATTGTTGATAATGTAATTACGCTTAAAGTGCGTCAAAATCAGACTCTAATATTACTATAGTACAAAAGAAAAGGATCGATGATACCTTCAATTTTCCATCAAGAAGACCATCAAGGGCCATGAATTGAGCAACATGAGAACCAAATCCTCCGATTGATCCTTCTTCGACGGTGATCAAAACGTCGTGTGAATTGGCTAGCTTGCGAATGAGGGAACGATCTAACGGCTTACAGAAACGAGCATCGGCAACCGTTATGTGCAATCCATGATTTTCCAACAAGGATGCTGCAGTGATGCAGTTTTGAACAGCTGTTCCAAAGCCCAAAAGAGCCACTCTTTCCCCTTCAATCAATATTCTACCTTTTCCAATCTGTTAACATGTCAAAACATAAATGTTAACTTCATTCGTTAAAATTATTACTAGCAATATATTTCATCCGGTCCTTATTATAAGAAGAAATTTACTTTTTAGATTCATAGAATGTTTGATGTATCTAGTTCATAATATAGTTAAGATACATAAAACATTTCATAAATTTAAAAAATAAATTTCTTCTTATTATAATAAGGACCGGATAAGTACTATTTTAAACGAACTCTAACTTACTTCAAGAGGAGTGCCTCTATTCCCCAGTGGTAGTTCAACACCAAATCCATTTGCCCTTGGAAATCGAAAACAACTAGGCCGATCATTAATCGCAACCGCAGTTGCAACCATGTGGATAATCTCTGCTTCGTCGGAAGGAGCCATCACCACCATGTTAGGTAGACATGCCATATAAGTAACATCAAAAGAACCACAGTGTGTTGGACCATCTTCTCCGACAAATCCAGCTTTGTCGATTACAAATCGCACGGGAAACTTTTGCAGATCCACATCATGCACCACCTTCGAATGGACACGAAATATATACTTAGAGCATTATTTACAAAAGTTGATGTTAAACGATACATTATATAGAATCCAGTGATCAAATACATTAGTACTGGTATGATCGCACATGAAATTTTTTACTACCTGGTCATAAGCTCTTTGCAAGAAGGATGAGTAAATTGTGCAAAAAGGCTTAAGACCTTCACAAGCTAAACCTGCAGCAAATGTAACAGCATGTTGTTCTGCTATCCCTACATCGAAACATCTTGTAGGGAAACGACGAAGAAAATGATTCATGCCGGTTCCACCACCCATTGCAGCATGGATTCCAACAATGTTTTTGTCAACTTCTGCTTCTGCAATCAAAGCATCAGCAAAGCATGTTGTGAGTAATGGGGTGGAAGCCTTGGTCTTGAACTGTTTTCCAGTAGCAGAATCAAACTTGGCAACTCCTGCAAAACTAAACCATGTTAGATACATATCACGAGCATAACAATTCCAATATTAATTATGATTTCTATAGAAACTGTGTTTTCTAGACAAATCACTAAATAGTTCTTGATCAGACCATCAAGATTTTAGTTTTATATATAAAATTGAGTTTTAAATCTAACTGTTCGATCCTACACTGAATGGCTGAGATGTGTTTGAATGCAGTGCAGTCAACCATGACTATTTGACCATAAAACCGGTTTGACTTAAATCATAACTAATTCTAAAGTTGTGCACATAAATGATTGTGATTTGTAGGCATTGTAAAACAATAATTTACACCGACAATGTGTCAAAATTCAAAATTAATCTCTTATATTTTTACCGTGGTATTTGTCTGGTGCTTTTTCTGCATATGGATATCCTAGGCCTTTTTGAGTGACAACATGGATTAGAACAGGACCAGTTTTCTTAGGACTCATAACTTCTTTGAGAATGGCAACAAGATCATCAATGTTATGACCATCAACAGGACCAATATAGTGAAGTCCAAGATCTTCAAATAGTGTTGTTGATCCAGAACCACTGATCATGTCACAAACTGCATATTCATCAACTTTTGCAGCCAATTCATGCATAGGGTCATCAATTTGTTTAGTTACTCCCTGCATAATGTTAGTTGATACCAAATCAGTTTCCAAGACTTCGCAGTTGTGTAAGTCATTCAGAGTGTGTTAACGTTTACGTCAAAAAAAATTCATTCACACAATATAACTTTTTCATGATCGTTGACCGTGATACCAAACATACACACTGATGATTACGAATTGTAACGCATACCTTGGAAGGTTTGTTTGAACGTAACCTACTAAGAGTCCTGCTCAAAGCACCAACAGGTGGTATTGGACCATCAAGATCAGCAGTAGGTAAAGAGACTTGTTTATTGTCATTCAAAATAACAATCATATCAGAATTTAGATAACCAGCATTGTTCATGGCTTCATAAGCTTGACCGGCCGTCATTGCACCGTCGCCGATAACCACCACTACATTATTCTCTTCTCCCTTCAAATCTCTTCCAACAGCCATTCCTGATTTTGTAGTAAAATGTCAAAATTTAGTGACTTTGAGTAAATAATAAAGTCTTATACTACTAATTATTAAGTGACTCTATAAATTTCGTTTTTAACTTCAAAAATTCTCTACACGGTTAAGCCTTTGATTTTTTTGTTTTTCATCTCCAATATCCGATCCACTGAATCGACTAATCCAGTTCGAGACGAGTTTTAGTATCAAGTGATTCTAATCGCGTTCCAAACGTAATTGTGGAGATCAAACTGTATGTCTTTGAAGGCTCTGATTTAAAATATATGTGATATATAGTTTTTTTTTTTTGGTTTCATATTCATATTATCTTCAAATTTCACTCTTCATGAAATAAATTTTTTTTGGTCGAGATGGCAAAACCACCAATAAACTCACACACACAAGTGGAGTGACCGGGATTTGAACCCAGGTCATGGACGTCCGGCCTAACAATTTTGGCATAAATAATTTACTAACTAATTATTTATATAAACTATGACAAAAAATTATACCTAGAAATTAAACACATAAATAGGAATAAAAAAATTACCTAGTCCAGCTGATATTGTTGTTGAGCTGTGACCAGTGCCAAAACAATCAAATTCACTCTCAGAACGTTTTGTGAACCCACTTAATCCATCTTTTTGCCTCAATGTGTGCATCTTATTTCTTCTACCAGTTAGAATTTTATGTGGATAAGACTGCAAAATTCACATAAGTACCATCATTCATTCATAGAAAATCAACTAGTTCTAATTACCAACACCAAAGTTATTTATTTTAAAGCTAATAATAATAATAATAATAATAATAATAATAATATAGTTCCGTGAACTAAACTTAGTTGATATAGACATTACATGATAATGCAGGGACGAGATTCGAATATTAATACGTATACTTATATATCCACCTTATAAACAACAATGAACTAACCTGATGACCAACATCCCATAAAATTTTGTCTTTGGGAGCATTGAAAACATAATGAAGGGCAACAGTGAGTTCTACAATGCCAAGGTTTGATCCTAAATGGCCTCCGGTCTCAGATACGTTGAAAATAATATCCGAACGCAATTCATCTGCTAGCTGTTTTAATTCCTACATCAATAAATGATCCATTTAAAATTTTCATATGATTTTGACACTTTTCCATGTAATTCCATTTGTGAGGTACTGTTTAGCATTTTCCATTATTTATTTAGTAAGACGCATAAATTTAAATGAATGTATTGAATTCAATCTATTAACAAAATTTTCATTATTTAGATTATCCAAGAAAATGTTGTTAGATTATGTTTAGTGAATGCTAAATGACCATGATACATTCATTGTAAATGTAAGTTCGCTATAATTATCTAAATTGTTGGTGAAATTTTACATATTGTTAAAATTATTGTGTCAAAATAATTTTCAATTTACTATTATTTTGAGTTATTGTACTTTATTAAGTCAAGTTATTGTACCTTGTTAGATAAACTCTTCATATGAATCGGATAGTTTATGGTATCCAATAGGGGGGTTGGTTGTCTCTCATAAAGATACTCCCCCATTTCTGATAGTGATGCATAAATTCCATATGATTTTTTGCTTACCTACATTCATCCAGAAAAAAAGAATATTAAGACATGCATTTATTACATAACATATGCCTCATCTCAATTTTTTTTTAAAAAAAAAATTATTAAAAATTCATACACGTATAATAAAAGGTTCAAGGAATGAAGTTTGAACTTCGGTCATAAATATACAGTCTAGCAATTTCAACATTTTTAATTATGCGGTTAAATTAGAACTTTTAAACTGCCTCATCTCAATTTTAATATATATAGAAAATAATTTCAACAAAAAAAAGACAAGTGAACTAAACAAAACAAATTTAATCTTGGTTTAGTTATAAATTTTGTCTCTGTAATGTGTAAGGTATTTGTTTAACCTTTCAAAGTAAAAACTAACAAATGAAAATTACATGGGAACCAAGTTCAACATGAAAAAAAATTACATGTACTAAAACAAAACATCAAGAGTCAAAAAGTAACATGTATATTTGCCAGGACTCAAAACAAAGATAAAATAAAATTATAGAGACAAAGATAAAATGTGTTCATATTGAAATTGATTATTGTTGTATATTAATTTTAGTTATTATTTTAATCAAAAGAATAAAATATAATATTCTACTTATTACTTAAATCATCTTAAAACAAAATAACAATATAATGACCAAAATGAAAAAAAAAATTATATATTCTCAAAGACTAAAAACAACATGTTTGCATGTAACAAAAACATGTATTTTTATTTATATTTTACTATATATATATAAAAAATTTCTCTACATATATAAAACATTTTTATTTAATAAAAAATTGTTAAAAATCTCTAATTGACATGATGGGTTTATCCCCCACTCAAACAATAATTTGTGGTGGATAATTATAGTAAAATTCTTAGTCCTAACCTGATTGAGTTTGTAATGGAAGTGAAGAAGTTGTGAGGCACTAAGAGGAATGGATCTTTTGGGATCAAAACATGTTGCTTTTTGGCTGAAATGGACATGGAATGATAATGTGCTCATTAGAGCCATGATGGAACAACACAAATAAATTTGTTGTATAGAGAATGAAAGTGTCACATTTCAATAAACAAGATGGAAGAGAGACGTACTTTTGTACTAATTAATAGTGGTTGGTGTGAACTAATTAATTTATTGAATAATTACCATAAATAAACACACAAAACGCATTTTTTGTCAGAGATATACAAATGAGAGAGAAAGTAGAGAGAGGGACGGTCTCTACTCTAGAGGAGAAAACTCTAGGGCAGTGAGTGTAAATAGAAGAGGTGTCCTACACAACATTGACAAAGACACAACTTTGTTTTTCATCACCAATTTCCAGACGAGGCTACTTCGGAATATCTATAGAAACTCTTCTTGAAATATGGAAGGGTGGGGGAGGTGTTCATCCCTAATTAAGAAGCTGGATAAAAGGGGACGCCGTTTCGGGTTTGTAAAGTTCAAAGACGTGAAAGAGGTCGATGTTCTAAACGAGAGACTAAGGGTCGTGTGGATAGGTACGTATAAACTTCGTATCAATCGGTCACATTTTGCTAGATCAGAGAGGAAGGAGGACATGTCAGTTCAAGAGAAGATGCATCTATCACCGGCAAGTATGGAAGTCGTGAGTCCTCATAATCATTCCGGGAAGCTCTGCTAGAGAGTACATACACAAGTTGTCACCAAAAAATAAATATACAAAAACTAAAACAAAAAAACACACGAATTTACAGAGACAAATTAATTATTTAAGTCTTTATTTATATCTAAAGATAATGTTCATTTCAATTTTGCGATAAAGCTTTACCTCATTATTGATACCATATTTTGATTTCCATTAATAAAAAAAATTGAATTACCTTATCACAACTAATATATGGCTATAGCAATATTTCAACTAATTAAAATGTTGCATAAATTATATAAGTAATTTAGAATTTTCACATTCTCTCTTACTTTATGTCTAATTTTCTTCTCTTATGATACTGCTTTATGTAATGGATCAGGGACAACTTCAATGACGAACTCATGAACTCTATCTATTGAATTTATTGGTTTATTATTATTAAACAAAATGTCACGAAAGTGATGGAGTTCCTTGAGCTGTCGAAAGATAAATTTTATAGACTCGGGATGACAAGGTATGATGATGTATTTTGTGCCTATGTTATTGTTGTTTTGGTTTTAAAACTGGGTGACGTTAGTCTTTAAATGTGATTTTGTCCCTATATTTTTGTGTTTATTTTTTTGTGTGTATTTTTGTTTTTTGTTTGTTTACAAAAGCTAAGAAAACCAAAAAATCAAAAGGGTAGGGAAAGGAACTATTCTACAGGAAAAAAGGTTTTTATTACTTGCTCTCTATGAAGCTATGAGATACAATACGGATACGATATGATACAGATACGGCGATAAGAGAAAATTTTAAAATTTAAGATACGATACGGATATGATACTTTAATAAAAAATTAAATATATAAATGTAAAATATATAAACATAAATAAATTTGATAATAAAGAAACATTCGTGTTATTCAAATTATCAAAATTAATGAATTATATATCTTAATTATTATCCAAATAGCAAGTCATGTGCATATTCACTAATGTCCTATAATTTTGTCGTTCATTTCCCATATTCTTCATATTTTTTTGACAAAAGTTAAAAATTAGTATGCACATAAACCAAATATTTAGTCCTTCTTAGATCCATTTTATTTCTTTTTAAAGAATGGATAAAATATAAACATCAGATACTTCTCTAATACGTATTGGGAAGTATCTGACAAATATCGCAGAAGTGTCTGTATTTTTCTATTTAAAAAATAAAATTTGAACATTGAATACTCCCCCGATACGTATCGGGAAGTATCTGACGCGTATCGGTATCGGATGCGGTATCTGACACGATACTTGATCAATTTTGAAGTATCTGAGCTTCATAACTTACTCTTAATAAGATCACAAATATTTTTCCGAAGTAAATATATGAATGTTAAGTTCGGCGTCATACACGCGATTTTAAGTTTTGTATAAAAGTCCACATATTAATTCTTTTTTTTCCTGAGTGAGTTTATGACAAAAATTTGAAAGATCAACTTTTTTATTTCTTAAATTATTACAACACAGAGAAGATATTTGACTTTGAAACCTTTGATAGTTGATATAGTACAAAGAGTTGAAACCTTTGATAGTTGATCTATGTGTGGAGTGTATAACTTGGTGGTGTATGCATGGGCGGATCTATATATAGGAAGCGAGCTCGAAAGATTTATCCGGTCTCTCGCCAATTTTTTTAATTATTTCTAAGGGCTAGTTTAAGATAAAATTGAAATTTTAATTTTACGGGTTTAATTTAGAGAAAAAATGAGATTTTTTGTTCAAACATACATCAAATTAAGTTTATGCTGTCAACTAATAAGAATGGTTCAAACTTTCATATCTTATTAATAAAGAAGTAGAAATGACATGACATGATTGCTATTGATTAAAAGAGTATAATTATATACATCTTATTTGCTCTCAAAAATATATATATATGAAAATTGATATATGAAATGAGAAACGTAAACATGTGTCGTTGGGAAAATTTTGTATTAGAACTTATGCATTTCATATTTTAAGCAAATATCTAATACTGATCGCTTGAAACTAGTCGTTTTTTTTCTCCACTCAACAAATGAATCTTTCACATACATGTGGTGAGTTTATCCATTTATGAGAACTCATACATAACATAGAATATGATCCGTAATTGAAGATGTTTAAAGACTGTGATTCATAATTAGATAGACTTAAAACTGTAGTTCCTCAACCCACTTATATCTGTGGAAGAATTTTACTTGAAGACTTGAATTAAGTTATTAGCTTGATACTATTCTACTTATTTCTATTTTCCCAAAAGTATATTAATACTCAAATCTTAGTTGACAAAATTCTTTATCTTTGTACTTGCTTATTATTATTTAATGGAAATTGTGCGTAAAAAATAAAAATGACCCATTTTATCTATCTAAAAAAATAAAATAATGAAAATTGAAAACACATAAATTTCATCTCATCTCATCTCATAACGTTGAAAAAATAAAAAGAGTATTCTATTTCTTACACCTTTGTCTTCGTTGAAAATGAAACACATGACATGTGGTAAATTGAATAAACTACGCGTGTGACAAAAAAATTCATATACAGCGCGTGGTTAAAACAACTACAACAACCACAAAGAAAACTTAAAAATGTCGCCACCATGACCCCACCGTAGAAACACAAAACCCAACAACCACAACCATCCACCACCGTATCGTAACTTCTCCGTCAACCTTCCAACCACTCTCTAACCACCGCACTTCAAAAATGGATTCCAAATCCCAATCTCAACCAATTCTCCCTCCAATGGAACCACCTCCCGAAGATCTCTCCTCCGTTTGGGACCTTTCTTATCTCCTCGACTTCAATCTCGATGAAGAAGATATTCCACAACTCCCTCCTCTCCTTCCCAACCCTAACCCTAACCCTAACCTTAACCCTAACTCTGTTAGGCCTGATTTAACGGAAAATGATAAGATCCGAAAACGTGACCCGAGATTAACGTGCTCCAACTTTCTCGCGGGTCATGTACCATGTGCATGTCCAGAACTTGATGCTTTGTTAGAAGATAAAGGTTTACCTGGGAAGAAACGTGTTAGGACTGCACGTGCGGTTGTTTCGGCGAAGTGTCAGGTTCCTGGTTGTGAAGTTGATATTTCTGAACTTAAAGGCTATCATCGTAGACATAGGGTTTGTTTACGATGTGCTAATGCTGTTACTGTTGTTATTGATGGTGAAGGGAAACGATATTGTCAACAGTGTGGAAAGTAAGATATATCAAGCTCGAATATTTCTCTGATTAGACGTGTCCTGGTGTCTGACATGACATGAATACGATGCTTATGATTATATTGAATTATATAATTATTTCAAATTTTTATTTGTGTTGACGTGTCGGTGTTAGTATGATGTGTTGTATCATGTCTTGTGTTTGTGTTTGTGCTGAATATGTTAATGGTTTTGATTGGATTATGATAATGTTGAGTGTTAATAAGGGATGTTGTTGATGTGATAGATTTCATGTTAAATGTTTGATGTGAAGTCAATGGTTGAAGTTTATTATTGTGAGTTTTTGAGATATGAAGCTCGAACATTTCTCAGATTAGGCGTGTCTTGGTGTGGGATATGAGTCAGTGTCTGAAAGGACACACATACACGACACTTATAATTACATTGAATTATACAATTTTCTCAATTTTTTATCTGTGTCAACGTGTCAGTGTTTGTGTTTGTGTATCATGTCCTGTGTTTGTGTTTGTGCTTTATATGTTAATGGTTTTGATTGGATTATGATAATGTTGAGTGTTAATAAGGGATGTTGTTGATGTGATAGGTTTCATGTTTTATCGGATTTCGACGAGGGTAAACGGAGTTGTAGAAGAAAATTGGAGCGTCATAATAATAGGAGGAGGAGAAAGCCTGCTGATTCTGTAGTAGGAGTTGATCAAGAACTTCAAACTGTTACTCAAAATGATGATTCCAATTGTGATGGAGAAGCAGGAATAGGTTGGTTTATATTTAGTAATCAGTATCACACTATAAAGTCAATTTTTGAATAATTGGTGTTTTCTTTTGAGTTCAATTGGTATGTAGTGTAGTGTCATTGCAATTTTTTTTGTACACATGGGGTCCAATCATAATATTTTGCCATGTTAATATTTGTGAAGATATTTTAGTAACTGATATTATAGGGTCATAACCGTGCGATTTTACACTGACAATGCATACCGGTTAAATTCGTTTCTATTTTTTCTTTTCCATATATGCTAGCATGTTCTAGTTTAATTTCCATGTGGTTTTTATTTACTGGTTTTGTATTCATCTTATAGATTATTCGAATTTGAGTAGTGAGAATATTGAAAAAAGAGTGTCGCCGGATCATGAAGAACCGGTGGCTATTGGGTCCTCAACTCCAGAGACCCAAAATATTAATGGTGATGGTGTTGTGTCCTTTGCTGCTTCTGCTGAAGCACAAGTGAATATTGGAAAAGATGTTTCCAATCTTTCCAAGTCGCCTTCATATTGTGACAATAAGAGTTATTATTCATCTTTGGTGGGTTGCCCTGCTTTTCTTTTACTTATTTTTGGTACAAGAAATTGTGATTGGTGTTTCCTGATTGAAAGTTTGCTTGTAGTGCCAAACAGGTCGGGTTTCTTTTAAGCTTTATGATTGGAATCCTGCGGAATTTCCTAGAAGGCTGCGGCTCCAAGTACTTTAAAGCATTTTATTACAGTTTAGTACTTTGATTGTGGCAAGATTTTCTGCCATCTACACGTTAGTGACTATTAACAAGCAGTTAAATGTTTTTGCAGATATTCCAATGGTTGTCAAGTATGCCTGTGGAGCTGGAGGGATATATCCGCCCTGGGTGTACAATCCTGACTATTTTTATTGCGATGCCAAATGTTATGTGGATAAATGTAAGAGTTCAACTTGATGTTCTTTAAATTATAGATCTAGTACCTTATCTTAAGTGGTAGTTAGTTAGGTAAAGTGATTGCTTTCTTATTACCGGTTAAGTGCCCCGTATTAGACTTTATGGTTATTTGTCATGCTCATTCTCATGGTTGCTAGTTTTGCCAAATTGACATGTTTGCTTGTGCTCCAATTAGTTGTGTGCTACCCGTAACATTTCTCCACCTGTTCTCTCTTATGAATCAGGAATTTCTTTAATTAAGTAATAAAACGAATCAAACCCCCTGTTTTCAAATTTTTATGGAATTTGATTGGTTCATATTTTTTCTTTCCCTCTCTGATTTCTGATTTCTGACTTCATTTTGTTCTCGTATGGATTGACCAGTTACTCAAAGATCCTATGTATTATGTGCGTGATCTTGTTGCTCCCAGCAAGATGCTATCTGGAAGAGGCACCGCTCTAATTCATCTGAATGACATGATCTTCCGTGTTATGAAAGGTTTGTTTCTGTTTCATTTGTTTACTTCTTTTTTCTGGTTCACTCTTCCCCTAAACTATTTGAGTTGTGTTTCTTGAAGAGTATTTTAGAACCTGGTTGTTGAGTGATGATAACCTTTTTCAGCGTGCTGATTCTCCATCTCAGAGATATGCATTGTGTTTCTGATACTAATTCCTATGAAACAAATTGAACAGTTGATTCTTTAATTGTATCTGTGTAATTAATTCAAGTTTTTGTTACTCTGAGTTATAGGCTCTAAGCTGAGTTTGTAAACTTTCAATTTCTTTAAATTAACCAACAACCAATACGTTTCAATGATTACAGATGGAAGTTCTGTGACAAAAGTCGAGGTAAACGTGCAGGCACCTAAGCTTCACTATATTCATCCCACATGCTTTGAAGCAGGAAAACCCATGGAGTTTTTTGCTTGTGGAAGTAACTTGATGCAGCCTAAGTTTCGGTATGTAATTGTCAGCTCTTCTATTCTAAACATCATTTAAAGTAGGTTTTATGCATATTCATTTGACAGACGTATGCATTATACATAAGCATTCTTATATTTGTTCAGCTAGTTTAGATTTTGGCTCACTTATCAATTTACTTCTGATTGTATTGGGGTGATAATCATGGCAGGCTTCTTGTATCTTTTTATGGGAAGTATCTGAAGTATGAGTATTGCATTCCGTCTCCACATAACTGGGCTGAAGGCAATATTTCTTGTGCTTTTGATAATCAGTTATATAAGATATATGTCCCTCATATTGAAGATAATCTCCTGGGGCCTGCATTCATTGAGGTAGTTAATGACAGCTTGTTATGTTTCCTTAACTATGCATTGACCTCTATTTTTTATTTCCTGTTTGCTATGTTTCATAATACGTTGAGAACAATTGCCTTGATCAATACTTTATTGTTGTATGTTTTCTTTTAGATTCGTTAACTTCATATGCATTTATTGCAATTAAATGCAATATATATGACAATAATTTAGCCGTTCATTCTTGAAAATCATCAAACAAATTGAGCAACACTGAACTTTTAACGGGCGTAGTTGAGTACTTTGACCTTAAGTATTTGGTTTAATTTGGATGTGTCATATTTTCGTTGGTAATTGCTTTCTATATTTTGTACTTTTTTTTCTCCTGATTTCTAATATACTAATTTAGTAATTTCAACTGTTAAAAAAATTTAGTAATTTCAATGCATCAAAAGATAATCATAATGCAACATGCCAAACTCTAGCATATATATAGGAAGTCTCCTCGGTATTGAATTCTGCACGGATATTTTTAGATTCTTTTCATTTAACTTATTCTTATCTCTTAGCAAATGAAATTTATTTAAGAAAGTTATTTGACTAGAAGCTGTAGTTATCATGGAAATATTGAATGTGAGGTTTGTAATATTGAATTTGGGTTTGGTCGGTGTATTGGTTTGCATTGAATCTGTAAAAATTAAAAAATTTCTTTATGATTGTAACGTCAGATCAAGGTAAATTACCAGAACCTTTTGATTTGATGTGATTTTGGAGGTAGATACATTTGGAACTCTGATTAAATTTCATTTATAAATTGTTTTTGTAAAATGGAAAATCTTTTATGCTAGTTCATATCTTTTCCTTGTGTTTCATCATGTTTCTTTTCCTTTCTATAGGTTGAGAATGAGTCTGGTTTATCAAACTTCATTCCCGTACTTATTGGGGATAAAGAAGTTTGCGCGGAAATGAAGATATTGCAAAAAAAACTAGATGTCTCTCTCCTTTCTAAACAATTTCGGTCTGCATCTGGTGATTCTGTTTGTAGCTCATGTGAAGCTTTTGTACATACTCACACATCATCAACAGACTTGCTTGTAGATATAGCATGGTTACTTAAGGACCCTACTTCAGAAATTTTTGACAGAATAGTATCTGCTTCACAGATTCAGAGATATTGCTATTTGTTAAATTTTTTAATAAGCAACGGTTCAACTATCATTTTGGGAAAAATATTGCCAAATTTGATAATTTTAACAGAAAGCATGAAATCCAATATAAGTGATGTTGACATGGTCCAACTACTGAAGTGCATGCGTAATGCCAAAGAGGCTGTTTGTCAAAAAGGTGGAGGTATAGTTTTGCACTCCAAAATGGAAAGCTTTGAACCTGGTCAACGCTGTTCCCAAGATCACAAGTTATTGGTTGTTGAAGTTAATAGTCAGGTTAGAGCCATTAATTTTCTTCGTTTAATTCACATGAAAATGACATGATTTATATTTTAGCTTTTAGATTAAGATACTACGTTTACTTTATGATAATATTTTTACTATACAATAGAAAATAGAACCTAATGGGCAGTGTATTTAGGTTATAACTATAGATTTTTCTCTTAATCTAAGCTGTCAAGTTGTTGTAGGAGTTGAAAAAATATCAAGTAATATTTTGATATGAAGCTTTGATTTGACTTTTAAGCATAGTAGTTGTAGTGTATTGGTGAAGGAGGGAAACAATTATGTGCAAAAGAAGTTATTGGTACGTTCAATGAGAGAGATTAAGGATAAAAAAAGAGAAAGGGGAAGAGTATATTAGGGAAAAATGAGAGGAAGAAAAGAAAATTAGGTAAGTTACTCTTGTTGAGACAATTTTTTTTGTGATGGATCTCTTATTGAGACAATATATGGTATACCACTCTTGTCATGTGTTAATATGCTAACAAATGAGTATAGTCAGATACAGATAGTTGTCATATAACAAATGTGTAGTCAGATACAAATTAAAGTGTAATCTTAACTACGTCGACTTATTACACTTCATCCTATTTGTCAATTTGAAGCCTTAAAGTCATTTCTTCCATATATTTTTAGCTCAAGAGTATGTTTTGAACCATTACCATGAACAATAGCATGTGTTGGAATTTCCTTGCAAAAGATGGAGCATAGTTCAATTTCCCATTATCAAATCCTAGTTGGATTGGCATGTATATCTTATACATTAACTTTTGCTTAGCAGGGTATCCAGTTTAGAGCAGATGCAGAGTTGGGATTTTCAAGAAGTCTCGTGTCTGATGAAAAAACCCAGAAGATACCGCTTTTGAAAAGGGATATTATAATGAATGTGGAAGAGTTGCCCAAAAGATGCAACCGTCGAAATATTACCAGGGGATTCTTGAGCTCTCGACCAACGATTTTTGTGCTAGTTTCAGTTGTTGTTTGTCTTGCGGTATGCGTATCCATATTTCATCATGGGAGGGTTAACGACTTAGCAGTATCCATTAGAAGGTGTTTGTTTAACCATTAACAATTTTTTCAATTTTTTGTATTTTATTTTCTTCTTGGTACATATTTGTTGTAACACCAAATAAATAGATATCATTAGGACAAGTAGGCACTATTTTTACTACATTGGAGCTTGGAAGCTTACTACAACCGTGTTGATTTATGGATTTTCAATTTTGATTTACTGGAAAAAAAGCAATAGGTGCTAATTATGAACCCAATAATATGGGTAGAAGGCATAATTAAGCCTACTGCAAGGTTATTACAACATATTCATTTTCTTTTCACTCAGTTGTAAAACTTAGCAATGTATGCTAATTTATGCAAACATTTGGTTAGAAGTGCAACTAAGTAATTTATCTTGAACAAATAATAATACTTTTTGGTTTAGTTGCACTTGTAACTTTTGGTTGCTTTTTGGTTAGTATAAGTTTGATTATGATAACTTTTGACATATCATCATTAAAATGTTTCAAAAGGTCATATTCAGACACAAATCGGTACATTTAAAAAGTAAGTTAGTTGGTTCTTGTTAATCTAATTCTCTAATCAGTACATTTAAAAAGTCTCATATTGATTGAGATGAAGTAAAATGTAGTTTATATACATATACATTATTCATACTTTTTAATCCAACAAGACGCCTTTTATAAAGGACAAAGTTGTGATAGTTCATACGCCGTTCAAAGTGGACAGTACTTGGAATGCAATGTGGTATATTTGGGGATGGAATGCAACATTGGTGCCGTATGTGCGGGCCTCTAAGGAACAACTGTTTTGGTACATCTAAAAAATCTTAAATTGTTTGAGAATTGAGACAAAATGTAGTTTATATACAACACTCATATTCTCCAATCCATAAGTGTGAGAGCAATACATAAGAACATAGTGTGACACATATTTTTTTTGTACAAATTCAATTAGTTCTTTTTTACACACTAACATACAACCGATGAAAGTTTAGTTGTAAGGCAATCACTCATATCCACATAAGAGTGTAAGTTAAACTCCAACTTTACAATTCAAGGATTTAAAATGGTAATATATTTTATGTTATTTTATAAGTTTAAAATGGTAGTAATAATAAGTTTCTCTTAAGATGAATAATTAGGGAGAATTTAAATTTGATTTTTAGGAAAAAATAAGAGAGTTAACACAACAATAATAATATTTTATTTTGGTCAAATAGTCTAATAGATAGAAATTTCACTTTAAAATGAATAATAAGTGAAGGTATTTGGGACTGAAACCTGATCGTTCCTCCATTCGATGTCTCATCCAATTGAGCTACGCTCAACGGACACAACAATAATAATTTATACTTATTTCATAATAATTTCAGAATAATATTATTTTTGAGTAAAACATAATAGTATTAGATTCCATTTTTGTTTTTGAAGAAAAAATAGTGTCGTAGGGTTTTAGCTTCCATTTTTTCAAATCCCGAAACCCTGAACCTCACCACCACCGTCCATGGCACGCTTCTCCGCCCAAAACCGCCTTCTGTACGCCCTATCCTCCTCCTCCCCCACCGTACTCTCTCCATCTCCTTCCAGATCCCTCATCAGCGCCAAATTCCACCTCCAACAATTCTCCTCAGGAAACGTAGCGCGCGCAAATGCAGCAACAATGGACAAACAACCATGGTGGAAGGAATCAATCGAAAAAGTTCGCAACATCGGTATCTCAGCGCATATCGACTCCGGAAAAACAACACTAACAGAACGTATACTGTTTTACACTGGCCGGATCCATTCCATGCATGAAGTTAGAGGTAAAGATGGTTCCGGTCCGAAAATGGATTCGATGAAATCGGAGAAACAGAAAGGAATTACGATAAAATCTGCCGCTACTTATTGCAATTGGAATGATGCTAACATAAATATAATAGATACACCTGGTCATGTTGATTTCACTATTGAAGTTGAGAGAGCTTTACGTGTTCTTGATGGTGCAATTCTAGTTTTTTGTAGTGTTGGTGGTGTGCAAAGTCAGTCTATAACCGTTGATCGTCAAATGCGAAGATATCATGTTCCGAGGATTGCGTTTATTAATAAGCTTGATCGAATGGGAGCGGATCCGTGGAAGGTTATAAATCAAGCTAGGGTTATTCTTCGACATCATTGTGCTGCGGTGCAAGTTCCTATAGGTTTGGAAGATGATTTTAAGGGAGTTGTTGATCTTGTGAAGTTGAAGGCTTATTATTTTCATGGTGAGGACGGCGAAAATGTTGTTGTTGAAGAAGTTCCTTCGGATATGGAAGGTTTGGTGATGGAGAAAAGATGCGAGCTTATTGAAAGTGTGTCGGAGGTTGATGATATACTCGCTGAAGCGTTTCTTAGTGACGAGGAGGATATTTCGGTCGCTGATCTTGAAGGAGCGATTCGTAGGGCTACTATAGCACGGAAGTTTATACCGGTTTTTATGGGGAGTGCTTACAAAAACAAGGGGGTGCAGTCGCTTTTGGATGGCGTAGTTAGTTATTTGCCGTGTCCGATTGAAGTTAGTAATTATGCTCTTGATCAATCTAAGAATGAGGAGAAGGTTGAGCTGACCGGAAGTCCTGATGGGCCGCTTGTAGCGTTGGCGTTCAAGTTGGAGGAAGGGAAGTTTGGTCAGTTAACATATCTAAGAATTTACGAGGGTGTTATTCGGAAGGGTGATTTTATTGTTAATGTTAAAACCGGCAAGAAGGTTAAGGTTTCTCGCTTGGTTCGGATGCATTCTAATGAGACACACGACATTCAGGAGGCTCATGCCGGCCAAATAGTTGCTATAGTTGGGGTTGATTGTTCATCAGAAGATACTTTTACTGATGGATCGGTTAAATACACAATGACTTCTATGAATGTTCCTGAGCCCGTGATGTCATTAGCTGTACAACCGGTCTCAAAAGATTCTGGAGGGGAATTTTCGAAAGCTTTGAACCGCTTTCAAAGAGAGGATCCTACTTTTCGTGTTAGCTTGGATCCTGAGAGTGGGCAGACAATCATATCTGGAATGGGAGAATTGCACTTAGAAATTTATATCGAACGCATTAAGGATGAGTACAAGGTTGACGCTTCAGTTGGAAAGCCGCGTGTAAACTTCAGAGAAACTGTTACTCAACGAGCTGATTTTGATTACTTACATAAGAAGCAATCCGGAGGACAAGGACAATATGGACGCGTGATTGGGTATATCGAACCACTTCCTGCTGGCTCGCGAACTAAGTTTGAATTTGAAAACATGCTTGTCGGTCAAGCTGTTCCATCGAATTTTATCCCTGCAATTGAGAAAGGTTTTAAAGAAGCTGCCAACACCGGATCCTTAATTGGACATCCGGTTGAAAATCTCCGAGTTGTCTTGACAGATGGTGCTGCTCATGCTGTTGATTCAAGTGAACTTGCCTTTAAGGTGGCTTCTATCTATGCTTTTAGAAAGTGCTATGCAGCTTCTAAACCAGTTATCTTAGAACCTGTTATGCTCGTTGAGCTTAAAGTACCGATAGAATTTCAAGGAGCCGTTGGTGGCGACCTCAACAAGAGAAAAGGTATTATTGTCGGCAATGATCAAGACGGAGATGATTCTATCATTACAGCTCATGTCCCTCTTAACAATATGTTCGGGTATTCCACAGCTCTTCGTTCGATGACAAAGGGAAAGGGTGAATTCACAATGGAATACAAGGAACATTCACCTGTTTCTCATGATGTACAGACCCAACTGATAAACGAATACAAGGGCAATAAGGCGGCTGAATGATCCGGTCTTTTTGAAGTACATTTAGGGATATAGGTTGGTTCATTTTTTAGGATCAACAAAATTTTGAAAGCAAATAAAAGGTTGCTAGAATGTGATAGTGTACGATTTAGTAATATATTACCGCGTCAATGAATTTTTGTGGATCTGCAAGTTTTGATTTTGAATGTTCCAGTCACCAATTTTTGTTTTGGATTTTGATTTGATTTTTTGATCAGATATATGAACATAATCAAAAATGTGCTTTCTCGATGTAATCTTTCTCTTTCGTTTTATCTGTCATAAATCTAATGATCATATTCAATTTGTGCTTTCTTGATTTAATCTTTCTCTCTTACCTTTTCTCTGAGATACCTTCTTCGACAAGGTACTGATTTTGCAAGTATTTATAGGCATTGGATCATTCATGGAATATTTTATACCAGTCATGTAGCTAAGCTGCTTTCCATTTAAAGGTACACACTATATGAACTTGCTGAAATTTATTATCTTAGGTCTGTGATATACTTTCTGTGTTTGTTTTCTCTAATTATCTATCATATAGCTAAATGTTGAAATTCTGCTTTGGTTTTGTTTATATTTAGTAGTCCTCGACATCTTTGTCCGTAATCTCATTGATAGATTTTGAGTGAAAGTTTGTTAGCATACTCTTAAATTTTCTTTGCTTATTTGAGTTATAATTAACATCGATAAATTTTCGCTTTCATCGGAACTGTAATTATTTAGTCAATATGTTTCTGAGACTGAGTTTAAGACTTTAAGTGTTTTGTCTATGATTTTTGTAAATCCTGTTATTTCTCTGATGGAGTACTCATTGCTAGCCTGCCTTTCTCCATTGTAAATTTGCAATACTCATCTCTCTTAGCTTTTTAGCGGCGATTACAATTGCTGCGAAAAAGTTTTAGCTGTTACCATTATTTGTTAGAATTGTCGTTGAAGTATTTAATGTTATTTGAACATCAAAATATAGACACTATATGTATTTATTAGATACATTGTAATGTCAAAATTAAAATGATGTAAAAAAACAAAATAATTTCTCTAGTTCTATATGTTGTATCAAATGTAACAAAATAACCCAAATTTTTGTTGGACAACACAACAACTGTATAATAATACCAACTTTAATTGTATTTAAATTTTCAAATTGACCCTTGAAAATTGATTTTCCTACACTAAGTGACACAAATTTATCTATAAACAAAGTCATTGTGTAAGCATATAAAAGAAATTTTATTCTATAAACTTACTTTTGGTAGTTGTGTAAGCATATAAAAGTCATTGTGCAAGAAGTTGGTGCACAATTCATTTCAATGATTCTAAAGATATCAAACCTAAAGCTTAATGTTCCACACATGTTTTAGAATTATGTTAGCAACTATTATCATACTTGTCTTCGTGTTCAAGTTATTAATTAGATACTCGTATTCCACAATTCACAACACAAGATCTAACAAATTAAGTCAATGACGTACAAAGTTCGAATTTCGGTCTCTATATATTACATCTAATATCCCTACTAACTGAACTAAATTCACGAAGACGTGATCAAAATTAAATACTCCCAAAAGATAAACCTATTTTTTTAAACATTTCACATCCCAATTATTGGATATTCTAACAAGTATAGGTATAGCACGGGCCACGGGGGTGCAATATATATTGTAATATTCAAATTAAAACAAACAAACAAATCATATCAAATTCAAATTAAAACAAACAAACAAACAAATCAAATCCGTATTATTTTTTGACCTTTGTACCAAATCACGATTCAAAGATGAACAATATAATAACTCAAAAAGTGACATAATTAAATTTTTAAGTCATAAATATTGCTTATCATTTTGAAAGATTTGTCAATGGAGAATATATACTAATGTGCATATGCCATATATATTACGACCATATATTGTTATTTGTTCTATTATAAAGGATATTCTAGTAATATGCAAGTATGCAACATCCAATTTTGAATAACTCATGTCATTTTTTCTTTGTAGAATAATTAATTTGGCTATTACAACCTATTCTTTGAACATAATATGATTAAACTATAATGTTGCCACTCCAACAATTTTATCGTATATGATCACTTGCATGAAAATACTTTGAATTCTGTGTATCCACGTATGTATGCATGTGCTCAATCATTGTAAACTACTAGAACTAAGATCGTTTACGTTCATTCTGAATTTCTGATCCAAATAATAATCGTGAATGATTTTTTTTTTTTATACATTTCAAAAAGACAATATTTATCTTGTACAATATACTATTAGACATAACATAATTTTGACCAAATGTAAAGCAATTTAAGGGGAAAAATTCATTTAACATCAAGAATCGAACCAAAATGATGAATAAAAAGATGTTCATTCACCCTAAAAAAGCAATTTTTGGACAGCTAAAATTACCTCATTAGTATACTTAGCTTCTCCCATGCTTCCAAAACCATATGAAATATTTAAATCTTGCCGCCTAATATTAAAATTAATAGTATTAATTAATATATATAGTTTGACGGCTTGATCATGCTCCATCCTACTATGAACCACGTAAGCTAGCATGAATAAAAAAATAGCAATCATGCACTCACCATGCAAAGGAGGATCCACATCTAAATTTTTTTAAGCACAACTTGCATTGTGTTTTTATCGCATCTGATTTAAAGATCAACTAATTTGAGAAAATTCAAGTTTATTTTTGTCTGGTCTCATTTAAAAGTCAAACAAAATTCTATATGAATTAACTCGTTGAAATTAGTATCGCAAGAAATTGAACCTGAAATCTTAAAAGAAATACACTTTAAAGTCTCAAACCAACACTACTAAACCGATCCAAGTAGGGTTACATGCATATTTGTTAGCTTCTCCTCCTAGCCCCTTACTCCAAGGGATAGGCCATAGGGTCTTGATTAATTGGATCTTTGTAGGTTTGCCATATCACTGACAGCTTCATTTCATACGTGCCGGTGCAAGTGTGTAGCAAATTTGACACACTTGTTAATTTGTTACCATCTCATGTCCTTTCTTCTAGCTATGTCCCAATGCACATATGAGGACAATATTGTAAACATGTAATATAATAATTAACAATGTTGCTCTTATACATGCACTATAAATGTGACATGGTTTTGCATGTTGTCTCTCATAACAATATTGATCTCAATTCTCTAGGTGTGTTATTGTGTTGTGACAAATTCTTTAATTGTTACTTTTCTTTATATTAAGTTTTGTATTATTTCTATATATTAAATAAAATGGCAATTGAGGATGTTGAAAGTGGAGAATTGCAAGAAGCTTTGATTCAACAAAGAGATGAATGTAAAGAAGTTGATTCATATAAAAGTGTGGAAAATGGATCCATTGGAATGGTTCTGCTTAGTACATTTGTTGCTGTTTGTGGTTCGTTTTCATTTGGAACTTGTGTAAGTACTTTAGCTTTTTGAAAATTATTTGTTGTCATATATTTCTTTTAACCTTATTTTGTTTTCAACGGGAGGTCTTGTTAATCTAAAGTTCATTCGAGAGGTAAAATAAATTTCACCAATGATTGCTTCAATCATATATAATTTGAATAATGAACTTATTAATCGTTTAAGTTCAATTAGTTAACGTGCATGTGTCTTGATCTCACAAAAGATCAAGTTTTGTACATAACAATATGATCGACAAATCCTAAATAAGTTTGTAGATGAAAAAAAATCCAGCTTTTATCCCGTTTTTTGCGCCTATTTTCTCTAGTCCCATGACCAATTTTTACATAAAAAATTGATAACAATTAATACAACAGAAACTATGTTGTCTAAACTTTTTTTTAATAAATCAAACACACTTAGGAATGTGTCAAATAAGAGAACTTAATTAAATTCTTATTGAGAAAGTGTTTATATATGGTTTTTTTATATGTAAATATATTTCAAGTGACATAGTAAAAGTGAGAAAAAATGTAAAATGAATTGTTGTATGTCTTAATTGTTTCCAGACCAAAAATCACATCACATCATATATTAATATTATAAATACAAAAAATATTATTATGTTGATCTCAAGCTATACTATTTTATTAGGTGGGTTATTCAGCACCTACTCAAGCAGCTATCAGGACTGATCTTAATCTATCTCTTGCTGAGGTAATTATTATTCTTATTTGTCCTCCTTATTGTCATTTTTACCTTTGTTTTTAAAAATAAATTTTTGAGTATGACTCGTATTCGCTTTGAGTATGACTCATATTCGCTGATAAGTGGACATACATTCGTAATCGAACAACAAGTACAACATATAATGTAGGTGCATCCGTTGGGCATAACCCATTTTATTTCTTTTGGTATATATGTATGTAGACAAAATGAAAAATAATTGTAAATTAACACATTGCTGGGTTTTGAACTCCGATCATGATGTCTAACCTAACAATTTAATGTCTATTAAACTAAAATTTGTGCACATCAAACTCCTTGTTTAGCCATTGTAGCCAGAATTTAAATAAATTCCTTACATTGAAAAAAATTAGTTCATTCTACTGTACACAAAAACTATATTGACATCAAATACAATAATTGATTATTTGATACTCTATTAACATTGTGTACCAAACACATTAAAAGATAAAAACTTATTTTGTAGCTTAAATATTGAAATAAAAAATCAAACCACTTCTTATTATTGTAGCACCATTAGAAGTATTGAATAACAAAACTGAAATAAAATAAACAATTCATAACAAATCAATTCAGTAAAAAAAATCCATAAAAAATGAATCATAGGCTACAAAATACTTTGAAATTTTCATATTGGTTCATCTTGAATCATAATTCCAAGCAGAACAATCCTTATACACATGCATATTGTAGCACTTTATTTATTAGCAGTAGCACCATACAATTCTATGATCTGAAAACTAAACAAATCCTATATCAAGAAACAAAAACTAAACAAATCCATGGTGTAAATGGCTACAAAGGATTACTAATTTCTAAGCCGAGTTTGAAAGAAATGCAAATTTCTACATTTTCTATCACGAAAAGAAGGTGTTGATGACGAATTACCGTTAGAAATCAAAGAAAGACTCAAACGACGACATTGCACCATTGGTGGATGATAGGGATGGGACTTGTGTCTATGAAACTTGTAAGTGGCAAAAATATCCAAATCAATAGCCAAGTCATTATAGATACCTAAACGCGTCTCTTGATCATACTCGAGAAGTTGTTTCGGTTTGAGTCTCTTCTTGATTACACCCTTCCCTTCAAACAGTACATGAAGAACAGTGGTAGTCTTGTGACCTTGATCAAAAGGTGTCAAATTGACAGAAGCAAATTTATGATCTTTGTACCAAGCAATTGCAGTGATCTCCTTGTAGTGCACAATGACATGCTTGTTGGGATTTCTTGAAGTGATGTTGGCTTGTAACTTGTAATCCAAGGTATTGTTGTTTGTGAGGTTAAACTTTGTGAGAGATGCATCAATTACATGGAACTTGATATTAGAGGGGGAATAGGTGATGACTATTAAGAAGATGAGAATGGAAACAAATGAAAGTGAAAATAGTATCAAGTATATGTTCTTTATCCATTCACCTATCACTGGAAAATAGTTGGCAATACCGTTGTTTTGTTGTTCCAATTCCGCGGCTACTTGTTCATGAAAAATGTCCATAGTTACTTCTTTCTATGATCTCAGTGAAGCTGTGAAATCTAACTCTTCAAAAACTTTCATTCATATACAAATGTGAAGGAGATTAGGAATATATATAATAGTTTTGGTTAGAGTTTGTTATTAGGTAGTTAGTTGGTTTAGTTAGTTAGGTAGTTAGTTGGTTTAGTTAGTTTGGTAGTTAGTTAGTTAGTTAATGAGGTAGTTAGTTTTAACAGTCACTCTGGTATGAAAGTATAAGCACAAATTGGCCGAATTTCGCGATCAATCGTTGTGTTCTTAAGCGTTTATTTATCTTCGAATGTTAAAATCGAGTTTTACTATTCTGACTTTTTTTTCGGCATTGGCAGTTTTCAATGTTTGGTTCTTTGGTGACTATTGGTGCAATGCTTGGAGCTATAACAAGTGGTAGAATTGCTGATTTCATTGGCAGAAAAGGGGTATGCGAAATTTAAACTCAATTATATGCCTAAAATATACACTCTCTCCGTTTAAAGTTGATAATTCTGTCGTTTAAGATTTTCGCACACAATAGTAAACAATTTTACGAAATCGTCCTAGTATTTAATTATTGTGCAACAAAATGAAAGTCAATATATATAATTGCAAAATTCAATTAAAAATGAGAGTGTGTATATTGAACTATGTCTACTGAAAATTCCATGTTAATTTGCATTAATTTTCATGAGAAACAGGCTATGAGAATTTCAACAGGATTTTGCATTATAGGATGGTTAGCTGTCTTCTTCTCCAAGGTATGCATCTTTTCAACAATGAGTTTCATCGTATGAAGCACGCATACAGACACGGACATCATACACGATACATATACCGACACATCGACACAAATAATTTTTTTTGAAAAAATAATATAATCCAATGGGACACACCTAATCCAAGGAGTGTCCGTGCTTCATACATCTTCTGAAGATGTTTTTGTAAAAAAAAAGGAACTTATTACTTTGTCCTATTAAATGCAGAGTTCTTACACACTTGACTTAGGAAGATTTTCCACAGGATATGGAATTGGAGTTATCTCATATGTGGTAATTAATTGATTAACATAGAAATTAATTTCATCAAGAAAGTTTAAATTATCTCCGTACTCGCTTAGTGTATGTTTTGTTCCACTTTTGAATCAGGTTCCGGTATATATAGCAGAAATAGCACCGAAAAATCTACGAGGCGGACTTGCAACAACAAATCAGGTAAGAAAATGTATAAGAATTTTTATTTTTTATGGCTAATTAAGTATTATTGAGTTGGATTTTAGCATTGATTATGATTTTTTGCAGCTTATGATTGTTATTGGATCATCAGTGTCATTTTTAATAGGAAGTGTTATAAATTGGAGACAACTAGCTCTAGCAGGTAAAGTAATAACATTAGTTTTGAATTTTTTGCTTCAAAGATAAGTGATTATAGAAATAAATATCTGATTATTGATTTTGTTTGGCTTTAACTTTTGAAGGGTTAGTGCCTTGCATGTGCTTGTTGGTTGGTTTGTGCTTCATTCCTGAGTCTCCTAGATGGCTGGTAAAGATATATAAATCTACACGGCCCGTTTGAATTAACTTATTTGAACTTATTTACTTATATAAGTATTTGCGAGACTATTTGAGAGAACTCGGGAAAACAACTTATGAGTTATGACATGTCGATAAGCTGCTTTTCTCTTTTTTCAGGCAAAGGTCGGTCGTGAAAAAGAGTTTCAACTAGCGTTAAGGAAACTTCGTGGTAACGATGTTGATATTTCTCATGAAGCTACTGAAATTCTGGTACATTCCAAATTTTCTTAACTGATTAAAAGCCAAAGAAAAATTTCCAATTATTTTGACATGTTTGATGACATAAGCTGAATTTTCATTTTTGCTTATAGGATAATATTGAAACTCTTCAAAGCTTTCCTAAGACTAAGTTTTTGGATTTGTTCCAAAGCAAATATGTGCACTCAGTAGTTGTAAGTAACAACTTACTTTACTTATAGAAATTAAATTCACTTATTGTGTTTAAGTGTAATTACTTAAAGTATAATAAATTATTTGTCACATTTTCAGATTGGAGTTGGACTAATGGCATTTCAACAATCTGTTGGAATTAATGGCATAGGATTCTACACAGCCGAGACTTTTGTAGCAGCCGGTAAGCGAGATGAAATGTATTCTGATTTTGTCAAAATCACGTCGTGCCACTTTGATTTTAGCAAACACTATACTTTATAGTTTCAACAAAATCACAGTGTCACCAAAATTTCGTCAAACTCATTGTGATTTCATTCAAACATGCACGAAATCTTTTTCTTCGATCGTTTATATATAGTTGTTAATTATTCCTTTATAACTTGATTTATAGGACTTTCTTCAGCAAAATCCGGTACTATAGCTTACGCTTGTATACAGGTAATTGATCTCTTCAATAATTTATCAGAAATTAAATTAACCATATAACTAAATTATTTTGTCTAAACTTTATTTGTTAAATTGAATGATAGGTTCCATTTACCATGTTAGGAGCCATTTTGATGGATAAGTCTGGAAGAAAACCTCTTATAACAGTAAATCTATTTGCTAACACTTATTTATAAACTACATCTAACTGAAAAGGAAATTATAAGAACTATAGGTTTAATTTAATTCTTGAATAAATGCAGGTTTCTGCAAGTGGAACATTCTTAGGCTGCTTTATAACTGGAATTGCATTCTTTTTTAAGGCATGTCTTCAGTATAAGTTTATGTTCAATGTTCTAAAAATTTGACTGAACTGGCCGATTCAACTGAGAACCGGCCAGTTCGCTAGTTTATTTGATTTCGGTTACATTGCAGTTGAATGAGATTGAACCGAGGTTGATCTGTGCTTCAAAAGCAGTTGGTTCAACCGGTTTTCATTTTTAACATTCATTTATATTTGCTCTTTTACTTTTTTATTTATTTGTCATCAAGTTCAACCGTGATTGAACCGATCAAGCCAATTGAACCATGACTTGAAGGTCGCACTTGCACCTATTCAATCTCTAGTTCGGTTTGTAAAACATTGCTTATATCAGCATGAATACCAATTCTAAATATTCTAAATTCAATTTTATGGCTTCATATGGATCAGAATCAAAGCTTATTGCTTGAATGGGTGCCAACATTAGCAGTAGCCGGCGTGTTGGTGAGTTTTCTTCATCAATTATGAACTTTCCAACTCTTTGCTTTTCAATCATTGATATGGTTGATAAAGTAACTTATAAACTCAAACTTAAGCTTAACATGAAATTCTCTCATCTTTTTCTTCTTGTAATCAGATTTACATAGCAGCATTTTCAATTGGGTTAGGATCAGTTCCTTGGGTGATGATGTCTGAGGTATGTATCTTTCGAACAATACGAAATCAATGATTCGATCTGCACCGAAAAAAATACTAATAATACTAACATTTTCCATTGAAAAAACCAATTGTCATATGGCAGGTTTTTCCTATAAATGTGAAGGGAACTGCTGGAAGTTTAGTGGTTTTGGTAGCTTGGTTAGGAGCTTGGATTGTTTCATATACTTTCAATTTTCTTATGAGTTGGAGTTCTTCTGGTAAGCACATAACACAATTAAACCATCCACTATATAGTTAGTCAAAATTAAATGTTACGGTCTACGGACACTCTTCGGATTAGGCGTGTTCTGGTGTCAGACATGTGTCGATGTCCGACACCAACAAAACAGTTATGATTACATTGAATTACATCATTTTGTCAAATTTTTATCTGTGTCGACATGTCAGTGTCTGTGTCGTGTCAGGTGTTTGTGTGCGTGCTTCATAGGCAATATTTAGTAATTGTATTGTTTTTGGACACAGGTACTATGTTTTTGTATGCTGGATGTTCCCTCTTGACCATAATTTTTGTAGCAAAAGTAGTCCCAGAAACCAAAGGAAAAACATTGGAAGAAATTCAAGCTTGTATTAGTTCTTAAGATATATGGATATATTCATTATGAACATTGTGTCTCACTCTCATGATGTATATTATATATGAGGCACAATATTTTGATGGTGAGAGATCAAGCCAAAAAGTATAACAGGACATAATCCAATTATTAATTACCATCATTTATTAAATTTTTTTGGATCCATTTAGGATCATCAACAAGATGTTATATGATATGAACTAAGTTTGTTCATGTCATTAAGTAAGGCTTATGTATGAGTTTTTTTTTCTCAGTTGGAATTTGTATTGGGTGCATTTGATATATTGGTATATGATGAACTTGTGAATTTTAATACACGCAATTTTTTTTTTGAACGGCAAAATATTATTAATAAAACCAAGTTTCGGCACAAAATGAACTTAAACTGGTATAAAAAGACTACAAAACAAAGGCTCCGTATATAGGCATGCAAATTCAATAGTAAAAAAGAGTAACAAGACATAAGATCAATAAACTCTAATTATTCAATTATTATGATACTATAACTCTATTCACCACATTTATATCCTTTAAAGTGAGTAAAATGAAAAGAAAAGAAAATAAATCAAAGTTATTGGTTATACTTATAGTGTACAGTAGTTCTTTTTGACTAAAGGTTAAGAACAATTTTACAAAATTATTTAATTTAATAGCAACAGTTTAATCTACTAGATCGTTTCATTTCACTTCGAAATAGTTTTTGAATTTTATTGAATATTAAAGTAAAATTAATTTACACGTATAATATTAAATCATAATATTTACATTTGATTTATTAATTAACCGCTAAGATTATTCACTTGATACGTCAATGTTAAGTTTAAATTAAAGGAGTGTTTTTTTAATATATCAAAAAGATACATTATTTCTCTTATAAATTTATTCTTGGATCTCTTCATATTCAAATCAAAAGTCCCTTAACTTTATTACTTAAATTATTTTACGCAGATAAATCATTTAAAGAAGTCTGATCTTAAACAACAATTGTTTATTAAAATGTTATATGTTTAATATTTTTTTTGGTATGAAAGTTAATAAAAAGAAAAAAAAAAGAAACTAAAAAGAAAAACTAAGCACGAGGGAAGAAATTTCCCATTGCGTCATTCTTAAGAAGTTCGCGAAAGCCTTCCGGAGGAGATGTGTGAGTCAGGAGGTCGGCATCTGATGATGCTCTAAGTTTAACAAAAAAGTCTGCACATTGATTCTCTTCTCTTAGTGTGTGATGGAGAGCACCATTGGTTTGAGAGAGCAACTCCTTGATATCCTAGATCAACATAGCATAAATATGATACTTAATTTGTGGACTTTTGATGAGGTTAACACAAAGTAAAGAGTCAGAGTGTAGCAAACAAATTCATCAATATTCATGTCTTTAGTCAACAAGAGACCTCTAAAGATAGTAATCAGTTCCGCAAGCAAAATGTCAGATGATCCGTGAATGAAGCCTAAGAAGCCTGTAAGATAACGACCGAATGTGTTTCTAATAATACCGTCAAATCCAGCCCAAACAGGAGTATCGAGAATATATATATAATATTTAATATAAGCTTAATTCTTTAATTTTTTTTTGACAAAAACAAACTTAATATATTTCATTTAAAATAATAATTTTAATACAAAATAGAAACAATAATTAAAAACTTAAAGACTAAAATGAAAACGAAATATTTCAGCTAAATCATGAGCGACTCAGTTAACTAACGCATTTAATTACACCTAATGCCTACGTGCATCAATTTGCTCCACGTTTATACATACTACTTATGCAAAAATGAGAACAATGTTCCAACTTCCAAGTAACATTTGACAAATCTAATTATCCACAGTGTTTCGATGTTCATTCCTTAAATTCATCACACACAAATTCTGACACACAAACATGTTAGTGGACCAAAACAACTGAATCAAGTTTCTCATATTCCAATCACAGGTTTCATTACTCATTCATCTAAAACCCTTCTCTTTATGTTCTTCAATTGCTTCATAGATAAGATAACAATTGTGACGGTGAATTCAGTACTTCAATTGGTTTGGTACCTACCCAGATTTTTATTTTCCTTTTAAATCAATTATTTTTATTAAAGTTCAGTTCTTTTTCATAAATTAATTCGATTTCTTCTTTTTTATACCTACCCTTTTGTTAATTCAATAAAAAAAAGTCAACTTGAAAACAAAAAATAAAATTGGTTTTTTTTTTGTGTTTTCACCTAATTTCATTTGACTAATTACCTATTCACTGTGTTAGGCTTAAAGGGTTCTTGATTTTTAGCATTTAGATGGTAATTTTGGTTTTGAAACAGTTCAAAATGATAGATTTTTTTTGGTATATTTTTGTATGTTTGTGTGTAATTTTGATTATGAATTATGAGTTCCTTTGGCTAAGGGTTTCTTTGACATGATGCAGTTTTGTAGGATATAGAAAGATTTAGAGACTAAGGTGAAAATCATGAGTCAGTTGAACAAGGATACAAGTAATTGTATGGATGATGGTAGTGGAAGTAGTAATGAATCTAGTGCTAGTGGAATGGATGGAGAAGGGACAGGTTATCTTGTTCATGAAGTTGCACATATCACAAAACTTAGGTCAAGTCCGAACGAGAATTTGAGTCGTGTTTTTCCTGGTAGGATGAAGTTTCCTGCATCAACTTTAAGAATGTTAATAGGAAGAGAAGGTAATTATTCTGGAAAAGGGAAGTTTTCTGCCGCGGATGGATGTCATGTGTTAAGCCGCTTTTTGCCTACTAAAGGTCCTTGGATCGTGGATAGGATGGGAAGTCGTGCTTATGTTTCGCAGTTTTCGGATGATGGTTCTCTTTTTATAGCTGGATTTCAGGTTATTGCTGCCATCATTCTCATTCTAGTTACTGTTATGCATAATTGTATGTGAAGTAAGCTGAAATATGAAGCAACACAAGACATGTCATGGACACGACACTGACACGTCAACAATGATAATAATTTGGAAAATGGAAGAAATTGAATGTAATTGCATGTGTCAGTGTTGTGTTGGACACGCTGCTCACCTTTAATCTGAAGTGTTGGTGTTGCATAAGAAGATGGCTTTGTTAAAAGAGAGTCTTGTATTTGTGAAACTATATTTATGGAACAAAAGGGTCTTTAAATCCTTACTTGTGGTTGTTTGTGCTTTGTTATGAAACAGGGAAGCCACATCAGGATCTATGATGTTGAAAAGGACTGGAAAATTAAGAAAGATATCTCTGCTAGAAACTTACGGTGGACAATTACTGATACATCTCTCTCACCCGATCGACAATATCTTGTAAGTTCAACTTGTTTTCTAGATTAGGTGGCATTTACCGGCTTTTTAGGATGGAGGATTTTCTGTTATAAGCAGCCAATTCTGACCATGGCTTGCGAATTCATCAAAGTTTGAGCAATCATTTACCACTTTGTCGCATTTTGATAAATTGTTAATTCATTATTGCAGGTTTATGCTAGTATGTCACCAATTATCCATATTGTCAATGCAGGATCAGCTACAACAGAGTCAGTAGCAAATGTGACAGTGAGTGCTTGAAATTTCTCACTGTTTTCAGTTATGAAATTGCAATTCGAATTGTGATCTGGCCAGATAGTTTTTATATTGTTTACTATAAATTGTATGAGTTAGGGACACACTAAAATCATATATGGGATGAGATCAATTGACGTCTGACTTTGACACGAAATCTTAGCCGTTAGTGTCAATTAAATCCAAGTCCTCCTAATAATTCTCTTAAGTGCTAACATGTTGCTCAACGGTCTACCCTTAGCAATTAAGCTTTCTGTTTCCTCTTAGTTACTTGCCGAAGAATCCTTGATTGCCGTGCCTCTCCCCTTGAAAATATTTTTATTATATGATGTATGTGTTTATGCATATGCGTATGGGTATTTATGTGTCTCTGCACGTGTGTACACACATCAAATAATTGTTTGCTTTACATTCATAAACCCTTCTTTTATTGCAGGAAGTTCATTATGGATTAAATTTCTCTTCTGACAATGATGGTGATGATTTTGGGATTTTCTCTATCAAATTTTCAAACGATGGGCGTGAGCTTGTGTCTGGAACTAGTGATAGTTCGATATGTGTATATGATCTTGGAGCAGATAAGCTTAGCCTTAGAATCCCTGCTCACCTGGTATTACATATTATGTCATATAATTGATTGCTGATTTTGCACAATTAAAAATCAATAAATAAAATGTATTCGGATATTATTTTCCTATAATTGGTTGCTGATTTTGCATAAATCATTTTAGGATTATTGATCCGAATCAGCTCAAAATATTGAGTCTTGGTTCCTTTTGTTAGAAGTTTGAGGTTTTGTGGACGTAATGGAAGCAAAAATATTTCAAAATAGTCTTACCATGTTTGACATGTATCCATGTATTGTAGGATGCTTTAGATGCTTCGAGTTATATTTTACAATTTTTAGTTACTTTTATTTTTCAATACAAATGGTAATTCACCACAATATTTATATAATGTTTTATGTTAATTCTGCACTAATTGTATACACATTGTATTATACCCATATCTTGTCCTATAATTTGTCTGTGTCATATCATATATGTGTCTCGCGTTGCATCTATGCTTTCTTGGGAAGCTTAGAATGTTAGGCAGCCTCATTTTGAGCTTGAAAATAATTTCTTTCAGTTTCTTTACTCTTGTAGAAATTAATTTTATATCGACTGTCAATCTTTTGTTCATCACTTTAAAGTGGAATTTGACTTCAGCTGGAGTTTTACGTCTTAGTGTTGGTATGGACGATAGTGGATCATTCCTAATGTTCCATTTTGATTTTGCAGTCTGATGTTAACACTGTCTGCTTTGCCGATGAATCTGGTCATCTCATATATTCCGGAAGTGATGATAGTTTCTGCAAGGTAAACTTCACATTTTAAGTATAGAAGTTTGTTAATATGCACTGATGCCTGATTCAATTTTGATAAAGTAAGTTGGTGCAATTTGATTTCTCGGTTGATGGCAGTGCAATTATCTTAGCAATTTCTTGTAGAGCTAAGTGTATACTTTTCATTTGTTTGATCCGTTAGTATTTCCGATTAGAAATAATTCTTAGTTGTTATGATCTGCACAGGTGTGGGATAGGCGTTGTTTTGTCTCAAAAGGACAACCAGCTGGTATCCTAATGGGACATTTAGAAGGCGTTACATTCATTAATAGCCGTGGAGATGGCCGCTATTTAATTTCTAATGGAAAAGATCAAACTACCAAATTATGGGACATAAGAAAGATGTCTTCTAATGCCATGAAGTAAAATTTTTTTATCCTTCACTTTGTTTGAAGATACAAATTCATGCTAATGGATTATTTAACGACGATGCTTACTATTTAAACTAGCAGTGTGGGTCTTGGAGATGACGAGTGGGACTACCGGTGGATGGACTATCCTAAATATGCTAGAAATATAAGGCATCCTCATGACCAGTCATTGGCAACATATCAAGGCCACTCGGTTTTGCGTACTCTAGTTCGATGTTATTTCTCACCTGCATATAGGTAAGTTGTATTTCCCGAACATTCTCACTCTAGTATATCACTGCTCTTTAACATGATATGTGATTCTAAATTATCCAAAATATTTAAGTTTTAAATTTCTATATGCTAATGACATTCCTGATTTCTTTTGAAATAAAAAGCTCTTTGTATTACAATAATGAATTAATTCCATAGCTTTTGGCACCGTGACTTGATTATGTTTTGCTTCGTAGCTAGGAGTTGGAAGATTAAATTGTTATCCATGGTTTTACATTTGTTAGATAAAATTAGTTATAATTCTACTTAAGGGTAGTTTAGTCTTTTATGCTTCATATATATACTTTTGCTTTGTACTCATTTATCTTCTTATCTTGCAATTTTGTTGTGCCACTAGATTACAATATACAAAAGCCAGATTTGAATGACCACAAAAAGTTTCCTTTGAAAGGATAACATTTTAGCATGGAAAAACAAATTGGTTTTGTCGACACGTAGTCGTATTTTTTAATAGTTTTTTGCTCCATGTTGGAATTGATAAATAATTTTTTAGTCCAAGTCACGTTTGAGTTGAATTTATTTTAATTCTAGTTATTACTTATTAGTTGATTGGAATGTGTTCCGTCCTCAAATCGGTTTAATTGCTTTTTCAAGGTATAGTCTGTTTCAGGCTTAACTGAGCCCTCTAAGTTTTGTTCTTAAAAAGTGTCTCGATGGGTTGAGAAAACCATGTTTATATACTACTCTTTGCTTCATTTTAATAGCAATATGAGACTTTCTTATGTACCAAAAACAAAATGGATGAGTAACATCCGTTTGTCGACATGTTTTCAGTGTACTCGAATATTGTTCCCATGTTCTCTTAACTCTTTGCATATGATGATTTGAAGAATGCGATTGCGAGTAACATCTTGTGTATTTTTTGTTGCAGCACTGGTCAAAAGTACATTTACACTGGATCTAGTGATGCCTCTGTCTACATATATGATCTGGTAGAAACACTTGCTTATATACTTTATAAGAATTTAATTTTTCGATACCATGTCAATGTATAAACTTTTACTCTGTCAACAAATCACAACCAATTATATGCGTAATTTTGGAACTAGTTGCATTTAAAGTCAAATGTTGTTAATAATCTGACGATTACGATTGATTGAGTGTAAAGAATCTTCATACTATTAGTTTGTACAAATTAAATCCGATTTTTTAACTTGGTTTAACATTGTCTAAAATTTTTAGTTTCACATTTGTTATAGGTGAGTGGAGAACAAGTTGCGAAACTTGATCATCATGAAGCACCTGTAAGAGATTGCAGTTGGCATCCTACATATCCAATGTTGATATCTTCAGCATGGGACGGTGACATTGTCCGGTGGGAATTTCCCGGAAATGGTCAACCACCTGCTCCGCCTCCTCTAAATCGAAGATCAGGTGGAGGTCGTATTAGAGGTTTGTATTATATGTAGTTCATGTTCTTTGTACATATATCTATCTCTCTCTGAATACATAATAATCCATATATTTAGGTAGCTAGATTTACATAATTTTATGCATTTTTCTTTTACTTTTCTTATACCTATAGAAAGGGTTCTAAATGTTTGTTACATTTATTTATACATTGTTTGTGTATGCTTTGTAGGCATATCTTGGCTGAGGAACATATATCGTTAGATTAAATTTTGTATATAAGTCATCAGATTTTAAAATTAAATAATAATAACAAAGTGAATAATTTTTTCTTGTAATATTAAATAGCTTTTATGCCAATATTGACTTATATGCAGACAATAGTTTTTTCAGAAATTAACTTTTACCCGTATGATGGGTTGGGCCTAGGTACAGCTAGATGGTCGTTTTTAGATTGATCATTTCCCCTCCGTTTATACTCGAAGAATGTAAAATACACTATCGGAAGCCAGCGTTCTATAATGTATTTTCACATAAATAACATTACATGAAGGGAGGTTCCGGTAAAAAGGCGAGAAAATTGGAGGCACGTTCAACATTCACCCTTTTTTATGGTTAAGATAATTTGTTTGGAGTCGATAAAAATAGATTAAGGCTCTGTTTGCTTCGTGAAAAATCTTATTTTAAGATATTTTTCAGTAGTATATATTTTTTTGTGTGAGCAATGCGAGGGAGGGGAAAGCATCACCAAAAATTATATGGTTGAAATAACCTATGTTGGGACTAGGCCCAGTGGGAAGTAGTTTTCTTTTTTGTTGAAAATATTCTATTTCATTGTTTTCAATTTGGAGTATATTGTTGATAAATATTTTGCTTATATTGGAGTATATATGATACTACTAGCCAACAAAATATACTAGTATATAGCTTTAACATTGAATGACAGAAAATGCTGAAATTGTTTGGCTGGATATTCATGCCAGGATTCGATCCCCGGTCCTCCCTTTTTTAATAATTTTCGTAAGTTATAGATCACAAATTATGCGATTTTTCAATCTTGGTGAAAATTTAATATTTGTTTGATTCATCACCTAAATAAAATCACAAAGGCACTATATGTGTTAGGATTGAAGATTCTTCAAGAAATTAATATGAAAATCACTTTATTTATTTCGTTTGTTTTTTAACAATTTTCGTAGGCTATAGACCACGATCGAATAATGGAATTTTTTCAATCTCGGTGAAAAATTAATATTTGTTTGATTACTCACCTAAATGGAATGACAAAAACACTATATGTGTTGTTATTGAAGATTTTTCATAAAAATAATTCTAAAAGCATTTTTTTCATTTCGTTAGTTTTTTAACGATTTTTGTGGGTTATAGATCACGAAAAATAAAAAAAAATTAAATTCGGTGAAAAATTAAAATTTGTTTGATTCTTCACCTAAATAGAATTACAAATACACTATATATGTTGTGATTGAAGATTTCAAAAAATTGAGAGAGAGAGAGAGAGAGAGAGAGAGAGAGAGAGAGAGAGAGAGAGAGAGAACTCATTTTCTTAGTTTTTAACTATTTTCGTAGGTTAGACTACGAATTTTGAATTTTTTTCAATCTCTGTAAAATATTAAGATTTGTATGCTTCGTCACCTAAATAAAATTACAATAACATTATATGTGTTGGGATTGAAGATTATTCAAAAACTTGAGAGAGAGAGAGAGAGAGAGAGTTTATTATTATTTTTTTGTTTTTTTAACGATTTTCATGCATTATAGACCACGAGTCATGAAATATTTTCAATCTCGGTAAAAATTTAATATTTGTTTGATTCCACGTCTAAATGGAATCACAAACACACTATATGTGTTGGGATTGAAATTTCTTCCAAAAATTGAGAGAGAGAGAGAGAGAACTCATTTTCTTAGTTTTTAACTATTTTCGTAGGTTAGACTACAAATTTTGAATATTTTTCAATCTCTGTAAAATATTAAGATTTGTATGCTTCGTCACCTAAATAAAATTACAATAACATTATATGTGTTGGGATTGAAGATTATTCAAAAACTTGAGAGAAAGAGGGAGAGAGAGAGAGAGAGAGTTTATTATTATTTTTTTAACGATTTTCATGAATTATAGACCACGAGTCATGAAATATTTTCAATCTCAGTAAAAATTTAATATTTGTTTGATTCCACGTCTAAATAGAATCACAAATACACTATATGTGTTGGGATTGAAGTTTCTTCCAAAAATTGAGAGAGAGAGAGAGAGGGAGAGAGAGAGAGAGAGAGAGAAGTTAGGTCATTTCCTTAGTTTTTTTAGCGGTTTTCTTGGGTTATAGACCACAAATTATATGATTTTTTCGATCTCGGAGAAAAGTTAATATTTGTTCGATTTCCAACCTAAATGGATACACAAACACACTATATGAGTTGGGATTGAAGTTTCTTCAAAAAAATTGATTCGAAAAACAGTTTATTCATTTTAAAAAAATTATTAATTTTTGTAGGTTATAGGTCACAAATCATGAGACAATCTCGGTGAAAAAAGAAGATTTGTTTGATTCCTTACATAAGTGGATTTACAAACACACTATATGTATTGGAATTGAAGTTTATTCAAAAAATTGATTCAAAAATCAATTTATTCAATTCGATAGTGTTTTTAATAATTTTTGTGGGTTATAGACCACAAATTATGATATTTTTCAATTTCGTTGATAAAATAATATTTGTTTGATTTTGCACATAAATGGATCAACATACACGTTATATGTGTAGGGATTGAAGTTTCTCCACAAAATTGATTCGAAAAGCAATATTTATTCATTTTGATAATGTTTTTAACAATTTTTGTGTTTTTTTTTTTAGAATTATGATATTTTTTGGAAACCACAAATTATGTTATATGTTTTTTTCCTCACATAAATGGATCAACATACACGTTATAAAAAATTTCGTGTGTTATTGACCATAAATTATGAAATTTTACCAATCTAAGTGAAAAATAAGTTTTGCTTGATTTCTCACTTAAATGGATCCAAAGACACACTATGTGTCTATATGTGTTGGGATTGAAGTTTTTTCGTAAAATAGATTTGAAAAGTATCTTCTAGGCAAAAAACCGAATTCACATCAGAATGAGAGGGTCTCTGAGGTTGTGCAGGTATGAGTTTGAAAAATGGTTGAAGGGAGGCTTATAAAATTGATTGGAACTTCCTATATCAACAAGATACATCTTCTCTCCTAGAGCCTAATAAATAAAAATTTCATAGTTAAGCTTGCCCTCACTTGGATTACTATTTGGATGGATGACCCTTATGTGCAATTTTTTAAAAAAAATACATGCTAAAAAGACTCGTGTTGGTTTGTGAGAGGAGTCGCTCATCATGAAACAGTCTAGTGCATTACATCATCATCTCTCATAATAAAACATGTTCTCACTTGATATGCCATATATATATATATATATGCACATTTTTTATATTGGACAAAAAAACCATTAATTCTTAATAGATTGAATGTTATTTTGGTAAATTTATTTAAATTTTGTACACCCACTTTTATAAACATATTTTAAAAAATGAACTATCTTTTTATTTTTTTTAGTTTCTTAAATTTCATGTTTTCAACTAACTTTTCATATTCTTACTTTTTCAACAACAACAGAGCTAGTCCTTCGTAATACCTGCATTAATAGGCACCCTCTTCTACTACTGATCAGGCAGGCTAAATTAAAGAACATGCTTCTATCCAAGTAAGTGAACCAGTTGCAGTCTAATCTTCCCAAACAAAGTATAAATTTTTGAAGAGGAAATTTATAAAGTTCGGGCAAAATTTCAAATTTAAACAAAAATTTTTGTTTTGCAATGAAAAAATTTTTATTTGAAAAAAAATATATCAGTTTTGCCCTAAATTAATCCCTAAAAATATCAGTTTTACTTTAAACTAACTCCGGAAACATCAAAAAATTTATTTTGCAGTGAAAAATCTCAGTTTTTAATCAAAAAAACTCAATTTTGCCTAAAATTAATCTCTAAAAATATTAGTTTTACCTTGAATTAACTCATAAAATACCAAATATTTTGGGCCGAGCCCGGACACTAGCCCAGGAAGTCCGTATGCTGTCATCGCCTTTGTCCACCATCGAATGCAGTGACTATTTCCTTCGCTAAATTGGAAGCGCCTCAAAGGATTGGATAATTGTCCAAGAGAATATTATTTGTAATATTTAAATATACATATTATCATATGCTTTTTTTAACAATACATATATGCTATTGTACCAAAAGAAAATCACATATAAAATGCTCATAATTTATTTTCTCTGCCTTGACATATAGCGTTTGTATCTCATGCTATAGTTCTAGTAATTTCTTTTCACTAGACATTTGATGTGAAAAATATAGATATAGATACAGGTACAATTCACTAGACATTTTATGTGAAAACGGGAAAATAAAGCAAACCTCTAACATTAACATATAGCGTTAGTATTTCATGTTAGTCCAAGTAATTTTTTTCCATCTTCTTGTATTGCTACTATTATTTTAAAATTTCATAAGTTTCCTTTTCCTAAAAAAAAATATTTCTTAAACGCTCGTGTGTACCTTGTTGAAGATTAATGATTGTAGCATGCACTTGAATGAACTTTTTTGCTACTTTCTATCCCAAAATCAAACCAAAAGTGCATTCTCATTTCTCATAGAGACTTATTGGACAATTTTTTTTCTTACATGTAATCATTTTCTATAATATAATACACAAGTGTTGTGCCATGTTTCTTTTTTGAGGCGCTTGCTTGCGTTGGATAATTCTCAATGGGTCAACCTTGACTTTAACCTTCAATTTGTGGTATGCAATAATAGCTCCAATTAGTTAACAATGGAATTAAAAGAGAGGCTTATTGGATAAAGAAAATTTTGTAACCCATGTGAAAATAAATTAAGCTATAATATAAGATGGTTTATCACACTTACTTAAAAGTCAATTCTTTTTTGTAAAAAGTTATGATTAAAGTTAGGATTATTCCTGAAGTGGATAAAAAAAATAGCTTTTAATTTTGGGTGGTCAAAGAATCTAGCTATTAGATTCTATATCATGCACAAGGAGTCATGAGTTTTCACACTATGATTTTTTTTTTTTTTTGGTACATCTTATAATTCCTTTTGTTTTTGCTACATACATGGTTTTATTTTTTGACAATTTTTTTTTTGTGACCAATTTGGTACATAGTTTTCATACATTTATTCTTTATATAGTTTAGAAGTGCACAATACAAATATATATTTGTCGGATAAATAAGATGAATTATAATAATCAAATTTTCTCTATATGCATGTAAGAATTTATATATTAGTATTAGTATTGTCACCATTGTGCATGTAAGAATTTGTCGGATAAATAAGAAATTATTCTAATCATGTTATTTAGTTGAACCATGTCAAATGATATGTTGTACATATATAAAGAGAAATTTGTATGGTGTTGTGACGAAAATTGGTTCTCTCAAACTTGAAAAGTTAGGAATTCTAGCTTCACTGAAATGCACGGTGGGAGGAAAGAAGCACGGCTGCGGTGAAAGCAAAATTGAAAGCCAAACATGACAAACTCACGTTGAACACATATGAAACGCACATTTGGTGTTTTCATCGGCAAACCAAACAGATGCCCAATAATCGGATTTTGTACATTTGCTTAAAGTGTCCAAATATCTTACCATTTGAATGAATAAACTTTTTGACTAATTTTAAATAGATATATTTTTCTGTTGAAAAAAAGTAGAAATATTAATTTATTCATAAAAATGTGGGAAAGGCATCCATGTTAAAGATACAGGCACACAGATTTAGTAGCATCTTTTATTCTCTTTACCAGTTTTAGTAATTTATAGGAATCATGAATATATCTTGTCAAAAAAAAAAAACAAGGAATGAGGAATATATATAGTTTTTGCAATTGTGGGCATCCCAATTTAGATTTTAGATTTCAATAATTCAAATATTGATTGATATATATCATCTCAATTGACTATATGTGGAGGTGATTAAATGCAGATGCACTGGAATATTCCATCGGTTTTTTTTGGCTGAATTTGGAGGAAATATACTTTGAAGTATATAATTTTTTATTTTTTATTTTCTCTGTAATAAAATATAAGTCGTTGTAATTATATTACACAAATTAAAAATTGTAATTGATATAAAAAAGATAATATGTATCAAAAAAAATTTAAGAAAGATAAATTGAAAATTGAAAGGAGAAAATAATAAATAATTAAAGGTATATAATAAAAAAAAAATAGCATTTGCAATAGAGGGAGTATATGCCAGGCATTTTTTTTTATAATGTATATGCTAGGCATGTTGCCACCACATATGAGTATCTTTGGGTTAAGAAAAATATTGCACTATCTTCTGAAATAATTTTTTTATCTAGTAATATTACGGTCATAATTTCATTTTAGAAAATAAATAAATTGATGTATTGGATTCAAACTTCGGTCCTTATATATTATATATAATGTCTCTATTAATTTATTTTTGACAAAATGTCTCTATTAATTAAACTATATGAAAAGTGATTTATTCTTCAAACTTTAGTTTAGTTATCCTTTTGCATTTATTCTCACTCATACATTGATTGGTCAAGTTTTTTTTTTGGTGCATTTTAATAATGATTACTCGTAAAAACATACTCCTAAGGTATGGTACTTAACAATACAATATGATAATTAATTTTGTCTATAAGGTATTTACCAAACGATATAAGTTGAATACCCACCTTTTTCAAAATTATTTTATTATCCCATTTTATATAAGACTGTTTTCAAAGTTGATATCCACCTGTTTATTTATTAAATTTTCACAGAACATGTCCTTAATTAAATGTAGAGAAAATAAAAAATCATCATTTCCCTCTCTTAAAAATTGAAGGATAACTTTGAAAAGAGAATGTATGTTATTGAAAAATACGCAAAAATGATTTTTCTTAATTGTTCTACTTGTGTCACACATATCTTATATTTAGCAAAATTTTAAATAAATTGAATATTTTATTTGATTTAATTTTTTTAAAAAGAATAGTAGTATTTTTATTTTGACTAATAAAAAAAAAGTATGGAAATTTAGTAATCCTCTTACCAAATTTGTAATTCCTTCAATGTTTGTCACTTTGTCAACTAATAAAAAGAAAAGAAACTTGGTCAAAAACTTTTACAAAAACCAAAAGATAGTATATGAATCTTCTTTATCATTGTTCTTTCTTTTTTTTTAATCAGGTAGCATAAATGATTAAGATTTTACCTCTTAAAAGTAAATAAATAAAAAAAATTCGAACTCCAACTTCTACGTACAATATCTCTACAAACTAAATTATTACAGTTGCAAATTATTCAACAGTATAAAAGAATAAAATAGCAATGACATTTAAAGTTAACCACAAGTCAAATCATGACTCACCACACTCTTAGAGTGATTTTTCCACAATTAATTAATGGATTAATTCTTTGTCAAGTCTCTTTTTTCCTTCTATATGTGGATTAACAGAATATATGAAAATAAAAACAAAACAAAAAAATTATAGTATGCACTACAAAAGCCAATAAATACGTAAATTTGTTCTGGTTTGCATGTTTTTTCATGTTTTTGACTTTATATATATTGATAATAGCACTTCTTCATGTGTTTCTTTCTTATTCTATACTGCATAATTGAACATGCATAATTGAACATAAGAGTTTTCTGAGTTGGTATTAAATTATCATAAAGGATGCTTTCAATGAGGTTTTGCCTAGCTTTTATGTTGATCATGTCAGGAACCTTTGGAGTTGATTTGAATATTGTTGAACGAAAGCCTCGTAGTCTTCTTTTGAATACAGAAGTTGATCCTGATGATTTTTTCGCGCGACTATATCTTTTGAAGCTCAATAGATCAGAGTTTCAATTAGAGGTTAGTAAACTCGACTCTGATTAGACATTATTCGGGGTTGGATTTTATTATTGTTGATATGTTCAAGCGCGTCCTGCATTCGCACTTGAACTTTGAATAAGACCGAACAAGAATGGTACTGCCCTTATTCTAAATCCAATGCAAGGGGAAGAATGGTTTTCACATTGGTGATAGACAAGGCAGGATGGAATTTTTTTAGTTTCGGACATGGTTGAGTCGAAAAGAGTTGTGGAAACGAGAAAAAAATGCTATAGACTCGTGATACCATAAAAGAATATAATTCCGTTATGTGTTTTGTTTATTCCATGATCAACCAATTTATAGACAATTCTTTTCTGTATCTTAGTAACTGGTCAAAAGTAAAATTCAAACTATTTATGATTGTTCAAAAATATATTACGTCAAAAAAAGAAAGAAAAAAAGATTGTTTATGACTTTACTATATATTGATCAAAGCACTCTCTTCATATGTTTATCATTTTATTTATACTGCATATTCATTTGGACACACAAGAGTTTTCTGAGTTACTATTGAATCATCATCACCTACAGAGGATGTTTTCAATGAAGTTTTGGGTAGCTTTTGTGTTGATCATATCAGGAACATTTGGAGGTGATTTGAATATTGTCGAAGGAAAGCCTCGTCGGATTCTTTTGGATACAGATGTTGATACTGATGATTTACTTGCTCTGCTATATCTTTTAAAGCTCAACAGATCAGAGTTTCAATTAGAGGTTAGCAAAACAAACCAATTAAACATCATAACAAAGTTACCTTAATTCATCCAGAAGTCCTAGTTCAACTGGCAGAAAATGCCGAAATTTGCTAGGCCGGATGTCCATGACTGTGGTTCGAACTCAGGTCCCTCCACTTTATGTGTATAAGTATTCAATAATTTGTCATTTCGTTTACGTACCATTTTTTTTTTTACCGTAATTCACTTTTTCTTTCTTCTTTTTGTGGTTGATTATGTAGTCAAATAAAAAAAAAAGGTTTACTTTTTTGAGTTTTTTCCTTTTGTTAATAAATAAAGGGCATGTTTTTTAAAAGTGGTCAATAGTATTATTCTATTTGTCTCATTCTGTTGTAAAAAGCAGACAATTTGTATCTTTATGATGTTGACATAGCATATTTGGCTTAGTTATGTTGTGCATTAAATATTATACACTAATCCAATATTGGATATATAATTTAGTGTTTATTTAGCAATGGTTAATTATCTTCTGTATCATAATTTGTAGGGAGTGACTGTGAGTGCAAATGCTTGGACTAATGCTGGACATGCTGTGAATCAAATTTATGACTTACTTTACATGATGGGAAGAGATGATATATCAGTTGGAGTGGGAGGTGAAGGTGGAATACTCCCAAATGGTACCATACTTCCAAATGTTGGTGGATATCTTCCAATTATAGAACAGGTATGTCTCTTTTCGATCGAAAATCGAGAGGAACAATACTTATATGATACTTCATCTAAGTTTAGTCTTTTTTGTAAGCCTCGAAGATATGCAAAATCGTATCTTGTATTATAGTTTGGATTATGCACAATGCAAAATGTGTTTAAAATATTAAGTAGTTATGTTTGTGTTGGTGATTGATACGTTAAGGGAATGACAACAGCGGGAGATTGCAGATACAGGCAGGCCATACCTGTTGGTTTTCGAGGTCGCTTGGATTTTGATACTAACTTCGGCATCCGTAAAGCCTTCCTTCCACAGGTATAATATACTATACTTTGATGTCAAAGCTCAAATCGCGGCTTCACAAACTATTGAACTATCAAGCATTATGATGCTTAAGGAATAAAAGTCATTTAATTGTGCGCATTTTAATAACCGTTAGTAATCATTTTTCTTGCTGATTTGATCATGTAATTAGGGAAAAAGGAAATATACACCGTTACGACAACCAACTGCTCAACAAGTGCTGATTGACAAAATATCTGCAGGTCCTATAACTCTGATTATGATTGGAGGACATACAAATGTAGCCATTTTCCTTATGAATAATCCACACCTAAAGAAAAATGTGGAGCATCTTTATATCATGGGTGGTGGTATAAGCAAATACATTGGAAATTTGTTTACAAATTATAATGCCAACCCTTATGCAGAATTCAACATATTTGGAGACCCTTTTGCAGCATACCAGGTTAATTAGTCTATCTTATTTTGTGCGTGCGTGATCATTATTAATATACTATGACAATAATCAACAGTTGGATCGATAAAATCCAATGTTTATCAAATGTGTTCACGCTTAAATGTGTAACATGTGATTTATATAGGTGATTCATTCTGGTATTCCTGTTACTCTTGTTCCTCTTGATTCGACAAACACAATCCCCATTAGCGAAGAATTCTTTCATGAATTTGAAAAGAGTCAAGATACATATGAGGCACAATATTGTTTCAAGTCCTTGAAAATGACTCGTGATACTTGGCCTGATAATAACTTCTATACGGTAATTTATGCACCTATGACTTTTTCATTAAAGGATATACACTGTCAGTGTAAATCTACTATTTTTCCACGTCACTCCGCTTTTGTAACCACCTTTTAAAATTACTGGTGTGACATGGGAAGATGGGTCAATCTCATTGAATGTCAGTGTAAAATTAATTCACACTGACAATGTATGTCTATTAAACTCGAATTAAAAGACGAGTTTATATTGCTAACTAGTCGTTGCGGGGTTGGCAGAGTTATTATATGTGGGACTCTTTCACAAGTGGTGTAGCAGTTTCAATCATGAGGAACTCTAATAGAAACAATGGAGAAAATGAATTTGCAGAAATGGAGTATATGAACATAACTGTGATTACTTCAAACAAACCTTATGGTATATCTGATGGCTCTAATCCCTTATTTGATGGCCTCAAAGTTCCTAAATTCAATCTTAAGAAAGGTGGTGTACATAGTGGTCATATTCAACAAGGATTAACAGATCCATTTTGCTTTGTCAAGAATGGCAAAGGGAAATGTCAGGTACTTTCATTTATATAAGTGTGTGTGCGTGCATGCGAGCGAGCGTGCTAGTGATATGTGTTTGTCACTTATAAAGAATATAATAACAAAATCAAAACTCGAATAGGGCACTCAAAATCATCTCAAGGCCGGCCTTGCTGGTGTTTGGATGCATGTGTAAAATATTTTTACACTGACAGTGCATACTAATTAAACTTTATGGTAAAATGTTTATAGCTTAATAATTATGTATTGCAAAATGTTCTATAGGATGGTTACACAAAAGAGGAGAATGGTCAAGATTCAGTAAAGGTTCTTGTTGCTACAAAAGCAAAGCCTAATAAGGATAAAAGGAGCTTACTTGATAGAGAATACTTCAAAAGCTTCTTAAATGTATGTCCATTTTTATATTTTATTCAAACTTCTAAAAATAATATAATAATGTTAGTATGTGAATTTTGATTTTTGGTTATTCACAGGTTCTAAATCAACCACAAAATGCTGGGAGGTTTAATTTCACAACACAATTTCCTTACTATGAAAAAGTAACTTATAAGCCAGATTTTGAAAATAAAATACTAGGGAAACATGTTGTGTTTGACATGGACATGAGTGCAGGAGATTTTCTTGCTCTTTTTTACCTCCTTAAAGTTCCTGTTGAAGTTATCAACCTTAAGGTATTTTAATTTTTCATGCTTAATCTTAATTATTTAGATCATCAAGGCTTTGTTTGGCAAGGCCACATTTTGAGCTTATGGCTTATAGTTTATAAGCTCGTTTTGAAAAATAAGACCTGTTTGATAACCTTTTTTTTCTCATGAGCTTATACTTTATTTTTACTAGATTATAGCTTATTTTGATAAGCTACTTCAATTACCTTATGACTTATCATTTTTTCTTTCAATTTTACCCTTGTCGTCTTACTTGAAAAAAATTTAGATATTAATTAAACATATATTTTTATGTCATTTCATATCTATAAGTTAGTTTAACAACTAATTTTACTAATAAGATACAAGTTCATCCGCTATAAACTAGTTTATCAGTCATCCGCTATTTTTTGCCTAAACATGTTGATTCTTTATACCTTTATTGTTTAGGCAATTATTGTAAGTCCAACTGGATGGGCAAATGCAGCAACAATAGATGTAATATATGACTTACTGCACATGATGGGTCGTGATGATATCAAAGTTGGTCTTGGTGATTTTTTTGCAATGAACCAATCAAATCCAAGTTTTTCAATTGTTGGTGACTGCAAGTATGTTAAAGCCATTCTTCATGGAAGTGGTGGCTTTCTTGACTCTGACACTCTCTTTGGACTTGCTCGTGACTTGCCTAGTAGCCCCAGAAGGTGCTTTCTAGTTAGTACTACTTTACTTTCATGCCTTAAAAGTTATCAAACATGAACACTCTTCGAATTAGGCGTATCTTGTTATCAAATACGCTGTGTGTCCGACACCGACACTTACAATTACATTATTTATATCATTTTTACAAAATAAATTTATTCGTGTCGATGTTTCAGTGTCTGTCATGTTTTGTGTCCGTGTTTGTGTTCGTCTTAAAAGTTTCATCTATATCTACATATTATGATAGTACATAGGACATTATTGAAACCATTATGTTTTGTGGGGAGTGGGGAATGAAAGCTGCTATTACTATGAAGAGAAATAATGGTAGAAGTTCATGGTCATTTTCGTCCGTACAGCTGAGATGGCGACTTGATCAATGTTGATTAGAGAAAAAGAGGAAAAAACTACAAATGAGTTGAGTTTTGAGACACACATATTCGTTTTCTCTTTTTGTTAAGCCGACACCAATTATGTCATTGTCTCATTTGTAAGGATGAGTAGGACCATGAATTTCTACTTGCAGAAGACGATGTCTGTCATAGTTGGAGTTTAGAACGATTTTCAAGTATCAATTCACGGCGTACCACATATCGATAGAATTTTCCGAGATTGTATACCACTCTAGTATGTACTATGCACACAAAATAACTTTTTGACATGTGAATCAGGTACACAGCAGAAAATTCAAAGAAATTTGGAGCACCTAGAGACACTGATCATCCTGAACTCAGACAACCACAAGCAATGGAAATTTGGGAGTCTATATTGCAAACAATGGAACCAGGGTCTAAGATTACAGTATTAACTAATGGACCCTTGACTAATTTGGCAAAGGTTGTATCAGTTCAAAACATAAGCTCTAGAATTCAGGTAATTCACGAAAAATGTTAGTTAACAACTTAAGATGGGTTATAACTTGTGATGAAGCATAACAGTTCCAAAATATTTCAGGAGGTATATGTAGTGGGAGGACATATCAGCAGGAATGTTAATGACAAAGGAAATGTGTTTTCTGTTCCTTCCAACGAGTATGCGGAATTCAATATGTATCTGGATCCTTTAGCAGCAAAGACGGTGTTTGAATCAGACGTTAACATCACACTCATTCCACTCAGTATTCAGCACAACACAAGTTCTTTTTCAAGTATTTTAAGCTGGCTCAATAGGACAGAAAAAACGCCTGAAGCAAAGTTTTCGATGCGTCTTCTACAAAGGCTTTACAGTTTGAAGAAAATCAACCACAGATATCAACATATGGTATATGTTCATATTCATTGATTTTCATGTTGCTTGAAACCGGCAAAAACAAACCTACTCAAGCATCATGGTTTATGTAGGTTTATGTAGGTTTATGTAGGATATCAACACATGGTATTTATAAGGTAGATAATGATTTGGTTTATCATATTTTTTGATGTTTATATGTTACAGGACACATTCTTGGGAGAAATTTTAGGTGCTGTTGTCCTAGCTAATGACCATTCAAGTCTAGATGCAAAATTTGAGTCCAAATCTGTAAAAGTTTTGGCAGAAGGGGTTGAATCTACAGATGGAAACATGGTGTTGGATGAGAAGCATGGAAAATTAGTGAGAATTTTAAGGGATGTTGATGCCAAAACATATCATGAGATATATGCAAAGAGGCTAGGTGATCTGAACCAATCTGCTAAAGTAGGAAGCTTCAAAGAACAAAAGAGGAAATGGAGTCATCCACAAGATAGAAGTTAATTAATGGCCACTTGTTCATGATTATGAATCTTTTCTTATTTTACAAACTATAGCTTTTAACTTTTATCATGTGAATGATGATCAATAGAAGTTCAAAAAAGATTGATAATATAGGTATAAAGTTTTAAAAAAAAAATAGACTTTATAGGATACACCAAAATATACAAATTATTGAAGGACCAAAGTTTTGTTGGATAACAAGTTATTTTAGTTTTATTATATATTTATTTATAACCTTTATTTTGCAATGTCATTCATTCTAATCTAATGAAACATTAACCATCTTTGTTTGTGAGTAATTTTTCTTGGTCGAAAGTTTGTTAGTCTTTTTGTTCTTCTACAGTCACGCAATTGTAAACTTTGATCGTTAGATGAAGATCAGATGACTCGTCTTTTCAATATGTATTTCAAACCCAAGTTAGTTAAGTGTCTTAATTTCATCCAATGGTCAAAAATCAAAATGACAACTTCATGGATGCATGCATATTTTCAAGTCTAAGTGTGTATATGAACAGAAACTATAATTCAATTTGACATGTTTAACATAACCATATCAACAGAAAACTACAAATTCTTAACCGCATGATGTTTGTTGAGTTGACACCATTGTGGGGTTGGCATGTCTTATCTTGTAGAAAAGCATCCTAAGATAAGAATATGAAGAAAAAAAATATATAAATATAAAAATGACTATGTTATTGTTTGCTGCTACAAGAGAAAGTAAATGTATAATATATTTCAGCATTTATTTCCTTATGTGATTTGCTCCATTAGGGAGTAGACAAAGGGACAAAGCCACCACATCAAGATTTGTTTTCTAATTTTCTACAGAATCATATCTCCTCATGATTCTTCTTATCTTGCATACCATTTTAAAATTATTATTTGACCGTCCTTAATATTTTCTTATTCCTAAATAAAGTGACTTTTACATCTCCATTAGCTTATACTTCAATAATTTTCAACCACAAGGGATGCCAACTAACTACTAACCTATAAGATGTTGCCATGTAATTTAGTTACCAAAATGGTTTCATGTAGTCTAGTACCAGTTCAAGAAAGTCTATCGTTCGAGAGAAGCCGAGTTCGAATACAAGCTAAGACAATCTTTGGTCAACCAGTTGAACTCCGGATTATACGGGAGTGTTTTCTCTGGGAACCGGAGAGGGTTAAGATTGTACTCCCTCCAGTTACATTTATAAACAAAAATACACTTTTTAAGTTCATTGAATAATTGATGTATCTGGTCTATATTATAGGTAGATACATCAATTATTCAATGAACCTAACAAATATATCTTTGCTTATAAATGTGATCGGAGCGAGTAGTCTAGTAGAAGGCTAATCTATCTTATATCCTATGGTGAATCCAAATGTTTGAGCTTCAAAGGATTGTTCTCACTACAATTACTTATTCCTTTTGGGGAGAGTGAAAAAGTCAAAAAGATGCAAGTTCAATATTGGTGCCCATTAAATTAACCTTCATTAAAGCATGCAAAATATTACAAATTATGAAAGTGATTTCTTGTGAAGAACAAGGTACATTGGATGAAAACTTCTATCCACATAAAAATCCATACATTCACAAGAGACATAAGAGAAATAGAGAATCCTCAAGAGAAAAGAGGATCACAATACAAACATCTCTACAATCAACTCACTTAGAAACCAAGATCCATAGGGATTGAGCCGCCAGCTGCCACTATCTGCTGCTCAAGCTGCAATGAAGTATTCACAAAAGAAACATAAATTGCAGATCCAGAACTGTAATATAAAGTTCTTCAGCTGAAGTTATCTATCTAGTTACTTACCCTCAACAATGTTTCAAGTTTATTCTTGACAAGGACGTACTCTTGCTTCACTTGCTGCAAACATCTGCGACAACTGCAGAAAGTGGAAATTTTACATGATCAGACAATGAAATTAGCAAAAATTCATGTCGATTCCTATTCAAGTAGTTTTGTCTTTCAAGCTTTTGAACTTATTGTTAATTCTTAAAGAAACCAAAATTATGAAACAGTTACTGTGAAGATCAACAACTTACGCATCTATGTTTTGTTCCTCACAGAAGTTGCGAAAAGCAATGCATGAATTTTTCACCCTTTGTGCGCCTATGCTGTTGATCAAACAAACAAATTCATCTCAGCAAACCAAAAAAATACAGTAACACGGTATAACAAGCGAAAAAACATGATTAGCCTGTTACAAAATTCAGATAATAAAACAAAACGCTACTCGTTTAGGAGCTACTAGCTACACAAACATTGCAGATAATGGCACAAAAAGTCCTAATTATTCAGATTCTAAAGGTTTTTACATTCTATGATAGGTTTCAATAAAATTGTATACCTTGCACTGCTACCCTTAAATTGGTGAACATGAGCATCAACTTTTTTGAAGTCAACACTTTGTTGATCCCTACACATGAAAAAGCCATAGAACATTAAAGATCATGCAATTCTCAAAATTCATTATATTCTCTAATAACCAACGTAAGAAAATGAGGAAATAGTTATACTCACACAGCAAAAGACAGATCTTTGAGAATCCTCTCAGAATCTTCGAAGAAAAGAGAAACAACTTCAAAAACAAATTCAGGGTTATTCTCATCTTGTAGCTGTTGAAGTTGCAGAAATTGACCATCCAAGTAACCCTTTTTTCATCATCATAAACAAAAGATGAAACAAATAAGACCCACCAAATCAACAATTGAAAACAAAACATCCTTAGTGCATGTTTGGTATCACAGTGGTGTGCCAGAATCACGGTGTTTTGCAGAAGCTACAAGTTGTACACCTTCTGTAAAATCACGGTGGATCACCATGATTCTGGTATACCTACCGTGATACCAAACATAGCCTAACATCAAATAATTAGTTAAAACCAAAACAACAAAAACATAAAAAACAGATATGTGTAACTAACTAACTAACTAACCTCCATGAACAAGGATTTGATGTAGTCCATCCACTGTCTTTGCATCTGACCCACTTCCATGTTTCTATATAAACAAGCAAGTTGTTAGTGTTATGAAAGTAATTACAAAAAAAAAAGTGAGTGACCCAGTTGAGTTAGGGTGTTCAAGTTTTGATCTTTAAAGGAAATAAATTGATGGGTCAATGAAAAGATGAAAGGGAAGGGTAAACCTTTGTTGGAAATGAAAGAAGAATCTGAGAAATTGAAGAAGGTTGGAACTTGAGTCACAGAAACAAAGTTTGTTTCTTTATTTTGATTCCTTACTTTCTCTCTTTATGTGTGATGAGATGAGATTGGCGCTTTGGTTTGGTGTATTTTTCTTTATACCAATCAATGGGTTGTAGTAGGAATTTGTTGTGTTGCGCACTACAAACAGGTCATCACAAAGGCTCGCGTGGGAAGTGATGAAATGAAATGCAATGCAATGCATCTCCGTTTATTTAGGGTTATGGCTAATATAGCAATGTTATTACAAGAGTCACTCGGTTCTCGGTTCGAGTGATTAGTCTCTGCAGTTGCGCGTAGTGGATAACCGGTTCAAATCAAAAAGTTCAATTGTGGTGAAACTTATTAAGAGTCAGTTGATCTTGTTGGGTGCGGTGGTTTGTTTCGGGACACAGATGGTCGGTGGATTCAATAATACATTCAAAAAATTGGTGTTTGTGACGCTATGCATGTTGAGACGTGGTGTATGTACGCACAACGCCGGAGTCAGTTTGGCTCAAAGACAGAGTTTATCATTTCATTGTAGAAAGCAACTCCAAATTATTGATTGACATGGTTACCAAAAGATGTAATCTTAATGGGGCCACCTCTATAGTTTGTTAAATCCATCAACTTTGATTGGCAGATCCATTTTAAACATATGTGGCGGTAAGTCAAAGAAGCGTTAATTGGCTAGCTAATTTTAGTCTAGTTCATAGTTATTTTAATGTAATACCTATGACGACTCCTTCTAGCGTTCTTCAAAAGGTCATTTTTTATGATGTGTGTTTAGTTTCTTAGTTTTTCTTTTGGACTTTCACCTTCTTCATGTACCAAAAAAAATAGTTTAAGGAATGTTTGGTAGTCAATTTTATGGTGTATAAGAGTCTATTTGATCTACAAAAGATAAATACTAGACAAAATATACAGGAAAAACATTTAAAGTATTAAATAAAGATTCTCTTATATTATGTTTGGTGGAAAAAAATTATTTTAGTATTTTTGATAATTTGTGTTAAAAACAAAAATTATCATGTAATTAAGTGAGGAACAAAGTTGTCATGACAATTTTATTGTCGTACTATTTGATAGATTAAAAGTTTAGTGAGGATAATAATTTTAATTTGAGTTTAGTTTTTTAACTTTAAAATTTTCAGGAAAATCATCTCAAATAAGCTAATATAGAAACTTATTCTAACAACTTATCTTTTCCAAAAAAACTTACTATGTAACAAAGCTCCTATAAGAACTTATCCAATATGTCGTGTCGTCCAAATTCAGAGTTTGGCTTAGCAACTTTTCACATCGAACATATTACTAGTATCTACCAATACCACTTGTAAGAAAATTTCTAATACTAACCCCTTTTATAGTTAAGCTTATCCCTTTCTTTGTTCTTTCTCTTTCTTTTTTTTAAAATAAGTGAAATCACATAGTATTTATTTTCTTTGTGATTTCGTCGTCTTATAGTGTGATGTTTTATTGTTTATTATCTTTGTGTGGCGTTTTGTTGTTTGTTGTCTTTGTGCGGCGTTTGTTTTGCTCTTTTTCTTCTTGTGCGGTGTTGTGCTTGTTCGGTACAAATTCTCAGATTATATTCATCAAGTGCAGATTCAAATATATCAATGACAATTCAAATGTATGAATGACTCTGGCGTCTTCAATGTTGTAGATTTGGAAACATGGTTATTTCAGACACTCCAATTTTGTCATATTTGTAGACATTTTGCCGTTATATGCTATTAACATAGATGATGTATTCTTTGATTTTGAATGAATGAAGTTTACTTTTAGTAAAAAAAAAAAATAGTTAAGCTTATCCAAACATAATACGACAGCACGTCTGTTTTAGATTTTTATTTTAAATTATATTTAAAATATTGTTATATTTATGTATAGACCGTAGAGTGTATATATTCTTTTGATGTACATAAAAAATGCTATATATTCTCAAAAATTATTATTCTGAAAAATGAATTTTATGTTGAAAATGAAATAATTATTTTAGATTATCTTTAAAGAAAATCGTTTTGAATAGATGGAGGAGAAAGTGTCTATACTTTCTCAACCATATTAATAAAAATTATTTTAATATGCATGAATTTCAACTTGTGTGTTTTTTCAACCACGATTTATACATTTTTTTTAAAAGAATTCTCTAAAGAATAATCTTCAAGTTTTTTTGACAAGAAGTTATTTAAATTTTAGAGAATTTAAAACAACCAGGTCAATATGGTGTTAGAAAGATGAATCCATATTACATAATGTACTAAAATCATGCTAATTAATAATATGGATAGTTTAATCCTGACCAAAAAAAATATATATGGATAATTTAATTGACATCGAACGACTTCTAAATTCATATACACACATCAACATCTTGAGTCGTTTCATCTTTAATCAAATAGTCATGACTCAAATATTGCACACCTACGACAAGCATGTGATCGGCCCAAGAGTAAAAGCTCCAAGACAATCGTTTTAACCTTCCAATGAAATCAAACAACGCAAAAACTTAATTTTGTAGCTTTTGAAAATCACGACAACTTTATCTCAATAAACTCACAGACGTGCGTTGACGGTAAAACGAAGGAAATCCAAAGATACACTAACTTATTGGACCAAGATCAATGTTTTGGAGCAAAAGCAAACCATAGCATATTATTGGAACTCAAGGACCACAAAACATGGGGGCATCTTTCTCACTCATCTGATTTGACAAGATTCTTTGTGATCCTTTGGCCTCTTGGGTCTTCCAAGTTCTAGCCACTCTATTATATACTCACACAAATTGTCTTATTGAGATTTGCAAGGCTACAATAGCATCAAGTGTCCACATCAATAATTCAACATTTGCTTTTGTATTTATTCTCTTTATTATTAGGATAACGGTTTTGTCTTGGCTTCAATAGTAGTAGTAGTTAATGGAGAGGCTGGAAATTGATAGACCTAACAAAATCAACAATATAAGGTGGAAGTTCAAATATGAGATAATCAGGTTATATTCTATGGTAATCACCAAATTGATTGGTTATGTTATTTGTTTGCCTTCAAAGTTCAAACAAAACTTACATCAAAATGTCGAAACAAATTCAAAATATCACATCCGGTTTTAACAATAACTAATCTTAAACGCCATATTATTCTTAGGACAAACGTATCAGTCACTATCTAGGAGTCCATTTCAAAGACCATATTATCAACATTTAAGTTCCTTATTCCGTGATCAACGCTGACTGTTGTAATAATTCGATAAAACTGGAATGTGGTGAACTAAGGAAGAAATTTGAAGTATACTTTCTTTTTTTGTAGTTTTACAAAGTAACAAATGAAAAAATTTGGAATCACTCATCACCTACCATTACTGCTTCCTAACTGAAAAATATATCTCTTGAAGTGTGACCATGACACTAGAAGTCTAGAACACTATCAAAGAGCTAGCAATCATAACGAGACACGATATAAATTACAATCCACCAAAACAAAAAACATTAATACATGTCTGATGCCGAGAACCAATGGAAATTGGAAAGAGATCGAAAATGACCACTTGAAATGGGATCGCATTAGCAACAGTTCTAACATGTCTTGCAACTTTTCCTACAGTAGCCAGGAAGGCCTGCAGATCCAACCATATAGTCAGGATTCTTAGTACATTCTCCAAGGGCAGCCCATCTTTCGCAGTTTTCATGGTGATCAGTGCAGTCTCCTACATCTCCCACCGTCTTATCAAATGAGTCCACATGAATCCACTTCGTTGCTGACCATTTCTCTCCTTCAATTACAGGGCATCCTGCATGAAGACTGAGCGTATCCGGGATAGCATTTGGGTGGAGACTAAAGAATAGAAGTGCATCCCCTCTTCGCGGTTTCACTATAAATTATCCGGGGGAGGAAAAAAGGAAAGAAAAAAACAATGATTGAACACAATTTGAGTGGCAACAGACGTAGATTTAGAGAATAATACAGAAGAAAAACCATAAAGTAACTATATAATCATTTGCCCACCTGCGATTCCTTTTTTGCCACACTCTGAGAGATCCTCACTTGTTTCAGACAATTCATGACGAACAGATTCATCTAACTAACATTATAAAAATATCAATGTTAGCTACAACGAAGGAAAAGAAAGGCAGAAATAGTTTCCCTTGCCAAGATATACTATCCTCAAGGCTCAAACAGTTAGACAAGACAATTTGTCTCACTCAAAAATTGAACCATTCTTAAAGATAAATTCAGTCCGCACAGAAAATTGAAGTGAATAGGGATCTAAGCAGAGACATCGAGGCCATTCAAGGCAATGAAATTGAAAACTATAAAGAAAACAATAAATTGGAAAATTATAAAGGCAAGGATTTGCCAATATTATTTTTAAGTCTATGTAAACATGTGCATTAGATACTAGACAAACCTCTGCATTAGGGAACACTGTTTCACCACCTTTGGTCACATTAGTGAGATACATGAGAACAGTGGCGACCCGGTGTCCACCCCGAGCTATATTAACTTTATCAGCAAAGTAATCAAAATGCGGGTCATATTTCTGCCCGTGCTCATATCTTAATACTTGTATGTCTTCGCCGTTTTCTGAAATTCAATAACCAAATACTGTAAGCAAAGCAACTGATTATTACCTCCATGTTCTTATTTTTTTTCTTATTTCTGTTTTATGTATAGGGGCAAGGGGCGGATGGAAGTAATAGAAGCTGGAAATGTATTTAACTTATCATACTAATTTGAGAAGATTTTGTTTAGATTCATGATATTATGAAGATTATTTGCATAAAAGAACTAGTGAATAACAATTTAAGACAAGCTACCCTCTGGGCCTCAAATGATACAAATACAATACTTCTTAATATGGTCCCTATGTTTCCAACTTTCTCCAGTAAACTTTGAATGCTTCTAAATTGTTCTTTTAGTATAGGAGTTACTATGGTATATCCTGATGGATATGGTGCTTCTGTTAAATTTCCAAGCACTTATTGAATGCTGATTTTGCCATTAATGTTTCAAATAGTATTAAAGATAATATAACTAGTAGCCAATCAAATGATTGATGGTTACCATACTCAGGGAAAAAAGGGTACTAAAGTAATGCTCTCTGTCTTTCCATATAAACCTCGTACTTTCTACATTGAGAGATACGGACTGGGCAAGTAATATAGGGTCTGTTTATAAACAAAATTCAATGCTAAAAATGGAAAATTAGCACACAACAGAATAATTTAATGGAGTTGGTTTAAAACCTTCAAAATTTATATTTAAGTAAATATGTACATAACATATAAGAATTTGTTAAATGCAATAGGTAACACAGTTTTCTTATTTAAAAAATTACATGATAATAGTGAATGTTTATTAAATTCAAAGATCATAGTGGCATTTCTATTATAAGCTAAGAGGAATATATAGAATTGCAATAACACGGGACGAGCAAAAGACTTCATTTTGAAGCCAAAGACGCGGTACTTACAAACATCAAGGCACGAACACAAAATACAGAGAATAATAAGCTCACATTCTCACTCGTTTTAGTTGTTTAAGTATCAGGCCAAATCAAATGGTTTGTGTGTTTAAACCAGACATTATAGTTAAAGAAAAACCAATAAACTTAGCAATTACAAAAGACAACCATAATCACTGTATCCATTTTCATTAGGAGAACGATGTAAGTTCAGCAGCATCTAGAAGGATACGACAGATTTTAATCACAACTTTAGATATGCCATACCTTTTGGAAGAAAGGTCCATGATGAAATCTTGTCCTCAATACCAGAAACAATGGCATCCTATAAAATAACTAAACAGAGTAAGATAAAACTTCACAGATTCCTATTGATTTCGGAACAAATAAAAAATTTATGACATCAAACAACACAATCGATTGATTCAAAAATAAAAAGAACAACACAATCGAAAAAATCCCCTGCAATTTTTACACCACCAGCCAAAACTCAGACAACTTACTAAAATCAATCCAACTATTCTCCCAAACATCTCATGTTATTCTTCTATAAAATCCTTGTATCTAACTCACACGATACAACAAATAAAAGCAAAACTCGACCTTCAAAATCAAACAGAAATCCCAGAACACAATATATGTACTTTTAAAATTTAAACAACATCAAAGCAAATAAAAAGGTCTAAGCATAATGTGCAGATCATAGAGCATAAAATTCTCATTTTTTTACAAAAAAATAGATAATTCCTCTATAGTTATACCCCCACACAACACATACCAAGTAACAGTTCCCCATATGAATGATGTTGAATCTACATCTACCAATAGCACATAATTATGATTATAATTTGTTTTGTTGTCAAAACCAAAAAGCAGCCGCGATTGAGGTTGTATTAGCTACAATTGGCAATATCAGTGATCAAGATTCGTGACGCAGTCGGTCACAACTGTTAACCCGACTGCTGTTTAAAACCCTATTAAAGGATAGGATATTAATTAAGGTTCCCAAAAGTAGTTACTAATTTTATTTTATTTTTCACCCTCTGGTTCCTAGAGGAATAGGGCCTAATAGTCCAGAGTTTGAGGCAAATTCTGGCACCAAACGCAGTTGCAGGGGATCCAACCGCGATCCTCTCTACCAAGTTCAGATACTAATTTGATAATGAATTGGCAAATATAGAAAAATAGGAATTGAAATCAAAGCAACCTTATTCTTAGAAATGAACATTCCAGAACTTGTTCTAACTTCACTCAATTTACTCTCACCAGACAAATTATCAGCCACAGCAGATCTCTTCAACTCCGATTTCGCAATCGAAATCAAATGATCACATTCCAAATCCGTCAAAAAACCTTGATAAACAAAAGCTCTACACCAAATCAAAATCAAATTCATCAATAATCAATACCAAACTACACAATTTCAAAACCAAATTTTCAAAATTTTCAGTAACGAATTGTGAAAGAAATTAACCTTGGTTTCCATGAAACTTGTTTCACTTTAGTAGGATCGATAATTGCACTCGTTGAACCTGCGTATGAAGCTAATGCTTGATGGAATTTGGAGATTAATAACAATGGAATTATCAAACACCAAACCCTAGAAATTACACTCATTTTTTTTTCTTAGTACTTTGATTACACTTCAATTTCTTAGCTAGATTTAAACTTTGGGGTTATAGATTCAACTTATTCAATTATACTGCGTTCGGCGATGTATACACCGGTCTCTACTAAAAAATTAAACATATTTAACTTTAAGAATGTTTGACTTTTGGAGTAGTACTTTTTATTACACTTCATTATTGACAGAATTTTTCAACTTGATTATGCATTTATGATGGTGAAAAACTAGATTAGGTGACCCAATAAATGGTAGATACTTAGTTCAAAATTTTGGTTTTGAATTCAATTTTTGATTGATATGTATTACAAAATAGAAAAGTCAATCTATTAAATGTGGTTTATTAAGAGATTAGTGTCCGTAGTTATGTTTGGAGGATATATTTGTTTTATATAAAAAAAATAGATTAGATGAAAATGTTAATTCCTTTTTTAGCTTTTTTTTTTGGTACATCTTCCTTTTTTAGCTTTATAAGTCTTAATTGTGTCAAAAATAAATGTCTTATAATAAGTTTTCTAACAAAAAAATAAGAAGGGTAAATAAGTGGGTGACTTAATACCTAATCTAAGTCAAATCAAGAAATTAGCCGTTTAATTTAATTGAACTCAATATTAAGAAAAATAGAAAGCAGACACAATCTAGAATTTCTCAATGGTTTGCTTTCCAATTTTGGCTAAACTTGACTCAAGTCGGCTCATATATGGATGTCTTAATTCTTAGAACTACATTCGAATTTAAGACTTTTGATTAAGACGAAAGAGATTTATTTTCCTGTCGTCAAAATAGTTTTAGGATTATTGTTATTTGGACAACAATAAGATAAAGATAACACGGATTATAGTACAAAATTTCTTTATTTGAATCACTTCCCAAAAGATTAATTAGGGTTCATAAATTACACCTCAAACCATTTTGATTGAATAAATACATGCTACATGCACATGAGGTTCTGCCTCTTTATCTTCCTTTTTGTATAAAGTTTTTAATGTAAGCTTTTGTTGTTCTATGTATGTATATGAATCATCACATATCATAATCTAATTTGGATTGATGGAGCCTAATATAGTCTGCATATGTCGATCCCTATCGCTTAAAAACTTTGTCGAGTTGTAATCTTCTGCATCGAATAATTCTTCAGAGTATGTCCTTTGAAATTTCGATTTTTGCCTATCTATCAAGAGTTTCTTGCTCTCTTCTTCGCCTTTTAGTATTTGTAAGACCTGCATTCGTTCAAGAAACAAAAAAGTATGTCGTATATCAGTAACATCGTCAACTATGTATCAAAGCCTGGTCTATATCGAGGTCTGGTTTATAGATTATATTGTAATTGACGGCGATAGAGTAAATAAAAAGGTGGATAAAAGGACATGCCTCACTCATCTGCGGTCGTTGTATCGAGGCTTGATCTATACACATAGAAGCCGTTAAGATTACAAGTTTCATTTGTTCTTCATCATAAGCACCGACCAAAATCGGATCTACTAGCTCTTTGATGTTATTACTAGATAGTAAAGGTTTTGCCTGCAACAATTATTTTCCATTTCGAAGATTAGAATCGACATTTTCAATATCAAGATGATTAAAAAACATAATGCAGTAGCATAGACTTACCCACATAACCAAACTTTTTTGTGAACTATCCAAAGCTTGTCTTCCGGTAATAATCTCCAGTAATAGTACACCATAAGCATATACATCAGTCTTTTCATCTACTATACCATGCATGAAGAATTCAGGAGGAAGATAACTGTTTTGTGACAACAACAAAATAATTTATTGAAAAGAAAAAGGTTTAAGTTGTAATTACTGAAAAAAGTGATTAACTATGAAGCACAGACACTGACACGTCAACACGGATAAATTTTAAAAAAATAAATATAATTCACTAAAATCGTATATGTCAGTGTCGTGTCGATGTCAGACACACACGCCTATTCTGAGGAGTGTCCGCATTTCATAGGTGATGAAGAACTTGTGAAGCTGTTAAAAGATACAAACCCAAATGTGCCTTCCACTTTGGAAACAGTATGGTGAGTCCATTGATCAGGTAACCATTTCGCAAGCCCAAAATCAGATATCTGGTTTAAGATTAGAGTTAAAATGTGTAACAAAAAACTTAGACGAAACAATTAAGTGCATAATTAGATAGATTGCCTGTCAGTTTGACAGAATTACGATGTGCCAGTGTAACTTTGGTTAAATTTACACTTTGCAGCTTATGCAAAATTAGTGTTAACGTGATTCGAAACATATAATAAGATCAACAAAAAATGCATGTTCGACAAATAATCAGATTTGTGAGGCACAAGAGGCACCTGAGGCTCAAAATCCTCTGAGAGAAGAATATTAGAAGCCTTGATATCTTTGTGAATGATTCTCCTTTGGCATCCCTCATGCAGATAACAAAGTCCCTCAGCGGTCCCCAAAACAATCTTATATCTAAGGTTCCAATTCAATTTCTCTCTAGGTCCTGAAATCCAGAGAAGGAAAGAAGGTGAAAACAGCTTATGGACATGTCATAAGTTATTTCTATAATCTCGCTTAAGAAGTTTCACAAGTGTTTATGTCAGCAGATAAGCTCAAATAAGTCAATCTAAACAGGTTGTCGGTTTTGCATACCATAAAGTAAGGATGACAAGCTTCCATGAGGAGACAATTGAAGAACAAGAAACATTCCACCTTCAACACCATATCCAATCAATCTAGCAATATTGGGGTGATCCACATGCACTATAATGCCAAGCTCAGACAAAAAATCTGCAGTCATTTCTTCTTGGCTACCTCTTGTCAACTTTTTAATGGCAACAAAGTTTCCATCTTCCAATTTACCTAAGTAAACCTCAGCATAGCCTCCCTCTCCAAGTAGATTATCTTCAAAATTAAACATTAAATAACTTATAAGCCTATAACAAGCTATGAAAATAGAAGTGATTGAATGTAATCAGATGTATCAGTGTTCAACATTGACACATATCAGACACCCAGACATGGTTCAATCTAAAAATGTAGGTGCTGCATATATAGCTAGCAAGCATGATGTCAACATGAAATAAAGATGTATCTTTAGATTATCATACCATGGCTAAAGTCATTGGTTGCAGCTACAATTTCTGCAAGAGTGAAATTCTTCCATGAAGATTTGAAGCAGCAAAACTCGGCATCAAAAGAAGACTGAAGAGCTGGAGAATTGAGAGAAGGGATAAGATCTTCCCTAATTCTTTTGCTTTTTCTTCTAGTAAGTTTTGGAACATTTTTCAATGGATGAAAGGAGGTTTGAAATGGCATTTGTGAACCTTTCTTTATTAATTTAAAGAAACCACGCCACTGATTACTATTAAGATTTCTAGAACCTCCCTCAGAATCAGAAGTACTTGCTCTTGAACTTGGTGTTTCAGATTCTTGATCTTGACTTCTAGGAGAATATTGATCAGATTGGCTTCCTTCCTCAATCTCTAATGTTGTCAAGTCTAATATCCATACCACCATTAGTACAATAATAAACAAACATTTATCTTAACTAAATGGAATTACGATGAATTTGACAAAATCACGGTGATAGGGTGATTTTATTGAAACTCCGTGGTGTAGTTTTTGTCAGAATGACAAAAGCACGCCATAATTCTAACATGGTAGCACACCGTCATTCTGATAAATTCATTGTCTTTCTAAATATGCATTAAGTTGAATCTTAGATGAAATATTTGAGATGTAAAACATGAAATTTGTTTGGTTTCAAGTAAGAATTCATTAATTCTGAAGTTGTAGAATCGATTCTGATTAGTTTGATTTCTCAAAATTATAATTGATTTTGTCTCCAAAATGGATTCTACTTAAAGTTAGAAATCATAGTTGATGATTCTAAAATTGATTTTTACATTCAAATTGTTTGTTCAACCCACTTTTGCATGAATATATTCAAACATAAATTATTTTATCTTCAAATCAAATTTATAGAATCAATTCTACCAAAATCAATTTTTCTTACCGTAGAACCAAACATACACGTCGGTAATTGAGCTTTCTTTGCTACTATAGATGAAATTAAACAAAAAAGAGAAAATAATGGAAATTGGTTTAGTACCAAGGCCAGAAAAAGTATCAGAAAATCCAGGTCGTCTGTGTCGTCTGCCTCTAATAGAAGGATACTCCCTTTTATCTAATTGTCTTCTTTCTAATTTTGGAACTTCATTGCTACAAAAATAATCAATCTTCATTATATTATAAACATATTTATAACATAGTTAATGTGACACAATGCATACATTTCCAAACAAATCCATTAATAAACCATATATGATCAAATCAAAGGGCCCTATTAACATAATAGTGCATGCTTGAATTAACAGTGAATTTGGCAGAATCATAATAAACCACCACGGTGGTTTTGGTAAAAACTATATTATGAAGCTTTAATAAAATCACCTCTTTGATTCTAAACGTTACGTAATATGAAGATATAAAAAAAATGTTTAGATTTATAGTAAAGTTGACAAAATTACAAAATCCAATCCACTTTGATTTTAATAAACTCACCGTAAATCTAAATATATAGTGAACGAAAGATCAATATATCATTGTTAAGAAAACATTGTAAAATAAGATAACTAATTAATTAACTTGTTATGATGAAAATGACGTTGCATGCATGGATAAAGAAATGTGTTAGTACGTACCCTGAGGAAGAAGGTTGTGGTGGTGGTGATGGAAGTGATTGTTGTGATTGTGTTGCATCGCTCATGATGGCGATGTAAAAAGGAAAAAAGATGGCTTCGAAAACCAGAAAAGAAACGTAGCCACGTGATTGACGCATAAAGAGAAGAGAAACAGAAAAGAGAGAGATGGAAGAAAAACATCAAAATAAAAGTAGCGGTTCGCAACATTTTTCTGAGTCTATGTAACAATAATACTTCTAGCTTGTTACTACACACCCGATTTTTTATGCCCAAATTACGTTTGGCTTTACAAGAATATGCTCATTCAATTCTTTAGCTTTCTACATATTATTAATTAATGAAATTAATGAAACTAAATTAGTATGTATAAAAATAGTTAAATTTAATTTGCATTTTGGACAAGGTTCATCAATTTACATGCTCTATTTTATTGTCAAAATTGATGTTGCTATATATCTTGGTTATAACTTATAATAACAATTTTTATCAAAAAAATAACATAATAACAAATTGATTTCCCGTCAACAATGAATTAATTCCAGTGATAATGGTCTTGGCCCCTTAAGCATGTGGTCATAAATTCTATTTCTGACTCATGCATATGAAAAGAATTCAGTTGGGAGGGAAGAATTCACTTTATGTGTCCAAGTTCGCCGACGGAGATTATTCATCAATAATAACAGCAGTGGAAACTTGGTACTTACATCATAATAACAACAAAAATTGGTTTCATGAAACTAAGTTGGTCCATGAACTTAATTTTTACCAAATCTTGTTGTCTACAAAACAATAGAAAAATAAAAGTATTGTCATGGATTGATCCTTTAATTCTATTTGGTTACTACTATTTGTTGTTTAATCTAATTGATTACAAAACCCTTATTTTCTACTATATATTCTTAAATGGTCAACAAAATCAACATGAATGATCCTTGTGAGAATGGTTCTAGTGTTAACACCTACCTTGTACCGCAAGTTTTACTTGTTTTTGACGTGTGGCAAATTAATCTATTAGTTCGTTAGTCATGAAAAATTCAAAGAATATATAGTTTTCCACAAAATAATAACTAATATGTAATTCACAATTGAAAAAAAAGTATTGAAGTTGAAGAAATATCAGATATTACAAGCTAGGAATCATTTTTGTGTGATTAAACTTCCTCAAGAATAATAAATTATTGGACATTACGAGTAATCAATCCTTCAAATATAGTATAGAGGTCTTTGTTTTCAGGACCAAAGATCTCATCAGCTTTCTTTAATGTATCCTGCAATTTTACGCACGCACAAAGGAATGCAATTAACTTAGGCTCCGTTTAGATTGATGGAATACGATGGAATGGAGCAGACCGGTATAGAGTAAAGTGGAATGGAATGAGAAAGAATGAAGATTCACCTCTTTTGTTTGTTTATGGGAATTGAGTTCCTTAACATTGGCTAAAAATGCACCAAATTGCTCGTAAGACAAACGGCTCCTAATGATAATAAACAGTGAGAAACGAAAAACAACTTATAGCTTATATGAAAACAGTTTGACTTTATTTTATTTTGTATAAAAAATAGCTCATATGATAAGCGCTTAATTAAGTTGTTTACCCAAACAAGTCTCAGTTACTCTTACCTGACTTGGCGAAAGAATTCCTTTCCATCAACTCGTGTTCGTCCTGTCAAAATAAAAAAGAAAAACTTGTGAGTACATAATCCATTAATTAAAGTGATTCTGTAAATGATCAAATTAAATAGTACTTGTAGAAAGTTAGAAACAATCCACAATGAGCTTGAGCTAGCAGAAACTCACCAGTGTGTGAACCTACGCTAGACATTGAACCGGTTGAGGAAAACATTGAAGACCTGTCAATTTGTAAGGAAACCGCATTGCGCCTTGGAGACGTAGGTTTGGATGTTCTTGTCGGTGTTACAGATGCAGAAACAGTAGGAGGGGAACCAGGAGGACTAATGCGAGGAGTCGTAGTTCGGGATGCTAACAGAATGTTATGTGATGATGATACTTGAGATTTTCCAGCTACAATTTTCGAAAACAAAATCAATGCAAGTTAATTCTTATAAAACCGGCTTAGAAGTTAAATCAAGTTAAGGTGCCACTTTTTATAAGAAAACTTGCAGGCCTTATCCATTTCAATGTGAGACTTGTGTTCTTCCGATTAGACACGCTATTAGATGATGTATATAGTAATAGTACATACTGTCAGATTCACGATCCTCGGCAGAAGAATTTCCTGCATCGGAAGTATTGGTTCGGATTGAAGAATATCTAGAAGGTGGCAATGAAGCATCTTCATCTGCAATAAAATGAGAACTTATTAACAATGTTATTGTTAAAGAGGATCAAGATTATGAGAACTTATGGGAACATGAAAATGACTGATGAAAGAGTTGAAAGTATACCTCCAAGCTGAGATGTGGAAGTGATACTTGCTTGACTATGTAACATAGCTGCAATGTTGGGTGATCCTCCCTGCTGCACCAAAAACCATATATTATATGTCAAATGTTACATTAGATTAGATAAGATCATTTTACTCCAATGGAGTAGTTAATTAAGAACAACTTTAACAAAAAAAAAAGTGATACTTACATAGAAGAGAATACACAATAACATTAAGACTACATACATTGATGGGTATTAAACCAAAAAATAAGGGTTGAATAGCCACATTAGTGAGTATTAATTAGGGGTGTAACCGTGTAAGCGGATTGAAAAAAATCAATTGAATTGACGGATTCATTTTTGAAAAATACATAAAACCAAACCAATCGAAAGTTTATTGGTTTGGACACTGGATTCACTCAAAACCGATCCAAACCGATCCACTTACACCCCTATTAATATTGGAGTTGAATGAAGTGGAGGAGAGAGGGGTTGAATAGTTATATTGGTGAGTATTAATGTTGGAGTTACATTGGAGAGACGCATCAAATGATGCATTATGGACACCATTCTTCCCAAACAATCCATTATGCTAATCCTCGTTTCACAAACTAAAATCCAAATGTTTTGAATCACTGAAATTCCTGAACAACCGATTATGCTGATCCTCTATATTCAATGTCTTTGATATGCTTTATCTATAATACATGCATGTAGTTGTTAGGGTTCATATCTCTATTATTTATCTAGACTTTAAGTCTGCAAACCATATGAAAAGTGGTGGGAATCTACTGATAATCCCACATGAATGAAAGTGGGTTGGGTAGTGTGATGAGAATTAGTGGCGGATCTAGGGGTGGTTGGACTGGACGGAAAAAAAGAAAATTACTAATATATCTTAAAATTTTTAATAAAATATAAAAGTAATACTATATATTTATTTGCGTCTATATTTATTCAAATGATGCATTATCGACCAGATGGAGTGGGTTCAACACACATTGTGTATAATTTTTTGATTTTTTTCTCTTTTATTTTTTTTAAGAAAACAAAAATCTATCTTAATTTTTTAATTGTCTGCCCTAACATTTTCTCCAAGATCCGCCACTGATGGGAATTGATGAATAATTTTACGTGAATGAATAGTTCTATGTAATAGTGGAAAACACACTACATGAATAACAAAGTACGTAGGTTGGACAGTGTGATAGTGGGAATTGATGAATAATTCCACGTGAATGAATAGTTCTATGTAATAGTGGAAGACGAACCACGCGAATAACAAAGTAGGCTGGACAATGTGATGATGGGAATTGATTGATAATCTCATGTGAATGAATAGTTTATGTAATAGCGGAAGACAAAACACGTTATTAAATAATATAAATAAAGAATAAAGAATGTGGGGCATATGCAGGTGAGTTATTGGAAGAGAGAATATTTGGTTTAAACTAAACCATTGTAGAATTAAAAGTTGAATAATAGTTAAACGGTTATGTGGAAGAGAGAGAAAATGACGTAGAATAATAGTAAGTGAAAAAGTTGAAGTTTAATTCTCTAATCATTGTTGATAGTCTAAGAAAGTGCGTATTGGTCTTACATATGACACATGTTTTAATGTAAAAATAATAAAAAATTTATTACTATATTTAAGAAACCATGTCTTAACGTAAGAGGTTAGATAAAACCGATCAAACCAACTTACTAAATCAAATAAAAAATTAACTTATTTTTCAAATTAAAAACTGCACCAAAGAAAACCAAATCAGCTCAGTTTTCAATTTTTCAGTTTTGAAAACCTGCTAATTGGAACTTTTATTACTAATACTAGTACTATTTTAGTCTATTAGGTCCAATAGAGACTATACCAAAACACAATAATTTGATAATTCAGATTATATTATGAGTTGAGACTACTAGCACTGTGACAAACGACCTAACTTAATATTCTCTCTCTCTCTTCTTCTCTGTATCGTTTCAATTTTATTGAATGTCCCCGAAGGGACAACTTAATATTCCCTCTAATCCTTTTTAATAAGATAAAGTTAACTTTTTTTAAAGTTTATTGAATTTTTAAAAAGCAAATATTCTTTTATAATAAGAATAAGAATAATATTTTCTAATTAAGAATGAAGTGATGAACAATATTAAAAGAAATGAAAACAGTAGTAACTACTTACGGATTTATCTTCATCTTCTTGAAGTGATTGCATAAGTGCTTTTCTGAAAACTTCCAACTGCATGCATATTCATAAATTAAATCCTTATAATTACAAAGAATTAATTAATGTACCACATTTCCTAAAATGAAAATTAAAAAATTAAATAGTAAACCAATAATTTGCACCTTGGAGACATCTCTACTGAGCTTCCTCACTGTACTGGAAAGTGAAGCATTCTCCTTCAACAACTTCTCCTATAATTTTTCATAAATAATAATAATTTCAACCAAAACAAATTCAAATTCCGAGAAAACATTACGAATAAAAGTTCGGACATATTGTCCCGTGAACTTAGTTTGAACTTAGTTCACTTGATAGGACCTTGCACTAGGTTTGGAGTTCGAACTTTGTACGTCCATTTATTCACCTTTAAAGATGAAATTTTAGCAACTAAATTATTGATTAAAAAAATCGGTCAAATTGAATTGGGTTTAAATTAGAAAACGATACAAACCTTATCTTGTTCAGCGAGCGCAAGCTTATCAGCGGCTTCGGAAAGTGTGGCTTGGAGAGGCTCTACTTGAGCCTCTACCCGTGCCTCGAGCTCCGTGATAAGCGCATCTTTCTCGGCAAGCTCGGCGCGCAGGGCCGAAACTTCTGATTGGAGCGCATTTACACGTGTCGATAGCGCAATGGAGGTAATCTTGCGGGCCACATCGAGCTGTTCGAAAGGATCGGACGGTAGAACTTGCAGCAACTCCTCAGGAATATCAAGGCTCGTACCACTGGATTCAGCCACCAACATGTTCTATCTCTTTTTCTTCTTTGAGTTCTTTGTTTTTATAATTGTAGTTATATTATATATATTTATTTATTTTCAAATAGTTGTGATTTTATATTCATAATTTTGGGAGAGGAAGGTAGATGAACTACTAGAACATGATAAGACAATGGAAGAATTTATCTCTATCTATCCTTTTTTGGTCTTATATAATTATCAATTATTATTACTCATCACACATGTTAGTTGTTGTTGCCATAATATATGTGTGGCTATATAAGGTTTAAGGGAGGATAGGAATTGGAGCAGAGACAAAATTATATTAAATGGTCCATTGGCTCTACAATTTTTGTGACTTTATAATTGCATGTGGTGTGTACAATTAAAAATTGTAGAGCAGTTTAATATTTTTGGTGTGAATTTATGCATAAAATTTTAGAGTAGTTTAATTTAGGTGCAGTGTTGATTAATCCATTGATATCATTTAGCTGAAGTATGTATGGTGCTGACTGTACAAAATAGGACTAACCTAACAATATATAACTCAACCAAATCTATCTTGTGTCAAATAAAAAAACTCAACCAAATCTATCATAAGTATTTACAATTTTTAGCTTAGCTATTGAGGATTTTAAGTAGATAAAGTGAAATCTATATCTTTTATATTTCTCAAAGTAAATTAAAGATTTTTTTTGAATTAAATATTTTATTTAGAGAGAAATAGATACAAAATATGTAGATAATAAATCTCATTATTAAGTGTGTTTCAATATCATTACGTTTTTTTTTTAAAAACTTTGATTGTCTCTCTAAATGTAGTATTATATATATTGTCTATTATAAAAAGATATAGTATATTATCAGCTTTTTAATAGTTTTTTCATGTATTATTTTCTCGATATATAAATACTATCATAGACAAAACAATATTTAATGAATTAATGGTGTATTGAATTGTAAAATTATAGTAAATTATTGACAAGTGAGATAATTCCCTTCGGGACGCTATGAATCATCAATAGTACTCATTTGAAAGTCACATAGTCAATATTACCCCCAAAAGTTTGGATCTTAAAATTCAAACCAAATTTTTACATTAAATTGAAGGTTAATTTTGAATTTTAGGGGTAATAGAGAAGTGTAGGGGGGTGGTTGAGAAATTTTCATAGTCAGACCATTTCTTGGGTGGACCTAGGACTCTTCTGGGCTTAGTTTCATTTGTTGGGCTTTCTTATCTCCATTATCCAAACTTTTGGGTCTTTCTTCTCCATCTTGGCCCATATTAGCTCCCCCTATCTTCTCCTTCTAAACTCTCAAACATCATCACCTTAATTTTTACTTGTTTCAAAACATGGTTTTTTTTCTATACAATTCTAAAGATAATTTTTCTTTTAACCTTCGTTTGGTTGAAGGGATAGAAAGTAAGAAATAAGGAAAATACATAAATCGCTTGAATGAAGTCTTAGATTCAAATTTTTGATATATTTAAATAGATTTTGTTGGTAAAAAAAAAGATTTTGTACATGATCAAGGAATGTTTTTAACTATAATTATTTGTTTGGTTCGAGAGAAATTGAGAATAGAGAAACAGAAACACGGAAACCAGTGTTTTTGTTTTTCTCTTCTCAATTTCTCTCCAATAACCAAACACACTATAACGGTTTTTAAAATCACACATATAAAATTATAAAACTAATCTCTTTTGAAATTATATAAAAGATAATTTATAAAATATGAAAAACAAAAAAATATAAATGATCCCCAAGTCTACTTCAAATAAAGCATGATAGCTTGCTTATAAGATTCTTCAATGACCTGCATGTTTATTTTTTAATTAAATTTCAAAAGATGTGTTCATTAGAAGGATGTTTCCACTACCCCTTCTTGTATAAACTAATATTAGATATATTCTGTGTTTGTAAACTGTACAATAAAAATGAGACCAAACCCAATGAAAGAGAGCATCTTCATATTCTCTGCATGATCATAATCAATCAAATATATACGAATTATAGCTTATCCAACCCTACAACTTATGAAAAGTATGTTTTTTTTTTTTTCATGTAAAAAGTATATTTATTTGTTGTTTTTCTAGGAGAATAATAATAATTATTTTTTTTTGGCACCCTTTGTTTATTATTTTTATGTAGTGGAAAATCATTGAAACAGGCAAGTAGGGACATATAGAATAAGGATTTATTCATTATAAAATTCTCTTCGAGTGAAAACTACCAGATTATTGATGATTTTAATGGAACCACAATATATAATGGTATGGTCTTAGTCTTAGGGTGAGAGTGGGTGACACAGTAGGTAAAATTGTTCAATTTTTATTTTATTTTTTTCATTTAAAAACTCAATATCTAGTTCAAGAACCGACTAATTTAAAATGATCAATCTTATAGCTCACTTGCGGGAGTCCTATATATTTAAAACTAGAGTTTATGCTCTATGTGTACTAGCCCACCAAATTGAAAGAATTATAATTGATTAAGTAAACTATAATTTAAGAAGAAGAAAAATTAGCTAGAATGGCTAAAAAATATTACACCATGATTTTACAGTTAAACTCGATTATAGACAAATTTATACCAAAATAACGAGTAGCGGTATGCTTAGTTGAATAAGGATGATACTTTTTCTTATGATAACAAATTTAATTCATTTCATTAATTAAAAATTGTTAGGTTGCTTACCACTACAAAGAGAAATAAATTAAAAAACAACTAGTATAAAAAAATACTAACTAACTAACTAATTATCAAATTGTACTAATAATTTGAACAATTACTTAGTAAATTAAGTTTCCACTCATCTCCGAATAAATTAATAGATAAATTTTAAATAAATTATTAATTAATTAATTAATTAATTAGAAAAAATATGTATAACTCACACATACAAAATCCCAATACTATTGATTGAATTATCAAAATGAAACAAATATGTATAACTCACACTTGCTAGCTTAGCTTAATTGTATATTTTCTATGGATTTATATTATTTTCCATATAAATCATATTTATTTTTTACAGATTTACCTTCAAAACTAATTTGTAGGAAACCATTTTAAAGGCATAAAATGAAGTGATTTTTTGTGAATCTTCCTACAAATAAATTTTGTAGAAAACTTCATATAGTTTTTAAGATAAATTCGTAAGAAACTATTTTTAAAAAAAAAAACATCTATATATTTTCCTGCGAATTTATTAAGGAAAAACGGCTGGAATAAAGTTGAAAAGCATGAATAATAAACAACATAAAAGTTTGATATGTTTGTTTCTCACGGAAACAATAATTATTTTTTACAGATTTATCTTTAAAACAAATCCTTATGAAACCATTTTAATAGAACAAATATAGTGTTTCGTGTATATATATTTTCTTGCGGATTTATTAAGAAAAAAAGCAGGAAAAAACTTGAAAAACATGAAAAACATAACATAAAAACTCGTCATGTTTATTTTCTACGGAAACCGTAACTGTTTCGTATATATTTATCTTCGAAACAAATCCATAAGAAATAATCATTTTAATACAAAAAAAACATAACATTTTTGTGTATATATTTTCCTATGGTTTTTATTACAGTAAAACTGCATGAAAATGATTTATTACAGATGGAAAACAACAGTGGCAGTTAAATACGCAGTAAACAAAGGAAGATTGGAGACAAAAACAACAAAGGGAAGTCTGCAAATAAAGCTAAGGATTTTATAAGTTATTTGCATTATGAAGTTTTGATTTATATATTTTCCCTATTACCTCTAGAAACATTAGTCTTGGCAAGCTTTGTATCAAAGCAATGAGAAAATCTTGTGAAGAATTTCCTATCAATGATATTATCAAGCCTAAGTCTATGAATTAAAGATGTCTACTGAGATTATCATCCTATATAATAATATCAGCCTAAGTGAATTGGCTAAGTTCCCCTTCAGAAGCAAATATGCATACAAAATTTAATCACCGTAGGAAGTAAAATATTTAATGAGTTTGTAAATAGAACTCTCTACCTCCATAAAGGGTGTACAATGAAGAAATTATTTGTCAATTTCTGTTATGATGATCTTCATAACATCATAAGGTTGACGAGTGGTTTCACTTTGCCATGACCAATGAAGTCAAAGAGCTTCACATTAACTTCTGAAATGGAATATTAACTGGATCAAATTTCATGAATAATGCATTATTCATGAATAAATTATTGGAAATTCATAAGCATTAAATATTATCCATGAAGTTGTATCCAGTTAATATTTCATTTTGAGAAGTTAATGGGAAGCTCTTTGACTTCATTTGCCATGACAAAGTGTAACCATTCGTCAACCTTCTTCCAACTATTATGAAGTTCATCATAACATAAATTGAAAAATAATTCCTTCATTGTATACCCTTTATGGAGTTAGAGAGTTCTATTTACAAACTCATTAAATTTATTACTTCCTACTTTGATTGAATTTCATATGCATATTCGCTTATGAAGGGAAACTTTAGTCAATTCACTTTAGGCTGATATTACTACGTGGGTTGATGATCCTAGTAGGCATCTTAAACTCATCAAGACTTAGCCTTGATGATATCATTGATAGGAAATTCTTTACTAGATTTTCTCATTGCCTTGACACAAAGCTTGCCAAGACTAATGTTTCTAGAGGTAATAAGAAAAATATATAAATCAAATCTTCATAATGCAAATAACTGATAAAATACTTAGCTTCAATTGCAGACTTACCTTTGTTGTGTTTGTCTCCATTCTTCCTTTCACTACAAGAAATTCACCATTTTTGAAGGCCAAAAACCATCACAAAAGACAAAAAACTGCCAATATCTTTAAAACTTTTGGCGGCCATAAACTCTCAACAAATGGCTCGTCGGTAGATTTAGAGGCGGCCTAAGCCCTCAAGGAGGAGAGAATTTTAATGGCGGTGGTAACCCAAACCCTCTTGCACCCCCTCTTCTGCCACTGCCAAAACCAAAATGAAAATAAAAAATTAGAATTGCATAAACAAATAGAAGAAAAAAAGAAGTAAAAACAAATTAAAACTTTAAATATTTATAAGATGAAAGAATGAAAATTAAAAGGAAAAAAATGGTGGTGAATGAAGATTATACCTCTCTAACCCGTCTAAATTCATTTTTGTCAAGTCCTTTAATGAGCATATTAAAAACAGATCCAGAAGAACCAGATCTAAAAGAAACAAATCATCTCAAACCAGATCTATTAAAACATAAATATGGTCAAAAAATAGATCTAAAAGAACCAGATCTAAAAGAACCAGATCTAGAAAAACTAGATCTAGAAGAAACAGATCCTCTCAAACCAGATTTATTAGAGCATAAATATGGTCAAAAAAGCATAAATACGAATCAGATTATGCTTTTGGCAGAAAGAAGAAAAAATGGTGATGAGTGAATTAATAATAGTAAAAAAATAAAAGGTTAAAACAGAAGAAGAAAGGAATTTGAGAGTTTTTTGAGCGACTGAAGAAGAATAACAAGGTTAAAAAAATATGGAGAGATTGAATTAAAATTCGGGTGGCTATATTTGAGAAGAAAGGAAAAAAATGGATTTGGTCTTTGGTTAGAGGAGAGGAGTGGAGAGGTTCAGTGTTTGCCTGAGATGCCTTGTGAGGTTGTGAGAGTTTGTTTATATAGGCTAAACTGGATGTAGTATTGGATCGATGGATTTGACATTGGGCCTTGATCCGCCCAAAAATCTAGTCCAGAACAATATATACTATTTGTTTATTTGTACATTTTTTTTAGTAAAAATAAAAATATTTTCCTTTTAACTCAAACAAGTATAGAAATTTAGTAAAAAAAAAGAGTACAAACAAATCTTTTGGTCAATTTCCAAACAAATAAATAAATAAAATTTAGTAAAGTTTTCATTCTTGACTTTGACTAAAGAAGTAGAGAGTCAAAGTAAACAATCTGTTGGATGACATTTCTCCCCAGCTAGAATGAAAGTAGTAGTAGAATCTTTTTTGTAAATAATAAAAAAATTTCTTTCTGTCCCATAATATTTGTTCTAGTTGACCATTTTATACACATTAAAACAAATGTGTAAATGAAAGAAAGAAAATATGACTTTTACATAAATACCTTACTTTTTAATTAGAGAGGTCAATTATAAAGTAATAAGGGTAAAATAGTAAAAAACAATGTTATAAATAATATAAGACAATTATTTTAGGACAAATAATTTTAGTAAGTAAGTCAATTATTTTGTGACAGAAAGAGTAATAAAATTTAATGAGGTATGACTTCACTTGTGAATAATAGTATGTTCTTTTATTGATAAATTAATACTTCTCTATGATAAAATATAAACAAAATTCAACTAATATATTTAAGTGGTCAATTGCATAATTAATGTATATGACTAAGTACATTAATTCTATAATAATTTTTTTTACGCATTTTCTATAATAAATTAGGAAAATAAATTTTTGCTTATAGGTAATTGTAATTGATGGCCAATTTGAAAATGTTTAATTTAATAAATAAAACTAAAATTGTTATATTTATGGAAAAGTAAAATTCTCAAAAGAATTACAAGGGATAAATGAGTAATACCATTATGTATTACTATTTTCAGTATTTTCTATTAGAGAGTATTTATTTTTTTAATTTATTGAATAACTGATGTATCATGTCTATGTTATAGACTTGTTATTAAATTAAGTAAAAGACTAATGTCTTCTTCAAAAGAAAAGTAAAAGATTAAATGTTTCTAATAAAAAAGATGAGAAAAAATATTTGCAAAAGAAAAGAATTTTCCCATTTACTTTTGGCCAAATTTTTATTTTTAAAGAAGTTAAATTAGTCCACTTAAATTAGCACCAGAGAATCAAACCTGAAACCTTGACCTTAAACTACCAAATTATTGATGATTTTAATGGAACCACAATAATGGTATTGTCTTAGTCTTAGGGTGAGGATGAGTAACACAGTAGGTAAAATTGTTCAATTTTTATTTAATTTTTTTCTTCTAAAAATTCGGTGTCAAGTTTAAGGATTGATTAATTCAAAAGGATCAATTTTACCAGCCAATTGCAGGAGTCCCATTTAAAACTAGAGTTTTTGCTCTTTATTAATTAGTTCATCAAAATTGACTCTAGAAGGAATTATGAATTGATTACGTAAACTATAAATTAAGAAGAAACAAAAGAGCTAGAATGGCTAAAAAATATTACAGCATGATTCTACGGTTAAACTCAACTGTAGAAAAATTGGTTCCCAAATCACGAGTAGCGGAATGCTTAGTTGAATAAGAATGATATGTTTTTTTCCGATAATAAATTTAATTCATTTTATTAATTAAAAATTGTTAGGTTGTTTACCATTACAAAGAGAAATAGATTAAAAAACAAAAAATAGAGAAATAACTAACTAATTAATTATCAAATTGTACTAATAATTTGAACAATTACTTAGTAAATTAAGTCTCCACTCATCTCCGAATAAATTGATAGATAAATTTTAAATCAATTATTCATTAATTAATTATAACAAATATGTATAACTCACACATATGAAATTTTAATACTATTGATCGAATTATCAAAATGACACATTTGTTAAAGCATTGTATCTTGTATCATTTTTATGATAATTTAAAGTCAAACTATTCAACTTTATGAAGCGCCTCCACTTCATTTTTATATAAGTAGACTATATCATAAATATAAAGAATACTATGCGTGAATACAAACAAACATATGTTATATATCTATAAAGAGAAAAATCTCATCCTACCAATTAGTTCTTATGGTCCAAATACTTTTATCCTTGTAATGTATATTGTCAAATTCATAGTTCAATCACTTTAATAGTGTACTTTCATCATTGAATTCAGGACTTTATGTTATTCAAGTGTAAGTACAGTGACCACCATTGATGATCCTTTATATAAGGGTTTGTACCGCATCACTAATGATATCCGAAAATATTAAATCTTTGTCGGTCCTTTCATCAAAAAATTACAAAATATTTTAGCTTTTGTAACTTTAAATAATCAATCAATCATATAGTTAGTCTCATATGCATAAAACTTTATCTCAATCTCTCCTTGCTATTACACATTTAATAACAATTTCAATTTTATTTTATTTTTACAATAATAACACTTTCAATTTAAAGTTCTACTTTTGCTTGAATATGTATCCAAATACCACAAGCAGTTAAAAAAAAAAATCCAAGATATCATACATTCAATGCATTAAATAATATATAACAAGGAGAGATTGAGATAAAGTTTTATGCATATGAAGCTTAAATTTTTTATTTGATAGTTGACAAATATCCAAGATATCATAACCAACTTTTATTTGATAGTTCTAAGTCATTATATCCGACATTAACATAGAATTAACATCTAAAGCTGAAATTTCGTCATGATTATTCGTCAACTTAATTACAAATAATTCAATACGTGGCAAGACATTAAAATTTAACTTCATCTTATCAAGCACATATGATACGATATAATCGATCTAACTTTAAAAACTTTTACACAAAATAATATAAGGATATATTATTGATGTTGCCTAAGGTAATTAAGGTACTAATGTGTAGTTTTTTCAGAAATTTTATACGTGATCCTACATGGGATTGATGTTGCCTAAGGTACTAAATCATTCATAAAAAAAGAATATATAATTTGTTTTGTGGAATTGGCAGGCCAAATTAAAAGCTCAATAAATATCTAATTGATTTGTTCTTAATTATTAGGATTGTCTTTGATATAATTGATTATTTTATATAATTATTAATACAAAATCACAACTTAGAGATTAATAATTAGGGTTAATAATTGTATATCGAGAAGAAAAAGAAGAAGGAGGAGGAGGAAGGTGCGGCTAGAGTTGGACACTTGCTAGCTTAATTATTTTCTATGTATTTATCTTATTTTTCATATAAATCATAATTATTTTCTACAAATTTACCTTCAGAACAAATTTGTAGGAAATCATTTTAAAGGCTTAAAATGAAGTGATTCTTGTGAATATTCCTACAGATAAATTCGTAGAAATCTTCATATATTTTCAAAGATAAATTCGCAAGAGACTATTTTTTTAAAAAAAATATCTATATATTTTCCTACGAATTTATTAAGGAAAAACAGCATGAATAAAGTTGAAAAGCATGAAGAAAAACCAACATAAAAGTTTGAAATGTTTATTTCTTACGGAAACAGTAATTATTTCTTACAAATCTATCTTCAAAACAAATCCTTAGAAAACCATTTTAATACAACAAATATAGTACTTTGTGTATATTTTTTCTTGCGGATGCATTAAGAAAAAAAGACGAAAAAGAGTTGAAAAGCATGAAAAAATATAATATAAAGATTTGCCATGTTTATTTTTTACGGAAACCGTAATTGTTTCATACAAATTTATCTTCAAAACAAAATCGTAGAAAATCATTTTAATACAAAAAATAAAGCATTTTTGTGTATATATTTTCCTACAATTTTTATTACAAAAAAATAGTTTATTACAGATGAAATACAGCAATGGCAGTCAAGTACACAGTAAACAAAGGAAGATTGGAGACAAAAGCAACAAGGGACGTCTGCAATTAAAACTAAGGATTTTAATTTATAAGTTATTTGCATCATGAAGTTTTGATTCATATATTTTCCTTATTACCTCTAGAAACATTAGTCTTGGCAAGCTTTGTATCAAAGCAATGGGAAAATCTAGTGAAGAATTTCCTATCGATGATATTATCAAGCCTTAAGTCTTGATGAATTAAAGATGCCTATTGAGATTATCATCCTATATAATAATATCAACTTAAGTGAATTGGCCAAGTTCCCCTTCAGAAGCAAATATGCATACGAAAATCAATCACTGTAGGAAGTAAAAAAGTTAATGAGTTTGTAAATAGAACTCTCTACCTCTATAAAGGGTGTACAATGAAGAAATTATTTTTCAATTTCTGTTATGATGAAATTCATAAGCAGAAGGTTGACCAGTGGTTTCACTTTGTCATGAACAATGAAGTCAAAGAGCTTCACATTAACTTCTCAAATGGAATATTAACTAGATGCAATTTCATGAATAATGCATTATTCATGAATAAATTATTGGAAATTAATAAGCATTAAATATTCATGATGTTGGATCCAGTTAATATTCCATTTGAGAAGTTAATGTGAAGCTCTTTGACTTCATTTGTCATGGCAAAGTGTAACCATTCGCCAACCTTCTTCCGACTGCTATGAAGCCCAATATAACATAAATTGAAAAATAATTTCTTCATTGTACACCTTTAATGGAGGTAGAGAGGTCTATTTACAAACTCATTAAATTTTTTACTTTCTACTTTGATTTAATTTCATATGCATATTTGCTTATGAAGGAGAACTTTAGTCAATTCACTTTAGGTTGATATTACTACGTAGGTTGATGATCCTAGTAGGCATCTTAAACTCATCAAGACTTAAGCTTGATGATATCATTGATAAGAAATTCTTCACTAGATTTTCTCATTGCTTTGACACAAAGTTTGCCAAGACTAATGTTTCTAAAGGTAATAGGGATTATATTTTAATGAAAACCTCATAATGCAAATAACTTATAAAATACTTAGCTTCAATTGCAGACTTCCCTTTGCTGCGTTTCTCTCAAATCTTCCTTTCACTACAAGAAATTCGCCATTTTTTGAGGCCAAAAACCCTCACAAAAGCCAAAAACTGCCGGTATATTTAAAAAAATTTGCGGCCATGAGCCCTCAATAAATGGCTCGTCGTAGCTTTAGCAGCGGCCTAAGCCCTCAAAGAGGAGAGAATGTTAATGGTAGTGGTGACCCAAACCTTTTTGCACCCCTTCTTCTGCCGCTGCAAAAACCAAAACCAATATGAAAATCAAAAATTAGAATTTCATAAACAAATATAAGAAAAAAAAGTAGTAAAAACAAATTAAAACTTGAAATATTTGTAAGATGAAAGAATCAAAAATTAAAAGGAAAAAAATGGTGGTGAATGAAGACCATACCTCTCTAACCTAACCTATCTAAATTCTTTTTTGTCAAGTCCTTTAATGAACATATTAAAAACAGATCCAGAAGAACTAGATCTCGATGAAACAGATCCTCTCGATTTTGATCTATTAAAGCATATATATGGTCAAAAAATAGATTCAAAAGAACCAGATCTAGAAGAACTAGATCTAGAAGAAACAGATCTTTTCGAACCAGATCTATTAAAGCATAAATATGGTCAAAATCAGATACAGAAGAATCAGATCTAGAAGAACTAGATCTAGAAGAAACAGATCCTCTCAAATCAAATCTATTAAAGCCTAAATATGATCAAAAAAACATAAATACGAACCAGATTATCCTTTTGGCAGAAAGAAGAAAAAATGGTAATGAGTGAATTAGTAATAGCCAAAAATAAAAGTGTTAGATGTGAATGAAGTTTGAGAGTTTTTTGAGCGGCTAAAGAAGAAGAAGAAAAAGGTTAAAATATTATAGAGAGATTGAATTAAAAATCGAGTGGCCATATTTGAGAAGAAAGAAAAAAATGGATTTGGTTTTTGGTTAGAGGAGGGGAGCAGAGAGGTTCAGTGTTTGCTTGAGATACCTTATAAGGTTGTGAAGGTTTGTATATATAGGCCAAACTGAAGTTAGTATTGGGTCGATGGATTTGATATTGAACCTTAATCAGCCAAAAAATCTAGTCCAAAATAATATATAATACTTATCTATTTGTATTTTTGTTAGTAAAATTATAAAAATATTTTCCTTTTAACTCAAACAAGTATAGAAATTTAGTATAAAAAAATACAAATAAATCGTTTGGTCAATTTCCAAACAAATAAATAAAATTTACTAAAGTTTTCATTCTTGACCTTGACTAAAGAAGTATAGAGTCAAAGTAAACCATCTAGTGACATTTTTCCCCGGCTAGAATGAAAGGTAGTAGTAAAGTACAATACTTCCTCAATCTTTTTAGTAAATAATAAACATTACTTTCTCTATTCCATAATATTCACACACTTTAAGAAAAATGTGTTAATTAAAAAGAGAAAATATGACTTTTATAAAAATACTCTATTTTTTTATAGGTAATAGATATTGAAATACTAAAAAATACTCCCTCCGTACCAAAATATAAGGGAAAAAATAATCTCATTCATTAAGAAAGCATAATCATGAGAATTTTAAATATAATTTTGTGGGTTTTTTTTTTGAAATAAGTTGCATATGAAGGTGTATGTGCTATTTTTTAATGTTTATTGAGAAAATGAGAGAAAGGAAAAATTAAATACAATTTGTATTTAATTTTATGAGAATAAGGAAAAACATATTCTTGAAAATGATTTTTCCATTATATTTTGGGACAAAAAAGTGGGTTTTTCCCCCTTATATTTCGGGATGGAGGGAGTAAATTATTTAGTTATTTTATTGTCTTTTTTAATCATTACTTTATAAAGTAATAAGGGTAAAAAGTAAAAAACAATATTATAAATAGTATACAACAATTATTTTGGGACAATCAATTTTGGCAAGTATGTCAATTATTTTGAGACGGAGAGGATAATAAAATTTAGTGAAGTAATATTTCACTTATGAATAATAATACGTTCTTTTATTGATAAATTAATTATTTTCTATGATAAAATATTAACAAAATTCATGCTAGTACTATTATATTTAAGAGGTCAATTGCAAAATTAATGTATAGGACCAAATACATTAATTCTATAATAAAATAGAAAAAGGAATTTCTGCTTATAGGTAATTGTAATTAATGGTCAATTTGAAAAAGTTTAATCTAATGAATAAAACTAAAATTGTTTTATTTATGGAAAAGTAAAATTCTCAAAAGAATTACAAGGGATAAATAAGTAATACCATTACGTATTACTATTTTCAGTATTTTATATTTTCAGTATTTTCTATTAGAGATGAATTTCTTTTTTATTTTATTGAATAATTGATGTATCATGTCTATGTTATAGACTTGTTATTCAATTAAGTAAAAGATTAAATGTTTCTAATAAAAAAGATATGAAAAATATTTGCAAAAAAAAAGAATTTTACCATTAACGTTGGAAGGATTTACTATTGGCCAAATCTTTTTTTTTTTTTAAGAAGTTAAATTAATCCACTAAAATTAACACCGAAGAATCAAACCTGAGACCTTGACCTTAAAGTACCAGATTATTGATGATTTTAATGGAACTACAATAATGGTATTGTCTTAGTCTTAGGGTGAGAATGTGTGACACAGTAGGTAAAATCGTTCAATTTTTATTTAATTTTTGTCTTCTAAAAATTTGGTATCTAGTTTAAGGATCGATTAATTCAAAATGATCAATCTTACCGCCCAATTGCGGGAGTCCCATTTAAAACTAAAGTTTTTGTTTTATATGGATTAGTCCACCAAAATCGATACTAGAAAAAATTATAAATTGATTAAGTAAACTATAAATTAAGAAGAAGAAAAGGAGCTAGAATGGCTAAAAATTATTACAGCATGATTCTACGGTTAAACTCAATTGTAGACAAATTTGTTGGCAAATTATGAGTAGCGGTATGCTTAGTTGAATAAGAATGATATTTTATTTTACGATAATAAATTTAATTCATTTTATTAATTAAAAACTGTTTGGTTGTTTGTCATTATAAAGAGAAATAGATTCAAATACATCTAGTAGAGAAATAATTAACTAATTATCAAATTGTACTAATAATTTGAACAATTACTTAGTAAATTAAATTTCCACTCATCTCCGAATAAATTGATAGATAAATTTTGAATCAATTATTAATTAATTAATTAGAACAAATATGTATAACTCACACATATATAGTATTGTCAAAATGACACATTTGTTAAAGTATTGTGTCTCGTATCCTTTTTTATGACAATTTAAAGTCAAACCATTCAACTCTATGAAGCGGCTCCACTTCATTTTTATATAAGTAGACTATATCATAAATGTACAGAGTACTATGCACGAATACAATCAAACATATGTTATATATCTATCAAGAGAAAAATCTAATCCTACCAATTTGTTCTTATGGTCCAAGTACTTTTATCCTTGTAATGTATATTGTCAAGTACATAGTTCAATCACTTTAATAGTATACTTTCATTATTGAGCTCAGGACTTTATGTTATTCAAGTGTAAGTTTAGTGACCACCATTGGTGATCCTTTAGATAAGGGGTTTGTACCGCATCATTAATGATGTCTTCATTGACTTAACAATCATATCTGAAAATATCAAATCTTTGTCGGTCATCTTCGAACATCGAGAACTCAGAACTCTCTTTTGACGTCGCAGTTGGATCCAACTGATCCCACTCGTTATTCAACCAGCTGTTAACCGTGGAATTAAGGTTCTCCTAATCAAGTTACCTGTGCTAAAAAATCTTCTTTTGTGCTTGTGTGTTCGATTGTTGTGACTGCTGATACAAGAACGATACAAGCGTCCTATTCCAACTGCTTCTAATTCACTTGCTTAAAGCGCTAGTCACCTCTTGACTTAGTAAACTACCTCATTCGTAGTTTCAAGCCTTCCCATCCTAGGTTTGATCCTTATTAAGGAGCTCATTTCCTAGACGGAAGAATACAATAATCAGGCAAGACTTCTATTCTTAAAGGCAAGCTAGACAGAAATCACAGTCGTAAATAGACAAGATTATCCTACCTTCCAGTCAGACCCCCATTCATCAAAAAATTACAAAATAATTTAGCCTTTGTAACTTTGAATATTCAATCAATCATATAGCTAGTCTCATATGCATAATACTTTATCTCCATCTCTCCTTGCTATTACACATTTAATTACAATTCCAATTTTATTTTATTTTTACAATCATAACAATTTCAATTTAAAGTTCTACTTTTGCTTGAATATGTATCCAAATACCACAGGGAGTTAAAAAACAAATCCAAGATATCATACATTCAATGCATTAAATATATCACAACAAACAAATATAATCATAAAAATTTGCCATGTTTATTTTCTACGGAAACCGTAACTCTTTCATACAGATTTATCTTCAAAACAAATCCGTAGAAAATCATTTTAATACAAAAAATATACTCCCTCCGTCCCATTTTATAAGCCCCCTTGACCAAAATCACGCTTATTAATAAATGTTGGTAGTGTAATTATTATGTCTAGTTTGTGTGTAAATTTTACTAAATTGTCCTTTGTTTGTATGTGTATTTAATTTGACTTTTCACATTTCAATGCAAGTTAGTGTAATAATTAGGGGTATGTGTAGGGAAAAAAGTAATGATTGCACATAGTAATTTGCAAAGGGGCTTATATTTTGGGACTAGACTTTTTTTGAAAGGGTGCTTATATAATGGGACGGAGGGAGTAGCATTTTGTGTATATACTTTCCTACAATTTTTATTACAGAAAAACTGCATGAAATTGGTTTATTACAGATGCAAAACAGCAGTTGCAGTCAAGTACACAGTAAACAAAGGAAGATTGGAGAAAAAAGCAACAAGGGACGACGTCTGCAATTAAAACTAAGGATTTTAATTTATAAGTTATTTGCATTATGAAGTTTTGATTTATATATTTTCTTTATTATCTCTAAAAACATTAGTCTTGACAAGCTTTGTATCAAGGCAATGAGAAAATCTAGTGAAGAATTTCCTATCAATGATATTATCAAGCCTAGGTATTGATGAATTAAAGATACCTATTGAGATTATCATCGTATATAATAGTATCAACCAAAGTGAATTGGCCAAGTTCCCCTTCATAAGCAAATATGCATACGAAATTCAATCACTGTAGGAAGTAAATATTTTAATGAGTTTGTAAATAGAACTCTCTACCTCCGTAAAGGGTGTACAATGAAGAAATTATTTTTCAATTTCTGTTATGATGAGCTTCATAACAACAGAAGGTTGACGAGTGGTTTCACTTTGCCATCACCAATGAAGTCAAAGAGCTTCATATTAACTTCTCAAATGGAATATTAACCGGATCCAACTTCATGAATATTTAATGCTTATTGATTTCCATTAACTTATTTCACGAATAATATTATTCATGAAATAAGTTATTGGAAATCAATAAGCATTAAATATTCATGAAGTTGGATCCGGTTAATATTCCATTTGAGAAGTTAATATGAAGCTCTTTGACTTCATTTGCCATGACAAAGTGTAACCATTCGTCAACCTTCTTCCAACTATTATGAAGTTCATCATAACATAAATCGAAAAATAATTCCTTCATTGTACACCCTTTATGGAGTTAGAGAGTTCTATTTACAAACTCATTAAATTTTTTACTTCCTACTTTGATTTAATTTCATATGCATATTTGCTTATGAAGGATAACTTTAGTCAATTCACTTTAGGCTGATAATACTACGTAGGTTTATGATCCTAGTAGGCATCTTAAACTCATCAAGACTTAGGCTTGATGATATCATTGATAAGAAATTCTTCACTAGATTTTCTCATTGCCTTGACACAAAGCTTGTCAAGACTAATGTTTCTAAAGGTAATAGGGAAAATATATTAATCAAAACCTCATAATGCAAATAACTTATAAAGTACTTAGCTTCAATTGCAGACTTTCCTTTGTTGCGTTTGTCGCAAATCTTCCTTTCACTACAAGAAATTCACCATTTTTTGAGGCCAAAAACCCTCACAAAAGCCAAAAACTACCGGTATCTTAAAAAATTTTGGCTTCCATAAGCCCTCAATAAATGGCTCGTCGTAGCTTTAGCAGCGGCCTAAGCCCTCAAAGAGGAGATAATTTTAATGGTGGTGGTAACCCAAACCCTCTTGCACCCCCTTTTTCTGCCGCTGCAAAAACCAAAACCAAAATGAAAATCAAAAATTAGAATTTCATAAACAAATAGAAGAAAAAAAATTAAAACTTGAAATATTTATAAGATGAAAGAGTGAAAATTAAAAGGAAAAAAATGGTGGTGAATGAAGATTATACCTCTCTAACCCATCTAAATTCATGTTTGTCAAGTTCTTTAATGAACATATTAAAAACAGATCTAGAAGAACCAGATCTAGAAGAACTAGATCTAGATTAAACAGGTCCTCTCGAACTTGATCTATTAAAGCATAAATATGGTCAAAAAACAAATCCAGAAGAACCAGATCTAGAAGAACTATATCTAGAAGAAAAAGATCCTTTCGAACCAGATTTAAATATAGTCAAAAACAGATATAGAAGAACCAGATCTAGAAGAACTAGATCTAGAAAATATAGATCCTCTCAAACCAGATCTATTAAAGCATAAATATGATAAAAAAATATCATAAATAAGAACCAAATTATGCTTTTGGCAGAAAGAAGAAAAAATGGTGATGAGTGAATTAATGATAGCTAAAAATATAAGTGTTAGATGTTAATGGAATTTGAGAGTTTTTTGACGGCTAAAGAAGAAGAAGAAAAAGGTTAAAAAATTATGGAGAGATTGAATTAAAAATCGGGTGGCCATATTTTAGAAGAAAGAAAAAAATGGATTTGGTTTTTGGTTAGAGGAGATGAGCAAAGAGGTTCAGTGTCTTATGAGGTTGTAAGGGTTTGTTTATATAGACCAAACTAGATGTAATATCGGGTCGATGGATTTGATATTGAGCCTTGTTCAGCCCAAAAATCTAGTCTATAACAATATATAATATTTATCTATTTGTATTTTTTTTTAGTAAAAATATAAAAATGTTTTCCTTTTAACTCAAAACAAGTATAGAAATTTAGTATAAAAAAAAGAGTACAAATAAATCTTTTGGTCAATTTCCAAACAAATAAATAAAATGTAGTAAAGTTTCCATTCTTGACTTTGACTAAGGAAGTAGAGAGTCAAAGTAAACCATCTACTGGATGACATTTCTCCTCAGCTAGAATGAAAGTAGTAGTAGTAGTAAACTTAGGTACTTCCTCAATATTTTTCGTAAATAATAAACTTTGCGCTCTCCGTCCCATAATATTTGTTCTTGTTAACTATTTCACACACTTTAAGAAAAATGTGTAAATGAAAGAAAAAATATGACTTTTACAGAAATACCCCACATTTGATAGTAGATATTGAAATACTAAAAAATAGATTCTTTAGTTATTTTATTGTCTCCCTTAATCATTACATTATAAAGTAATATAAGTAAAATAGTAAAAGATAATGTTATAAATAGTATAGAATAATTATTTTGTAATAAACAATTTTGGCAAGTAGGTTAATTATTTTGGGACAGAGGGAGTAAAAAAATTTAGTGAGGTAAGATTTCACTTGTGAATAATAGTATGTTCTTTTATTGATAAATTAATACTCCCTCCATTCTGAAATATAAAGAGAAAAAAAACTCCTTTTTTGTCCCAAAATATAAGGAAAAAACCATTTTCAAAAATATGTTTTTCTTTATTTTCATAAAATTAAATGCAAATTGCATTTAATTTTTCTTCTCTCTCATTTTCTCAATAAATAAAACCAATAAATCCTATGCAACTTATTTCAAGAAAAATCCCACAAAAACATATTTTAAATTCTCATAATTATGTTTTCTTAATAAGTAAGATTATTTATTTTCCCTTATATTTTGGGACGGCGAGAGTACTTCTCTATGATAAAATATAAACAAAAATTATTATAAAAAAATATATATAAACAAAATTCATGCTAGTATATTTAAGAGGTCAATTGCATAATTAATGTATATGACCAAATACATTAATTCTATAATAAGTTAGAAAATGAAATTTTTGCCTATAGGTAATTGTAATTAATGGTCAAATTTAAAAATGTTTAATTTAATAAATAAAACTAAAATTGTTATGTTGGTATTTAAGAGGGATCAAACAAATGGTGTTCAAAGTACATGTAGTAGAATCAATAAGCTGATTAAAAACTTTAAAAAATACCATATCATCGATCTAACTTTAAAAACTTCTTACACAAAATAATATTAGGATACATAGGATTGATGTTGCCTAAGGTACTAATCATTCATAAAAAAAATATATATACATAATTTGTTTTGTGGAATTGGCAGGCCAAGTTAAAGCTCGATAAATATCCAATTGATTCGTGCTTAATATCTATTCTTAGCTGGGTCAAGTGGATATATTACGATAAGTAGCTATTATTAATTATAATGATTGTTCAATAAAACATAAACACTTCTTTTCAAAAAAAAAAACACCCACAAAGGTAGGGGAAATGTTAATTTCAACCCTTAATTATTAATGTACGGTGGCTATCTTCTTTTGGTCACCCTTTATAAAATTAAGACTGTCTTTGATTTAATTGATTATTTTATATAATTATTAATACAAGACATGTTGGTGGATTATAATCACAACTTAGAGATTAATAGTTAGGGTGGTAAATAATTGTATATCAAGAAGAAAAAGAAGAAGGAGAAGGAGGAAGGTGCGGCTAGAGTTGGACACTTGCTAGCTTAATTGTATATTTTCTATGTATTTATCTTATTTTTTATATAAATCATAATTATTTTCTAGGAATTTACCTTCAAAACTAATTTGTAGGAAATCATTTTAAAGGCTTAAAATGAAGTGATTCTTGTGAATATTCCTACAGATAAATTCGTAGAAATCTTCATATGTTTTCAAAGATAAATTCGCAAGAAACTATTTTTTAAGAAAAAAATATCTATATATTTTCCTACGAATTTATTAAAGAAAAACAGCATGAAGAAAAACCAACATAAAAGTTTGAAATGTTTAGTTCTTATGGAAACAGTAATTATTTCTTACAAATTTATCTTCAAAACAAATCCTTAGAAAACCATTTTATACAACAAATATAGTGCTTCGTGTATATATATTTTCTTGCGGAGCTATTAAGAAAAAAAGTTGAAAAGCATGAAAAAAATATAATATAAAGATTTGCCATGTTTATTTTCTACGGAAACCATAACTGTTTCATACAAATTTATCTTCAAAACAAATTCGTAGAAAATCATTTTAATACAAAAAATATAGCATTTTTGTGTATATATTTTCCTACATTTTTTATTACAAAAAAATTGCATGGAAATTGTTTATTACAGATGAAATACAACAGTGGCATTCAAGTACACAGTAAACAAAGGAAGATTGGAGACAAAAGCAACAAGGGACGTCTACAATTAAAACTAAGGATTTTAATTTATAAGTTATTTGCATTATGAAGTTTTGATTTATATATTTTCCTTATTACCTCTAGAAACATTAGTCTTGGCAAGCTTTGTATCAAAGCAATGGGAAAATCTAGTGAAGAATTTCCTATCGATGATATTATCAAGCCTAAGTCTTGATGAATTAAAGATGCCCAGTGATATTACCATCCTATATAATAATATCAACCTAAGTGAATTGGCCAAGTTCCCCTTCAGAAGAAAAGATGCATACGAAATTCAATCACCGTAGAAAGTAAAAAATTTAATAAGTTAGAAAATAGAACTCTCTACCTTCATAAAGGGTGTACAGTGAAGAAATTATTTTTTAATTTCCTAAGTGAATTGAAAAATAATTTTTTTTCATTGTACACCCTTTATGGAGGTAGAGAGTTCTATTTACAAACTCATTAAATTTTTTACTTTCTACTTTGATTTAATTTCATATGCATATTTTCTTATGAAGGAGAACTTTAGTTAATTCACTTTAGGTTGATATTACTACGTAGGTTGATGATCCTAGTAGGCATCTTAAACTCATCAAGATTTAGGCTTGATGATATCATTGATAAGAAATTCTTCACTAGATTTTCTCATTGCTTTGACACAAAGTTTGTCAAGACTAATGTTTCTGAAGGTAATAGGGAATATATGTAAATCAAAACTTCATAATGCAAATAACTTATAAAATACTTAGCTTCAATTGCAGACTTTCCTTTGTTGCGTTTCTCTCAAATTTTCCTTTCACTACAAGAAATTCAACATTTTTTTAGGCCAAAAACCCTCACAAAAGCCAAAAAATGCCGGTATCTTTAAAAAAATTTGGCGGCCATAAGCCCTCAATAAATGGCTTGTCGTAGCTTTAGCAGCGGCCTAAGCCCTCAAAGAGGAGAGAATGTTAATGGTAGTGGTGACCCAAACCTTCTTGCACCCCTTCTTCTGCCGCTGCAAAAACCAAAACCAAAATGAAAATCAAAAAATAGAATTTCATAAACAAATAAAAGAAAAAAAAAGCAGTAAAAACAAATTAAAACTTGAAATATTTATAAGGTGAAAGAATGAAAATTAAAAGGAAAAAAATGGTGGTGAATGAAGATTATACCTCTCTAACCCATCTAAATTCTTTTTTGTCAAGTCCTTTAATGAACATATTAAAAACAGATCCAGAAGAACCAGATCTAGAAGAACTAGATCAAGATGAAACAGATCCTCTCGAACTTGATCTATTAAAGTATAAATATGGTCAAAAAACATATCCAGAAGAACCAGATCTAGAAGAACTAGATCTAGAAAAAACAGATCCTTTCAAACCAGATCTATTAAAGCATAAATATGGTCAAAAACATATACAGAAGAACCAAATCTAGAAGAACAGATCCTCTCAAACCAGATCTATTAAAGCATAAATATGATCAAAAAAGCATAAATACGAACCAAATTATGCTTTTGGCAGAAAGAAAAAAAAAATGGTAATGAGCGAATTAATAATAGCCAAAAATAAAAGTGTTAGATGTGAATGAAATTTGAGAGTTTTTTGAGCGGCTAAAGAACAGAAAGAAAAAGGTTAAAAAATTATGGAGAGATTGAATTAAAATTCGGGTGGCCATATTTGAGAAGGAAGAAAAAAATGTATTTAATTTTTGGTTGGAGGAGAGGAGCGGAGAGGTTCAGTGTTTGCTTGAGATACCTTATGAGGTTGTGAGGGTTTTTTTATATAGGCCAAACTAGAGGTAGTATTGGGTCGATGGATTTCATATTGAGCCTTAATCAGCCCAAAAATCTAGTCTAGAACAATATATAATATTTATCTATTTGTATTTTTTTCTAGTAAAAATATAAAAATATTTTCCTTTTAACTTAAACAAGTATAGAAATTTGGTATAAAAAAAATACAAATAAATCTTTTGGTCAATTTCCAAACAAATAAATAAAACTTACTAAAGTTTCCATACTTGACTTTTGTCTAAAGAAGTATAGATTCAAAGTAAACCATCTGGTGACATTTCTCCCCGACTAGAATGAAAGGTAGTAGTAAAGTACAATACTTCCTCAATCTTTTTATTAAATAATAAACATTACTTTCTCTATTCCATGATATTCACACACTTTAAGAAAAATGTGTAAATTAAAAAAAAAAAAAAAAGATTTTTATAGAAATACTCTATTTTTTATAGGTAGTAGACATTGAAATACTAAAAAATACTCCCTTTGTACCAAAATATAAGGGAAAAAGTAATCTCATTTTTTTTTTACGCAAATAATCTCATTTATTAAGAAAATATAATCACGAGAATTTTAAATATAGTTTTGTGGGGGTTTTCTTGAAATAAGTTGCATATGAAGGTGTAAAACTATTTTTTATTGTTTATTGACAAAAGGAGAGAAAAGAAAAATTAAATACAATTTATATTTAATTTTATGAGAATAAGGAAAAACATATGGTTCAGGATGGATGAAGTAGATTATTTAGTTATTTTATTGTCTTTTATAATCATTACAGTATAAAATAATAAAGGTAAAAAGTAAAAAATAATATTATAAATAGTATTGAACAATTATTTTGGGACAAACAATTTCGGCAAGTATGTCAATTATTTTGAGACAGAGGGGATAATAAAGTTTAGTGAGGTGAGATTTTTTTTTTTTTTTTTTTTTTGATCAAGTAGCCTAGCGGCTAGAAAATCCACCAATAATATGAATAGTGAGGTGAGATTTACTTATGAATAATAGTATGTTCTTTTATTGATAAGTTAATACTACTTCTCTATGATAAACAAAATTCATAATAGTACTAGTAAATTTAGCATAATTAATGTATAGGACCAAATACATTAATTCTATAATAAATTAGAAAAGGGAATTTTTGCTTATAGGTAATTGTAATTATGGTCAATTTGAAAAAGTTTAATCTAATGAATAAAACTAAAATTGTTATATTATGGAAAAGTAAAATTTTCAAAAGAATTACAAGGGATAAATAAGTAATACCATTATGTATTACTATTTTCAGTATTTTATATTTTCAGTATTTTCTATTAGAGATGAATTTCTTTTTTATTTTATTGAATAATTGATGTATCATGTCTATGTTATAGACTTGTTATTCAATTAAGTAAAAGATTAAATGTTTCTAATAAAAAAGATATGAAAAATATTTGCAAAAAAAGAATTTTACCATTAACGTTGGAAGGATTTACTATTGGCCAAATCTTTTTTTTTTTTTAAGAAGTTAAATTAATCCACTAAAATTAACACCGAAGAATCAAACCTGAGACCTTGACCTTAAAGTACCAGATTATTGATGATTTTAATGGAACTACAATAATGGTATTGTCTTAGTCTTAGGGTGAGAATGGGTGACACAGTAGGTAAAATCGTTCAATTTTTATTTAATTTTTTTCTTCTAAAAATTTGGTATCTAGTTTAAGGATCGATTAATTCAAAATGATCAATCTTACCGCCCAATTGCGGGAGTCCCATTTAAAACTAAAGTTTTTTCTTTATATAGATTAGTCCACCAAAATCGATACTAGAAAAAATTATAAATTGATTAAGTAAACTATAAATTAAGAAGAAGAAAAGGAGCTAGAATGGCTAAAAATTATTACAGCATAATTCTACGGTTAAACTCAATTGTAGACAAATTTGTTGGCAAATTATGAGTAGCGGTATGCTTAGTTGAATAAGAATGATATTTTATTTTACGATAATAAATTTAATTCATTTTATTAATTAAAAACTGTTTGGTTGCTTGCCATTATAAAGAGAAATAGATTCAAATACATCTAGTAGAGAAATAATTAACTAATTATCAAATTGTACTAATAATTTGAACAATTACTTAGTAAATTAAATTTCCACTCATCTCCAAATAAATTGATAGATAAATTTTGAATCAATTATTATTTTCAGTATTACAAGGGATAAATGCGTGATACCATTATATATTACTATTTTCAGTATTTTCTATTTTTTAGTATTTTCTATTAGAGATGATTTATTTTTTTAATTTATTAAATAATTGATATATCATGTCTATGTTATAGACTTGTTATTCAATTAATTAAAAGATTAAATGTTTCTAATAAAAAAGATATAAAAAAATATTTGCAAAAAAAAAAAGAATTTTACCATTTATCATGATTTTATCCAATTGGAAGGATTTATTTTTGACCAAATCTATTTTTTTAAAAGCAGTTAAATTAGTCCATTTAAATTAATACTGGAGAATCAAATATGAGACATTGACTAAATCTAATTTGAAGAATTAATCTTTACGATAAAAAAGTAGCAATTTTTTTTTATATAAAATAAGTACTAATCCTTCTCCTACCATTATTACTTGATTTTAATAAATAAAAAATTAAAAATAAAATAAATAAGACCAATTTTACAAAATGTTTGTATAAAAAATTCATTTTTAATTCTCAATAATATTAATTATTTTTTCTGTCAAAAAAAACATTGATTATCTTTTCCAAAATTATTTTTATTTAGAATATCGCTCCACCATTCCACTTATTATCTTTTCAGTTACTCTCTTTTCCCACATTATTAATTGTAAAAATGAAAAATTAATATGATTTATCGACCAATTATTTTGAAACAAATAAAAAATACTAAAGAAACAATTATTTTAAAACGAAAAAAGTGTTTCCTCCGTTTCAAAATGAGTGTCGTTTTTTTGTGTTTTCACACATATTAAGAAATAAAATGATTATGTTAAAAATAATACTCCCTTCGTCCCTTAATATAAGACCTCTTTTGACTAAATTTTACTATTCATCTATCATGTTTTGACCGTATTTTTTTAATAATATATAGATGTAAATATTAGCTTATAGGATCTTGTTTGATTTGTTTTGATGAGTATTTTCAAAATATCAAATTTTTATAATTTTTATTGCTAGATAATTAAAGATATTAACGATCAAAATTGTACATTGGCGTACATGTTGTGGTCAAAAATGGTCTTATAATTAGGGACGGAGGGAGTAGTACATTTATTAAATTAAGCCTACTTTTTTCTTTTTTTATATTGGAAACAGTGTATAACATAATAATTAAATGATAGAATTGAAAAATATTGTATTGAGAATTGAAAAGCGACATTTATTTTAAAACAAAATTTTTGAACTAAAGCGACACTTATTTTGAAACGGAGAAGAAATAGTAATAATTAAAAAAGCTTAAATAATAGCAATTGGGTTGGACAAATCAAGTAGACCCCAAATGAAACTAAATAATTTCCTCTAAACAAGGTAATTGAAAAAGACACAACCAACCCCAAACCCAAACACACGTCACCGTTACTTTAACTCACCTTCCGTTATAAACCAAACCCAAAAATAACAAGACGGACACAACCCCTTAATTAACGTCCACCGTTATTCTAGGACCCCACCTTAGTCTCTCTCGGTCCTGTTACCTATCACCACCTGTCCCCAAAAAAAAAATCTCTCTATCTTTCTCTCTCATCTTTTTCTCTCTCATAATTAGTCTCTCTCATCATAACAATACCAACCTCACTTTTATCTAAATTTTATCTCACTATATATTTATCTTCCTGGTTCTAACAATTTTCCCCAATTCTCTCTTTCTTCATAATCTTCATTTCCAATTTTTTCTATTAACACCCCCTTCTTCTCTTCCTTGTCTTCTCAGAGGAAGAAGAAGAAAGAAAACAAGGAAGAAGATAAATATTATCATTATATTAATAGAGAAGAAAAAAAAACACAAATAGAAGATTAGATTAATTAACTCTAATCACATATCATTAACCAAATCACAAGCAGATTAATTATTCAGATCTTAACGCTCTCGTACCTGAATTTTTCTTCATTTCCTCTCTCAGATTTTTTGAAGCTTTTTTTTTTCATTCACCATGGGAACGGAGATTTTGCTACCACAGGATTGTTTGATCCAACGGTTCAGAGCTCCGCCGGCGAGTTTTTCACGGCGACGGACTTACGGTAATTGCTATAATAATAATAATCATGTTAACAATAATAACAATTATTATTATGGTAATTACGGTAATAGTAATTTTTTTAACGGAAATGTTACCTCCGGGAGGTTTAACCGGAAACCGGCGGTTCGACCGGAGCAAAGAAAACGTGTTGCGGTGGCGGAACGATTGGAACGAAGATCTAGTTACAGACCTAGCTCGAGTTCCGATGATTTGAAGGCGGTGAGAGGAAGTGGTAGGGTGATGAAGAAGGTAACGATTCTAAGGAGAGGTGAATCGCTTGATTCGTTGGTGAAGAGCGAGGGTTTGAAGAATGAAGGTGGCGAAATGGTTCAAAAACAAATTCGGATAGTTGATTTGAAGAACGGTTGCGATGTTTATGCTGGATCCGCTTTCGCGATGTCACCATCGCCGAGCGCGCTACCAATTCCGTCTTTTCAGAGGAAATTGGTAGCGCCGGTGGCAGTTGATGATTCTGCGACAGCGGATTTGAGACGTTTGCTTCGTATTGTGTAATTCAAGTCGGTCAATTTTCCGGGTTTTCGGATCAATCCACGTGGACCTTTCTGTTTTTCTCTTCCTTTTTGTGACTTCTTCTTATTACCGTTTTAAGTTTTTCTCCCGTTTTTCGAATTTAACCTGACTGTGATTTTTTTAAACGGAAAGGTTGAATTGAAAAACGGGAGAAAACTGGGGTTGAAAATGTTAATATAAGAAGTTTGGTGTAGTTTTGTTGTAAACTTTTGTAAAATCTTGTGGAAGTTTATTAATAGGTTGTAATATGAAATGGTTAGAATGGGAAAAAAAAATTCAAAAAATGAAAAAAGAAGAAAGGATGGGAGGAATATGGGGGTTGATTTGTAAATTCCGGAAATGTATGTGCGTTTTGAAGTGAAAAATGGTTTCTACTGTATCTTTGTAGGTTTGTACCCCTGTAAAGTTATCAAAAAAATTAAATAGGGAGATTTGGGCAGATTTCAGATTTTGTGTCTTGTTCTTTTAGATGTTTGTTTATTCTTTATGTTATGATGATGATGATCTTGAAATTAACTGGAATCAACCTAGAACAAGTAAATAAATGATTGGTTTATGTTATGTTTAAAATCATGGTAAAAATGTCAAAATCACGGTGATCTGCCGAAGTTTTGTAGAAGTTTTTTTACTCTGATTTTGTAGAAATTACAAAGTCGAAATTTTGATGAATTATTGAAATTCTGACATATTCAGCATGATATCAAAATTATACTTTTTTTTTTGACAAAATCAAAAATATACTTAATATTTTAGAAAATACAATTAGTCCATGTTTAATATTACGGTGGATGGACTAGAATTACGGTGACCACTTTAATTTTGCAGAAAATTAAAACTTATAACTTCTACAAAATCATGATGAATCACCGTAAACATAAGCTTAGATAATTTATGGCTACTAATGATTTAGATAATAACGAAGTAAATAAATAAAGGGTGTTTTGATTTAGGGATAGGATGATTGATGTGGTAGTGGTTGTGAAGAATTGAAGAGAGGTGAAAAATGTCCATAATTTGATGTGTGGTATTTTTAGAATGATGTTGAAGAGTGTTAAGTTGTGTGGAGATGGAAGGAGTAGGGTCTCAACTTGTAATTGCAGCCATGTTTGTTTGTCAATACGTATCTTTTATGTCGTATTCATCATTCATCCAAGCAATTTGACAACATCAAAGAAGTTTTTCATAAGACATATGAGATAGACATTGCTATTTGGTTGTCGTCTAGTAAACATGAGATAGACATTGTTATGACTTCTAAGAACAACACTACAATCATTTATTATAAAGTGGTATCTATTTTTTTTAAGTTAGTTTAGTGACTAGAATTTCACTTTAAAAATGTTAGAACTCCGATCTCTACGCATTACGTACATTGTCTCCATCAACTGAGCTAAACTAATAAACTATAAACTTGTATTCTAATCTATTTAGCTTATGAAAGTGAATGTTGTCCACCACTTGTTATTCTAATCTATTTAGCTTATGAAAGTTAATGTTGTCCATACCATTTGTTTACAAGACTTGTTTACAAGTTAGTTCAAAAAATAACATTTGTTATATCCTTTGCCAAAATCAATTGAAGCACATTATTCAAGCCCACAAAATTCTAAGGTACACAAGTTCCATAAATGTTGTCAATTTCTAAACTACTACAAGATTATCCTTGTTAACCTAACATCTATAGTTCATGCTTCATACATAGTAAAAGTTTTGGCTTTAAATAGAGTTTCGCAAATGGACTGTGAGATTAAACCCATCGAATTAGTCGGTCCTTAGAACAAACCATATATCCAATTTAATTAATAGTGTAATCACCTTCAAACTTCCAAACAATTGCATTGGTGAAAACTCAATAAAGAAATTTTAAAAATTTAAGCTGCATCTCTATTGGTATTTAAGAGGGACCAAACAAATGGTGTGTTCAAAGTACATGTAGTGGAATCAATAAGCTGATTAACAATCAAATAAGTTGCTATCAATCTTCAAACAAACATTATACCATATTTAGATTATTAGATAGATAAACCATAACTAATCTTCTAAGATGTCGTTCATCGTCCAACACAATTCAATAACAATAAGTCTAAGTGTCCGTTTGGCCCGGCTTATTTTCTACTTTTTTTTCTTCTCCTTAAAAATAGTAAAGAAAAAAAAATTGTGTTTGACTCTATTTCTCTTTATGTTTTACTTCTTAACTTCATTTCTCTAATACTTTTAAGGAGAAATATGGTTAAATTCAATTTTATACTTTTATATTTCATTTTAAAAAAATAGAAAAGTAGAAGTTAAGCCGGGCCAAACGGAAATACTACACAAATTTAATGTTGTAGATACTATGCACATACCCCAGAACTCAGGCAGCACTTCAGGTTTTAGATCCCGAAATGGTGTCTATACTCTCCAAAACTCAGGATACACTTCGGGACGTAGAGTCCGAACCTTATTTCGGGATCTACATCCCGAATTAAAGGGTAATTTGAGGTTTTAGGAGGGTTATAGAGAATTATGAGGGGACAAAAGAAAATTTTTCTAAAAGATGGGCCAAAAATCAATTAGGAGTCTAAAAATGGCTTTGCAATTCACGATATTTTCGTTATAGGACTAGTTTTGCTTATGATCATAAAAGAAGAATTTATTTTTAGATTACCTTAAAAAAATTGCAGGTAATTTATTCAACAATCATAATCAATAAAATTAGTCATCTAAGCAAATTTACAAAGTGAAGAAAAATTTAATTTGGTGATACTCATAATTTTGATCAAATGTTAAATAAATTACCATCATTTACTCTAGGAGTAATCTATGTCTCACTATTGTACCCAAAAAAAATATATGTCTCACTATAACAAAAAATAAAACATTTTTGAACGAACAAAACTTTTATTTTTATGTTTAATTAAAATTGGGTTGGTTGCATTGTCGAAATATCCCAAATCGGAAAGCTAGATTACCCTAATCTTTCAAAGAAGTACAAAGATTTATTTTATAGATAGATAGATCACGATCTTTTTCTCTATAGGAGCTCATCCATACGCATTGATTAGTTAAGGATTGAATCTAATCTGACATAACATGCTAAATTATCTACCTACCAAACGTGTCACACTATATGTTGGTAGCTCATCTTTCTTTTCACATAATTATTTTTTTTTATTTAAAAAATTTGGTATCCGGTTCAAAAACCGACTAATTTGAAGGGTCAATTACACCGCTCATTTGCAGGGGTCTTATTTAAAGTCAAAGTTTTTGTTATATATAAATTAATCTATTAAAATTAACATTAAAGAGAATCGAATCTGAGACTTTGTGAGGAGCACACTGAACTCCCTTAGACCAACCAAGCAGGTTTTCACATAATTAATTCATGACATATTAATTATAAAACAATGCTGAAAAGCAACCACTAAATTTAATTTAATAACTAAATAAAACAAAATAAATACTAACAAAATTGAATTGAAGTGATAATCCATCGTCATAAGTTTCAAAACTGAAAAACATGTACAAAGCATGCATGAGAACTTTAGGCCTTAACATCATCAAAATCAGTTATATCTTACGTACGTACGTATGACTCGTAGTGTGAAGAATACTTAACCCCATGCTCATACATACGTCTTTCTATTTTGAGTACAAGAAAACTCATACGTCTAAAATCTTTATTCATTTGCGTATTACTTGATTAAAAAAAATTATTTTGTTGTATTTGTGAACATAGTTTTTGGTATTAATAACACATTTTTTACGCAAAGATATATCAAATCATTATTTTTCATAAAGATTTTTTTTTGTCATATATAGATGAAATGATAAAGTTATTATACACATAAAGTGGAGAGATAAGAGATCGAACTAAGTTATGGATATTCGGCCTAGCAATTTTGGCATTTTTGGTATTATTTTTAAGGATTTGAATTGTGTTTTTAAGTTATATTTTAAATAAAACAAGATGACTTTTGGAATAAAAATAATTAAATCAAGGAAATAATCACATGCTAAGAATGATAAAACAAGAAAATGCATGGAAGTGGAAGCTATACATAGCTTGAATTAGAATTGAAGTTGTGGTTAGCTCTTTCCAAAAGTATAAGTAAAACAACATCACGCAAACACTCTACACCCATTTCCCATTTTGCGTAGAAGCAACTAACTCTCATGAATTTCATCACCTTCTATAAAATCACATAAACATCACACACAAAAACTCACAAAATTAAACAACCTAGCACATAGTGTGTTATAGAAGCTAAGAAAACCAAGAGAAAAATGAGTGAAAGTGCCTCAACCTCCAAAACAAGCACCATGACTGGGAAGACATTCTCAGGAGTGGGAAATCTCGTTAAGCTTCTTCCGACCGGTACCGTGTTCTTGTTCCAGTTTTTAAGTCCTGTTTTAACCAATAGTGGACACTGCTACACCGTCAACAAATACCTAAGCGGTATTCTTCTCGTTGTTTGTGGTTTCAATTGTGCTTTTACTTCCTTCACTGATAGTTACACCGGAAGTGATGGCCAGAGACATTACGGTATTGTAACCACGAAGGGTCTCTGGCCATCTCCGGCGTCAAATTCAGTTGATTTGTCAGCATATAAGCTTAAATTTGGAGATTTCGTACATGCTTTCTTGTCGTTGATAGTGTTCGCAGTGTTGGGACTAACTGACACTAATATTGTGCGTTGCTACTACCCGGAATTTGAGTCGTCAGAGAAGATTGTCATGCAGGTGTTGCCACCGGTTATTGGGGCGATTTCTAGTACAGTGTTCATGATTTTTCCAAGTTATCGACATGGAATTGGATACCCTACTAGTTCTGATACTAATGACACCTCCGAGAAGTCTACATAGCATCATTTGTGGGTGTTTGGTTATTCTACTAGTTCTCTACAATGGATTTTATGGTGCAGACGATGGTTGTAGGCCGTTAAATTAAGAGAGTGTTGTCTCTCTTAACTACGGATTACAGTTGGTTGCACCATAAAGTCGATCGTAGATGATCCAATATTTTCATCCAATTATTTGCTTTATTCTTTTGATTGTGTTTGATTAATTTGTGAACTCGATGTTTGTTTGGGTGTAATTGTTTATAAACATCAACGTGTCGATTTGGGATTAACGGTCAAAGAGTCAGTCAAATCAATGAGTCAATGAATTACAAGTTGAGTCAACGAGTCACTTAGCTTGTAATTTATGAAATTCTATTAAGTGGGTGAATAAACGAAAAGTTGTACAACTGAAACAATGCATGTAGCAAGCTAGGTATTAAATTTGGAACACTAAAGATGCTTTCATATTGCTCAATTTTTAATTGTTGATAAGTTTATTTGATTCTTACTTAGATTTTGAGATATTAGTTTTTGACATTAACATAAACATAATATAGACGGATCTGGATCCTCTTCGGCTCATTCTCTCCTGCTGCCTGCGCTGCCATCATCTCAACATTTCATTCATGTTCTTTATCTCTCTTTAAAACTTTTATTTTTACTATCAACTACAGTAGATGATCTATTTGTGTTTCTTATGCATCTCCCTATCATTAGACCGAGCCACTTTTTTACCCTTAACCCAATCAAATCTACCTAGCATCCCTTGTGCATGTTTGGATAGTCTACTCTATTGGTTACGCCGGATTTTATATTTGAACATGTCTAAGTGTCATTTAACGTGACACATTATCACATTTAAATGAGCGATTTAAGCGATCTGATTAAAATTAGACAATTAAAAGTGTAATTTGGTACGTATTTAGTAAATTTAGATTTCTAATTTGAGAGGCCCTTACTACATGTTCCTTAAAAAGTGCTAGTACAAATATATATCAATTCATTATTTCCAAATCCGGTTGTACTAACTTTAAATCACCTTAACTTGAACTGAATTCTAATCCTTTGAATCATTCAACAAGGTACAAGAATATAAACTTCATTATTATTATTATCAAAATACATTAATATACCATATTGCTTTCTATAAATAACATTTCTATCATTAAATTTTTTACTATTGCACAAGTAGTTTAGGAGGTGGTGTTAATTCCCAAACACCTGTTGCAGAACAAGGTGGTGCTATTTTCACAACCTTCCTCTTCAATTTTTTGCATTGTTTGATGACATTATTCTGAGTAGAAGTGTTTACTTTCATTATATCTACCTTCACTATGTGGTGATCAGAAGTTCCTTTAGAAGAAATTACTGAGTATGACCCTGGAACAAATTTGTAGGGTGAGTTTGATGAACCTAAAATGTAATCCACTCTTGTGCCATATTTGCATGTCCCCTGCACATCTATTCAACAAAAAAATTACAAATTAGAATTGTGAACCAATATATAAATAAGGTTTAAATATGTTTTTAGTCTATGCGTGTTACTTTTTGGTATTGGTACCTGCAAGGATTGCGGGAACTAATAACATATTTAATCCTATAAATAATTATAAGACTTGAACATGCTTTTGTACTCGAAAAAATGAAGACTTTTGGTTTTATTCGTCTAAATGTCAAAATTAGTTGAAGATTGTTTAAGGTTGTTACAAGTTAGTTATGGTTAGTTGTAAGTTGGTTGTGATTAGTTAGCTTAGTTAGGATCACTATATAAAGTATATCATATATATAGTCGTTGTAAAAAAGTTAGTATTTCGAACTTAAATATATGTAAATAAGTAGATGTATTTAGTCCAAAATTCGACAAGAGATATGTACATTTTTGTTTTTATTTAAGCTTAAAATAATTTTGAGCTTAATCATAAGTTAAATTCAGGAAGTAGAGAAGCAATTTTGAGTAGTAAGATATATACTTTGGCCTTTGGCAATGATGACAATAGGTTCACATTCTCCTGCATAATCCTTTGCATCATCATAATCTTTTGATTTCATGAAATTCATCACTTCTGTCATTGGTCTTGGCTTTCCAAGTTTCTCATAATACTAAAACACAAAAAAAATACAATTTTTCTTAGATGTTAGATACCATATATATGAGTGGAAATTAAATAAACTAAATTTAATGTAAAAAATATTTGAGATTATAAATTAATTACTTTAACAATGTCTGTCCATCTTTGTGATGAATAATCAGCTCTATATAGAGAATTGAGACCTCCTGCCAAGATGTGAGGAGGATCATTGGAACGGATTATTGCATTGACTTGCTTCATTCTCCAATTTTCATCTAAATGATCTAGTTGAGTTGAGTGCAAATTTATTTCCCCTGCCCATGGTACATCAATTGTTGCTTTAATAACATTCCTGCATTACACAAACATTCACATGAATTACTTTTGTAGTTTTGTTTTGGTTTTAAAGAGTTTTAGTTGCGCGAATCGCACACACACTAAGCGTGGGAAGAGGGCATTGCGGGATCAAACCCGCGCTCCAACACATCAAATGTTTCCGTAATCATTTAACCATTTGATATAAACTTATAGTTCACTTTTGTAGTTTTGTTTGACAATGCTTTTACGCCATTCACCACACACATTACACATTCACAAAATCATCTCTCTTTTTAGTGTAAACTAGGTATCCTCTGCACGCGCAACTGTAAAGACTAAAGACTAATCTCTCGAGTCATGTATGGGACCAAAATGGGCTGCAAACTCTCTCTAAAAATTTTAACGCTCTTTCATGCCCAAGCCAGTGATTAACTAAATCATCTTTAAATACTATAGATTTGATATCAGATGACAAAATCAATAAATGTGTCATACATTTACTACGTGAAATATGAATTCCTTCATTTATTAATATCTCAATGTCATTAATATCTAACTCATGGTAATTATAAGGGGCTCCCTCTTACCACAATTATAAGCAAAACTTCACTTTTTAGATTTATTGAAAAACCGATGTAAACCAGATACATCGGTTATTCAATGAATCTGAAAAGTGAAATTTTGTTTAGGCCGGAATTAACTATAGTCAAAAGTTTGTTCAAACTAAATATTAATGCAATTAATGATTTTCTTAACAAATGCAAAATTTTACCTGAAATCATCATCATCAGCAATCTTCTGAACTTTCCATTTCTTAATAGGCCATTTAGATAAGATAGCATTACCATATTCAGGAGCCCAACTCTCAGCAAAAACATATTTCATCCCTAAAGCAGCAGCCAAATCAGAAAGAGGCCTCATACACTTCTCTTCTTCTGCCTTAACATCTTGCAATGCCACTACATCAGCATCAATCTCTCTAAGCACTTCCAAAATGCTTCTACCACTAGAAAATCTCTCATTCCCTTCATCACAATAATTCATATTCATAACGAAAGGAAAACACACAGGTGATCTTGCAGGTACTTGATTCCTCCTAGAAGAAACACTTCCAATATCAGAACCAAGTATTTTACTATTTGCTAATGAAATTTCATTATCAGGTAGATTAATTGAAACTTGCTTCAAATTTTGTCTTGAAAGGTTCATAGAAGAAGAATGCAATGGTGATTGTTTTAGTATACTCTTTGGAAATTCAGAACTTGTTGTAGAATTTGAATTTTTCTTCTTTTGATTATACATAATATAATCATCATGTTCTGAAATAGCTGGTGCTAGTGAAAACATAGCAACATTGAATGTAGCAATTCTAATTGGCTTTCTTGAATCACACTCAACTAAATTATGAGAGGAATCATTTGAGTTATTTTTTGATGATTTGGTTTTTTTGGTGTTATAATTCAATTTTCTAAACCTTTTGATGACAACTTTGGACCTTGGTCGTTTCCATAGTATAAATAATATTCTTGAATAAATGTACCTAAGTTTTGTTCTAATTACACTAAACATGTTGGTAGAGAAATTAAGAGAAAAACTAAGTGATTATTGTGGAAGGAAAAATAACTTATGGCATGTGTACATACAGTTGAAATGAGTCAATTTATTCAAGAAAAAAATATTGAGACAAAATTAGATTCTAACTACTCCACTTAGGGAGTTAGAAAGAGTCAAAAGAGTTGACAATTGTGACATGTTGTTGAGCTTCTTTTGTGACATAAGGGGAAAAAAATACCAACTACCACCAATGAGAGTTGACAACATAAGTCCATAGTTTTTATTTATTTCTTTATTACATAGACAAAATGGCACATCATTAATATTCGACCTAACAATTTTGATATTTTCTATCAGTAGGACTAGAATTTGTGCACCAAAGTAACAATGCATATATTAATTAACACTTTCTTTCTTATGAAAAAAAAAAAAAGAACTTATTTTGTTATTCATTCCGTGACTAATTGTAATTTGCAGTCATTTTTGACTTTGTAATAGTCATTGCATAAGCTGATGTTGATTTGCATTTTTTTTAAAATGATGTAAGATCCAATTTTAGCTACCATGGATGTACTATTATAGAAAACTATACTTTAATACTTTAATTGCAATTATTGTTATTTCTTACATCCCAAAACAGAAAATTATATTCTTCTTTGATTGAACTATGATTTTTTCGGACTAGGCCAAAATCCGTCTGGACGAGACTTCGCGCCAAAGAACCAAACCATCAATAGACGTACATACATGTATTGTTCCTCCAAGATAATTACTGCATTATGAAGATCAGAGGATAATTTACCAATCACGGTATGGCCTCAACAAAATTTCCTTGAGCGTCTAAATGTTAGTAGATACAACACCACATCAAAGAGCTCATGTTGTCGTCCTTTGTCGCATCTCAACAATTGCGACATAGTTCAAAATTCACCTTGAATAATCAATTAAATTATATTAAAAGTAATAAAGATTCTAATCAAACTTTTATTATAAACAACATAAACTTTGTATATAGTGACCAAATTTTAATAAATTTGTACATGCACTGTGTGATACTGTGATGCAAGCATAGTTGTGACTTGTGAAGCAGAGATTGATGAGAGTCCTTTTCAAAGAACACAAGAAGTCAATGGCGTAGGTAGAGAAAATGAGAAGCAGTTAGACAAAATCTAACAGCACATCAAATTCATCACTTAGTTGTTTGTTTCAATAGGTAAATTTTATAATACACTTTTGAGTTATATATGAGACATGGTTTTACTTATAATACTAGAGAGATTTGAATTAATCCAAAAAACAAATGAGAAAATGCAACTTTATATGTAATTAAAAATTACCATATAAAAACTTTTACCTAAAACAAAACCATATAAAAAAGATTAATTGAAAACCACATTATTTTGCCACGAAGGACACCAATTAATGTACAAACAAAACGACATTTTGAAACATCTTACCAAACCTTGTAGACAACCAAACAAAAATTTTCCTCTACGGTACCGTAAAAATGTGTCACAAACAAAGCATCTCTATATGCAACCGTAAAATGTTTTGTAACGACAAGAAAACAACATTGATCGAGTGGATCTCCATAGGCAATGTGATATTGTCGTGCATTGTTGTGCACTTCTAAAGTGTTACCTCCGCGTCTGAGATTAATGGCGGATGTGTCGCCTTGATAGCAAACCTTGATGTCTACTCTAGTTCCTACTTCATCAAAAGTGTAGTCCATGAGGTTGATACTTGCGGTTTAACTCCAACAATGGCGCGAACGGTGCAAGTTCTTGAATCAATCCTCGAGTATATATACAACGGCTTTGTTCTCCACCGGTGTCACTCTTGGACACATAAGTTCTTGTTATGCTACTGTTTTTGCCCCCCATCAACTTGTTCAATTTAATTTGTTTCATTGATGTATATGACATTGTGTTGTGTGTTATAATTAAGCATTTGAGCTGGGTGGATTGATTCTTACTTAGCTAAGAATGGAAGCACAATAATCATTGGTTTGGAGTATTAAATTCTTATCCCTATTAATTTTAAGGTTTAAACGTCATTTTAGTCCCTGTATGTACGCAAAATTTTGGTTTTAGTCTATGTATGTGATTTTACTCCAAAACAGTCCCTGTATCGACCAAATTTTTTGTTTCTGGTCCCTAAAGCAAAAATCTGCAGGAAAATCTGCAGGAAACTTGAGAATTTTCCTGCAGATTTTTACTTTAGGGACCAGAAGCAAAAAATTTGGTCGATATAGTGACTGTTTTGGAGTAAAATCACATACAGGGACTAAAACCAAAATTTCGCGTACATATAGGGACTAAAATGACGTTTAAGCCTAATTTTAATCCTCGGTATATAATTAATGGATTTTTCTTTTTTCAGTTTTATTCTCCTTTTTCGTGTGTGTGTGTGTGTGTGTATATATAGATATATGATTTCTTGTTTTTTTGGAGGTCAAGTGTATATATATATATGGGAGGGATCAAATTATATATACTAATATACTACTCCCTCCATCTCATAATAATTGATTTTGTGCATTATTCACATAGTCTACTTTAATTATATTTTTTGAATAATATATATATATATATATATATATATATATATATATAGAATGTTGTTTGATTTGTCTCGATGAGTATTTTCAAGATATACAATTTTTATAATTTTTAAGAATAGATAATTAAAGATATTGAGTATCAAAGTTGTGCATTGACGAACGTGAACTAGTCAACAATGTCGATTATTTTGGGACATAGATGAGTGTTAACTAAATGAACATAATTTATTGTTGGTTAACTAAAATGATTGATTAATTTTATAGTAAAGACTAATTAAGGTCTAAATCTAATATGTTTTATTATAAAAGAAAATAACAAACTATGATTTATTTAAATTCATAATTTTCTCAAAGTTTGTTATAATCACAAATATTGAACTTTATGTTAAGAATCATAAAAAAAATATCTAATAAAATTCACCTAATTAAGTTTTGTCCAAAACAAAATTCAATATTGTGAGAAAAAGGAAAAACATACAAAATATATGAATGAGGAATCGCATCTACGACCTATAAAAACAAAATTAAAGCACAATCGACTTTTATACACATACCTATCATTTAAGATAGAAAATAATAATTTAGGGTGGGTTGTGGCCTGCCGAACCCTAGTTCCGCCCTAAATTCAGAATATGAAATCTAACTTATAACTTTGATTGACCTAAACATGAATAACAATTATCAACAAGTATCATAGTATGATATGAAATCTAACAATTATCTGAATGGTCAATTTCAAACCATCTTTCCTCATGGTTCCATGCACCAAAGTTTCTATGTGCTAGTATGTAGTGGTTATTGTGTCGGTGCTGAGCAAATCAAAAGGTTCTAGTAGTACCGAGTACGATGTTGAATGTTTGGAGTCTGATGGCGAATGGTGCCAGTGTTGCGGGTTAAGAGTGGGATGTCAAATCTTTAGAGGATTCTGACGAAAAATTCACGTTTTCGAGTGTTGGTGTTAGTGTTGGGGGTGAGGAATCTTCAGAAAATTTCGACGACAAATTAACGTTCTGGAGTGTCGGGGATGCGGGTTCCAAGTGGAATGTTGAACATTCAGAGGATTCCAATGACGAATTCACGTTACGAAGTGTGGATGCCCGTGTTGTGGGTGAGGAATCTTCTGACGGTTTTCGAATCAATAGAGGATTGCGATTACAATTTCACATTAGGTAGTGATGGTGTTGCGGGTTGCGAGCAGGATGTCAAATCTTTAGAAGGTTCTAACGAAGATTAATATTGTTTTCCTTTCCAATGGCAGCACGCGATTTACTATTGCATGTTGTTAATTAAAAACCTTCCCGTAAGGTAGGTGGATATCCGACGAAGATTAATATTGTTTGTTTTTTTCTTTTTAGTTAAGTGTTTTTTTCTTATTTTCCAGCAACTAAGGGAGCACGTTGTTGAAATAAATACCGGATATGCGATGCGCTCCTTGTAGTGACATATTGTCCATTTTGGGTCTTCCACATGTAATATATCCTTAAAACATCCTTAATAAAAGTCATTTTCAGAAAATTCAATGTTTCATAAAATAGTAGTGTGTTAGGTCTATTATCCCTGGATCTATATTTATAAACCACATATATTTTCTAAATTTTATGTATTTCGAAATTTAAAATTACATAAAATTTAGATTTTGAAATACATAAAAGTTAGAAGAAAAAAAAATGTATTTCAAAATTTGTACATAGATATTTCAAGAAACTCTAGATTTATCTGATTTCAAATATATATTACATTTTTCTCTTGTTTTTTGAGAAGCTGATTCCAAATCAAGTTGGCAATCTAACACCCTACCTCTACTCTATCTTGAAAATTTCTTCCCACGCCCCAAAATAATCTAATTATGCTCAAATTTTACTTGAATTTTATCATAATATCAAAATTATCCTTTTCTATTGTTTTAAAAACTTCTTCATTTTATTTCTACACCTCTTCTTTCATGTTTTTTTTTTCTTTCTCTCAAACCATATAATCCTAATCAACACTTGAAGATTGAATTTCAAGACTTTCAATTCAACTTTTATTCTGTAGGTTAATGCAAACTTATGTTTTTGCACTAATAAATCGCATAAAATTCTTCTGAGATGTTTAATACAATTTTTAATTTTAGAAATTGCAATAAACATGAGAAACTGACATTTTTCGGTATACTTGGACAGACATAAATCAAATTTACATATGTCTAATTTGAATTTACTTATGGTACGAAAATTCAGTTTGCATATGATACAGAAACTAGTTTACATATAATAAGCAAACTCAGTTTACACGTGGTATGCAAACTCAATTTACACATGATACGCAAATTCAATTTACATAAGGTAAGCAAACTCAATTTATGTCTATTTTAAGGGTAGTTTGGTTATTTTGAGATGTAACTAGAATTTTTTGTTAGGTGTGGGAAAAAAAATCCTCTATCTTTCCAAAATTACACTTAAATTCTTATCCTTATTATACTTTAGATTCGATACGGTATATATTTATGAGTGGCTTTCCTTTTTTGTTTTTTCGGCTTCTTTTATTCTTTCTTTTTTCATGTACTGTATATATTATTCTTCTCCAACATCAGCATTGACATGTTTGGATCCTTGACTCCTTGTAAAGAAAAATCAAACTAATTTAAAGAAATTCTATATAGAGATTTTGACTAAGTTATAAAATAAACCAAGCTCTTTTAAGTTTAGTTCATATTTTTAATAATAAAAAATGAGAAAGGGAAATTTTTTATTAGTTATTGATATTATTAATTAATAGTCATTTTACAATATATTCTTGACGAGTGACGAAATTTGAACTTGACACCTTTAAATTACATAATTAAACTCTTACCATTAAGTTAACACAATTCTTAAAAAAAAAAAAAGGCAAAAAATTGAGCGCATATGTTTGTACTTTGCAGGGATGGAATTTGTATGCAATTTCACGAATCTAACTTTTATTTTGTCTAATTTTTCTTAATTTATTTTCTCTCACATTTTTTCTCTAATTTTTAATATCATTATTTCTTCTTTGTATCCATCAACAATAATATTTGGATACACCTAAATCTCCAACACACATTCAACACCACATTTTTCTTTATTCCTCTCTTTGTTAACAGGTAAAGAAAATGCAAAGGTTTATGGTGCATGTGTCTTTGGATGCTTTCTAAAGATTTGTATTGTGTTGATGTTAATTCACTCTATAAAAAACTTAAAACATAAAAAACTGCAACTGCATTCAAATTCAAATTTTCACATATACATATGCGACTCTAAGATTATCAACATTAAAAATTTAATAAATCAACTTAATATTCATCTTTATATTAATAAATTCATTTACAAATTATATTAATATATATAATCATTTAAGAATTTTCTCTATCATACTCTTAGAGAAGGGAATTAATTTACAGACTTCTTCGCAAAACTTGAATTCATACCTCTCTTCCAGAAGGACTCTGTGATCTTAAAAAAAAAAAATTAACGGCTAAATTTTATTAATAGGCTAAAAAAGGGGTACAAGACGTACCACCCCGCCGCAAGGAACAAAAGTTCAATTACAACCAACAAACAAACCACACAAAACACAAACACCACCCCAAAAGGACCCGAGGATCCGAAAAAAACCCCAAGAATATCACCGAAGCATATAATCACCCGGGTTTCAACCTCATTCATACAATAAGCATGACCCCTTTGTCATTTTATGCATAAATCATGACGCAGTGGGAACTTTCTTCACTTGTAAATAATTCCTTTTTTTTTTCTTTTTTTCTTTTTAGCTTACATATTAAAAAAAAATATTAGTCCTTATTACACTTTAGATTCGATACGGTATATATTTATGAGTGAGTGGCTTTCCTTTTTGTTTTTTCGGCTTCTATTATTCTTTCTTTTTTCATGTACTGTATATATTTGCGTCAAAAAAACATGTACTGTGTATATTATTCTTCTCCAATATCAGCATTAACACGTGTTTGGATCCTTGTAACATTACACCACTTCAAATTTCTCAACTCTCTATTAGAGAAAAATCAAACTAATTAAAAGAAATTCTATATAGAGATTTTGACTAAGTTATACAAAAAACCAAGCTCTTTTAAGTTTAGCATATTTTTAATATAAAAAAAATGGGAAAGGGAAATTTTTTTATTGATTATTGACATTATTAATTAATAGTCATTTTACAATATATTTCTGTCAAAATTTGAACTTGACACCCTTTAAGTTACATAGCTAAACTTTTACTATTAAGTTAACACAATTCTTAAAAAAAAGCAAAAGTCTAATTTTTCTTAATTTGTTTTCTCTCACATTTTTTCTCTAATTTTTAATATCATTATTTCTTCTTTGTATCCAACAACAATAATATTTTGATACACCTAAATCTCCAACACACATTCAACACCACATTTTTTTTTTATCCCTCTCTTTGTATACCACTATTACAACAAAAATACTAGTTGTCTGTTAATATGAGGTTGATCTTCTGCCTCTTAATAGTCATATAGCCTAATTTTTTTCTCCCACATATTCTTGAATAAACTAAAATTATTTCACTCCACAACCAACTCAAAACAAGCTTCATATTAACTCATTTTTTAGGTGAGTCACTCTCTTTAAACATTTGAATTAAAAATCAATGAGCTAGCACACTCTTACCACTTATATTCCTTGCTGAAGTATATATGCTACGTACATCCAAACAAATATAGATTTTGTCAACCAAATTTTCTAAAACAAATAAGAAAAAATATGTTTGATTTTTTGGTGACAAAATATAATTCTTGAAAAATTAAAATCAGTTGAAAGTAAAGTAATTTATGATTTGATTATATAAACATGAGGAGGGATCCGTTGACTCAGAGTTACTCCGCTTAATATCTCATTTTTCACAATGAATTTTACTGATCCAACTTTTGATTATCATCATTATATATCAATGAGTTGAACAATAAATTTAAAGGTGAAATCAACTCTTGAGAATCTAGCTTCAAGTTAGAATTAATTATAAAGACAAAATCAATTTTACTTTAAAAACATTCAAACATATCAAAATCAATTTTATACTTCTACAATGAAGCTTGTCACCTATAAAATTGAAATCAAACATACTCAAAAGAAATTAAGAAACCAAATTTCTAGATAACAAAAAAAACTACTCAAGAGAATAAGTAATTGGCAGTGAGATTCATCTCGACCATTAAACGTGAGAGAGAAAAAAAAAGATATAAAATTATAAAGTAAAGAGTAAATTGAGTTTAATGGTTGAGATGTAACCACATATTGCAAAACATAGAATAAGTACAAGCCACAAACTTGAATTGTTGTCCCTATTACTCCCCACACAAACTCATCAACCATGGAGAAAATTGATGTTTAATATGAAATTTGTTGTGTTGAAATTTTAGATACATTCATAGATTTAGAAGAAAAAAAATAAGGTGCATGTAGACATATTAATCTTTTTTAATGGTGTTTGACAAAATATCAAAGGTGTTAACATTTTGAAACTTAAAAAACAAGCTTAGGCCGAAAAAATGACGAATCTAAAATTTTAAATAAAAGTAAAGAACTTTGAGTAAATTTCGCCAAATTTATAGTATGATTGTAAAAAGAGTATAATAAGCTGATAAACAACAAGCTAATAACAAATATAAGATAGCTCAAAAGAAATTAAGAAACCAAAACTGCAGAAGAAAAAGAAGTAACTTGTAAAGGAAGTATCAACCTTTGCATTGAAAGTAACTTACTGTATCTCAATTCAAGATCCAAGATCTGAATGCATTATTCTATAGGGGTCCCAAGGACATTATTCAAAACACTCATCTCACTCAAATAAATAAATTACTATTATGTACGCGCATAACGCACAGAAATCCGCTCCTGGATAGGGCTCCTGCAAGAAGGACATTCTTGCATACCTTGTTTCTCATGGAGCTCATTGCACTTTGTGCAAACAACCTGATGAGCACATGGAAGGAATACAACGGACATCTCCTCCGAAAGGCACATCACGCACTCCCTTTCACGTTTCACGCCTCCTCCCTTCATCGAGAAGTTATTTAACTTTTGAACCAGTTCTGAAATGGACGCGGTCTGCGGTTCTTCAAGTGCAGAACCATTTTTCATGTCCTTGCAGCTACCGGCATAGCTTCCATCGATTCCTCGTTTTAGTGCAGCGATTTTTGAAGAGTCGGACTTCTGTCTTATTTGTGCAATTTCTTTTTCAATTTTCTGTATGTCATCTTTGTATCTTTGCAGCTCCATCGCTGCTTCTAATTTGATTGTCTCCTCCTTGGCTCTGGCTGACTCCTCAATTTGTTCTCTTTCTTTTCTTGTAGTACTGGCCAGCAAGAGAAGTTCTTCTGTTTTCTTTGCTGCCTGCCGCCGTTTAGCCTGTGATATTTTCCTTTACAATGAGAACAGGCCCAGTAACAAAAACTCATTAAGCATTCACTGATTAAAAGTGTTTGCATCTGTGGAATCTCACAAGTGATGCGTGTGTACCAAGTGATTCGTTTAACATAATGGTATTATTCACCCATTCAACATGGAAATTATGTTGAATGTTAACCAATGCATTTGAATCACTTATACATGTCAGTGCATGTGTCGGTTCAAACTTATTTTATTTTATTAAGAGCATAAAATGAGAGTGGGAAAGTTTTGAATTTTTCCGATAACTACTCCCTTACTATAACTTATTTCTAGGGATAAAGGCTTGTATATTGAAGCCCCCATGAGAACAAACAACAGCTTGAGTAATACGTGTTATAATGGTATTAATATTTCATGAACATGAAATGCATGGTAATGCAGTTGGAATAAACTTGATATAATATTACCTCGAATTGCTCTGCTTGCACTTCGGCTTTCTTTGATTCCTTCAATATTTGTGCCAATTTGCTTTTTTCAGTCATTAGCTCTTCCTGTAACAATGATTTCTGATTCTCCCACGATTGAAACTTCATTTGGGTCTTCTTTTCTCTTTTAGAGACCTCTTGAAAGTTTGTTGCTGATTCTGCCGCACGTAACTTAGCAGTCTCCATCTCTTTCCTCAACGAAGCATTCTCCATCTCGAGCTTCCGCACTGCAGTATTAGCTCGTTCCACTTGTCCACCTGCTTTACCCAAGGCATTTTCCATCTCAAAAAGTTTTTTCATTGTGTTTTCTTCTAGACATTGTTTCTCCTTTTTAAGACGTTCAACTTCTTCTTTCTCTTGTTTTAGTGTCTTCAGCTCAGCCTTGTCCTTACTCAACCGACGAGCAGCCTGCATCACCTTTTGATTTGCCCACTCTGTCCATTCTTGAAGCTCATTTTGCAGCTCCCGAACCCTCGGAACCATCTTTAAAATCAGCTCATCCTTTCTATCTTGGGGCAACCATTGTCCCATGGACTTGTCATACGGTATCCCCACACAGCTACTACTAGGTACCTTGTTACTGCAGCAGATAGGTGTTGTACAATTACTTTTTGAAGACAGTGAAAGAGAAAGGTCGGTATCTGTAGCTGATAATGTATCTGGGGGGCTACCGACTGCAGGTTTAGGATTTGCTTCATGTTCTGAAGATGAAGGATCAGATGCACGAGAGATAGTGCCACTAGAATCCAGGCTAAATGAAGTAGGGGTAGACGGTCCATCATTAGATGATAAATTAGTGTTGAGATTGTCTTGAGTGACATTAATTCCCACTGCCTTGCTTATGTTTATGGAAGCACTCTTTAAGTTTATGGTGGTAGATTCTGATACAGATTTAAGTTTTTTATCCAAGATTAAACCACTCAAGCCACTCAGCTTTCCTCCTCTTGAAGAGCCTTTAGACCCGTATGTCCGATAATTTTTTTCCACGTGGATTGACTTCTGACGAAAAATGTAGTCCCTCTTGGTGCTACTAGGATGGACCTTTCTAACACTCCCACACTTTTCTTGTAGCGAGGGAGAATGAGAGGTTCCAGAAGCACTAGATGACTTGTCAGCAGCATTAGCACCCTGTTTCTCTAAGACTCCACCGACAGTTTGAGAATTTTCCGCCACAATGGATTTCTCAGGTTGAGAAACCGAGGGAATTGAATTACAGGGACTTGGAAGACTCAACTCAGGACTTTTTGTTTCAACTTTTGATTGTGATTCAGTTTGAACAGAAGAACCATCTCCATTGCCATCACTGCATAAACTGCTTAAATGATCACCATCCATTGCACAAGCATGTGACACGTTCATGTCACAAATTAACAAACACCACATTGCATCCCCAACACTGAAAAATGGCCTAACCTCTCGAAGAACACAAACCAATTCGGCCAAGATATACTTCTGAAGCTGCACTAAATTTTCAAAATAGTGCTCTCGTGAAGGATCAAACTCTTGACCATTTCTTAGAAAAGCTAAAGTGTTATCAACTATATTAGACACAGTGTCTTTGCATCCATAACAAACACCAGGCCTTAACATAGCCCTTGTGGCAACATCTTCAGTGTAGCCACAGGCAACAACTTTTTTTATTGCACTCTTGAAAATGGTTTGCAAATTGCTCAAGACAAGTTCTTCCAATTGAGTTTCTGTGTGATCACTCCAATCAGCACTATGGGATTCAACGAGCTCTAGTTCCTCCTTAGGTTGGGTAAGCCTAACGTCAGGTGAAACGACAGGGCTAGATAATCCAAGGTCAAGCTTCAAGCCATCAGAACAATCATGGCTAATACTGCACAAGTCAGAAGCTGTAACTCGCCCAAAAGTTGGGGTTATTTCGACTTTTTCAGCAGAGAATTCATAGCTAAGGCTCTCATGTTGAGGTGAAGATAAATTCTTATTTGGCTCCCCTGAAGGTGGATCAGCCCTGAATTTTCTCTTATTCCTACTTCCTTTTTCTTGGACAGAAGACATTTGACCATTCCCACTTGCAACAAGTGATGCCATTTAGCTGCAAATAAAAAGAAGTTAATAGCCGCCACAATATTTCTCATTTAGATTACAATAACAAGTCAACTACTTTCAGGCCTTAGTCACATAGCTTGAAAGAAGTTAACATTTTCGCTCGCTGTTTATAATGCAGTTTTAGTCCTTACAAATTCTACATTCTAAAATTCTCTGATTACATAGCTGATAACATAAGAAAGTACTAAAAATTTATCCATATTAGAAAATTGCATATCTTATGTCAGCAATACAAATTAGGATTTATATTTCTCTCGTATAACTGATCCGTGCATCGCACGGCATACTCACTAGTACATAACAAAAGTAACAACTAATGAACACACTCATCAACATTCATGACTTCATCCAGCATCATTTCACAATTCATTCAAAATTAACTAATCCCAATACCAAGTAGAATCAAACCATATTCGCAAAATTAAAATCGATGAGGTAAATTCAAAACAAGATTTATAACATTATTACCTCTTGATTAATACTAATAACTAATAACTAACACTTAATTATAATACAATGCATTGTATAAGAATTAAACCAGTGAAAAATTATTACCTCTAAATCTCAGTATTACAATCGCGACGAATAACTTCCTGAAAAATTCAAACCAAAAAAAAAACAATGAAAATTAACATTAACAACACTGCCCAAAAACATGCACCAGTAACATCAATAAAAAGAGCAAAAAAAAAAACCCAGTTGAAAAAATCAAATTTTGAAACAACCCAAATGAATTAAACAACATAAAAAAACTCTAAGCTCAATCACAGATCAAAAAATCGATCTAAAAAAAATTATTATTAATAAAATTTCACAATTTTTAGAAGATCCCCAATTGAAAAAATTCAGAGCTATAATCAGTATTTGAATGGATCGAAACGAACCCGATTGAGGAGAATTGATGAATAATCAAAGAAAAGATCGATCTTAGAACATCGAAGAATTCAGATAGAAAAATCAATGAATTTTTTTAGGTTTTTTTTTTCCTCTTTTAATTTTATTTTTTTTGTGCTGAGGCAAAATGTGATGAGCTTGGGAAGGCTTTAATAGCCTTATGAGCACAATAGAAAAATATATGAATTTTACCACTATGGTAACTAGGTTAATTAAAAAGATTATGTTAAGTCAAAATTATGTTTTTTAAGAATATTTTATTTATATTTGGTCAAAAAAGTTTAGGTATAATTAATATTTAGTTTCATAAAAAAGTTAGATAAAGAAATATATCATTTTGGTAGGTGTTATGTATCGTTTATCGAAGTTGATGTTGTTTGAAATACGGTAAGATATTGAAAGTGCGCGCGTATTTTAACGAGTTTTATAGTTTCTAAATGTGTTTAGTTATGATATAGACGCTTGTTGTTTGTACTTACATCTAATTTATGTTGGTAAAGACGTTGTGAACATGTGATTAGATGCCGAATTATTAATTATATATGAAAAATGGTTATTTCTAGTATGTTCTTTAAATTATGATTTTTAAGAGTATTTTAATTATATTTGGTCAAAAAAATTTAGAAATAAATAATATTTTGGCTCACAAGAGAATATGCTAAAGAAATATACGATTTTTGTAGTTCTTATGTATCATTTATCGAAGATGACGTCATTTGAAATACGGTAAGATATTGAAAATGAACGTGTTTTTTAACGAATTGTTGAAGTTCTAACTATGTCTAGTTATGTTATAAAGGTTTGTCATTTGTCATTAATATATGATTTATGTTGGTAAAGACGTTATGTTCACGTCCAAGATTATTTTTTGACAAAAGGTCCAAAATTATTAATTATATACAAAAAATGGTTATCTATAGCATATTCTTTAAATTATGTTTTTTAATAGTATTTCAATTATATTTGGTCAAAAAAGTTCAGAAATATTAATATATACTCTCATAAAAAAATTAGATAAAGAAATATACCATTTTGGTTGTTCTTATATATCGTTTATCGATGACAATGTCTTTTAAAATACGGTAAAATATTGAAAGTGAGTGCGTCTATTAACGAATTTTATAATTTTTAAATGTGTTCAGTTATGTTATAGACACTAGTCGTTTGTGGTTACATTTAATTTGTGTTGTTAAAGATGTTATAGACACTTGTCGTTTGTCTAATGTAGATAAGTAAGATAATCTTGCACAATGCACAATATACTTTTTTTATCAATAAATAACATTGTATTTTATCTAATCCAATGGAAAATTTCATTTATTCATTGAGGGTCAATGGTCGGATTTATTAATTTAATGGTGAAAAATAATTTTATAAACAAAAAAGGGTGAAAACTAACGTATTCGAAACATGGTGAAAAGTAATGTGTATATGATATAAAATTTATTTCACTTTAAGAGTCATATAAGTGTAGTTCAATTAATAGTTAACACGAATTTGTTGGAGGGATCGTCATTCTAACCTTGAATTATTCAATTCTCCACACTTGAGGTGTATTAGTCTGTCTACCAAATTACTTTAAAAAAAAACTATCTTTAAGATAATGTTCTCCTTTATTTTTATAACTTTTATTTTATCATATTTTCTTTGTTTTCACCACCAGTTTAATCTGATTCGTGAACCAATTTTGTCATCAAGTGATTTCAGTTTCATTCTGATCATAATTGTAGGGGATTGAATAGTGATCTTCTCTATCAAGTTCAGCGTCAATCATCATTTAACCAATTAACGATTGATTATTCCATCATATTTTGTTCTATATATAATAGTGTTATTACACTTTGGTCAATTCACTATAAGTTTAATAAACATATTTTATCAATATGATGTGATTAATTTTTTAGGAATATCAAATAGAAATCAAGCAATTTTCCATATTATATAACTAAAGGTGGGATGTAACCAAATGATTTCATGGAATATACTATTGTTATTAGATGTCAGTGACACAGTGTATCATATTTTCTCTTTTGCTTTTACAAGCATGTGAAAACATCTTTCTCTACCAAAAAAAAATCTTTGACTTATATTCATTTATTTATTACAACATAGAAATAATTCGCTATTCTATTAATAAAATTTATTGATTTTCTCTTTATGTTTATTTCCTTATTCTCTTTGATGGTTACATACAATGTATAACTTAAAAATATTTATTAATAAGTTAAGGATCATGAAGAAACATAAATCAAATCCAGAAAAAAGAAAAGTAAAAAATTAATTATTAATTTTTTTTAGTCACCAATTAAAAAAAATTGACGATGAGTCGCCAATTAATTATTGATTCTAAAATGGGGTATAATATTGCAAGAATGGAAATTTAATAAAATAAAAACAAAAAAAACAAATGAAAATGTATATTGAACTAAAAAATTTATGGGTAAATGGACTTTTACCCCTGTAAAGTAGGCAAGTTTTATTTTATCCCAAACTCGTAGGGGTAAAAATAAGAATGACAACGAGTAGGGTCGGACGCGGGTTTCACTTTTGTTATACATCAGGGGGTCAATTTGTAAAAGATTGGTTTGTGTATTATAAGGGTGGTAGTGTAAATATAGTTGAAGGGATTAAAAAGGACAAATGGAGTTATTTGGATGAAGAGGGTATTGTGACAAAGCTAAAGTATGATAAAAATAGTTTAAGAATGTGGTGGAAAGTTGAGATTAAAGTTATTTACAAAATTTTAAGGTCTAACAAAGATGCTTATGATATTGTTGATTATGCCATAAACAACAAAGTTGATGCTCATATATATGTTGAACATGATCTTGATAACAATGTTGTGGATGATCCTATTTGTCTTGAATTACAAAGTAATAATGATATAGGGGACATGAGTATATGTTGGTGTCAATGGTGATGCTGGTGAATATGATGAAGGTGAGGGCTATGACAAAAATGAGACTGATAGCGGTGAAGATGAAGTTGAAGGGATTAAATTTGATGATAGTGAAGATGAGAGAGCTTTAGGGCTGGATGGATTTGGTTTAAGTGACGATGCTGCTAATCCAAATTTCCTACCTACAAGAACGATGATTGATGGGCAAATATACAACTTGAGGACTCGTTTAAATCATACAACGGGAGGTAGTTCTAGTAGTACACCTGCAATATCTGATGTAAGTGATTCTTTAGCAAATGATAACTTTACAATGGAAACTGAGTATGTTAGCGAAGAACTTGGAAGTAGTGATCTTGATGATTCCGAAAATGAGAAGGGACCCAAATATGATCAATTTAGGATGGAGGACCTAAATTTAGAATGGAGGACCTAAATAAGGACTATAAATTCAAAAGGGACTTACAGTTTAAATCGTTGAAAGAATTCAAAGAAGGTATTATTAAATGGAATGTTTTACATTGGAGGGATATAAAGTTTGTGAAAAGTGACAAGTCAAGGGTTAAAGTGATATGTAAGAAAAAATGTGGTTTTTTGGCTCTTGTAAGCCAAGTGGGAGGTAAGCACACATTCATGATGAAGACATGGAATGGTCCTCACTTGTGTACAAGACAACGGAACAACAAGACTGCAACTGCGAATTGTGTGGCACAGTCAATAATTGATACCATGAGCACAAGTGACAATATGAAGGTAAAAGACATTTTGACTCACTGATACGAATTAGAGGGCCTTAATTCGTGAGGATAGCGGAAGCAAACAACCAATAACGAAGGTACTAGGTACCACCCTTATTAGTCGAATTCTATCAGGTATTTGAGTATTTGTTTAGTGAAAACAGCAAGGGACAAGCAATGTTAAACTACACCAATAGTCTAACAAAGAGATTAGCACTCAACACCAATTGAGCTAATCGGACTATTTTCAAGGCGACGCTTGCAAATAATCAGGTGAAAATGTAGACACAAATTCTAATATGACTGAAATTGTTCTTGTTTATTGAATTAGTAAAAATGATCAGCATACAAGCTTATATGGCCGAAAATGCATGGCCTGATTAAAACAGCAATAAAAATGCAACATAAAATGCAATGAAACTAGTAATAAAAATGACATTAATGCAATCAGCTATTGTAACTCCTCCTCCATGATTAGTCACGCCATTTAAGGCCTTGAATGTCCCTTTTATGCTCCTTTTGTAACCACTCTGGATAGGCTTTTAAATGGCTGAATTTTATTTGCTTAATTGATGAAAATGATTAGAATAGCCAAGTAATTAAACTCAACCCTTGATGTTGACTCAAAACAGCCCCCACGCCCTTAACTTCCTTTTGAATGTCACTTGTGTTGATTTCAAATTCTTCTGGATAAATTTTCGTACCATCCCCTCCCCCTTTGAAAGGAATTGACCTCAATTCTTGAATACCGTCATCATCTAAATAGGGTGAGAGATCTCCAAAATTGAAAGTAGCATGTACTCCATATTCTCCGGGCAACTCAATCTTGTATGCATTGTCATTGATCTTTGATATGACTTTGAAAGGACCATCAGCTCTAGGCATGAGCTTATTCTTTCTCTTGCTTGGGAATCTTTCTTTTCTCAAATGAACCCACACAAGATCACCTTCATTGAACAACTTAGGCTTCTTATTCTTAGACCTTTGCTTGTAGACTTCATTTACCGCTTTGATTCTTTCTTGCACTTGCTCATGTAGCTTGATCATTGATTTGAGTTTGGCCTCGGCATCTGGATGAACTAACTCCTCTTTTGGCATAGTTATCAAATCCAATGGCAAGTAAGGATTCACACCATAAACAACTTTGAAAGGAGAATGATTAGTAGCATATGTAGGGGACCGGTTGTAGGCAAATTCAGCATGAGCTAGCTTCAAATCCCAATCCTTTTGAGTCTTACTAACCAAACCACGCAGCAAAGTACCAAGAGTTCTATTAGTCACCTCGGTTTGTCCATCGCTTTGAGGGTGATGGGAAGTACTAAACAGCAACTTAGTACCCAATTTCCTCCATAATGTGTTCCAAAAATAACTCAAAATTTTTGAATCACGATCGGAAACAATAGTTTTAGGAACTCCATGTAAACGTACAATCTCACGAAAGTACAAATCAGCAACATTACTAGCATCATCTGTTTTGTGACAAGCTACAAAGTGTGCCATCTTTGAAAATCTATCAACAACAACCATAATAGCATCTTTACCTCGCTGTGTACGGGGCAAAGCCACAATGAAATCCATGCTCACATCCATCCAAGGACCACTAGGTGTTGGTAATGGAGTATATGCCCCTGGTTTGAAAGAACTCTTTGCCATATGACAAGTAACACACTTGCTAATGACCTTTTGCACATCTCCTAACATCTTTGGCCAATGAAAGTGTTCTTTTAAAATCTCCAAGGTCTTTGTATTGCCAAAATGACCAGCCAAACCTCCACCATGAGCTTTACGAACTAGTAACTCACGAATTGAATGCTTGGGGATGCAAAGCCGATTCTCCTTGAACAAAAATCCACCCTGCACTATGTACTTTCCAAATGCTCCATTTTCACAATTAGAGTATATTTCACCAAAATCCACATCCTCTTTATAATAATCTTTCAAAGTCTCAAAACCAAGTAAGCGAGTTTCAAGAATTGAAATTAACGCATACCTCCTGGAAAGTGCATCAGCCACCACATTACTCTTACCATCCTTGTATTTTGAAGAGAAATTAAAAGATTGAAGAAATTCCACCCATTTAGCATGCCTTGGACTCAATTTTTGTTGCCCATTGATATACTTCAAAGACTCATGATCTGAATGCAATATAAAGTGATTAGAACGTAAATAATGGCTCCAATGATCAAGAGCTCTCACAATGGCATAAAACTCTTTGTCATAGGTGCAATAGTTCATTCTGGCTCCTCCCAATTTTTCCGAGAAATAAGCTATAGGCCTTTTGTTTTGTATCAAAACAGCCCCAATGCCAACTCCACTAGCATCACATTCCACTTCAAATGGTTGAGTGAAGTCGGGTAAAGCTAAAACAGGAGCTTCACAAAGCTTTAACTTAATCAATTCAAAAGCCTTTTGTGCTTGCTCATTTCACACAAACGCACCCTTCTTCAAACATTCGGTTATGGGACTTGCTATAGTGCTAAAATTCTGGATAAAGCGCCGATAAAATGATGCAAGACCAAGGAAAGATCTCACCTCTGAAACTGTTGTAGGGCTCGGCCAAGTCTTGATAGCTTCCACCTTTGTTTGATCAACTAATACTCCATCCTTAGACACCACATATCCAAGAAACACCACACTTTCAACCAAGAAATCGCACTTTTCCTTTTTCCCATAGAGTTTTTGTGCTCTTAGGGTCTCAAAGATTTGTTTCAAATGAGTGAAATGCTCCTCAATAGACTTGCTATACACCAATATGTCATCAAGATAAACAACAACAAACTTACCCAAAAAAGGTTTGAGTACTTCGTTCATGAGCCTCATAAAGGTTCTAGGTGCATTTGTGAGCCCAAACGGCATAACTAGCAATTCATAGAGACCATGCTTAGTCTTGAATGTCGTCTTCCATTCATCACCTTCGCGCATTCTGATTTGGTGATATCCACTCCTTAGATCGATTTTTGAGAAGATAGCCGACCCATGTAACTCATCAAGCATATCATCTAGTCTTGGAATGGGAAAACGATATTTGATGGTTATGATGTTCACCGCTCTAATATCAATACACATTCTCCATGAACCATCCTTCTTAGGAACCAACAATGTAGCTTCAGTCGAGGAACTAGAACGTCAGATTGGTATAAATTCAGTTTGTGCAACTCAAACTCAAAGCCAACTTTTTCGCTGTACGCTTTCTCAAAAACTGACTGCTAAACCAATGTTTTGTACTGCACCAGAAAATGTATTGTTGCAAATTTAAAACTTTTTGTAATCCATATTTATTAATGTAAACCATTTTTGAAACTGATTCAATGTAAATTCCATTCACTGCATCATCATTGGTACCTAAAAATATTGGTTATAAGGGTGAATTTCCTTATTCATATTGAATCATACTCACCATAAGAAAAATGCTACAAAACAATAACAAAACACTTCACAAATTAAATAACATTTTTTTTAAGCATCAAATTAAATAACACTTAAATACACCATATTCAATTAAATTTAATTGAAACTAATAATTATATCAAATTGGAGTGTTACAGCTGTTGCATTAAGGTTTGTGATTTGATATTTGTGATACATTCGTTGACTCAGTTGCTGCATAATTTGTGAATCGAAGATTCTCTTGGTCTCAATTTCTCATTGGTTTTGAATTCCAAGGTTTCTTAATTAAAAAAATTATAATAAAATTTGTATAGTATTTTAGGGTCCATTTGATCTGCAAAATTTAAATAATGGACAGAACAGTATAAAACATAACAGCACAGAACAAACGTTTATGGTATTGAACAAATTTTGTCTTGTATGATATTTGGTGGAAAAAATGTTATTTTGATGTTTTAGACATCTTATACTAAGGACAAAAAGTTGTCTCGTGATTCAGCGGGGACAAGAAAATCTGGTTTTGTCCAATCCCTTAACCCCCAGTTTGTCCAATCACAGGAATAATTTCAAAATCAAACACAGTACAGATAAAGTTGTCCTGCCTAATCTCTTATTTCTTAGTAGATCAAACGCACCTTTAAGGCCTGTTTGGTTCAAGGGGAGGAGAGGTAAAATATAATTAATTATTTTTGACAAATTTATTTAAAAGGGATATCAATTTAATTAAGCATTTAGGCTAAATATATCAATTTTTTGATCAATTTATTACTACTATACTCCTCCGTCCCGAAATATAAGAGAAAAACAAAAATCACACTTATTAAGAAAAAGTAAAATATAATGATTGGGAGTATGTTTTTTTGAAAAAAGTTGTATGGAAAGATGTAAAAATAGTTTTTATTGGTTGTTGATTATAAAAAAAGTAGGAGAGAGTAAACTTTTATTGAAAAGACAAATGTTTAAACATTTTCTCCTACATTTTAGGACAAACGGGAGTAATCTCATTGTATTTGTATATATTTTTAAACTAGTATAACTAACCCGTACAAGTGTACGAGTTAAAATTCAAAATTATATTAATATATATAATTAACGTTAAAGTAGATTAGTTGAAATGTTAATTTTTTTAATTTAATTTAATTTTTTGTATCTTACTTTTAATTAATAAATTTATTTTGTCATGTAATTTATGTTTTTCTAATTACTTGTGAAATTGATTTAATATTTATATTATTTAATTATAAAAAATAATTATATATTTAGGGATTTTACATGGATAGAACATGGTGGAGAGTGAAATTCTACTCCCCGTTAAATAAAAGTCATCATTAAAATTACAAAAAAATGAATTTATTGTATTAATATAGGAATAAAAATATGTTCTTAATAAAATACAAATAAAACAGGAATAAGTATGATTTATATTTGGTACAACTTAATAATAAAAAAACTGATAGATAGAAATGAGTTAAATTTTGCATGTGAACAAAAGTTAAAAATTAAATTAATAAAATATACTTTTATTTGAGAAATTATGACTTTTTTTTATCATAGTAATATTTATGTATAGTATATATTAATTCATACAACTTTATTTTAAAAAAATTAATACATATAATTGGTTGGGTACTTATACTTATATAATAGTATTTCATCATTTAAATCAACTAATTTTTTTATAATATACCATTAGTTATGATGATTAAAAAAAATAGTTATGGAAATGTTATTAAGAAAAAAATTCATTAAAAATATTAATCTTAAAAAATTATTGTTATTTGTTAAAAATTGACTTGATTTAATTGTTTTTATCCAAAAGTTTTGTTTGTTTTTATCTATAAGTGACTATTAATCTAATTGATACAGAATATGTGTTTCAAAAGTATTTTTTTAAAAAATATCTCATAATTAAAAATGTGTCATGAGTAAAAATCAAAAAATAATACATTAAGGAATTCTATATATATATATATATATATATATATATATATATCATAATTAAAAAAAAGTGTCGTGGGAATCGAAGAAAGGTTCATTAAAAAATTCTATAATATCAAATAAAATGTCTCATAATTGAAAATTTGTCATGAGTGGGAATCGAAGAGTGATACATCAAGGAACTCTAAAAAGTAAAATAAAATATTTCATAATTGGAAAAGTGTCTTGAGTGGGAATTGAAGAGTGATACATTAAGGAAGACTTTGTTTGTTATGTAGATGGTCTTTTAGTTTGCCACATAGGTATATGGGTATTTGATAGCTTGCCACCTAAGATTATAATCAGGAGAGAGACATCCGTAAATATAATATTATAATAATAATAATAATAATAATATATAGAGATAGAGATTCCTTTAAAAAAAAGTCTTTCGTCTAGTATTAAAACATTCGTAGAAAAAATATAATTCTGTAAATATTACAAAAAAAACCATACATAAGTATAAATATAGCTCATATAGAACTTATAAAAAAAATATACAGTCATCGTATTAATATATGGGTACAAATATATATCCTCATAGAAATATACGTTCTCGTAAAATTATAAAAAAAAATTCTTCGTATTAGAATATGGTTTTTATTTTTTATATTACGTAGATGTTCATTTAATATTGATTTTATTCAGATATGAAAAATAATACAAATGTAGAAATTTAAAAGGATAAAATATTTTAGAGGGTGTGATCTCCCACTTTCCATTCTAAACAATATGATATTTTTTCTCCTATCATCGTAGAAATTATAAAATGAAATATAGATGACCATGTATTGATATACGAATATAAATATACGTCTCGTGTAAATTAAAAAAAAAAGCATTTGTATTAATATATTAGTATAAATATTGATCCCGTGTAAATTAAAAAAAAAAAATACACGCATATTAATATAAGTGTAAATATTTTTCATAAGCAATAAAATAAAATATCATAAAGTTGCCTAAAAAATAATCATAAAAATATAATTTTAGATGTTGGTGGAAATCGAACCGTGTGGTATATATTGAGCAATTTTAAATTTATGGGACATATATCTCATCTTTTGAGGTGCCTCCAATCTAGCGAGAGATTAGTCTCTGCGTTCAGCGGTGAATACCCCAGTCTCAACAAAAAAAATAAACCATGTATCTCTTACTAAATTTTATTCGTGAGAGAGACATAGATGACACACATAAACTTTGGTTCATTATAGATTGTCCCGTAAAATTTTGTTCATGAGAGAGACATCCGTAAATATATATTATAAATATAGAGATAGAGATTATAGAAATTAGTAACTTTTTAAGAATTATGGTTAGTAACAATTAAGTAAAAAAATACATCATAAAAATATATTTTTGTTGTGGGTGGGAATTGAACCATGTTCCTTTTGCTTTAACTCCTAATTAAATTTATGTAGTATAAGTAAAAATATATATCATAAAAATAAATTTATCGGAAGGAGGATGGAACCATTTGATGTCAGAACTAGTTCCCGAACCAGATTAAACTGGTGGTAAAAGCAAAAAATTATTTAAACCGGTCTCTATTTTTTTTTTGGTCAAGAACAAGGTATATATCGACGAACGCAGTGATTATTCCTTTTGCTGTATTAGAGGCATCTCTCTAATAGTGGAATAGCTGACTCAAAAATTTAAAACTGCTCTGTAACCAAGACGAGATTAAATAGTATATGAAATTAATTTTTATACATACATTTTTTATTGACAAAAATAAAATAATATTTATTCATTCAAATGAATAGAATATATGAAATATAATCACATTCAACATCGTTAAAAACGTAAAAAATGAATTTGCAAACAAACTCAAAACATCCACGTTAATAGCATGCACAAAACGACGAATAATACAATGTCATATTTAGATGACAAAATCAACAAAAAAGAAACACAAGACGAAATTAATTAGTTTATGAGATTAATTTTTATACAATAAAATCATTAAAAGTGTAATGTTCATATTTACATGGTTTTCAAATTAAATCAAATCAAATCAAATTAATTTTTATACATTAAAATCATTAAAAGTGTTTTGTAGTAATCGCGAGGGTAATTGAGCATTTTGCGGACACTATTAAAATGGAGCAAAAACCACCTCACACGAGCGAACTGAAATCGTTGGCAACATTGCAACCACCTCACACGAGCGAAGCGAAACCGTTGGTGGCGTCACCGCAACCGCTTCACCGGAACGATGTAGACGACGAAGATGAGAACATCAAGCAACTCGATGAGTGTTCTTCTCTCTATCTCTTGATGCAGGTAAACCTCATTTCTTCTTCATCATTTTTCCATAACCCTAAACCCCTAATTATTTGGATTCATTGATGTTTAGCTTAGTTTTTCACCATTGATTCTTAGGATTGCGTTGTTCGTAGTAACAGGAACTGGAAAGAATGTCAGAAAGGTACATTTTATTGTATTATTCTGTGTGAGACAGTTTTTTAGGGTTTAACATTTCTAAATTTTAAGTTGATTTTATTAGAAAGTATTAAGCACGAACACTTCTTGGATTAGGCGTGTCTCATTGTTGGACATGTTGTCGACACCGACACTTACAATTACATTAAATTATATCACTTTTTCATAAAAGTTATCCGTGTTGAGGTGTCAGTGTCCGTGCTTCATAGATTCTATTGAATTCTGAATTATTATTATTACATCCAGGAAGTTTCATGCTTGTGTTTAAATGTGCCATTTTTAGTTTTATGAATTGTTGTTCTTTTGGCAGAAATACAAGCTTTGAGGGAATGCTCTGATAACCGAAAGAAAAATAAACCGGAAGTAAGATTTAATAAGCGATGAAGTTTTTAGTTAGTTACGTTTCATTTGCAATTTCAGAACCACGATCAAAGAGCATGAGTGAACAGCTTAAGATTTAGTGCCACCTTGGTTGGATCCAGCTCCCACTCAAGTGTTCTCTCACATGATGAAAATTCACCACCTGATCATTTTGAAATGTGTGGTAGTTATTTGTTTCTAGAGAATAAAACACAATACTCTGACCATAAAATCTAGGAAAATAGATTTTGTTTTCCATTCCTGGAATGTTTGCCACAACAGAAAAACATGTTTTGCCAACAAATAGCATATGATTTTTCAAACTTTCAACTCTGGTCCATGTCATTGTAGATTCATTTAACTTGAAAACGTAAACCCCTTTTGCAAAAGGAGTCTCGAATATTGACAATAGATTGCCATCACATTCCACTAGAAAGTTATTGAAGCAGGTGCAACATGGAGCTTGAAGCTCCTCAAGTACTTTCCAACTCGCTTTTTCTCTTGTTGCTTCTATAATTCCTAGTTTTCCAGTTGTGCTAAGAAAATAAAACATACCATTATGAAAAGCAGGACTTGTGTTGTAGAGAGGAAATTTATCGCCACAAAACTGAAAAGACCTATAACAACTTTCCCAAAGGAAATGTGCTGTAAAAATAATAGGATTTCGTGTAACCAACTCAACGGTCACACATTCAGAAGAAGTTGGGGAATGTGACATGCCAACACATCTGATATTTCGTATTTCATTATGATGAGATGGAAGTGGGAGCACTTCTTTAGTAAAGGGATTGAAGAAAACTTGAAAATTTCCATTAACTGCCACTAGTAATAGCCAACCATCTTTTGAACAGCAAATTTCAGAATTCATGTTCCATTGTTTACCTTGAGGAAATTTTATGACGTTTTTGAACTCAATACCGTGCTTCGGATGCACAAAAGTGAAGACCCTATCCTTCTTTGGGAACACAAATAAAGGACACATTGAAAGATCATCAAACCTTGAAGATGATGATCTCCATTGGATCGGTGGTGAGGCTAGACGAAGGAGTCTATTGCTAGCTCGAAATTGCAAATAATCAAGCACATCGTTGAGATGTTTTGCAATCACTTCAACCACGTCTATAGGAAGTGCATAATCAATATGAGCTTTATCCCCGGCATCTTTTAAATAGACTATATCACATGTACTTTCTTTTTCTCTAACTTGATGAGATTTTCCTATTTCTTCTTTGAGTGTACCGGTCATCCTACAAAACATATATATGTTAAAAAAAACATAATCAAATTAAAAATAGTCCTTATATATATATATATATATATATATATGGGTTTTGCTATAACACACCCATGAAGGTGCGCATTAGCATCATTCACCTTGTTTAATTTTACACTAAAAGTTTTTCTCTCTCTTCAATTGTTAATTCTTTTATTATTTTATAAAGAGGGTGAATGAGGCATGCACATCATGGGGTGTGTTTGTTACTTTATAAAATAATAAAAAATTTCAAATTGAAGAGAGAGAAAAAAAATTAGTGTAGAATTAAACAAGGTGAATGATGCTAATACACACATTCATGGGTGTGTTATAGCAAAACCCTATATATATATCTCAAAACAAATGAGTCAAAAAAATAAATTAAAATACCCTGAATCAGGCATGAACCATCTTGAATAACTTAAATCTTCCGGCAAATTGGAGAAATGTGGAGAAATCACAAGACTTTTCTCTTCAATGTTGTAAATATACACATAATTGAAGTTCTTTAGGGCGATATAAATGCGGCCTCCTTCAACTTCAGGATTAATTGTTTGACAAGAAAAGGCCGAGCCATTGGATATAAAGAACACTCTATCCTTAATGTTTTCTTCCAACTTTTCCCACACCCTTTGAGAACAATCAAATTTGTAAACGCAAACTTCAGTAACTTTATTTAGTGCATGGAAAATCACTATTTTCAATAGTGCATTGTTGGATTCAATCAAGTGACTTAGAGCTTCGTCCCAACAACCAGGGAATGGTGAGGGATATTTGAGACTGGGAAGATTAAGTATGCAATTTATTGAAAAGCTGCCATTAGGTTGAAGTTTTTCAATTGCAACAGTAATAGGGTGAGACTGAGTCATCACTCCTGCATACAAGCAACCATTGCAGTAAACTGGGTTATAAAAAATAGTACTCTTTTCCTCCAAAGGGTCTCTACCCTGCCTGGCTAAATCACTCACAATGTCCTTATACAAGCACACTTTAGTCCATTGTTTATCTCCAAATTGGTAGTAGAATATTGAAGGGCTACGTAATGAAAATAAGTAAAGGAAGCATGGTTCATAATTTGTAGTTGGAGGAGATGACGACATAATGCAATTACAAATAATAGTTCCATTGTGATTAAGTGGTGGGAGCATGATTTTTTTAAGGTTTAGTGGGTTCCAAAGAAAAAAGCTACTAACATCTTTTGATATTATGTTTTCCCAAACAAACCAACCATGTTGTACACTACATAGCTCTAACCTTGTCCTTGATGTCATGAATTCTGGGATCCTTGTAGAGTAGGATTTGGTTGGATCTGATATGCTGCAAAAGGTTATATTCTTTTGATCTTTACCCGATAAATACATAAGCCATGGTTTTGTCTCTCCTTCCATGTGTGCACCTCTCTCTTTCTGTATTATTATACAAGAGATTAAGATATTTGTATGAGAAAAATTGAGTCGAAGAAGAAACATATGTATATTTAGATATTTTGGTTGATATAAAAATGAGTTGAATCTAAAAGTTAATTTTATAATCAGACACTTAGGCCAAATTACTCTATGTTGCAAATTTGTTTTGACTCTTCAAAAGAGTTACAAAATCAAATGTACACTAAACCTCAATAGTTTTAAATAATGCTTAGGTCCCTGTAAGTTCATGTTTTTTTGAAATAAATCCGTAAGTTTTTTCTTACAAATTAGTCCCTGCAATTACGTTTCCTTTTGATTTTCGTCCCTGACGTCATCATTTTTGGAAACATAATTGCAAGGGCTAATTTGTAAGAAAAAAACTTACAGGGACTTATTTCAACAAACCGCGAACTTACATTGACCTAAGCATTATTTAACCCTAGTTTGTTTTATGGGTTTGAAGCTGAGTAGATAAAACAGATTCCTCTAATTAATCAAAAAAAAAAAAAAAAAGAGGATAAGCTTATGTGGATGGGAACTACAAGTGGTGATTATTCGATTAGGTCATGATACCAAGCAATTAAAAATTTGGAACCGCAAGCAATTCAAATTCAATTTCAGGATTGGATCTACTACATAACATGATTGAGCATGTTGATAAAATCAGTTATGTTAATAAAAAAAGGATTTTGATAATGAGAACGTACCAGAAGAGTTTCAATTGATGAATGGTTGTCGCGATAATCATCCTTTTCGGCGACGGCCGGTTGGGCAGAGCATGGTATGATGCTTGCGGCAAGATTCATCGGCGGCGGAGGCTATGGCCGTTCTCAAAACTATACAATTTGCTTTCAAAGTGATCAATTTTGAAACGGTGGATTACTGCGGATGTTGTTACGCTTCTTCTTGGGACAAAGAGATTCTTCTTGGGACAAAGAGATGAATTTGCTTTCATAACTATTTTTCCCACCCTGCCTCCAATCTAACGAGGGAACAACCACTGTGTTTGGCGGTGGATACTCGGTCTCGAAAAAAAAAATTATTTTTTGTTGTTGGAATTTACGACTAATATTTTATAGTTTTTTTAGACTATTTTTTTTTTGCAAAGAATTTTTTTAGCATAAGAGTTTTGTTTTAATTAAAAATTTATAATAAAATTTGTATAGTATCTTAAAGGCCTGTTTGTTTTTGACACTTTTGGATTCTTAGCACCTCATGCTGTGGATATTTTGAAAATAGTTCAAAATATCATGTATAGTAATAAAGTATCGCCAAGGTCTCACGATGTAGTTTTTAAAAAGATTGATTTTGCCATCCAAAAAGGGGGTGTGGCGCAACTTGTTGCCCGTTTACGTTTCATTCAAGTGTAATTATCTTATATATATATATATATATATATATTTATCAAAAAAAAAAATAGTTAGAATTTCACATTTTTTAAAATGAATATGTGAATGTAGCATAATTCAAATTTTTTTATTAAATAAATTATCTTTGTTGAAAAATTAAAAATTTAAGTTTTTTTTACAACAAAAAAAATTTAAATTTTCTACTTTATTAGATTTTTTTTGTTATATATCTATTAGATTTTTTTGACGTAATATATTTATTATAGTTTAATCTTTATTTAGAGTTCATGAAATCAAAGATAAAAAAGTAAATTATTTTTTCTCTCCCCTCTCCTCGTTAGTTGAACCAAATACAAAAATTTAAAATATCACCTTCTCTCTAAAAAGTCGAAACCAAACAGCACTTTTAAATAAGTATACCATCTTTTATAGAGAATATTACTCTATTTCATTTTCACTCGATCAAAGATATACTATATTTGTGAGCAAAAAATATTTTAAACAGCCTCCGACCTTATTTATTAACAAAAAAAAAATATATCAAAAAAATTTAACCTCAATTGATATTTACACATCGTTCCATGATTCAATCAAATTAAATTAAATCAAATAAATAATTTTAGAAGTGTTTTGTAGTAATCGTGACGGTAATTTAGCATTTTGCGGACACTGTTAAAATGGAGCAACAACCGCCTCACACGAGCGAACTGAAACCGTTAGCACCATTGCAACCACCTCACACGAGCGAAGCGAAACCGTTGGTGGCGTCACCGCAACCACTTCACCGGAACGATGTAGACGACGAAGATGAGAACATCAAGCAACTCGATGAGTGTTCTTCTCTCTATCTCTTGATGCAGGTAAACCTCATTTTCTTCTTCATCATTTTTCCATAACCCTAAACCCCTAATTTTTTGAATTCGTTGATGTTTAGCTGAGTTTTTCACCATTGATTCTCAGGATTGCGTTGTTCGTAATAATAGGAATTGGAAAGAATGTCAGAAAGGTACAATTTTTTGTATTCTGTGTGAGATTGTGATTTAGGGTTTAACATTTCTAAATTTTAAGTTGATTTTATGAGAAAGTGTTAAGCACGAACACTCCTTGAATTAGGCGTGTCTCAGTGTTGGACACGTTGTTGACACTGACACTTACAATTACATTAAATTATATCACTTTTTCAAAAAAATTATCCGTGTTGAGGTGTCAGTGTCCGTGCTTCATAGATTCTATTGAATTTTGAATTATTATCATTACATCGAGGAAGTTTCATGCTTGTGTTTAAATGTGCCATTTTTAGTTTTATGAATTGTTGATCTTTTGGCAGAAATACAAGCTTTGAAGGAATGCTCTGAAAACCGAAAGAAAAATAAACCGGAAGTGAGATTTAATAAGCGATGAAGTTTTTAGTTAGTTACGAGGTTGTCTACTTTGCTTGATAGCTATTGTTCAAGGTATAACATTTTTTGTACTCATACAGTTCCACCCATTCGCATGAATATTTTTGGGCTATAATTCAATTGAAACTGATTGGTATTGAATTTGAGGGAATGGAACCTGTGTACAGAGATATATTGATAAACAGTGCTTCCAATTGGAAGTACCAATGATTAATTTTGCGGGTAGAGTAATTACCTATTGTCTTGATTTTACTTGAATAATTTCAATTGCATAATGCTTACTATTTGATGATAATGTGTTTTGTGAATAATTTGTCAAGCAAGCACTAAGCAATTTGGCCTCAGGATTTGGTCTGGTTTAGCATGTTTACTTTGTCATATATATGATCATGGCTAATGAAACAGTTATACAAGTTAAATCAATCTCTTATGTCATGTGTGCTAGGATTATTTTAGTTTGTAACAGAGCACTAGAATGCATAAAGTAGGATATTTGAGCAAACCATACATGGAGAGAGGATGATTATTGTTTGTAAGTGTTACATGTATGTAAGATTCTTACACTTTTTCCCAAACTTCTCTGGTAGTAATAAGCATTTTCCAAAGTAATTAAGAGAATTGATAAATAGGCTTATCAGTTTATACTTTATAGCAATATTTCTGTGTTTGTTTAATATGCGAGACACCTATTGTAGCATTGCCTCAGTTCAAAATCTTAGAAGAAAAATAGTGAGAGATTTTTGAAAAAATTCTAAAATTTGTCACTTCGCAATATTACAAGGCTCAATCTTCAAGTTGTTAAGGATTTGAAGGTTCAATTTTCTGAGTGAATATTCAGTGCCTCTCGAGGCCACTACAATTTCTTGTAGAGTGATGTTAATTTCTTGTAGAATGCTGTTAAGTTACTAAATAACAGCTTCCCACTTACTCACTCTTGCTTTGTCTTGGTTTCTAGGATCAAGAGTTTGTCAATCTCTCTCTTTTGTTCACGTCAAACTTTCTTTTGGTGCCTTCAATGATTAATATTGATTCGTGATTAGGGCTCTGCCCCTTTATTCCCGTTAAAAAAGAACTACAATTTCTTGTTAGAGGGCAACCTTATCTGGAAAGTTGTCATGAATCTCATCCAATACTATGACCAAGTGATAATGCTTGCAATATGAATTACATAAGTGGTTGATGCTTAAGAAACCTATGTTGAGATAGGATTATTCGTTAAATTAATCTCTATTATCTTGAAAGAAAGATTAATCCCTAACTCTCTGTAGTTACTTACGTGCGATGATACTTTGATCTAGTAAAAAAGGACTCGACTAATTTAAATTTTCACATTTGAGTTGCAACTGATGATACTTTAGTCACAAAATAGACATGAAGCGAATTTTACAGATTATTTTTAAATTCCTTCATATGAAAATAATTTAACATACTATTATTATTATTATGAGGCCAAATGTATCCCCGAGTCTTTTAAGTTTTCAATTTGTACCACATTAGTCCTTTAAGTTTTTTTTGTAACACATAGGTCCTTTAAGTTTTTAATTTGTACCACATAAGTTCTTTAATTTTTTTTGTAACACATAGGTCCTTTAAGTTTTAAAAATGTAACACATAGGTCCTTTCAAGTTATACTCATTATGTTATACAAAAACAAACTTAAAGGACCTATGTGTTATAGTTTTAAAACTTAAAGGACCTATGTGTTACAAAAAAAACTTAAAGGACTTACATGGTATAAACTAAAAACTTAAAGGACCTATGTGTTACAAAAATAACTTAAAGGACTTATGTGGTTTAAACTGAAAACTTAAAAGACCTAGAGATGCATTTAGCCTTATTATGAAACCATTTCAAATCTTATAAATTCTTACAAAATAAATATAAATTAGTCGAGTCCAATCTACAAAATTGTGATTATAAAAGTTTTTTAGAAAATATTATATAAATCATTTATTTATCACATTGTCCTTGAAAATCTAGAAGATTTTTTTTGCAAAATAGTCTTTTAAAATCTTAATCAACAATTTTTTAGCACAAAATATAATAATAATAATAATAATAATAATAATAATAATAATAATAATTTATGTTCAAGCACAAAAGCATAAATTTTATGTAAATCAATTTTTTTTTTGGTCAGGTAGCCTAATTGCTAGAAATTCACTAAGTGGACATACCGGGTTCGAACCCCAGTCTCTGCCCTTCGTGCAATATGTCCAACCAATTGAGCTAAACTCATGAGACAATGTAAATCAATATTTACTTGTCAATTTTGTGTGTGATTCTTTACACGTCTAATATTTTCAGACTTGATATATACACGTTCAAGCACAAATTTTCATCTTTGGTGGAGACTGTGATTTTGATTACTTTTAGGGCATACCAGGCAGAAAAGAAAGGGGGAAAAATAGCATGTTATATGTCTCTCCTAAATTCTGCTCAATTGTTCAAGCTTATAACCATAACTGTTTTGGAACCACCAAACAAAAATACAAGCAAGAAATTATTTCACTAAACACCTCTTAATTTATTATTACTACTATAATGAAGCAATGCTTCATATAGTAGAAGAAGCATTTCCCGGAATAAATTTGACAGAAACACTATTGACACAATGGCGTTCATTAGTCGGAACCTTGAACCCTTCTCCTTTGAATACATGACCCAGATGCCCACCACATGCTGCACAGGTTATCTCAGTTCTCCTCCCATCTGGATCAGGCTGAAAATGAGAAATTAAGTGTCATTATATTATATTCGCAATACAATTTGAAAGTTTCAATAAACACGCAATGTTCAATAATAAAGTTCGGTCAATTGTGCTACGGTTCAAATAGTAAATACTACGGTTCAAATTACAACATTATTCCTAAAACCGTACCAAAGGGTAGTGGCTCTCGCTTCACTCAATCGACTTACTTGTCTACTTATCAGTAACTATATACTCGACACATATAGATGACATACTCTTTAACACGCAAAGCATAGAATACTTACTGTGCGATTGATAGCTCCAGGAAAACCCTCGAAGAAAGCAGGCCAACCACAACCAGAATCAAATTTGGTGGAAGACTTGTAAAGTGGAGTTCCACATCCAGCACAATTGTAAATCCCTTCGTCATAAAACTTGTTATACTCTCCAGTACCCTTCAATCTGCAAAGTCATAATTCAATTAATTTATTCCAATTTCATGGCCTAACTACAATTATTCATGCATGCTTACAATTTACAAACAAAGACACGAACAAGATTCCTCTAACTTTTGTACAAATGTCACTATGTCAATCACTCTGAGGCTATGTTATGTACTTATGTACCAACAAAGTCCTCACATTGACAACAAAATTCAAACTCATATTCTTGTGGATCCAAGCTGAATCCTTACCCGATTAAACCAATATTTTTTGATTTTCACCACGAGTTTAATCAAGTTGTTTGGGGTCAATTTTGGCATGAAGTGATTTCACCCCGCTCGCAGGAATCGATCGAATCATGATCCTCCCTACCAAACCTAACATCAATCACCAAAGAACCAATTTTATTTTTTTTTGATACATCACCAAAGAACCAATTATCGTTTGGTAATCAAAAAGTGTTTTAAAGCATAAACATAAACATTTTTTTATGAAAAAATATAAGACTGGACATATATTTTCTTAATTAAAAACCATAATAGAATAAATATTATCACTAAAAATAAGCTATGAAGCACATGGATTAGGTGTGTCCCGATGTCGGATGCGTTGTGTCTAACACTGACACGACACTGACACCTGTAATTATATTGAATTATATCAATTTTACCAAACAACTTATTTGTGTCGACATCTCAGTGTTGTGTTCGGTGTCCGTAGTCAATAACAATTAAACAAATAAAAAGAATTTAAAAAAAAAAATTGCACTTAGATTTTATGCATATACGACATACCCAAAAGTTCAAATCAGATCCCATTTTCATGTCACAAACATTGAAATTAAAAAAAAAAATGAACTGATAATTCTCAAATATAAAAAGAAGAAAAGAGATTGAGAAATTATTACTCAGTTCCTTTTTGGCGGAGGATGCGAAACTGCTCAGGGGAAAGAACAGCTCTCCATTCTTCTTCAGTTTTGTGAATTGGCGAAGGTGATGATGATCCTGCTGATGCTGCCATTGATGCACACCAAGCAAGTGTATGTGTTTCTCTTTATATTGATCAAATTGGAACGTTGCAATTATAATACTAAGATTTATGAGCGTTTTATATATAGAATTTTCCCGAGAAAATGAACTTGGACGGAAAATTGGGGAACAGACAAGGAGGGGATATAGACGAGAGTTACATCCACGTGCCATGCAGTTGACTAAAACATATGGTTTCCTAGTACATGTGACCTACTTACACTATTCACAGTTACTTTGACTTTTTTTTTGATATTTTTTGTAGTTGAGTTGGAGTTCGAATCTCAGTTCGTCAGTTTTTATACATTATGTGCAAATGTCTTAAGTTTATGAAACATTTTGACTTTATTTTTTTACTAATACATCAATGTAAATATTACTCTGTTAAATTTTTTTCAATTTTCATTTGAGATACGTTTACTTTGACCAAATATTTATATTAATGTATAATAACAAATATTAACGTATAAGATGTTCAATTTGTCTCAACAATTTTTTTTATAAATATAAGTTCTTTGTAATTTCTTACAATACATAATTAAAGATATTGATTATCAAAAATATTTGTTGGCATATTGTCACAGTTAAAATGGAACGGATATAAGAAATTGTTTGGTTTGTCTTGATTAATATTTTATAAAATATATAATTTTTTATAATTTTTAATAAAAAATAATTAAAGATGTTAACAATTAAAGTTGTACGTTGAAAAACATAAAGTGATCAACTAGATTGGTCATTTTGAGTCAAAATATTCAACAACATTTTGTAAAAACTCTTAAATAATGTCTTGAATAGACTAAATACATTTTTTTTTAATGAATCTAAAAAGTCAATTTTGTTTATACTACTACTATATAATACTGAAGGAGTACTTCTCCCGTTTTATATTACCTTCGTTTTTTATTATAAGAGTCAAATACATATTCTGGATTCATTATACAATAAATGTATTTGAATTCATTAATAGTCTAAATACATCTATTTTTTAATTAATCCAAAAAAATGTATTTATCTATTATAATAAGAAATAGAGGTAGTAATACATATTTTGTCAATAAAAATTAATATAAAATTGTGATAAAAAACATAATTTTTTATTGATTTTTTTGTTAATATTTTAGGACGAAAAAAGTGTATAAACTTTTCTTTTTTATAAGTTAGACATCAATGATCCCCATAGGATAGCTCAAGTGGTAAGAGTTAAGTGACATATGGGTTGAGTAGAAAGAGGTTTAAGGTTCAATTTTTTGTAGGAGAAAATTATATTTCCAATATACCAAAAGAAAAAATTAGACATCAAAGTGAAGATCAAACATTTCAACTTTAATTAAAGGAGGATTAACTCCGACCACTCCGGATTCAACATCATACTAAATTACTTCTATTGAACAATTAAATTTCTCAAAAAAATAAAATAAAATAAAATTGAAGAATTGTAAAACTTAAAAATAAAAAATGCATTTTTATTTTCTACTCGGAGTATTGGCTCTTGTTTTTGAATAGCTTCTTCTTCTGATACATCGACACAAACACAAAACACCTTCAACTCTTCAAGTGCTCTTTTTGACAACGATTCATACCCATGCTCACCTGAACCCTAACCCTAACCCTAACCAAATTCAACAACATCTTCACAATTTTCCACCACATCAACTATAAATTATTAATGCCATAGAACAAATCAGGATATGTCGAAGAAGAGTTTCGGAGGATTTGGGTCAAAATCAGGACCCAATGTATCTTCTAATGTTCGTCCCTCTTTTGGTTTTGGCCTCAACGACCCAAATCCTTCTACTCCTCCAAGACCCAGGTATGTTATATTCAATTTACCTCCAAAAAGAACGTTTTTTTTTTTGTTGGGTATTTTAGTTTTTATGTTAAATTCAATTTATGCCCTAAAAGAACCTTTTTTTTTTGTTGGGTATTTTATTTTTTACGTTAAATTCAATTTAAGCACTAAAAGAACCTTTTTTTGTTGTTGGGTATTTTTTTTTGTGTTGAACTGTAATTAGGAATTTGAATATTAAGCTTTTTATTTGTTTTGGAGGTGAAAATTAGGGATCATATATATTCATATCACATTATTCATGTTGGTAGCTGCTATTTAGTATGATTTTGGTGTATTGGAACAATCTTAGAAACTGCAACTAATGGGATGTAGTGTGGCACTAGTTCATAGGATTTAACCTAGATGGATTAATTGGATAAATGCTTGTAGCCTTGTAGAATTATAATCACACTGACGAGTAACGATGCTATGTGGCAGTGAATGTTGGGGTAGTATAAGTTGCTGGAGTGAAAAATCGGTGTAACTTGAATGAGATTGTTGAGGTGGATGGATGGGTGGATCTGCCAGATAAGATATGATTAGGAATAGGTGAACAAAAATGTATTTAGGATAAAGTTGTTGTGTTGTGTCCCCTTTTGAGGAGAAGACGGTAAAGCTTGTCTTTGGTGATTTGGTTGTGTGAGGGATATGGCAAGTTGGAGAAATGGAAGATAGTTCAATGAAAAAGGTGCGACAAAATGAGGAAACCTTCAGAAGAAACCATGAAAGTGGGTCTTACTCTAAATGGACATGATTTTTTAACAAAGCCAAATGGAATTGCTTGGTCCATGCAAAGAACTCTAGTGGTATTAGGCTTGGCTTTTATTGCGTACCTGATTTTGTGTGATGTTAATGTTAACCTAACATCAATGTGACAACTTCTGTTAGTAAGTTTAACCCTGAAAATAATGCTATGCTATGGAAAGAATGAGTATTTTGTGTTGTCGTGCAATAATAGGGAGAAAATGAGTTAAACACTGTGTTGAAATTATGGAATTTGTATAAAATCCCAGTAATTCTATGTATCATGTTAATGATAATCATTGTGGTGTAGCTTCTAGTTTTTCTATTTATACAAAAAGAATAACATTCCATGAGTTATGACCAAAAAGGTGCAACTTTTAGCCACCATTTTTTTTTCATTTAAAATAACTTCGGTTTAACCTGTGTTCGGACAAAATATTCTCTTCTCATAGACCTTGATAAATATTTCTTTCAGCTCCATTGGATCTCCTGGTTGGAGTGGCGGTCAGAACATGTTGTATAGAGATTTGGGTGGCCAACCTCCTCAAAGGCCCACTTCAGTCACAACATTAATTGCTTCGCGTGGTCCCACAACTGGTATTTCAGCTAGAGTCTATAGATCTCCACACCCAGAAAGAAATCGGTCTCCTCCTGTATCATATGCGGATCTTGATGATTTGAGGAACCCAAGTCAAACTGTCCAAAGAAATAAGTAAGATAATATAATATTAATACTATATTGTTTCTTGATTAAATTTATTATGTATCAGGTCCTTTGCATAGACTTTTCCTTGTTTGATTAAATTATCATATACATAAACTAGACATATATCAATCCAGCTATACTTCTGTACAGACTAAACTTCTGTTATGGAGGTTGGCTTTTAAATAATAATATCAGTTACCCTGTTTTTTTTTTTATCTTTACCATGAACATTTTCAATGATAGATTCATTGCGATATTCGGTCCTAGAAAAGTCATTTTAGCTTTGACAGTCTTCTGCATGCATCCTTTGAGCTACTTGTCTTTTATATTTACTGTGAACTATCTTGCTCAGTGTCATTATCTTTTTTGTTACACTTATTTATTTGGGGCCTCACTTTGTGTTTTTCTGTTGATTGCTACAGCCGCCCAAATTTTCCTATGGAGGAGCACAGTAACTTACTTCCTCTAAAATCACAATCACCTCCTTTGGCGCTCTTTAATCATCAATCTGTTCAGAATTTTCAAGGTCATTCTATTTCTGTTCAGAAGTAAGTTTCAGATTATACTCTATACTCCTCTCCTCTTCCTTCCTTAAATGTATCTCTATCGGTTATGGTTATAGGTATCTCTATGATGTGCATTTAGGAATCAGAAAATTAAAATTGTAGTTTTTCTTAAATCTTCATATATGTTAAATTACGAAATATTTGTAATTCACGGACATGTCTTTTGCACACATGACATTCCATGTTCTAGTTTCAACACCAGTAGTTGGTTGGAGCCTTGTTGCATGATTGCTACTCTTTTTGTGATAAGGCAGTGCATTCATGCTTTGGTCAGTTGTACATTTGGATGCTTTACTATAGGTACATTTGGATTGCTACAATTTGTTTCCTCTCTTCTTTTTTTGCCCCTCAAAACATTCATCGCAATGCATATCATTTGCTTCATCTTGATTTTGGTCTGATGATCACAACCATTTATTAATGATTCCTTTTTACTAATGGCATGGCTGTTATGTGATAAAGTGTTGTTCGAAGGCCATGGCGTGGATGCTTTTCCAGGGCAGCCGCCCTTTCCATGATGGGATGGCATCTACAGAAGCCATGGCGGAAATGGGGTTGAAACCAACCTAAAAAATAAAGGAAAAAAGTTGAGTGAGAAAGAAAAAAAGGTTAACCAGATGTAACCAATTTTAAACCCAAAAGATAATATTCCATGTTGTTGACTTAGGTTGTGATAAGTAATGCCCATGCACTATTTTATAGTTGTTATTGTGTTTGGGATGGGATGCCTTCATCTTAGATTTGCTTGCATTAATTAATTTTGTATTTATTTTTTATTTCCAAAATTCCTATGGTGACTATTGATCCATGTAGTCATCCATACTAGTAGGGCAAGGTTTTGTTATTATCTCTTGCAACACCCAAATTCAACATTGTGTTTGCTTAGATTAAGCTATTTTTGTTATACAGGCCCAATTTAGCTCGCAGCACATTGGATGGAAAGGCCAATCAATCTGTCAATTATCCTAACTTTTCAGTCCGTCCAGTTCAGTCCTCACCAACTCCAGATATTGATTCTCAGAATCCTCGACCTAGTTATACAAAAGAATTTAACAGTCTAGGTTCAAAGAGAACTAGGTCCCCTTCTTCACCAGCTACCGACATACATGAGAATTTTAATGAGGCTCAGAAGGACTTTAGAAGGTAATGCCATGGATATTTTCCCTAGCCTTTTCTTGTAACGTACTTATTATTTTGTCATTACTTCTTTGAAGTTTATCTGACAAAATAGGATCTATTAGTAGTAGTGGTGGTGGTGGTGGTGTTAGAATAAAGTAGGTTTGACAGAAGTATGTTAAGCTTTAAGGATTTAGTTAGTCCAGTCCTATTTAGCCGCACTCTTCTATATTTATCAATGTTTGTATAATAGCCGAGGAAGCTATATACTATTAATGTTTGTTGAGGTTAATGATGTTGGTGTTTCGAAAGATAATAATTAAGCTTGGGGGTGTGGGTGCATGTTCTGCTACTGTAGCAAACAAAACAGAATATGGATATGATGAGGCTGTTTTGTATTTTTGTGGTTCTTTCAGGCCTTCTATATCTCCTCCTATATTGGGAAGAACACCAAATGTTCCAAAGGCCAGCCCTCATTCTCAAGTTCACCAAATATTTAGTGTTTCGGAAGCTGCTGGAAGCAGACCCATCAACTCCGCTGCTCCGAAAAGGACAAGGTCACCTCCTCCATCATTTTCAGCCAGGGAAACCTTTGACGGAAACTCTGGTTCCTCGGAAAACAACTCTGAACGGTAAGATATTTGGTGCAATAGTACTATTTCCATTGTGTGTTTAATTTGATTCAATTTTTTTTAAGGAATCTTTATTTCTGTTGTGTTGTCAGTGAAATGTTAGCCAAGGCAAAGCGTTTAGCTCGCTTCAAGGTAGACTTAAGCAAATCTGAACAAAATAATGATGATGTTGCAGACCATACAACGTCTGTGTCAGAGAAGAAACATACGGGAGGGCATTTAATGGATTCAGCTGCCAACTTTACCCATGGCCATGGTGTTTCTGATAACGAAGGCCGGGAAACATCCAATGTCATTATTGGCTTATGTCCAGATATGTGTCCTGGTATATCTCAGATTTAAAATCTAAGAATATCTGATCTATAATTCAAACTCTGCAATGACTTTTTTTCCAAGACACTTTTGGAATTCATTTTTTGTTTGTGGGATGGAAAACTGTTGTTTAAGAATTAAGAGTAATGTTTCACAGCCTGTACACTTTTGACAAAGTTCACCAAGACTCGAGGGTGGTTCTTGGATGGGTTGAAGTGATTGGGACTACTCATCCATCCAAGGGTTAATAAGCAGGCCAATTTGTTCTGGCAAAAAAGTTCAATATCTAGAATTTCCCTTTTAGTTTCTGATATTCTCACTCTGATAAGTGATAACTCTTATACTGTATGGTGAGTATAAGCATGTTTTCATATCTTTTTAATTTAATGTGTTTCAGAGTCAGAAAGGGGAGAGCGTGAAAGGAAAGGGGATCTTGACCAATATGAACGTGTGAATGGGGATAGAAATGCGACCAGCAGGGTTCTTGCAGTTAAGAAGGTGATTCTCATATTACTAATTCTTTGTTTATCGTGTGAAAGAACATTATTTTTTAATATCAACAATAATCTGAATCATGACTCATGACAGTATACTAGGACAGCAGAGAGGGAAGCCAGCTTGATCCGACCTATGCCCGTCCTGAAGAAGACAATTGGTTATCTACTAACTTTGCTAGATCAGCCTTATGATGAGAGGTTTCTCCGCATATACAACTTCTTGTGGGATAGGATGAGAGCAATTCGTATGGACCTGAGAATGCAGCACATTTTCAATCAAGGAGCTATTACTATGCTGGAACAGATGGTGAATACTTGTAGCCAAGTTGTTAATATCTGCTTGCAATAGCTTGAGTTCAAAATCCTATTGGCTTTATAGAGACCACTTACTAGTGAGAATATGATTATAAAGACTGATGAAGATGTTGAATTCCTTGGTTTCAGATAAAATTACACATCATTGCGATGCATGAATTATGTGAATATACTAAAGGAGAGGGATTTTCCGAGGGCTTTGATGCTCACCTCAATATTGAACAGATGAACAAAGCTTCAGTTGAATTGTTCCAAATGTATGATGATCACAGAAAGAAAGGGGTGGATATTCCCACAGAAAAAGAGTTTCGAGGCTATTATGCTCTTCTTAAATTGGATAAGCACCCTGGTTATAAAGTAAGTTGCCATTGTAGTGCTTTGACCTTTTAATGTTTTATTTGCTATACAAAATCTAAGGAAATGAGTAACTTATGCTAGGTTGAACCTGCAGAGCTCTCCCTTGATCTTGCTAAGATGACTCCGGAAATAAGGCAAACACCAGAAGTTCTATTTGCCCGCAATGTAGCAAGGTTGTGATTCCCATTGAAGTTGTTGCTTTGTTATTGTGGCTGCAGTCTAACCTTTCTTTGCTTTTTATTTTGCAGAGCTTGCAGAACGGGGAATTTTATTGCCTTCTTTAGGCTTGCAAGAAAAGCAACTTATCTTCAAGCATGTCTAATGCACGCTCACTTTGCAAAGGTATTGGATATTGTTTTATTTTTATTTTGTGCTCAACAGCTTAGGCCTGCCATGTCATGCATTTACTCAATCATTCGAGGAAAGTTTAGGAAATTGCTTAAGTTGAGCAGACGGAAACTAATTACACGATATGCAGTTCACAATTGATTACATGATATTTGACTATTACATGATATATGACTATTTTCATGCTTAAAGACATCGATTTTCTTTATAATATCTGCCTCAAAAAAGTGCTTAGTTTTTTGGAGGATGACTGAGTAAAACTAATTTTATTCTATGCTGAATCTGCTATGCAGCAGATGAAATAAATTTATGGAGTTCACTTTAGTTATGGGACATGTTGTCAATAGCGTTCTGGGGGCAGCGTGATCCGGGATTGACAATATGGGTTATGGTTTGATGATTATGTGACTAAGCTACAATGCTACATCTAATTTGAAATCCTAACGTTAATGTTTTTTGCCACTTTGATCAGTTGCGTACCCAAGCACTTGCTTCTCTACATTGTGGTCTACAGAATAACCAAGGTCTTCCTGTTGTTCATGTTGCTAACTGGCTTACTATGGAGGTATATTTTATGTAAAGATGTGTATGAGTGCTGCATCTTTTTTCCATTTTTATACATGTTTTAGCATGTTTTTCCAACTTTGTCTTATACTGACCTTTGTCATTATAATTAGGATGAGGACATAGAAGGTCTTTTAGAGTATCATGGGTTCTTGATAAAAGCATTTGGAGAACCATACATGGTAAAGGAAGGCCTGTTTCTCAATGCTGATAGTGAATACCCCACAAAGTGTTCCAAGCTTGTGCACAAGAAAAGGTCTGGGAGGATAGTTGAGGATGTTTCACCCTCAATTCACGCCGAATTACTACCTCGTGAGACTATGAAAGAGATTCAGATGAATAAATCATACAAGCATGAGCCCAAGACAGTTTCAGCTGCTGAAAACAATAGTTTTGTCCAGAAGCCTAAGCAAATTGCAGAATATAGAGCCATTTACTCTCCAAAGGATAATAAATCAGGAAATGCATTTAAGGAAATGAAAGGTATTCATGACAGTGTGAAAGATTATGATATGGCCAGTGCTCGTCCGTCACCATTGAGCTCCCCTTTTGATAATATTATGCCTGAACCGCAACAATCAAAAACTGGCGGTTTGAAGAGTATCAATTCTTATATGGATTTTGAAGCCTCCCCAAGAAGAAACTCACCCACTAATGTGGATGTCAGGCCATTGGAGATTATTCCAAAAACTATTCCACCAGAAAGTTCATTAGCTAATAGTTTTTCTTTGCCACCTCCTTTGGTCCAGAGTGTATCTGAGGATAAGTCTCTGTTTATTCACCAAGAACAGGAAGATGAAATTCATGAAGTTAGAGAAAGTGACCACTCTATGGTTATTCACCAAGAACATGAAGATGAAATTCATGAAGTTAGAGAAAGTTGTCACGATGAAGAAGTTGCTGAGGCCAAGCTGAAGTTGTTTTTAAGGTCTATATTTGTTCCGTTGCACAATTTTAGGGCTTTGGCATATGAACTACTCATATAATTTCTATTTATTGCTATTTTAAAGCTAATCTTTTACTAATCCACTTTATTTTTCCTTGTCTGCTCTGTCAGGTTATGGAGGAGGCGAGTGTCAAAATTAAGGATGTTAAGGGAAGAAAGGCAAATAGCATCAAATGCTGCACTGAACGCATTACCATTGGGCCCCCCAATTCGACATTGTACAGAGGTAAGTTTGGTATAGTTTTGTGAATTTTGCATTGAAGTGTTCTTTACTAGGGGAGAGGCATTGAGGATTGTCGGATTGGAGTTTTATGACCAGCTATTGTTGACTTGATTTATTTTATGTTTCCCATTTTTTATGCAGAATACTGGTCACTATGACAAGTTTGACATTGATATGACAATGAGGGAAAGATATGAAAAACAGGAAAACTCGCGGTCAAGACTTAATGTTTCTAATATAGTTGGAGATACACTAGGCAGAAGAAATCCAGATGCTAAATGCTTGTGCTGGAAAATTATTCTATGCACTCAGATGAGCAGTGCATATGAAATGGGGACCGCAGGCTTGTGGTTAAACTCAAAGTTAATGCCTTCTAGCGATGATGATGTGATGATTTCATCACCTGGCTTGGTATTATGGAGGAAATGGATTCCTAGTCAATCTGACATTGATCCTACCTGCTGCCTCTCTGTAATTAGAGATACAGCAGTTGGTAGTCGAGATGAGGTAGTATCAGGGGCAAGTGGAATTTTATTTCTAGTGTCTGAGAGCATCTCTTGGACACATCAGAGAGTTCATCTCCATAATCTTTTGATGTCAATTCCCTCTGGTGCTTGTTTGCCTTTACTGATCCTTTGTGACTCATACGATTCATCTTCTGTTATAATAAATGAATTGGGCCTTCAAGACATTGATAAATTGCGTGTTAGTAGCTTTCTTCTTGTTTTCCTCAGGGAAAACCAGCAGAGAAAACACATGGATGGATTTTTCAGTGATACCCGATTAAGAGAAGGGCTGCAATGGCTGGCAAGTGAATCACCCTTGCAACCCAACCTCCAGTGTGTGAAAATACGAGAACTTGTTCACACACTCATTAGTTCCTTCTCAGGGGTGCAGGACATCATTAGTAACTCCAAGTTGGTCCCTAATGATTGCATCTCATTGTTCAATAAAGCCTTGGATTGTTCAATAGAGGAAATTGTTGCTGCTGCCAATTCAAATCCTGCTGGTTGGCCATGTCCAGAGATTGGCTTATTGGACAAGTCTTTATATGAAGACAGAGTAGTACAAAGTTATTTGCCAACTTTGGGATGGAGCTCAAATGTGAAAGCTCAACCAATCATCCATGCTTTGCAAAACTGTAAGCTCCCTACTTTTACCGATGATTTATCCTGGTTGGCCAGAGGTTCGAAAGTTAGACAAGAGATTGAGAATCAGAAGGAACAGCTTGAAAATTGCTTGATCCAGTACCTGACTCATGCTAGTAATATGATGGGAACTTCGTTGGCAGCAAAAGAGGCGTGTGTCATAACACAAAGATGTGCCAGACTTGAGCTGTGCGGCACAAGTTACCGTGTAGTTCCACACTGGGGTATGATTTTTCGTCGAATTTTTAACTGGCGATTAATTGGTTTATCTAGTAGGGAAGTTTCCCATGCTTACATCTCAGAATGTCATCATCATGTTGCTCTTCAAAATGTGGGCACTGAAACCCCGTCTTATCATCCGGATACATCTTTAGACGAAATGATCAGTGTTAGCTGCGACTCTCCCTTTGTCGCTAATGAAGGATGGCCTAGGCCCGAAGCACTTCAACGTCTTCCCCAGATGGATTTTGATGATGAAACTACTAACTCGAGGGATGCTGAAAGCAATCTTCGACTTGATGAGTTGCCTAGCATGACCACAGCTAGCACATATGGTATAAACAATGCTCAAAGTGAAGCTTTAATGATTAGGAAACAAAACAAAGAAGCTGATAAGTTAAGAAAGCTGTTGGAGCAATGTAACTTGCTGCAGGATGGCATAGATAAGAAGCTGTTTGTATACTTTTGATGGGCATCTATCTTTTTTTGTTGCCATCTGTATCTTTAACTTGAGCAATATTAATTCAATGCTGGTTTACATGCAATTTTGTATGGTAAGTAAATTGTTAATCATCCGTCTCATTATAATTATTGTTGATATGCTTTTTAAAGAATTGATTAGTTGTTGCTAATTTCTTTTATTAATTTTTTGGTTAGAGTTATTGCTAATTTTGATGGCTAAATAATAGTGAAGATTAAATTACCATGATGAAATGAAAAGTAAAATATGATGAATTGAGTGAAACCAGTAATAATAGTGGTAGTTGAGTAATTAGGTGGATAAACTATATAAATACAGGCCTATAATTATAAGACCCTTTTGAAAAAATTACTACTACTAGATAAATTTATGATTTTCAAATAATCTAATAATCATTTTTGTCAAAAAAATTAAGGCTTAAATAATCTTTTGGTTCTTATAAGTTCCCGTGTTTTTAGTTATGTTATTTTTTTTAAATTAGTCTCTGAATTTTAAAATCATTTTGGTTTTATTCCCTAAAATTAAAATTTGTAAGAAAATTTACAAGTTTTTTGTGAATTTTAGCTTTAGGGACTAAAACCAAAATGAATTTAATAATCAGTGATGAATTCCAAAAAAAGAATAACATACATCAATTAAAATAAAAAACACGCGAACTTACAGAGATCAAAAGATCATTTAAGCCAAAAAAATAATAGTTTAGTAATTCCTTCCTTGTGGCTTCTAACCAAGTAAATTTTGCCACACTGCATACACCTATCAGAAAACACCACAAATAAGTCGCACCTATCTACAAAGTCTTATGCCATTGTAAACACTACTTAGAAGTCACATGATTTGTGTGACAAATTGATTCTGAATTAATTACTAAAGTAGATTGACTAAAAATAAGTCAAATATAAAGTGATTTGTGTTTAGATTCATTTATGTAAAAAATAGTTGGATGATAAACTCAAAACTAAAAACAGCATTATTACTTGTATGGTATTGTCTTCTTTTTTTATATAAGAAACTGTGTTGTATTGTTATTTTATTCTTTAGTTTATCTTTTATTTATGGTTAAGAAATAAGCCGCGGAAACTGTATCGTTAAAATGAATGAATTTTCTATGGCCATAGGCATAACCATGTATTCGGCAACTTAATCGCAGTAAAAACCTGAAAATCTTGAAATGCAATAAGAAATAAATCCAGATACGTTTTTAAAAGATAAACTGAATCCAGCATAAGCCTGAGAATGAGGATAATGGATTTACATTCTAACTTCTAAGTAGTAGTCAACTTTAGACTCTTTTTATTTCAAGTTCTTTATACATCCCCTTCAAATATTCGAATCCGGCGAGAGAAAGTGCAGTTAAGTTTAAATGTACTCCTGAAGTGCTTCTTGCTGTGTAGTTAAAATGACATGTTAACTTTAATTAGCAAAAGATTGAAAACAGAAAGTATGCTTGAAGTCCTTCAGCTGCTCTAAGAGAATGCACCTCTGCTACTTCAGCAGCTTAAACAAACTGAGTCAGCATTTTGACTCAATGAATGATATATCAGTAATGCAGAAGGCTCGAAAAGATAGAACTTAGATATGTACCACCTAAAAGCTTCCATGAAGCCTCTTTCCAATCACTGTAAAAAAGAAATGGAAAAAAAATGATTATAGAAATTCTGATTATATGATTAATAGTATGAAACAATGCTACTGAGACTCTACCAATTCAACTGGACTTTGACATGTGGGAGAGGGAACTACTATGGCTTGGCTTCTCGATGAAACCACATGCTGACAGGATATAGAATCGGATAAACCATTCCTCACGGCACGATGAACATCTACACTGGTAGGAGCAGATATAGCAGAAGTTCCCTTTACCTTTTTGGCTCTCGTTACAGTACTGACGTTGATCTCTCCTGATCCGTATTCAGATGTACCTGACTACAAAATAAATGAAGATTAGATAAACATGTCAAATGATGGGAAATAGTAATGGAGTTTTCAGTATTTCTTAGGGAAAGTGTATTCTAGAATCAGACGCAAAAGGGTAAAGGCTAAAGGAATGTTTAAGAGGTCCATACATTCGACAAGCCTTTGATCTGAACGATGATAATTGTTATATCATCTGTTCGACCCTCATGTTCCAACCATAATTTGTAAGACTCTCCAGCAATGGCAGCACATGCATCACGGGGATCTGAATAACTTGCAGCCTATACAACATAAAATAAATCATAAAATTCATCACAATAAGAAATTGAATCATAACATAGATAGAACTTTACCAAAATGCAAGGCTCCACCTATCATATTTAGTAGCAACCACGGTGAATATATGTGTATACTAACACAACAGATCAGAGATAGCAGAAGAAAACTCACGTTTCGCTCACTAACCAAACAACTTATACAAAAGTTGTGGAAACATTTTGGATGTAATCAAGTTTACACAGCTATGACAGTTAGTACATGATATCTATGTCCCTGAATATAGGACCCATTAAAAAAAAAGTGTCCCTAGCTATAAGTCCTTTTCCAAATTGCAAGATGCATTTATTATTTTTACCAAATATATGCTCCTAATTATTTTTTTCCAAACATTACCTAAATGGTAACTTAGGAACATTGATATATAAAATGGATGGACACATTAAATACTACTTTTTTTAATATATGCGAAAAATGGCAAAAGGTGCATATAACAAGGGACAAAGGTCGTATGATGCATAGTTGATAGATAATAGAAGGAAGAATGGGGGAAAGAGATAACATACAATTCCATAAAAGCAGAAAAGTAAATAAGCATTATCTACAATAGGAGAAAAAAATATGCATCAAGATTTTATAGTCTTAGTTTTTGATTGTAAAATCAAGCCAATAACAGATAACATACAATTCCATAAAGTGTAGTAAATGCAGTGTTGTCAATCGTGGATTTTGGAAAATAGTGGTTGGTTCAAATTCTACTGCTACACTGCAATAGATTGCTATAGTTGCTATCTCAAAACATTTTGTACTAACTCGCGTATTGCAGAACAATGGCGGTTAATTAAAATTCTGCTACACTATGCTATAGGGCTGCTGCTATAGCCGTTATTTGACAACACTAAGTAGACGACTAGACGATAACTTATGTGTCCTACAAGAATTACAGTAAGTATGGTTTAACAAATGAAGACGATATCTGCACAATTAATTTTATACCTTAAAAAGAAAATAGAAAGAAATAAATAAGGAAAAAAAAAGGTTGCATTTGCAAGTCATAACTCATACCATATCAACAACAGTTTGGCTTGATAAGAACTCAAATACACCGTCACTCGCAACAACAAAGAAAAGATGATTCGGTGTAAGCTTAACCGTTAAAACCTCAGGAACCGCAATAACACCAATAGTCTCAGCCAAACTATCCCCTACACTCCTTGTAAAAGCAGCTCCAGGAATCATCCCATTCTGAACCCACAATCGCGGAGGATCATCACCCTGACTCTCTTCATCACCCCAAGACTGAATATTCGGATCCTTATTCCCTTCCACCTGATCAACACTCAACACTCTAGCACCACAAAGCTTAACTCTCTCATATTCATCTCTCCTAAAAGGTGTCTGATCAGAAGACAAATCCTCAGCAACAATTCTATTCCCATCCTTAACAGCCAACACCGCCCTCGAATCACCAACATTAGCAACATAAAGTGTGTCCCCTATCAAAAGCACAGTAATCGCCGTAGTACCACTCATACAATCATCAATCTCATTCTTATGCAAGTCATCATTTGTAGCTAAAAACGCCGAATTATAAGCCTTAACAGGATCCTCTAACAATGCAGAATCATTTAACAATTTTTCAACCAACCTATTCTTAACAAAATTAGAACACAATCCACCAAATTCACCATGTCCATCAAAAACACCAAAAAAATGAACACTTGGATTACCTTGCAATATTGTCCTAACACAATAACAATCCTGATTTTCTTTATCAGGTGAATCAGGGTAGTAACCTCTCTGAGTAAGAACAGAATATTCCAAACTGAAGTTATGAGAAGGAACATCAACAAAGTGCAATGATCTCTGAGTAAGTATATGCTTCCTCTGTGCACTATAAGGACCAAGTTCTCTATAATCTCTAGAGCCACCAACTGAAGGTGCAGGATAACGGCTACAACACTTTCCATGAACACAACCCATCTTTGAAAATAAGCTGAATCACAAAAAAATGCAATCTTGGGTTAGAATCATAAGCTTAAAAGCTTAAAAAACTCAGCATTGTAGTTCAAAAACAGATTTTGAAACCCTAGAGACAAAATAATGAAAAGGGAACAAAGAGGGTGAAAGATAAGATTTTGAAGTTGAAATTGTGATTGGTGATTGATAAAAACAAAAGGGTATGAACAAAAAATGAGAATGATTAGAAGAAAAGCACAAAAACTAAAAAGGGGTGAATGAAAAAAAAGCATAACCCTAGAATGCAGAGAAAGGTAGAGACATTTTAGTTTGAAATGAGAACGTGTGAAGTGGGGTTTTGGGAAAAGGAGAGAAAGAATCGAAGGAAAGATGTGGTAAGAAGCAAGAGTCCAAGAGAGAAATTCAGAGAATGACAGTGACAGACACACATAAAGACAGACACAGGCACAGTCACAGGTTTTGATACTATGAGTGCATGCTTGGGTTTTGTTGTTGTGTGTTTGAGTGTGAATAGCTCTTATTCCAAGGAATCACACACCAACTCAACTCTACTTGTTTTGTGAGTGAATCATGTGAATGAGTGAACATGGTGGATGAAGATATCTCTTGAGGATATAGCTAAAGAGTATCTCCGAGTATTCTTTAAACATTTTATTTTAAGAAAAAATTTATTTAAAAAGTGAAACAACACAATTTTTAATGCGTTAATTTTATAATATTTATAAAAATTATTTAATGAATGTTTTCAGGGTACTCATTTGCATTTGTCTATCTTTTAATAGTATGACTCACTTAATAGTCGAACTCGAACACAAACTCAACTAAATGATAAAATTTACTATCTATTTTTTGTGTCTATCTCTTTTGAAATGAAATTTTCAATTGTTTTTAGAAGGTGGAGAGAATTCTAATCTGAACATGGTGTGCAAAATTTTACTTATTTGATTTGATTATGTATTTTATAATAACTTGTTTATCATGTGTTTAGATGGACGTTTAAAAAACTAAAAATGCGGTAAAATATCACATTTACTCGTAAGTTACAAACACCAATTTCTAGTTTTTATGGTGGGGAGACTTTCAAATTTGAAAATGGGTAGTAATTAAAATTACACATTTTTTTTTTTTACAAAGGTTAGAAATTATATTTGAACTCGTCTCTATATATAGTTACACGACTACTATAATGTGATTTAATTTGAGGTATATTTAAAAAGGTTTTACATTATTAAGGTGTGTTTGATCTGCTAAAAAACAAGGTACTAGACAGGACAAATTCAGTTGTACTGCGTTTGATTGTGAAACTGTTTCATGGACTGGACAAATCAGGTGGCAAGAGACAACACAAAAACAAAAATTCTTGTCTACCACTAAACCACCGCATAACTTTTTGTCCATAGTACAAGGAATATAAATTACCAAAATACATTTTTTTTCCACCAAACATCGTATAAAACAATAAATTATTCAATATCATAACATTTTGTCTTGTGCTGTTTTATCTTGTGATGTGTTGTTCTATCTTATGTTGTGTTGTCCAGTACTTAGTGTTTAACAGATCAAACTAACCCTTTGAACATAGAAAATTAGTTAATTTAAGTAATATAATATCTTAATTTCTCAACTTAAAGTACTTATTAGATATTAGTTCAGTTAGTAAAATGCACCGGAATCGTGATTCAGACCTTAATAATAGTTTACTTATTACTTATTAGCTATTACTATTAGGCTAAAAAATGGTAAATTAGTTATTAATAAATACAACCGTTGCTTTGAATTTGAAGAGCGCTTTCCTCCATTTTTTTATTTGAATTGAATGAAACAAAATAGGCAATTAAATCTATTTTACGGTTTGTCAGTTTGAATAATTTTCCTAGAAAAAAGAAATAGTACTACTTACGTTATTTTTTTTCTTCAAGAAAGCATATATTTTTTGTAAAAAAAAAAAAGAAAGCATATATTTAATTTTTTTTTATATTTTTGTAAGCATATATGAATTGGTAAAGACATCTTGTCGTATATGCATCAATTGAAATTGAAATTTTGAATTTTGGAATTTATAACAACTAACTTAAGGGTTCGTTTGGATTGATGGTAAGGGGTGGAATGGAATGGAATGAGATGAGATGGAACTAGATTTCATTGTTTGGTTTTGTTAAATATGAATGGAATGGAATAGGGTGGGATGGAACTCATTCCATCCGATACCACTCATTACTCCAATTTTTCATTCTGCCCAATTTGGGGTGTATGTGATGGAACGGAACAGATTAATTTAACAATTACAACTTTATCCGTAATTTTATAATATTATTTTAATTCTTCACTCTCTCTTCTTGCGTCACTCCCTATATATTGTGTTGTTTGCTCTTCTCATACTTGTTGTTTCTTCCTCATATTAGTAAAATATTAATAATATACACCATGAACATGACTTTCTTTGTTAATAATGTTTTTGTACAAAAAGAAAGAAAAATAAAATTGATAAAAGGGATCACTTTCAATTGAAAAAAAAAGGATTGGTTCACGTTTCTGTAAAAGGGATTGATTCAATGGAAAAAATATCTGTTTCCCACTTAGTTTCGGTAAAATTAATTTTTCTCTTTTCATTGAAAAAAATATTAATGAAAGGGATTGGTTTGTAGAACACGAAAGGGATTGGTTTAGATCTGTAAAATTGAATCTAAAAAAAAGGGATTGATATTGAAAAAAAAAAGTTTTTTTTTTTCAAAAAATATTGTTTTATAAATAAAGGATAAAATTGGAATAAACAAGTTATAATTCATTCCGTTCCGTCTACTTTCCAATCAATGAAGTGGGAAATTAACTTCATTCCCTCGTAAAATATCCAAACAATGGAATGGAATGTCTATTCCATTCCGTTCCGCTCCATTCCATTCCATTATGTTCCGCTCCGCTCCGCTTCATTCTATGCCATCAATCCAAACAGACAAATGACTATTTTTTTTTTGAGTTTTTAAATATTTATTTAAAAAAAGTAAAAAAAAATTAAATGACTATTTTTTTTTAGTTTTTAAATATTTATAAAAAATATATGTTTTTCAAGTACTACTATTTTTTTATAATGAGGTAAATAAAAAAATAAAGAAAAGATTAAATCATTAGTTGTCTATATACCTCAAATAAATTTGCAAGAACAATATCTAATTGAGTAGGAGGAGAGGAACAATCCAAACCCTTGAAGTTGTCAAGGTTAGTAGTTCTAAATTGGCTTAAACATCTTTTTTATACCTGTATGTAAATTAAATTTTGCTTTTAGTCCTTGTGATTTTATTTCAAAATAGTCTCCGTATCGATCAAATTTTTTATTTTTAGTCCCTAAAGTTAAAAATCAGCAGGAAAATTCTCAAGTTTCCTGCAAATTTTTCTGTAGATTTTTGCTTTAAGGTTTGTTTGGTTCAATCGAGGGGGAGGTGAGAGGAGAGATTTTTAAGGAGGTAAAGTGGGAGAAAATATAATTTATTATGTTGACAAAATTACCCACATTTTTTAATTAAAATCTTAAATTATCTTTGTTGAAATATTAAAAATTTATGTTTTATTTTTTTGACAACAATTTTTTTTTAGGTTTTCTACTCATTAGATTTTTTTTCGTTATATATATTCATTATAATTTAATCCTTATTTTTTTTGCTTAAGGATAAAAAAGTAAATTAATCATTCCCTCCTCTACCCTCGTTAAAAATTTGAACCAAACATAAAAATTTAAAATATTCCCTCTCCTCCAAAAACCTCAAACCATAGAGATCAGAAGAAAAAATTTTGGTCGATACAGAAACTATTTTGAAATAAATTCACATACAGAAACTAAAACAAAAAATTCAAGTACATGCAAAGACTAAAAAGACGTTTAAACTTTCCAAATTTGGCCAATCAATAAGCATATTTATTCATTTCTCAATGTTGAGCAAATGAGACCATCCAATGACATGAGGTGAGCTTCTTAATAAGAGGATGACAATGAAAGTTATTATGGTGAGTATTTTAAGTGCTACTATTTGAAACAAAAATTGGGATGACTATTTTTTGGTACCTAAAGCTACAAGCAACTTCAATACCAAGTACAAACATTATTGAAGTTACAAGCAACTTCAAAGTGAAGAATATGTGTAACTGTTTTTTGATTTCAGAATTTCTTTTTATTGTTTTGAGACAAAAATAAAATTTCAAACAGATAAAAATTCTAAAACGGATAGAGTAATTAATTAGTTTTTCCTACTCAACTAAATTTCATTAATTAGTTAAATCTCAGCCTACACCTTTCAACATCATTGCAATTCCAAATTTCCAATTATACAAGTATTTTCTAAAGTATTTTTAATAGCCAGTAATACTTACTTTCATCAGATAATGTAGTTGAATAGTTTGAAGTGTGCAATATTATTTCTGGCCACAAATATAAGTAAATTTGATTTTTTTAGTACGTTTGACTATTGATGTATTTTGTCCATATTATGGCCAAGTATATTAAGAGTCAAATATATCAAAAATATTAAATTTGATTATATTTGTAGGAAGAAGAAGTATTCACTAAGATAAAACTAAGATAAAATACTTTCTAAAGTATTTTTATAAGCTAGTTCACTAAGATAAGATATTAAAACTACTAGCATGCCAAATGTTATAGGCGTGGGGATGATTCATGCACTTTCCAAATCATTCATTCTTTCTTCTAACTCGTGTAGATTTTGTGCGCCATTCAAAAAGTGCCCTATCATTAGATTAGGTTTGTTGAACAAGTTTGACTCAAACGAGAGGTTCACATTTAATAAAATATCTTCAATTTTAAATAATCGTGGGATGTTTTTTTTCTTTTTTAAAAAAATTTAGACATACAGGAGTATTGTGAAAAAAATAATTGTAAATTTTTTGACGAACCATAAGAAAATGATCAATACTTAGATCAAACAACTGATGATCTCGTGTATGGGTACATAGAAGAGAAGAGAAACATGCATGCCTAAACTTGGTTTGTGTTTTTTCACTTGTGGATTGAGAATTCACAATTTTTGTATCAGACAGACAATCTTACGTGTTCTAATAATCAACATGTTTTTATATTATTTATATTTGATATTTTGGACTTCTCAACACCAAATATTATAGGTCTTATGAATAAAGTTTAAAGTGTCATGCACATGACGATATTTCTCTTAAGTTTATAAATATAATTTTTTTAAAAATTGTTTTTATAGTCTAGAAGTCTTAACTCATCAATTGACATTTATATATAACTAAGTTAAATTTCATGTGATTTGAAAATATATCTAGAAATTTTCCAAAATTAAAGCTAAAATACGTGTATACATAATTTAGGACATACTTCAATTCTCATGGGATAACCTTCTATAGTTCAAAGTCTGATCGGAGCATAATTAAATAAATAATTATTACTTTAAAGAAATGAGATTAAATTCTCCTGAATAATTTGTTTTTGGAGAAGAGTTTATTAACCACCTAAATCAATAATTTAATTATCATTTTTAAGAGCGTACTTAATAATCATGATATGATATTAGTACCTGACAGTTTCACAATCAAACGCAGTACAACAAGACTTGTTCTGTCTAATACCTTGTTTTTTAGCAGATCAAACGCACCCTTAATTTTCTTCAACACCAAATAAAAGATTGGTTAGAAATGTAACAATTTTTTTAGATAGAATTTTTCACCCCTTAAAAATAAATAAGTGAATGTATCAAAGTTCGAACATCCGACCACTACACAATCTTTACATTATAGTGCATATGAAATAAGAACATAAAGTAATTTTCCATTTTTTTTGTGAGTTAATAATGTTGCAAAAATGGAACTTTCATATGTACCTCACGTGGAGTGGGCTGGGCCTAGTCCAAAGTCTTTTAAGAGAGCCCAATTAAAAAAAAGGTTAAAAAAGAAATCATAGAAAGAAAGTGCTGGCTGTGGGGTTCGAACCCACGCGCACTTGTGTGCAGAAGATCTTAAGTCTTCCCCCTTAACCTCTCGGGCAAACGAGCTTCTCATTAATTTGAGATGGATAATAAAATAAATTCCAAATTCACAATGGAAACGATTTTGAATGGTGGGTATATTCCACCTTAAGACCTATGATTAATTATTTTGTCCTCATTGTAATTGTTCCTCAATCTTATACTAATTACATAAAAATATATTTGTTTAATTTTTAAGATCAAATATCATATGTTGGTGCCAACTTGTGTACTCCACAAGATTTGAGGGTATATACCTCCAACCACTACAAAAAGTTTTAATCGATATAATTTTTTATAAAATACACCGTTGGATTGATAGTTTATATCATATAGATCATTTATGTAAAATTTCAGATAAATCTAAAATCATTTGATATGTTATTGAAACACATAAAAATTAACGGTGTGTGTGAAATCACAAAAATTGTTAATTTTGATTTGTCTCAATAACATATCAAATGATTTTAGATTTGTCTGAAATTTTACACAAATGATCTATACAATACGAACTTTTAATCCAACGGTGTATTTTATAAAAATTTATATCGGTTAATTTTTTTTAAGTGATTGGGGGTAAATACCCCCAAATCTTGTGGGGGTAGACAAGAAAAAACCTAGTTTTTATATATGTTTTCTTATTATAATTCAACCTCTATTTTGAATATTATTTAAGTGAAATGAAATGAGTTAGCTCATGGAAAAAAAAAATTACAAGTGGTTAATTGACATTTCTGTGTGAGTGATAGTAACTAATTATATATATGAATAATAATAACGTTGAACCATAATTAACTTAACGATATTTGCCACCCTAAAATCCATAAATTGTGTTTATGTCTTTGGTGATGTATATATATATATATATACTCTATTATGTCAAAATTGGTATTGGTATACTACTACATACTAATTATGAACCTTTTCGAAAAGATATCTTAGTAGTAGTTTATAAAAAGGGATCATAATTAAGAATTTGGAAAATGTTAATTAGTGGTTTTTCTCTTCTTGTCTATTACTTTTGTCATCTATTTGCCTCCTATATCCGGCGTGTCACCCACATTCAATTATGACCACCAAGTGCACCTCTTAAGTTTCCACATAACAATCTTGCAACCACTACAAAAAATGTACATGTATTTCTATATAATTTATATTTTTCATACTCTTGAATTTTTTATATATCATGAGGCGTGGCTCATCCAAACCAATTTAGTGTAGGATAACACTCGTGACTTATGACATGAGAAGCTGAAAAATTCTATAAAAACAAACAAAGCATAATAAAACAAGTGAAGTGGATTTAAAACATGAAATAAAATGGAAGGACAAAAACAGAAAGAAAAGTTGAATATATAAACCTCAAACAATATCACTTTTAAGGCCACTCTCATGGTATCTTAGGCGTGACAAACCTAAGTGGGGTGCATTATGATGAACATCATATATCTTAGTATACCAACCTCCACCACTCATTCCCTTTTTGGACATTGCATTCAAAAATCAAATCATCCATATTTGGAATATCCACTTGGATTTTCATATAACAATTGTGAAAATATTCACCATCAAAATTCACTTGATGAAATCTAATTAACAACTTTTAATGGTGAAACTATTTTTCATTAATATAAATATAATTCATATGAAATTAGAAAATCAAAATATCTAAAGCACTTAACATGTTTCACCCACTTGTCCTAACTTTCTAAACAAGTCCAACCAATAATAATATTCATCATCCATACTAACCAATAACCTTATGCCATGTCACCATTCCTAAAATTTTCAACTAAACTACCTCACTCTTGTTAGCTTATGCTCATGAATCGGAGCATTAAAGACCGTTCAATTGAAATTAGACGGTTTAAATTTAAAGTTCGGTTGATAAATAAAAAACATTATAAATTACATATCAAACCGGATGACTAAGATCTTCTTGCGGTCGCTGGTTTGAAGCATTTTTCCGGCGAAGAGGCGTAAAAGTTTGAAACACAACACTACCTATAGAAGGAAATTGATCCATAGCACAACTCCTACATTTCAAACCAAGAGGCTCCACTGCACCAGCAACCTTTCTCCAAACCTCATTGTTAAACTCATCACATGTCGTTATCGACACCGACATTGTCCCCGGTCGGAAAATCTGAACAACCTTCCTCAACACATGAACTATGTCATCATCATTGTTCAAAAACCCTAAACATTCAAAACTTGCATAGCTATAACCATCTTCTGGAGTTACATGAATGGTAGAATATAATTCTCCATCCATTCCATTCATTGAATAGCCACAAGGGTCAAATGCAAAATCACAAATGAATGCTTCTTTGTTGATTTCGTTTATTCCGGTTAGCTCCGTCATTTCTTTTCCGGCCGAGTGTCCGGTTTTTTCATCGTTGGGTCGCCGGAAGAATTTTCTGGCTAGAATAGGGTCTAGCTCAGTCATGCAAATCTCCATTGTGTATGGTAATTCATCATGATCATGATCATTGTATGGTAATTCATCATGATCATGACCATGATCATGATGATGAGGGTTTTGGGTTGCAGTAAAAACATGCCATGAATGAGAAGAAGATTTTGAAGGCAAAATGGAAGCTTTTTTGTAGCAAAGATTTGAAGGGATAGTGTTTTCTAAATAAGAAACTTCTTCATTGAATGAAGTGTGAGGGAAAGGTTGTGAATTTGGGAAAATGAAGCTACCTCTTGTGTAAGAAACAGAAGAAAGTGTGAGGTTTAAGTGATTATTTGCAAAGTAGATTAAGGGAATAATTGATTTGAGAAGTTGTGTAGTTCCACAAGTTTTGATTATGATTTTTGTTGGATATACAAAAAGACTTGATTCTGATAAAACATAAGCATCAAAGTAAGAGTTTCCAACAGCTGAAACAACTGTGCATTGAACAGCTTGTAGAATTTGTTCAATGGATTCAAACTCAAGTTTTCTTAGACCAAGTTGATGATTATCACCAAAGAAATGAAGTTCTAATCTTTTTTCAAAGCCTTCAAAACCAGAGAGTGATGCCATTATGGGAACGAGAGAGAGAGAGAGAGAGAGAGAGAGAGAGAGAGAGAGAGAGAGAGAGAGAGATTTTGTTTTAGTGTTGATGTAGAGGTGAGAGAAAGGTTGAGGGGGGTGTGGTTAGTATTTATAGGTGTGTGTGAAGTTAGAGTGAAAATGTAGAAGAGAGCATGCGGGTGATGAAACCAAGAATCATGATTTTAGGCATAATGAAGTGAATGGGATTATGATATGCAAAAATAATTTTGTTGTGTTAATTAATTTTATAAGTTGAATAATCTTTTCAAATCTAAGACAATAACATGAAACAGAATTGATTTTGGCCATGCTCATAATGATAAGTTATTTTATCACTGCTTATTTTATAGCCTTATAGCTATAGCTGCCTCTTCAAAGTTTCTAATACTTAAATAAGATTAAGAATTAGATTTTTTGTTAGAGGCATTGTAACATAAATTTAGGATTCGAGTTTCTCTAGTGTCTTTGTAGGAAGATAAATATAAATCTTTTATAAAACCTTTTTTTAGGCTACTTAGATTATAATTGAACAACCAATATTATATTGGTCCAAATGAAACTAGATTTGGATTCTTAAGTAATGTCTCGAGTTTGAGTTTTGTTGATGGAAAAATAGTGGTTGCGAAAGGATGCTAAAAAATGTGGCTAGTTAGTTTCCTAAATAGAAATTAGTCATCGACAAAATTGGTGGATATTTTGCAACTATAACATTGTTATCAAAGAACGTAATTCAAGAGACTAATGTGACTTATATATCTCAATCGGGTAGGCATGCAATGAGTGCCAAAATTCTTCCTTTAAAATTTTAATACTGTTGCATTTTTAGAAAGAGACTTAAATCGTCAAATTCAAACATTTTTTTGGGTATAAGAGACCTAAAATCATATAGGTTAATGTTTCAATCTATTTTTGTTTTTGGATTATGAGTTGTATTGTATGGTGTATATAATGTTGGTTTAATTTTTGTCTTGAAACTTAAAAATTAATAAATGGAAGGATATGTGGGACTAATTTGAGCAAAATGATTGGTTAAACTTATGATAAGTGACAGAAATAATTGTGTTGAAACCATATCATAGATACCACTTCTTTTCACAGTCACAAAGAAACTTAGTATACTTATAAGATTTTGTAGGAATTCAAGACCTTATGAATTTGATTTCATGACTCAGCATTGAACCTAACATATCAATGATAAAATCTAATAAAATAGAAACATAATCATAAACAGGAGCAAGAGCCTAGATATATTTGTATCCTTGTTGTGCAAGACAGTGCAGCCATGAACTCTATAGAGAGTTAAAACATGTTATTCTTTCCGTCTTAAAATAATTGTCGTTTATAATGGTGATCATGTAAAACAAGGCAATTGCTTCTATGATGTGTTTGTACGAGTGTTTCATACTATGATCTTATAAAACAAGACAAATGCTTCCATATTGCTTCCATACACAAATGTATCTTATTGTGTCTGGTGCACAAGTTGTTGGTTTTATTATAACGGAATATGAATTTTATAAAATCCACCATTAAATTGAAAGTTTACATCACATAGATCATCTACGCGTGCAAAGTTTTAAAAAAAATGAAAATCATTTTATATGTTATTAAGACCTATCAAGATTAACGGTATTTAATAAAAATTCACAACCCTTAATCTTGTTTGGTCTCAATAACATATCAAATAACTTTCAATTTTTAATTTTTTTTGCATGGATGATCTATGTGATGTAAATTTTCAATCTATGATTAATTTTACAAAATTTGTATTTATTATGATGATATCAACAACTTGTACACCATACACATACACTGTATGCACCACAAATGATGATTATGCATGTTACCATCAATGATAGATCTTGTAAATTATTTGAACATAAAAGTTGATTTAGATGGATGATACTACATGTTTAACTAGCTTGTTTGATGTATATAGTAATAGAGATAGGGAGTAATTAGTGGTTGATGGTGTTTTAAAGGAAATTTTTGAAGCTTGTCTATGCCGACAGCTAAAATTAACTCCATCATGTAGATGGTCTCCTCCTTGACTTCCAATTTACGAGTTGTGAGTGAAGATTATATCAATAATTAATTCACCATAATTAACAATACTATATATGCATAAGCTTCTCCTTAATTAGTAATATAAATTACGTGTATAAAACGTGTTGTTACTAATTTAGAAGGAAAAATAAAAGATATATATATATATATATATATATATATATATATATATATATATATATATATGAAAGTTAATTAGTAGGTATATTTTGTATTTTAAATGGAAGTGATTATAATAAAAAAATGGAAGTGATTAAATTTCACATTGAATATATATGTACGAGCAAAATGTTGAATAGAGAATTGGGGAATGATAGTATACCTTTGGGTTGCCTTGAATATCACTTTTTTTATTAAAAAATATTTAATTTTTATAATAAGTTAGTATATTTTCATATTTAGTTAATAACTACCCTAATATTTTGTCAAAAAAAAAACTATCCTAATATATTAGATTTAGCTATTCCAAATATGCATTTGTGAAAAAATTAGTATAGTAGAAATAAAAAAAGGAAAAAATTTATTATTTGTTAGATAAATTTATTCCTTTTGTTTTGACATTTTTAATCTATATAATAGTCACACACAAAGATTTGCCAACAACAAAAATTGTCAAAACAAGATTCATAAAAATATATTTATTGTTTCTTAATATTTGACACCCTCATAATAAAAATGTGATATCTTCCTCTATCTCATTGTGAGTACGATTTTTAGTGCTCCTCCAAACTCAAGAAAAGGGAATGCTAAATTTGAAGGCAATGATGAGAATTTGTGAGGTGAGAATCAAATAAAATTTTGTTGTTACTCACTCCGGTCTTAAATATAAGAAAGATTTTGCTTTTTAGGTTCATAGAATGATTGATGTATTTGGTTCATAATATGGACTAAATACATCAATCATTTCATGAATCTAAAAAACAAAATATCTCTTATATTTATGTCCGGAGGGAGTAAAAGAAATAGAAATGATGTAAATGTATGGCGTCATGAATACTATAGTTTCAAAATCTTATGAAGCTAGTCTTTGAAATGCATGCGCACTAACTCTACACCAAACTCAAACACTATCTCACATTAATTTGTTCACACTTTTACTATCTCACACGCAAGCTAAACGGAATTACCAACTACAAACACTTGCTCCTTGCAATAAGATTCTTGCACAAAACTAACAAGACTCACACCCTTGCATATCTTTCACTTACTTAGAAAAGATCAAAATAAAGCACTATATATATATATATATATGCTGATCAAATAAAATCTTATTGAAAAGTTTCAAACAAACACTCAAAAGATAGTATCTCCAACTTTTTGGAATTTGGATTCCTTGCAGTGTTGTTGCTGTTCTAATGCATTTTTTGAATTTTTTTTTATCCCAATAGTATGTTTGTAGATCTATTTAGGGTAGGGATGAAACAAATCTTTTTTTCAATGAGATTATTGAAAAAATCTCAAATTCGTAGTGTATAATACGAAAGTTGTTAAAAAAAATTATTGAAATGAATATACTACTTTTCAAATCTTATATAATGTGTATGCGCATCTATTTAGGTAAGAAAACAAACAAATCTTATTTTTTTAATCGAGATTGGAAAAATTTCATAATTCGTAATCTATAATCTACGAAAATTGTTAAAAAAACTATTGAAAAGAATAAATTGCTTTTCAAAACAACTTTTATAAAGAAATTTCAATTACAACACATATATACTGTGTGCATGTGGATCTATTTAGGTGATGAATCAAAAAATCGTATGTTTTCATCAACGTTGAAAAAATCTCATAATTCGTAATCTATTTATAGACCACAAATTATGTGTTGAGATCAAAGATTCTTAACAAAATTAATTCGAAAAACATTTTATTCATTTTGTTAATTTTTTTAATCGATTTTCATGAATTATAGACCACGAATTATGATATTTTTTCAATCTCAGTGAAAACTTAAGATTTGTTTGATTTCTCACCTGAATAGAATCACAAACACTATATGTATTGGGATTGAAAAATATTCAAAAAATTGATTTGAAAAAACAATTTATTCATTTCTTAAGTTTTTTTAACGATTTTCGTGGGTTATAGGCCACAAATTATGAGATTTTTTTTATCTCGGTGAAAAATTAAGTTTGTTTAATTCCTTACTTAAATGGAATCACAAACACACTATATGTATCGGGATTGAAGATTCTTCAAAAAATAGATTCAAAAAACATTTTATTCATTTTCTTAGTTTTTTTAACGATTTTCGGGGAATATGACCAGTGACCACGAATTATGAGATTTTTTCAATCTTGATGAAAAATTAGGATTTTTTTATTCTTCAGCTAAATAGAATAAAAAACACACTATATGTGTTGGTATCGAAGATTCTTCAAATATAATTGAGAGAGAGAGAGAGAGCATTTATTCATTTCCTTAGTTTTTTTTAACGATTTTCGTGGGTGACAACGAATTATGGGATTTTTTCAATCTCGATGAAAAAATATGATTTGTTTGATTCCTCACCTAAATGTAATCACAAACACATTATACGTGTTGGTAACGAAGATTCTTCAAAAAAATTGAGACAGAGAGAGAGAAGAGAGTTTATTCATTTATTTAGCTTTGGCTTAAACATCATTTTGGTCCCTGTATGTATACCAAATTTTGGTTTTCGTCCCTGTATGTGATTTTACTCCAAAACAGTCCCTGTATCGACCAAATTTTTTGCTTCTGGTCCCTAAAGCAAAAATCTGCAGGAAAATTCTCAAGTTTCCTGCAGATTTTTGCTTTAGGGACCAGAAACAAAAAATTTGGTCGATACAAGGACTTTTTTGGAGTAAATTCACATACAGGGACTAAAACCAAAATTTTGCGTACATACAGGGACTAAAATGACGTTTAAACGAATTTTGTGGGTTATATATAGGCCACAAATTATGAGATTTTTCTATCTCAGTAAAAAATTAAGATTTGTTTAATTTCTTACCTAAATGGAATCACAAACACACTATATGTATTGGGATTAAAGATTCTTCAAAAAAATTGATTCGAAAAATATTTTATTCATTTCCTTAGTTTTTTTAACGATTTTCGTGGGTTATAGATCACGAATTATGAGATTTTTTCAAACTCAATGAAAAATTATGATTTGTTTGATTCCTCAGCTAAAGAGAATCACAAACACATTATATGTGTTCGTATTGAAGATTCTTCAAAAAATTGAGAGAGAGAGAGAGAGAGAGAGAGAGAGAGAAAACGTTTATTCATTTCCTTAGTTTTTTTTACAATTTTTGTGGGTTATAGACCACGAATTATGAGATTTTTTTCATTTTCGATAAAAAATTGTTTGATTCTTCAGCTAAATGAAATCACAAACACACTATATGTGTTGGTATTGAAGATTCTTCAAGAGAGAGAGTGATTATTCATTTTCTTAATTTTTTCAAAAAAAAAGATATTGTCGTGGGTTATAGACCACGAATTATGAAATTTTTTCAATCACAGTGAAAATTAAAGATTTTTTTGATTTCTCGCCTAAATTGAATCACAAACACACTATATATGTTGGGAATGAAGATCCTTCGAAAAAATTGATTCAAAAAACATTTTATTCATTTCCTTAGTGTTTTTAACAATTTTCGTAGGTTATAGACCATGAATCATGAGATTTTTTCTATCTCGGTGAAAATTAAAATTTGTTTGATTTCTCGCCTAAATGGAATAACAAACACACTATATGTATCGGGATTGAAGATTCTTCAAAAAAAATTACTTCAAAATGTATTTTATTCAATTTCGTAGTTTTTTTGTACAATTTCAGTAGGTTATAGATCATGAATAATGAGATATTTTCAATCTAGACAAAAAAAATTAAGATTTATTTAATTCGTCACATGAATGGAATCATAAACACAATATATGGGTTGCAAATGAAGATTATTCAAAAAAATTGATTCGAAAATTATTTTATTTATTTCCTTAGTTTTTTTAACGATTTTCGTTGGTTATAGACAATGAATTATGAAATTTTTTCAGACTAGCTAAAATATTAAGATTTGTTTTATTTCAAACCTAAATGGAATCATAAACACAATATATGTGTTAGGAATTACGATTGAAGATTCTGAAAATAATTGAGAGAGAGAGACCAAGAATTGTTGACCACGAATTTCGTGGGTGATAGACCACGAATTATAGAATTTTTTTAATCTCGGAGAATTTTTTTGATTTGTGTGATTCCCCAATTAAATGGAATCAGACACAATATATGTGTTGAGATCAAAGATTCTTAACAAAATTAATTCGAAAAACATTTTATTCATTTTGTTAATTTTTTTAATCGATTTTCGTGAATTATAGACTACGAATTATGATATTTTTTCAATCTCGGTGAAAAATTAAGATTTGTTTGACTCCTCACCTAAATGGAATAACAAACACGCTGTACGCATTGGGATTTACGATCTTTAAAAAAATTGATTCGAACAACATTTTATACATATTCTTAGTTTTTTAACAATTTTCGTAGGTTATTGACCACGAACTATGAGTTTTTTTAAACTCGGTAAGAAATTAAGATTTGTTTGATTCCTTATTTAAATAAAATCACAAACACACCATATGTATTTGAATTTGGATTGAAGATTCTTCAGAAAATTGATTCGAAAAACATTTTATTCATTTTCTTAATTTTTTTTTAACGATTTTCATAGGTTATCGACACAAATTATTGAATTATTTCAATCTCGGTGAAAAAATTAAGATTTGTTTGATTCTTCACATGAATAGAATCATAAACACACTATATGTGTTGCAATTCAATATTCTTCAAAAAATTAAGAGAGAGTTTATTTATTTCCTTTGTTTTTAATGATTTTTTGTGGGTTATAGACCACAAATTATTAAAAAATGTCAATCACAATGAAAAATTAAGATTTGTTTGATTCCACATCTAAATGCAACTACAAACACACTATATGTGTTAGGATTGAATATTTTTCACAAAATTGAGAGAGATTGAGTTTATAATTTTCTTTAGTTTTTTTTAACGATTTTTGTGAGTTATAGACTACGAATTGTTAAAAAAACTATCGAAATGAATAGACTTCTTTTCAAATCACTTTGTTGAAGAAACTTCTATACCAACACATATATTGTGTCTGTGGATCCATATAAGTGAAAAATCAAATAAATCTTATATTTTCACCTAGATTGGAAAAATCTCATAATTTGTATTCTATAAAATTGTTTAAAAAATCTATCGAAATAAATAGATTGCTTTTCAAACCAATTTTTTGAAAAAACTTCATTACCAACACATAAAGTGTGTTTGTGGATCTATCTATCTAGGAATCAAACAAATATAATCTTTTTCATCGAGATTTGAAAAATCCCTTAATTCAATATAACCACGATTTTTTTTAATAAGAAAAAATGAATTTTTTATTAACTAAGTGAATAAACTAAATGAAATCTCATAATTTTAACTAAATGAAATCTCATAATTTTAATTTGTCGTTGATAACCCACGAAAATTGTTAAAAAAAATTATCGAAATGAAAAAATTGTTTTTCGAATCAATTTTTTGAAAAAATTTCAATCCCAACAAATATAGTGTGTCTATGTGTACCTATTTTGGCAAAAAAATCAAACAAATCTTATTATTTCACCGAAATTGAAAAAATCCAATAATTCTTAGTCTCTAACACACTATATTTTCGAATGAATAAAAAAAATGAATCTAATAAACTTGAATCGATTTTGAGTTAATACAATGTCCAAACCAATAAACTCTCAATTGGTTCGGTTTAGGTCGGTTTGATTCAGTTTTCAAAAATGAATGCGATCCAAACTAGTGGGTTTGAGTCGGTTTGGAACAGATACTGTAGTCATATTTTCCGGTGTAATCTTTGCTAATATTTTTTGAAACAATATACTTCAAGCTGTACTTTTCAAACGACTTACAATAATAACATAAACTAAATAAACAATAAGATAATTTTGAAATACAAAATACAACACATAGGTACAAATATAAGAGTATGTTTATTAGGGGTTAGTTCGGTCCGTTTTAACGAATTGTATAAATGAAAACCTAAAACCAAACCAAACTACTTCAATATAATTCTCACCAGATTGATTCAGTTTTAGATTCGAACCAAAAAATCAATTTTTTTCAATTTAAATAAGATTGAATTATAAATTTAATTGATTTTTTCCGATCCGTTCCGTTTACCCTCTAAAAGTATAGACACGTCTCTATATCCCATGCAAGCTAAAAGCCCCCACACCCTCTTCACCCTCCTCATTCCTTAGCTTAATCCATTCATCATAATAATGTAAACTCAAACCCATGATTGGTTCCACTCTGCAACAACAACGTGGTAGTAAGACCCCACAAGGGTACATCGTCTAACAAAAAAAATCATCTAGCATGTATCCTAACTTGATGGCACACTTGGGTCCAATCCTTCAATTCTATTCTATGTATAAATTGTTAATAAGATTTTGAGGGACATGTTGTCCCCACTCATCCCTTAACTGCAAGACAGTTGCATCATTAGTTAGGGCAAGGAACAAGCAAGCTTTAGCCGCCATCATTAGTTGATTAATTGATATATCTGATTTAATATATATTAGATGTCTTAATTATTCAATAAATCTAAAAAACAAAATTCTATATAATTGACTAAATCATTGGATCAAATAAAAAGTAGAAAATTAGACTATTGCGTAGGTGAAAAGTGTTACATGTGGTTTAGGATCGACTAATATTTGAAAGTTGCTTAAACTTTTGACAACGATTAATTTCATGTTTCATTAGTACTTCCTCTGGTATTTAATATAAGAAACATTTTGCTTTTTAGATTCATTGAACTTTCAATGTATCTAGTTCATATTATAAGTTAAATATATTAAAAACTCAATGAATCTAAAAAGTAAAATGTTTCTTATATTAAGAACCGGAGATAATATAACAATAAGATTTGATGTTATGTCTTAAACACATAGCCAAGAGATGACTTTGAATCAATTGATAATGTGAGTGAGTGATAGATTGAGGCATGTTGGCGTGGATACATGTCAACATGGATGCTATCATGTTCCCTCTGCTCCAAACTTTTTGTCCTCTTCATTAAGCTTATTACTCCCTCCGTCTTATTTTAAGTGTTGTAATTGACCAAATCACACATTTTAAGAAAAATGTGTAAAAGAAAAAAAGAGAATATGACTTTTACTAAAATACCTTCTATTTTTATTGGTAGTAAACATTGGAATACTAAAATGTAGATTTTTTAAAGTACTTTTTCTCTTACCTAATGATTGTTTTAAGGGATAAAATAGTAAAAACTAATGATATAAATAGTATATGACACTTATTTTAGGACAAACAATTTTGGCAAGTATGACACTTATTTTGGGAAGGAGGGAGTATATGATAAATTAATATTAGTATATTATTTCTTCCGGTTCTTATTATAAGAAGAAATTTGTTTTTAAATATATAAAATATTTGATGTATCTAATTCATAACATAGTCTAGATACATCAAACATTCTACATATCTAAAAAACAAATTTATTCTTATAATAAAACTGGAGGGAGTACTATTATATTTGGAGTACTCCCTCCGTAAAATATAAGGGAAGAAAAAAATTTCACTTATTAAGAAAACATAATTATGAAAATTTGAAACATAATTTTGTGGGGTTTTTTTTTAAATAAGTTGCATAGAAAAGTGTAAAACCATTTTTTATTGGTTATTGTTTATTGAGAAAAGGAGAAAAAAGAAAAATTAAATACAATTTGCATTTAACTTTGTGAGAATACGGAAAAACATATTCTTGAAAAAAAAAATTCCCTTATATTTTAGGACAAAAAAAATAATTTTTTTCTCTTATATTTCGGGACAGAAATAATACTATTATATTTTTCACTAAATCGAACTTTCTACATTCCCTGACTCAAGTTATTTTCGGAATAAAGGAAAATCTCTTGGACATGGAAAAAAGCTTTACTATATCATTGTTAATAATGAAAGGATCATAGCATATATATTTATTTCTTTTCCCAATAGGTAATACAACAAAAAAGTGTGATTAGATTTTCTCATGGCACCTAATCATATCTTAAATATAAGGAATATTTTGAATCAAATCAAGAATATAAGTGTAACATTACGTATATATATGCCTTGGTACTCTTAATCTTCCTTATTATTGATTCTTTTATTTATTATTATGAAATGTAAGCGTTTACTATTGTATGGCTAACAATGAAATATTACCATCAAAGATCTTGAGTTAGATTTCTGATGTATAAAAGATGTAATAAAGTAGCCATGCGCATTCTAGAGGATGTAGTTGAGTGATCAGTGCTCATTTTCCTTTAATTAAAAGTTGATGATTCGATTATTATCTTAGGTATAAAAAAGTTTTAAAACTCTAGGTCAGTTGCTTAATCCTTTAAGGTACTTTCAATCCAGCGAGTAATTAGTTATTACATTTGACGATGGATACACGAGTCTCGAAACCATACGCATATTATCAAAATTAGAAATCTTGATATATGATTTTTTGTAACAAAAAAAATCCTGATATCCTAATGTTCTTTGTTCTATTTGTTTCATCTAACAAGTACATTTTTTTCTTCTTGTTTTTAATTATTAACCATAGTGTTGACAGTTGTCTCAAAATATATGGCATGCATCATAGTCATAGGTATGGCCTTTTGCATTGAACTTTTCCCTGCTAAAGATTCTCTCTGTATCCAAAATCTCTTATTTTTTATAAAGACAAATTATTTGTTAAATTTATTGAATAATTGATATAAAAAGTAAAATAATGATGTACAATACATTAAAATGGTGGAACTCCTTCCCGGACTCTGCATTTGTGGGATTTTTAGTGTATTGAGTTATCCATGTTGAATAATTAATTTATTTAATCTTTATAATTATAAATCAAATTTATCAGTTATTCAATTAATTTAAACAAAAATTATCTTTTATAAAAAAGACTGGAGGAAGTACTGCTATCACAATATATAGGGTTAAAAATTTAATCTATATGGTAAATATTAATGAATTTTGAGAAATTGAATGGTTAAATTAAATCCAATGCTTAAGAGGGGACAAGAATCTTTGTAATGTGTGATAAGAATTGTTTAGAGAGGTGTCTGTAAGGATTGATACTAGATTATGAAAGGAGTAAGATCCTAATACAGATGTCATATAATAATCATTGTAACGTTGATATGTTATGAGTATATTACATATGCATCACGTGAAGTGAATAATACAACTGACTCAACTAGTCAATGAATAAGATTAGATTATTCAGCTAACCCTCCAACTTAAAACATTGAATTACTAAAAGTATACTCCCTCCGTCCCGAAATATAGGAAAAAAAACAAAAATCAGACTTATTAAAGATATGTTTGGTTTGACTTTAGATAGAATTGGTTTTAATAGAATTGATTTTGGTAGGATTGATTTTATCAGAATTGATTTATGTTTGGATACAATTATCTAAAAGTAAGTTGAATGATAAATTTCAGTGTAAAAATCATACTTAAAACCAGAAGCTACAAATCCTAGCTTCTAGCAGAATCAATTCTGTTTTAGATTAACCAAACACTATAAAATCAATCCAGAATCAATTCTACACTTCTAGAATTGCTTTTGGCTTTTTCAAAAGCCAAACCAAATATACACTAAGAAAAAGTAAAATATAATGATTGAGAGTATGTTTTTTTGAAAAAAGTTGTATGGAAAGATTTAAAAACAATTTTTATTGATTGTTGGTTATAGAAAAAGTAAGAGAGAAAGTAAACTTTTCTTGAAAAGATAAATGTTTGAACTTTTTCTCTTACATTTTAGGACAACAAAATTGAGTTTTTTTTTCTCTTACATTTTAGGACGGAAGGAGTATTGTTTAAGATATCTATGAATATGATCCTCTCCTAGATATACATACTGAATAGTGACTTTTTACAGCTTCAAAAGTTGGATTTAACTTGAGGTAAAAAAATCCTTCAATGTCCAACATTGATATGTTAGAAAGTTCCTTGTAGTTTCCTAGTTTGACTTGTTTTGTACCACCACTGCATGCGTATATCCTCTATATGGAGGGACAGGGGCAAAACATAACTTATATTTATGAGTTGAAATTAACAACTTGATTAACAAATATTAACAAAGAAAAATAAAGTAGTTGAAATAGACAATATGATGATAAGAACTTTTGCATAAAAACTAAACAATATGAGGATCAATAGTTACTAAAATGATATATTACAGCTATATTCAGTTTGACATGTTTTTTCAGTTATTTTTAACATATACGCTAACATTAAAATAATGAGAATCTATGTCAAGAAATTGTGAAAATGAAAGTGTTCTACAATGCCATGTCCAAAGGCCCAAAGTCATATCTATCAGCCTATATATACAACCTCTCACAACCTCAGAAGGTATACATTACAATAACCTCAAGCTTATACTGACTTCAGCGTCGAAGTATTTTATTTCAGATATACCCCCTTTTTTGCATCATCGGTCATCTTCACACTCGTACGCCAACCTCCATCTCAAATAATTTCTTCCACTAGTCCACCACTGTGTGTTATCTACCCTCTCATTTATCCCATACAGATAAATTTAAATTCTATTCAGAACAATCGCTACCACTATTCTAAACAAAACTCAAATTTATCCGTGGGAGATAAATATGTTCTGATCCGACCTCAAATCCACATATCCGGAAGATTGTCCGCGTTGTTCAATGATACCCAACTTTTTGCTATAAAAGAAATACGGATTTTGTTCCTCAAAGCACAATTGTTCACTAAAAAGAATAAAAGGTTTAAAAATTAACTTAATTGGGAGCAATCACCAGAAAACTATGCTAGCTCTTTCTGTGTTGCTTGCTATGTCCTCAGGAAAAACTACAACGGTGAGTGAGGAGCATAACATTAGCAATAATAAAAGAAAAGGATTATGGAGATGAAGAAAAACCATCCAACTCCCCAACAAATCAACATCTGTCAAAAACATGTGTTTTTTATAGGCAAAATAACTTACTGAAGACATAGAAACTAAGCGCAAGTCGCGCGACACTAATTAAATCAAATCAAATCAAATATTTATTTTTCTTAACAAAGTTGTGTTACAACAATACCACTTCAACTATTTCTATCCATAAAATACAACACATATTTAATTAACCTGTTGGTTTCTACTTTCTAGTTTCTACCCTCTTGGCACTCTAATGACAAGTATATGGAGTGTTCATGTCATGAGGCTAAAATATGACAATTATTACCAGAAAGACCTTATTGACCAATTGAACAAAACTTCTGTTTGAGTGGAAAATCATATACAGCCATGTATCCTACTAACATTGTACCCATTTTCGTAGCTTGCAACTTTATTTATATTTACACACCATAGTGTAAAAAGCTCGAGGATATGCATAATTATTATGTAACACGGAAGTTTAAAGATCCACGCACAAGTAGGAAATGACAGAGCCTGCCCGGCGCTTGGTCCGCGGGCTAACTTTCCACTTCTCAACAAGAACCTTTTTTATGTTAGGACAACTAGAAACCACGGTGGCCACTCCAGCTGAAGTTATGCTTGAGCAATAAACCATGTGGCATGACTCTAGCATGGTGCAACTTTTTACAAGATGAGCTAAACCAACATCTGATATTTGACGGCAGTGAGAAAGTACTATTTCCTTAAGCAATGGACAGTTTTCTCCCAACTCAGCCATAGCGATATCGCCCAAATTCTGCAGTTGTATTGAGATATGCAATGAAAAGTAAAAGCAGAAGAATAAAATTGCACGACTTCATTAAGCTATAACATATAAGTTGACCAGTTCATGTGTTATTTTTATTTGAGTACAAACTTGGGCTCATTCATATAGATAGAGAACATCAGCATCACACGAGACAATTGAGATAACTGTTTTTACCACATTACTAATCTTCCTCACTTAAGACAGCATCCATGCTAATAATTCAAGCCTTAAAACAAAGTTTGGTATCATAATGTAGGAATGTATCAAGTGATTTTTTTTTATGCGAGAGAAGAGTAAATCTTTAACCATAGAGCAAATACAATTACAGAAATGGTGGAGATTAGAAGTTAGTCTATTCACTCGAAAAAGTTGCATTGGCTTTATGTTTAAATCTTAACCATTCATGGGTAGATGTAGATCTAACAATTAAGATTTACTGCTCTCTTTTATATAGAACAGGCCTTCTCACTAGTCACATTATACATCCTGTAATGGGGCTACAACATATCCAATGCAATTGCATGCTAATATATATGCATTCCTAGCTAGCCATATGCAAATTTCATCAATAATAACATTTTGGTAGGAACTAACTGAATCAAGAAAGCATAGAAGTTGGATAATTAAGAAAACTGCATAACTTTGGATATAAAGGAAAGAGTTGGATACACACCTGCAGTACACTAACATCCAGATAACAGAGTTCAGGGGAACCCCTTGCAATGGCTATCAGTCCAGCATCTCCAATTTGGTGGCAACCACTAACATTCAGATAATGAAGGGAACAGCCCTCAGCTATAGCAATAAGGCCCTCATCCCCCACCCTAGCAATATATCAAAGCAGTTAAGGTTGACATCATCAGCCATAAAAATACAGAAATACTCAGAAGTAATCGAGAGCAAGCCAATTATTTCAGAAAGAAACTAAAAAAGAAAAAGATGTAATATGAATTCTCTAACATCAATAATAACAATAATATAAAAATGATAGGAATGTTAAGAATACACGCTTTTTTTTACATAAACTTGAACAAACTTATTATGATTAAATCATTTCCTATAAAGTATTGACATTTTCAAAAAAAAAAGTAATAAATGTATGATGGAACTATATTGAGTTTTTACAAAAAATGAACCAATCATAAAAATATTTCAAGAGCCTGTTGCAAGAGTTTCTTTCATAATAACAATAAGATAATAGAATACATATAACTGAGATTTCAATTGAGAGGAAGAATAAAAAAGCGGTGAATAAGGTCTTACCTATCACAGAATCGAATGCTAAGATCAGTTAGAGACTTGCAGTTCTCACCGACAGCAGTGATCCCCTTATTGCCAATCTAATATACGAGAAAGAAAGCAGGAAACTTCAGGACAAAGCCAAAAAATGTATAAACTTGGTCGAATAATAAAAAATTGGTTTACAACTTAAATTGCATATATAATGAACATTTATTTTAATTGTGAAAGAAAAACAAGAGTGCATAAGGAAATTCAAGTATATGAACACATGAGCTATAGTGGATTATTCACTATCCTCAAACAAATAAATACTTATTCCTGAATTCCTCAGTGACACTTTAGATGAAAAAACAGCCCTATACTCTTTGAAATGTGAATAATTCAATCAACTCATAGTATAAAGAAGGGAGCCTGAGTGGATAAAATCAAACAAAGCAAAGCATCTTATTCTAAAATCCAAAATAACAATGCATAGTACATACTGTCCATAAAAGGGAGAAGACATCACAAGATTAGTCCAAAAGTTAACTTGCTATGGCTATTGTATTGGGTATAATCTTGGTAAGAAAAAAAGTATCATTTGTTCTACTTTTTAAAGGCCAACATATATTCACAAGATTATTCATTTAATTGACTTTGACTTCTCGGTCTTACAAGGGTTTACGGGTAAGATTGCCAACCCGTCTATCCTATCAAAATGCATTCAGCATGAGTTTGAGATTGTTGAACCTGTCAAAAATCAATATTATATGACTATACAATCTAAATTGCAAATTTGACTATCTTGGTGGGGGAAAGAAAGAGAAAGCTATTTTTTCACTCATAGAAAAGGGGCCCCTGGGTTATACTGTGGTTCGGCCGGGGGTAAGTGAAGTCTAGCCACGAATTGTACCATCACCAGGGATCGAACTCAGGTACCAGTCGAACCCATCCCTTTAGATGGAGCGCATTTACCATTTGTTTCCAACCTCGTGGTTAAAGAGAAAAAGATAGCTGTTTTGGATGTCTTTGGTATAATAACTTCAAAATTGCATTTTAAATGAAATTGTTATTATGACATATTTAGTGTAAGCTAATTTTCGAAAAACAGAGCTCTGCAGTTGTTTACCTAAAAATATGTTTGTAAGCATGAGTTTGTTAAAGAATGAATTACTTTGAAATATTTAAATATTATAAATACAGATCAGCAGAATCATCATGTGTATTGTGTGACAGTAGTAATTTTGACCAAAATGAGTAACACTGCTATCCTAGTTTATAATGTGCAGAATACAGAATGACATTTCATTTTTAATATAAATAGAGGAGGAGTACCTCATAACAACGACGGATATGAAGCTTCTTTAAATTACTGCAGCCAGCAGCTATGCCGCACATGGCTTCATCTCCGATGCTTGAGCAATCTACCAAGTGAAGAGCTTGCAAGAATTGACATCCCTTTCCAACCTGAAGAAGCCCAAGATCACCAATTCTTTGGCAGTAAAGCAATGCTAACTCAGAGAGATTTCTGCACAATAGAGAGCTGTGATTAGCACCATTAATGGATACATTAAACATTTTAGAACTTGTATCATCCAATATTATGTATGTCAACATCACAAACTATTATTCAAATATAGGACCACAACATGGATAAATCTTCTAGTTTTATGCATTTCCCGAAAACTTAAAACCAGTATCTAATGAGGACAAAATTGATCAGCGGAAGATAGATGATAAGATGAGTTAAGTGAAGTTCACATAGCTACTGGTCAAAACAAATTTTTAAAGATGTTTAGCAGGTTGGAGAAACAGAATCGACATGATAATAAAAAATTTCAAAGTGAATAATATTGTTCTACTCCAAAGTAAGCCTACTACCAGCACCAATAGAGCACACCATATAGAACCAATAGAAGCAGAAGCAGTCACTCCCGTTCACATTTAATTTGGGAGGGGTAGACTTGTATGATCAGTTCTGTATTGCTGTGAATTTATTATTTAGCATTTTGTCTATGCAACTTACAATGGGAAAAACTAATCAGGTTTTATGCATGTATGTATACCATAACTCAAACAAACAAAACTAAATATATAGAAATAAAAAAACATCATAAGATTTGTTCAATATCATTGCAGTTATAAGATACAAAAGATTGAGAGTCTAAATATAAATCTTCTTTTGATTCCTTCATGAATCCAATTTCATTTGATGACTCTTTCTTAAATGTATTGTTTGTACTTTATACAGCATACGTCAGTTTTCAGTCCATGAATATATAATCTAATATCTATCTATAATATAATCTATAACATATTACTGTTTCACTTAGAGAAAAACATACTTGCATGATTTCCCAACAGATTCAAGTCCCAAAGTTCCAATGTTGTGGCATCCATTGACTTCGAGATGAGTAAGTTCCTTGCACCCAGTAGCAATTGCTTCCAAGCCCTTGTCACTTAGGAAATAGCAATCGCTCAAAGTCAAATTCTTTAACTTCTTACATCCATTCCCAATAGCACGCAAACCCCTGAATTTAACATTAATAAACTTAGGGATATTACTAACTAAACCACACAAAAAATTGCTGAATGTAAAATTAATATTGTTCCCACATACTACAACACAAAGACTGCACCACCCATATTATTAACTAGACCAGTAAGAGAAATAGCTGAATGTAAAATTAGTAGTGCGCTAACATACAATCCAAAGACTGCAGTTCCCTCCTAAGGTCAAACAAAAGGATGATTTTTAAAATAAAAAAAACATATAAAACAGCCCAGTAGATAGAAGTTGCCTACATGGATCAGAAGAAGCCATTGAGCTCTATCAAAACACAATTTTAAAAATTAATCAGGAAAATGCGGTAGCTAGAACAGCTGCTTTAAATTGATCAACCCTTCAAACGGTTTATCAAGTAACAAACAAGAATAGAATTTGCTATTTGTACCAAGTTCAGTGCATCTTATCTTATAACATATCATAAGAAATAAAGATGAGCATTGTTAGTGAAAATTAAACCATAGTCATGAGGAAGCAGCTCACTTATCAGTAAATCGTTGAAAACTATATAGAGCCAATAATTCCAGAGACAAACAACTAACGCCTACAGCTTTCAAAGCATCATCTGTAAGATTAATACATTGCAGCTTTAGAGATTTCAAATGAGGACATCCTTTAGCCACAGCAAGCACCCCTTGATTGTGGATAAACTCAGAATCCAATGACAGTGTCTCAAGGGATCCACAGTGTGATGCTATAGCTTCCATTGAGATGTCAGTTATTTTGGCACAAGCCGCTACACCAAGAGATTTTAATGACTTTCCCACTCCTAAAGCTACTTCGACCAAACCCATATCAGTCAAACCTTCACAGAAACGTAGATTCAAATCTTCAAGTTGCTTGCAACACTGTCCAACAGCAACCAAGCCTTGATCTCCAACATAGCAACCCTAAAGGAAAATCTCACTAGTTATAACTATACTGATTTAACATGCATCATTCATACCATTTATATTCTAGAATCCTATATATTGCTAGAGTATCAATTCAAAAGAAGCATTGATAGGGAAAATATATTGGGCCTTATATTCTAATGCTTCAAAAAAAATGAACTCTTGCCCTTTCGGACTTAGGATCTATTTGAATTGGTTTGTTAAAGTTTATCAACTGGCATAAGCACTTGTGACTGTGAGAGCTTATAAAAATACCTTATAAGATGTCCATAAGCTGTTTATAGCTTATTTCCTATTTCCATAAACTCTCCCAAATAGCTTATGAAAAGAATTTGACTTAATTTTATCATCATTTGTTATAAAAATAGCTTATACATAAGCACATATGTGATAAGTGTTCATGGCTTCATGCTATAAGCCCTTAACTAAGCTCCAAATAGGGCCTTAAAACACTTCATAAGCTTAAGTTTCAATTCAAATCATCTACATAATTAGCCAACAAGTAATCACCATAAAACATCTTTCTCCTATTAAGAGAAGCTAATCTTCCTAAATAAACAAAAACCAACCTCATTAATCTAACTCCACAACATGATTAAACCTAAACAGGTGATCTAGATTCCAAGAAAGTGAACTATTGTGAAACAAAGTAAGAAATTAATACCTGCAAATCCAATGCTTTCAAAAAAGTGCATTTCCGAGCTAGTGATAATAATCCAAGACTAGTAACATTAGAACACCAAATTAACCTCAATCTCTCAAGCTTAGGAAATCCATCAGCTATAGCAGATAATCCATCATCAGACAAACATAACGAATCAAAATCACTCTCCTCAGAAGAAGTTCCATTAACATAATGAAGCTTCAACGACGCAGGTGAATTGTTTCCAGTCACACGTCTTCTCCCCTACACAACAAAAATTAATAAATACTACTTCACGTGTGTTTGGTTTGCTGGTAGACTTAATTAATTTTGATAGAATTGAATTTAACATAATGGAGTTTAGCAGAAAAATATTTATGTAAAATATTTATGTAAAAGTGAGTTGAACAATAAATTACATGTAAAAATCATATTTAAACTCAGAAGCTACAAATCTTAACTTCTAATAGAATCATTTCTTCTTTAGAATAACAAAACACCTTAAAAGTTAAAACCACTCCAAAATCTATTCTATGCCTCTAAAATTGCTTCAAAATGAATAGTTTTCAATTTCTAATGCAACATTTTCCAATTATACCCCTAATTATTACTACTACTATTGCTACGTGCACTAATTCCAACAAAAATAAACCAATAAAGTGTTATTCATAATTATTTAATTCCTTGATATAGGCAACATTTAAAACTAAAACTACACTCATTTTAAAACAGAACGAGTAATATAGACTAGATATATTAATTAATTATTCGATGAATTGGTACCAATTGAAGGGGAAGAGGAACGGAGAGACGTTCATCAATATGAACAGTGGTGGCGTTAGAGAAACGAGAAGCAAGAAGCTGAACGAAGAGATCAGGAGAACCGGTAGCGCCGATACGGAGAGAAGAGCGAGTGAGTCGTTCGAGGCGGAGCCAACGGTTACAGACGAGAGAACAGGAGTCGCGGCTTGATTTGGAATCTATACGGCGGAAGATCTCGATGATTAGCTCGTCGGGGAGACACGTGTTGAAACGATCGTGGCCTTTCATTGAATGGTTGCGATTTGGTTAGGACAAAGAGAAGAGAAGAAGGAGAATGAAGAAAGAAAGAAACAGTGGTTGTTGTTGTTGTTGTTGTTGTTGGGTTGGGACATGTAACATTAGATCTAGAGAATAATAGAGAGAGTTGCGTATCGGACGGTGTTATGTTATCGTTATGTTTGAGAGACCGAATGAAATGAGGTTAACTACTACTTCTATGTCCCATTTTAAGGGTTGATATCTATTTAATCCAATTGCTTTTGGGTTATTGATATAAAAATATTAAAAGTACATATTGATTTTTATTTGTACAAAATACACATTAATTTTTATTTGTGCATAAATGAAATGATAACTCGGTAGGATAACTCAATTAGTAAAAGTTGGAAGACATATGAGTTGAGTAGAGAGAGGTTTATGACTCATTCATGGCCTGAACAATTTCTATTTTCAATGTAAAAAAAAATGAAATGATAAGCGATGAGCTATTAGAAACTTACAAACACAAAATAGATTTGATTGAGATTTAAACTTCGAACTATAATCATAGACGTTTGACCTAACAAATTTAATAGTATATTTTGTTGGTTGAACTAAAATTTCCATACAAAATACACATTAATTTAAGAGTATGAAACAAATTTATCGTAGAATCAAAATACAACATTTGTGGTAGTAAGAGAAACTTATTTTTGTTAAAGTTGTAGTACTTTTTAGTTTTTAGATAAGCATGTCTTAAATTTTTTGTCTTATATTCTTTTTCCTAATTTAAAATTTAAATTAAACTAAAGTTGATACTAGTAATAATTAAATGGTGTAAAAAAAAACAAAACAAAAGTAAAGTAAGAAAGAAGAAAATAACCCATCTTTTCCTTTTTTTTTCCCATTTCCTTCCACTTTGATGCTATTGCTATCTATGTGGGTTCATTCATTATTGTTGGTTAATTATGATTATGATAAACTCGTAGATCATAATTACCATCATTAACAATAATTGAAATCAAACACAAGAACAACCACTGTATCATTTTCATTCCAACAAAATCTATAACCAGAGACAAAAACGATCATCAACATCATCATCGTATCATGTCGTTTTCGTTTTTTAAGGTTTCTAGGCCTAAAACGCCGCAGGAAGTTGTTAAGTCTATCAAAGACAGTCTCATGGCACTCGATACCAAAACCGTTGTTGAAGTTAAAGCCCTCGAAAAGGTTCCTTCACTTTTTTTTTTCTTACCCCCATTTGATTTTTTTCAATTCCCTTGTTCCAAATTCTCAATTATTTTATCTGGGTCTTCATTTTTTTAGCTAAATTTGTTGTCTTTAATCATGGGTATGTCTTACATTTCTCTAACATAGATGATTTTAGAGACTCCTTGCTTATTAACTTATTTATTTGTTAGTGTGTTTTATGGTCTGTAGACGAAGTGACAAACACCACTTAAAAACTCACTTACAATTACAATGCCCCGGGTTCGAACCTGGGTGAATGCGTCGACATTGTCATTGTCAATTGAGTTAGGTTTTAGGGACATTTGTTAGTGTGACCAAATGTTAGTTGGTCCAGTGGTTATTGGCATTGGACTTGATAGAGAGGACTACGGTTTGAATTCCTGCAACTGCGTTTGGGAGGGGACTGAAACTACTTGATGTCATAACTCGCCTGGACTACTAGGGCCCCTTCCCCTAGGAACCAGGGGTGAAAACATAACAAAAAATAGTTTTGTTGGAGAAGCAATTATCACTGAATTAAACTTTACATAACTTATAAAAGATTCTAACTTGCAAGTCATAAGCTTTCTGAAGTGCATTACATGATGAAAATTGGCTGGTTATCTCCTTCTGTAACTATCTTTGTGTGAATTGTCCTTTCTGTGTCCAAATGAGTTATGATATCTGTTAAAAATATCCAATTTTGAGAAAATAAGATAACTGATACTAGTCTTTTGGCGAGTAAAAGAAGATACAGAACATTAATAAGGTTGCAAAATCAAGGATCCATTATGGTTGTAGAATATGAACTTACAGGTTTAACCTCTCTTTCAAGTTAATATAGCATTGACAAAACAAGCGCTAAAATTAATCCTAAAATATAATCAGTGTTTCATATACTCTTATTGTAGTGGGATGTAAAAAACTGTTTCATAAGTTGGGTTATTTATCTTAAGAGGATTATGTCAGTCAGTGAAATCACTCCATTACAGATTATTAGTGTTGTGTTGTTAAATAGCGGCTATAGCGCTATAGTGTAGCGGAATTTGAACAAATCGCTATTATTCTGCAAATACACTATTTAGTACAAAATGTTGTCAAATAACAGTGCTATAGCACTATTGTGTAGTAGAATTTGTACAGACTACCAATCACTGCGATCCGCAATTGACTACACTTAGCATGCTAATTGTTATCATTTTGTTGTTCATATTTATGTTTATGAGAAGCAAAAGATGTAAAATATATGTTCCAATGATATTATGCCTTTCTTTTAGTTGCAGTTACTCTATGGTGATTACTGGCTATTGATGCTTGTTGTACTTCATTGCAGGCTTTAGAAGAAGTTGAAAAGAATTTTGTAACATTGAGAACTGTGCTTTCTGGTGATGGAGAATCAGAACCGAATTTGGATCAAGTTTCGCAGCTGGTGGAGGAAATTTGCAAAGAGGATGTTCTTACTCTTCTAATTCACAAGCTGCCTATACTTGGATGGGAGGTAAGATTCATTTACCTAATACTTTCATATGCATGCAGTTCACTTAGCTTGTTGCTCATTGTTGGTGCGTGAATTTTGATACAGGCCAGAAAGGATTTAGTCCACTGTTGGACCATATTGTTGAAACAAAAGGTTGACTCCAATGATTGCTGTGTAGAATACATCGAAAAACACATTGAATTACTAGACTTTCTTGTTGTATGGTAAGTTTTTACTCCATCGCCAAATTGAAAACATAAGATACGGTATCTGTAAATTTTGGTGAAATAGTTGATATCACAGTAATGAACAGACACTAATGTTTGTGCCATAAAATTGTTTCTCTGATATTCGGAGAACTAAGAATAAATGCCAAGAGTCATAGGAGACTTTATGGAAGTTTAACGAGAACAACAGTAAAGCCTTATCCTACTAGGTGGTGTCTGTTACACAGATCAAACAATATAATGTTCTATCATAGATCATTGGAAAATTATAGTAGTTCCAACATTTTACAGAAGTTGATGCATGATATAATAACGAGTTGTTTCTTTGTTTTAAGATTTTCTTACAAATTTGACGTGCTTTTTGTCAATTTAGTATCTATTGTTGTCTTGTTTCTATTGTTATGTATAACTTAGCAAAACACTGCGGGTGATTTTATTTTAAAATTTCAAATTTGGTACCTAAACAAAAGTAGTTCTTCTATCAAAGCAATTAAGCGACGACCTTTCTTCTAAATTTAGAGTATAATGTGAACCTCATTGACCTTACATGAAATCATGGATGAAACCAATTTTTCTTGCTCTTGTTAATAAGGATTGGTTTGGAAATATATTGGAATCTTGTACTCACTTTTATGTGCTCAAACATATTTTGCCGTCCATTTTTAAAACGATTTTTTGCATGGTCTAAAACCTATTCCCTTTCAACAAATGAAAACACTTTTACTTACAACACTTTGAAAATTTTAGTCCTGGGTATAAAATTGATTAATGCAAAATGGTTTCTTACAACATCATTGATTGCAAAACTGGTTTTTCGAAAATCAGGTATCTTACAGCAATCTGAAACACATTTAGTTTCATTGTCTACGTAAGTAAACAATTGTTTAGTGCTATGTGATCAATGTTCTTAAATATGATTAGTTTAAGTAGTTACTAACATCTCTTTATCCGTTTTCGAGCAGCTACGATAACAAAGAAATTGCCTTGAGCTCTGGGATAATGTTGCGGGAGTGCATCAAATTCCCTAATTTTGCAAAGTAAGATATTTTGGATTGTCATCATATGCTCTTTTTCCTAATTTCTCTAGCTGTTGTAACATCTGATTTGTTTGGGTGTTTTCAGATACATATTGGACTCCGCAAGCTTTGTGTTGTTTTTTAAATTTGTAGAGTTGCCTAACTTTGATGTAGCATCTGATGCATTTTCTACATTTAAGGTCAGATTTGAATTCTTTCGTGCCTCTCTTAAGTCCTATAACTACTTATAATGCTGTTTGTGTACAGCCATTTCATATATATTTTGGATATGCAGGACCTTCTCACTAAACATGGAAATGTGGTCGCTGAATATTTGACAGCTCACTACGATGAGGTTAGCACATCCTCCTTGGCATACTTATTTGATTTGATCACATGAAGGCATCACGAAATGCTGCTTTAGAAAAAATTACGCACATCAGTTGAATATCAGGAGATCAAATCTCTTGGAGAATAACTTAACCAAATGAATGATCTTAATGACATAATTATGTGTAGGACTGTTCATGATTTGGTTCAAGAAGGAAACCGAACTGAACAGTCACAACAGTTCGGTAAAACTAAAACGAATTGTTAATGGTTTGTCCCGAACCAAACTAAACTGGTATAAAGTTTCAGAGCACCAGTTTAGTGGTTTCGCACCGAACCAGAATTACCTTTTCAAAAGAAGAGTTGTACTTTTTGACTTTTTGAAACTGAACACTTTCTTTGTGAACAGAACTCTACCAAATTGCAATTATTAAATATTAATTGATAATTAGAATTGCTGGAAATAAACCATAAACCGAACCAAATCAAACATTATGACTGTTTAAAAAAACCTAAAACCAACGAACTGAGCTGTGTCGGTCACAGTGAGTTTTTTCTTGCAGTTCGAAACTTTTGATTTTTTAACAGTCCTAGTTAAGTGGGCCATTGTCTACCCTCATCTTTGAACACGTGCGTGGAGCATATTATGAACTCAATGATTGGAGTGGTTTCACTCCGTTATACTGAAGCTTTTCTAACAGGACTTCTGGTTCGCAGTTCTTTGATCAGTACGAGAATCTCTTGACGTCTCCAAATTATGTCACAAGGAGGCAGTCTATAAAGGTATGTTCTGACAACAATTTTAAATGTTTTTGCTTTCTGATCATCTTCTTGATGTACATGATTTTTGACAATTAAATTTATTTATATGTATTTTAGCTTCTCTCGGATTTTCTTTTGGAATCTCCCAATGCTCAGATAATGAAGCGATACATCTTAGAAGTTCGTTATTTGAAAGTCATGATGACATTGTTGACGGTATAATTCCTCTTAATCATGTGTTATTATGTGATATTCCTGTTTTTCGGCATGATTAATTAACATACTTACCTGGTTAACTCTATTTGTTATTTTATCGGTTGAGCAGGATTCAAGTAAAAACATTCAGTTATCAGCTTTCCACATTTTCAAGGTGATTTTTCTCCCTTAGCATTTTTAAGTTTATACAATGAGCTCACCCTTTATTCCATTTGGCAAAAGAAACAAATTTATGCGCCGAAGTACATTGTTTCTCGTATAACGATATAATATGCAACTTACATTTGAATCTCCGTTTTGAGTGGAAGTACTAATGTATAATTGTTTCACATATTCTTACATGTTCATCCAGATTTTTGTTGCTAATCCTAATAAACCACGAGAAGTAAAAATTATTCTGGGGAAGAACCAGGAGAAACTGTTAGAATTGCTTCATAATCTATCACCTGGAAAAGGTTATTGTGCTTTCACTTGATTTAAAACATATAATTACATAGTGAATTTCGATTCTTGAAATAAAATTTGTCGCTAATCTTAACAATCTTTCGCGGTTTTCAGGTTCAGAAGATGAACAATTTGAGGAGGAAAAGGAGTTTATCATCGGTGAAATTGAAAGAATATCAATCTAAGTGATTCATTCTACAACAGTTGTGTTTGATTCTATAACAATTTTTTGCTTTTATGTGTATATTCAAATTTAATTTTATGCAAGGCTTTCATATTAGTATTTGTGAGCAAGTAATGTGTTGGAAGGTCCATGAGTTTTTGAAGGCAAAACAACATTGCTTTGATACTAATAGTCATTAGGTGAATTCCTTCAAGAAAATATAGTAATTGAGTGAATATGATGCTTATGTAGCCCAAATTTTTTTGGCACCCTTTGTGAGGTTAATGAAATTGAAAGCACTTTGTTACCTATCCGCTCCTCGGATAGATTAGGCCTTGTTTGAATAAACAGCTTATTTGCAGCTTATAAAATAAGTGTTTATCGTTTTATCAACAAAAAAAAAAAGAAAAAACATAAGTGTTTATCATGGTAAACGCTTATGTGAGTTATTTCTATAGCAAGAGATAAAATAAAGTTAAGTTGTTTTTGTATATGTTATAAGTTGTTTTCAAAAGTTATATAAAATAACTTATGAATATAAGCTGAAAAAAACTTATTGAAATTTGTCGTAAGTTGTTTTCATCAATTCTTTCAAACAGTCTGGCAAAACTTATCTCGGTAGATAAACTCAAATAATTTTTTTTTGATAAACTTTTCATAGTAATCAATAATTTACACCATATTTGTGTTTAATTAAGCATCTAATCTAACAGACGTGTATTAGAGGCTCAGCAACAAATTGTTGATCTTCACGGAAAGGAACTTTGGAAAAGTTTGCACTAAAACGATTCTTTTGCTTTTGAATAATGAACTTTGTTATGGTTAATAGAAAAAGACACATATCAGTAACCAAAAAGAAAATGACACATATCAAAAGTTTTAATTAACAGAAGAAAGGAAATTAATTTTGAATTTTAATCAAATGCCAAAAAGTATATTGCATATCTTTGAAGATATGTAAATGGATGCAAGAAGTGACTAAAGAATGGAGGAAATTGGAAAATTAAGGATTTAAAAGCTTTAAGAACTTTTTCAAAAAATGTATATTTTAAAACATAATTTTAACATCAAATTTCACAATAATTTAAATTGCTTAGCTAGTTCAAATAGTATATTACATCAAGTTATAGTTGTCATGTGTAGATAGTATATTCAATAATTTAATTTTTTAAGAGAATTCTATAATCACAAATTATCGATGAAGTATTTATTTGTTTGACGATTAACACATCATTATACATAACTAGTTAATTTGGAGTGATCAGAACGGATGATTGATGTCGAGTAGTGAATCGTCAAAATTGAAGTTGGTAGGATACCTCCAAACAAACATTTAAATCAGTATGAGAATGTAGAGTGAAATAGTTTTAGATTATAAATTGTATATTTCATGTGGTGGTGTTGTAGCTAAAACACCATAAATAAGATGAAGCCATTGGATCATATTGATGAGAAATTGAGAATCATTAACATTGACTAGTTTTTGTCTAGGAACATCTAAGGTATATAAGATGAATTCTCCTCTTTCAACCAAATTTTCTACATATGCATGAGTCATAAATTGAACCCCTTAATCACATGCTTAAACTGACTAAAACTTTTACTATTTGGACCAATTCATTATCGGTATCTAAAGATATATTCTAATCTAATTTTATATGCATAAAAAATCTTTTTGATTTTTTACAAAATAATTTTATTATTGAGACCAGAAATCCTAACTCAACTGATATAAAATGCCGAAATCATTAAACAGTAGTATGACCAAGTTTATCATTGATCACTCCATTTACTTTTATGTGTGCGTGAGTTTATGATGATTTTCTCATTCTTCTATAAAATAAAAATTAACTTTCTGTCAAAAAATATAAAAATAAAATCAATCACTTGAATCATAATCATAATCATAATCATAATAATAATAATCCCAACACAAATCATTTCCATCCGCCAATTTCCCCCCAAACAACCCCTTCCCGCCGTCATGAACTTCTTCCAAACCGTCTTCTCCGATCAACCCGACTCCCCCTCCCACAACTCCGACCAATCCGACTCACCACCGCGCGACGCCGACCAACCCGATTCATACCCCGACTCACCCACCGAAACCACCGCTTGGAGCTTCGGCGGCCTAATCCAAACCCTAGCATCAAAATCCGAATCCGTCATCGAGAATTACCGTCGCGATCTCGAAGAATTCGGCTCCGGTTTACGAATCGAAACATCCGTGATCCGTGATGCCGCTTCACGCGCCGTTAAAGACCTCCCGGCTTCTCTCGATGTCGGCGCGTCGGTCGCTCAGGAATCGCTTGAAACCGTTGGACAAGCTATCGACGATATCGGTAGCACTGTTTGGAAATCAACCGCGCAGATTATCTCTCATGGTAGGGATTCACTTTTATCACCTGATTCTGATTCAGATTCTTATGATTCAATTTCAAACAATAACAGAAAATTGAGTAGTAGTGGTAGTGTTGGTCAGGGTTTAGATATGAAGCGTTATAGTAGATTCGATTCGTTAGTTCGTGCTCTTCAGAGTGATGGTAATACTTATTTGGAAGAGCCTGAAGATTTGGTGAATTTTAATGAGTGGAAATTAGGGTTTGAAATGGATAAAATGGAAGATGAGATTGAGAATTTGATTAAAGAGAATGATGTTGTTGAGGAGATTTATGGGAAGATTGTACCTAGAAAGATTGATGATGGGAGTTTTTGGAGTAGGTATTTTTATAAGCTGCATAAGCTTAAGCAAGCTGAGGATGCGAGGGCGAAGCTTGTGAAACGTGCTATTTCGGGTAATGAAGAGGAGGATTTGAGCTGGGATTTCGATGATGACGATGATAATGATGATGGGTATGTGATCAAAGGTAGTAGTGCTAGTGGGGTTTCTGCGTCAAAGGAGGATAATTCCGTTGAGGTTGCTGCAACGGGTGGTGCTAGTGATGAGACTGTTAAGGATTTGAAGATAGAAAATGATGAGAAGGTTGTTGCTGATAATGATTTGAAGATAGAAAATGATGAGAAGGGTGCTGTTGCTTCAGAATCTATAATCGATGGAGGTGATAAGTTGGAGGAGGTGAATCATAATGACAATGTGGAATCTAGTGTTTCTGTAACTGTGAGTGATCAAGATGATAAGTTGGATGTTAAAAATGAGGGGTCAGATGGGAAGACAGATAGCGATATATCGGTTGTTTCAAGCCAACCTTCCATGCCCGAGGAAGAAGACATTAGCTGGGATGAAATTGAAGATGTTGAAAGCAATGATGAAAGTAAAGGAGATGTTGGTGGGTCTGAAAGTAGGGTTGATTTACGAAAGAGGTTGAGTTCGGCAACGGCAGATCAAGATGAGGATCTCAGTTGGGATATTGAAGATGACGACGAGGCTGTCAAGTCATGACCATATTATAGGTTCATAATCATTATTGATTCATTTTATAAACAGAAACTGTTCATTAAGGGTATGATTTTTTTACATGTAATTGAATGATGTAAATAAGCTCTATTTTTTATGTCTTATACAAGCTCAATAGGATAAAATGAGCACCAGTTGAAATTAAGTTCAATATGTAAGCTCGTGTGGACCCTTCATCCTCTTTGAGGAAGGTTCTTTCACCATGTTATGTGGAATCTTTTATGAGAAGGAATGTTCAGTTCTTTGCAATCCCTTTATTATGGGGATTGCATATTCATGTCATATGAAGTCACCTTATTAATGCTGATATATGTGTTCCACTTCCAGCATCCAGGATGAGTTTATCTAGCAGCATTTTGTACTTGTTTGCATTTAAATAAACATAGGAGATGATCTGCAATGGGGTATTTTTTTTGTTAGTCTATAATGTATCCTAAGAAAGACAAACATGGTTGACAATCAGCACCTTTTTCTTGGTTTTTTTAATAAAATGTCACTATCAACCCTAATTATAGGGATAACAGTGAACAATGAAATCTACCAAAGTTGTTGCTTGTTTGTGGGAGCCGATTATCTCCGTTGTAAAATTTTACAGTCAAATCCTAACCATTAATTTGTGACGTCCAAAAAAAGTCGAAGAAGAATAAATGGTGTAAATATAATCTGGCCACTCTCGATGTAGATCCCACCGGAGAGGATGTGTGCCCCTTGTTTGTTTTTTCATTGTTCATCAAACTTTTTGCGAAGTTAAAATGTGTGTGAATGCATTAGTAGTTTACGATATGTATTGGGTTCTACTACGATGTATTGAGTCATGCTTGATTCAGCTAAAACATTTAAATTTTGCTGATGTCTCAAGGAATAGTATTTTCCTTTTGATTACAAAGTAACTTTTGTATAGAAAATTGTTGTGCTTTAACAAATAGATGGATGAGATATGTGACTGTGAAGTTGTGTTCCTTTCAATAGCAGGAGATCCTGGTCTCATGTTATTTGGTGTTTACGGGTAGCTTTGTAGTTTACACTTTACAGCTACGTACTTTTATAAAAGATGAAACCCGGGACATAACATTTCTTCTTCAATTTAATTTCATAACATAAAAGTTGTTTCTTTAGTATGATTCTAATTGCTGCTGCATGTTAGCATTATTATCAATTACTAGTAAAGTAGTACTGGACAAATATCAGGAGTCAGATGGCAAAAGTTATTAACATTAGAAATCAGTTTACAATTACAAGTCAGATTGTCAAAGTGAAAAACAGTCTGAATGTTAACTTACATAAACAGTAAAAAAAATAGATCCTAGAAAATATAAACAGGTGTATGTGTTTTCGATAGCTCAAATGATAAGAACTTTATAACACACATTTAAGACTTCTAAAGTGTTAAATCTTTTATTCAAAATGCACATATCAAACTAGCATCATGAAAATTGACCAGCTGACTGCAAAAATGATATGATATGCTTCACATCAAGTATACAAAATTTGCATAGCATCAAATATTAGGGGATTTGTATACCCCAGAGCAAAATAAGATATCAAAACTATACAATCATCATCCATAATTCCACATAGCACCAAAGTCTTAACAAATTGTTGTGTTCAGACTTGCATTTTACATAACACTGGTAAATAGTAATGACACCACAATTCTCTGCATACAATACCAGGATGAAAGTATGATAACCTATGTATTATATATAAAGAGATAGCATTATATTCAAAGTTAAAATAACAAATCCCATACGATATTCATATATCATCACACTACGATACTTTGTGCTGTCTGTCAGCTGTAAAGAAATACTAGAGAAGCATTGTATATCTGCATAATGCTTACTACAGCATCACATAGATGCGATGCTACAAAGTATTTTCACTTATTTTTGGTCAACCTCAATTCATTTGAAGGATGATTAATTGTTTGCTTCCCTCAGAATCCTCAAGATGGAAAGGAACAGGTTCAAAATGTCAAGATAAAGAGTGACAGAAGCCCCAATGTATTCATCATAAGTGAAGCGCTTGATCAGATTGTCAGTGTCATAGACAATATAAGCAGAGAAAATCATAGCACCAACTCCACCATAGATAGCATGTGATACTGGCCCAAGAGGGAAGAACATCTACAACAAAGAAAAACTAGTATTTAGCAAGAGAATAAGTGCAAGCATAAACTATGTACATACACACACAAAAATACATGTGTCTATAGACAAGCCTGTTTTCATTAGGTGATGCAACCGCATGACTACAAAAATTTCACAACGTTTTATAAATCACGCCTAATGGAAAACCATTTTAAAATCAAATCTGCGTGTTTGAAACCACAGCATCAAAGCATATCATAACAAAAAAAAAATCTTTGTAGCTTCGGAATGAACATTCGTTTAATGACCATCCACGTCTGTGGTTCAGACTAGTGTTCCGCAATACCTATCATAGTGGAATTTAGACAAACCACTATTGTTCCGCAATATGCTATTTAGTACAGAAGATTGTCAAATAGCGACGCTATAGCCTTATTGCATAGCGGAATTTTAACAATCAACTATTTTCCACTATCCCCAATTGACAGCACTTCAAACACACCGTTCTCCTTTTAATTCTAAACAGTGAAACACATTCCAACTCACTCATCCTCCTTATAAGAGCTTCTACGAACCTTCCACACATTTGTCAACCACCTAGACTTAGATTACATGCATGTTAGGTTTTGCCTCCTAGAACATCAAACTTAAACCACTCCAAACCAATAACATAGCTTCTAATTTTACCGTAACTCCATTACCATTGCCATATTTTCTACAATAGGAGCTGCTCAGTTTTTCTTTATTAATTTCTTTCTAAAATCTAAATCCTATCCTATCCGGTGTGACCAGTTATACATCCTAACGAGTCACATTATCATCATTAAGCATATACAAAACACACACACAAAACCTGTCATTCACATTGAAATATAACTACAAGAAAACAAATAACTACTTATCAATCGATCAATAATACGAAATTAATGCAATGCAACCAACCTGCATCATGCCGGTAAGAACAAGAGTAAAGAGACATGTAAACAAAAGAGGACCAAGGTAGCTAAAGTCCTTCCCCTTCTTAGAAGCCCAAAACGCATATCCAGTTAAGGAAGAAACCACCGCAGACGTCAAAATCAACGCCTCAAGCACAATTTTTCCTACAACGCAACACAAATCAGCATCATCAACAACAATAATTGACAAAAATAATCAAATCAAATAACAATAACATTTGTAATCGAACAAAACCCTACCATCGGTGTTAGCACAGGTAACTCCAACAGTGAAACTAATCGACAAAGTAAAAAGTCCAAGCAAAATATAATTATGTGGATGCTTCTGTTGATACCTCAACAACGGAATCAAAACTGCAACAACAACAACAAAAGAATTCATTCACATAAAATCAAATCCATTTCATTAATAACAGCACAAAATAACAAAATAGATCGTTATTAATATTTTTTTTATCGCCAAATATTATTATTAATAAAACCAGATCTCCGCACAAGTCATACAATTCAAAGACAGTTAAAACAGAACATAACAGAATAGATAATTATTATTATTATTATTATTATTATTTGAACGGCAAATATATTATTAATAAAACCAGATCTCTATCTCTGCACAAGACGAACAAAGACGATAAAAGAAAACAAATCTTACATATGAAGGGAAGAAAAACGAGGAACAACAACAGCGGTGAATTTCCTCTAAGGAGAAGATTAAGAGGAGTATAGAAAACGGTTATAACAGAAACGACGGTGGTTAGAAGGATCTGAGCGGAGAGAATTCCGTAAACTTTACGGATAAAACCCCAACGGAGTTGATTTTCACCGAGGGATAAACCTGGGTAAAGAGTTTCGCCAGATTCGATGTCGAATTGTTCATCATCGTTGTTTTTGTTGTTGATGTTTGTGTAACCGCGTTTGTCTTGGTGTTGTTGTGGTTGTTGTTGATCGAACATCATCATCTTTATGGATTCGATCTGATCGAGAAAAAGAAAAACCTCTTCTGATTATGATGATGATGATGATTATTGAAGAGGTGAATTTAACAGTGTGTTTGTTTATATGAAGAAGATGAAAATTGATGAAAGCGCGTTGGTTACTTTTTTAATGGTGATGTGGACTTGATTGGGTTGTTTGGTTAAGAGAAGTTAGAAGGAAAGAAAGAGTTTGTTTGACAAAAAGTATCCGATAGTATATACTTTCTTCGGTCTTAATTATAAATAACTTTCCACTTTTTAAAATTATTGAATAATTTTAAAAAATTATTGAAAATTTTGTATAAATAAAAAATATTGAATGTATTTAATCTTAATTATAGTTTAGATATATTAGTTATTTAATGAATCTAAAAAATAAAAAAAGTTGCTTATAATTAAAGCCGGATGAACTACTCCCTCTAGTCTCAAATATTATACTTCCTCCGTCCCAAAATGTAAAAGAAAAAAAATAAAAATCATAGTTGTTAAGAAAAAGTAAAATATAATGATTAGACTTAAGTTTTTTTAGTAAAAATGTTACTTGAAAAGATGTATAAACAATTTTGATTGTTTATTGATTATGAAAAAGGTAAGAGAGAGAGAGTGAACTTTTCTTGGAAATGTAAAAGTTTATGGTCTTTCTCTTACATTTTGGGAAAAAAATTTTGATTTTTTTCTCTTACATTTTAGGACGGAAGGAGTATTTGCATGATTCATGAATTCATTAATAGCCAAATAGTTTTTTCGGGTTACATTTCCACACTTGTAAACAATAATTAATCTTCGTCGAAAAAATTATACTGTATGTAAGATGAATTCTACCCTCTCATTCGAATAATTCGAATGGTCAAATAGTTTGATTCAATCTAAAAAGAGTAATAAGATTAGTTTAAATTTCCATATCATATTAAAGAAAATAATGTGAAAATGCAAAATACATGATTATTGAATGTTTCATAAAAAAAAAGTTAACGAATTTTTCTTATGATTCATTAAACAATCAAATTCAATGGGTGTGGTTGAGCGGTATGGGGCTCATCCTCCCTTAACCAAGGGTCGGTGGTTCGATCCAATATGAAGCAGCTTTAAATCTTTGGGCCAGCTATCCCACTCTTCGAGGTGTCTCCAATATAATGAGGGATTAGTCACTACGTTCGGCGGTGGATACCCCGGTCTCGACCAAAACAAAAACAATCAATAATTTAATAATTTGGATATTTCTTCCTTTCATAAAATATTTGAAACAATCCAACCGGGAACACATCGAACCCAACCCGAATATTCTTAACAACCAAAGCAAACTCCGCGCGCCGCCGCAAACTATCTTCCTCCGCTTCTCTCACCGGTTTCCCACCTCCGTCAAAGGTACGCCACCATATTCTCTCCTTGTTTTCACTCTCTTTTCATTCTCCAAAACCTTTCATGTTTCATTCTAATCGTTTTCTTTGTTTTTTTGCTTCTACAGAAAAAGAATAAAAAAACAGTGTGAAACCTTCACCTCTGTTATTCTTTTGTTATTCTGCACCAACCCATAGTTCAAAAGGTACCAACTTTGTTTATCATAGTTTCACTTTCACAGTTTCACCCTTCATTCACCATTGCACACTTTTTTAGTTTCATAGTATTTTTCTCTGATTTTTTTAGTTCTTAATGTTATTATTTTTTTTCTCTATTTTAGAGCTTTGAAATACTTGATCGAGTATATGGCAGCTTCTGGAGAAATTGGGGTATCTGAATTCCTTCAGGTTTGGTTTTACTTTACTCCCTTTGTTTAAATTAGCTTCATAAAATACTCGTTTTTCGTTGGCTCTGTTTGACAATGCCGAATTTTGAGCTTATAACTTATCGTTATAGTAGGTTATAAGCTCATATGACAAAAAAGACTTGTTTGGTAGCATTTTTATTCTCACGAGCTTATAATAACGCATTTTGATCAGTTAATTGAATTAGCTTATAGTAACTTATCATATCATAAAATGACTTGTTTGGTGGCACTTTACTCCCTTTGTTTCAATTAGCTTTATAAAATACTCGGTTTTTCGTTGGCTCTGTTCGGCAATGCCACATTTTGAGCTTATAACTTATCGCTATAGGCTTATAGCTTATAAGCTCATATGGCAAAAAAGACTTGTTTTGTAGCATTTTTTCTCACGAGCTTATGAATTATTTTGATCAGTTAATTGGATTAGCTTATGGCTTATAATCTTTTCTCTCAATTTTAGCTTCATAAAATACTTGTTTTTAGTGGCACTGTTTGACAATTGAACTTTTGAGCTTATAACTTATCGTTATAGTTTATAAGCTCATATGACAAAAAAGACTTGTTTGGTAGTATTTTTTTTCTCACGAGCTTATGAATTATTTTGATCAGTTAATTGGATTAGCTTATAGTTATGGCTTATAATCTTTTCTCTCAATTTTAGCTTCATAAAATACTTGTTTTTTGTGGCACTGCTTGGCAATGCGAAATTTTTAGCTTATAACTTATCGTTATAGCTTATAAGCTCATATGATAAAAAAATCTGTTTGGTAGCATTTTTTTTTTCTCACAAGCTTATAATAACACATTTTGATCAGTTAATTGAATTAGCTTCTAGTAACTTATCATATCACAAAAAGACTTGTTTAGTGGCACTTTTTTCCTTAGGAGCTTATAGCTTAGTTTGATAAGATAAGTTAATTGAAATATTGAATTATCTTATAATCTTTTCACTCAATTTTACCCTTGTCATTTTACTTCAAAAAATTAAATATTAGTTAAATGTATTTTATTTTTATGTTATTTCATATTTATAAGCTAGTTTAACATCTAATTTTATCAAACACTACAAATTCAATTAGTTAGTTTATCAACTACTCCTATAAAATATCTTTTTTTTGTTGCCAAACTGAGTTTTTTTTTGTTGAAATGGACCATTTAGTACAATTCTAACATTGGGGTCTGTGATTTTGGTTTCAGGGTACATGCAGACAAACATTGTTTTTGGCAAAGAAGCCTCAGAAGCACACAAATCAATTGCTTTGGGGTACACTTTGTAATAGGGGCCGTGTATTGAGTTCATCTCGAAAATCATTGCGTTTGAGATGTAAAGCTCAAGAAAATCCAAGAGTTGTGGTTTCTGAAGGTGTGATTGGTTCAGTAGAACAACAATCTGGCTTGGTTGAGAAGCCTTCTGCAGAAGTTATTCATTTGTATCGTGTACCGTTTATCCAAGAGAGTGCGGCTGCCGAGCTTCTAAAGAAAGCTCAAGCGAAAATCTCTAATCAGATAGTAGACTTAAAGACTGAGCAATGCTTTAATGTTGGTCTTGGTTCACAACTTTCAAGCAAAAAGCTTTCAGTACTTAAATGGCTTCTTTCAGAAACATTTGAGCCTGAGAATTTAGGAACCGAGAGCTTTCTTGAAAAGAAGAGGAAAGAGGGTTTGGAGAAAGTTATTGTAGAGGTTGGTCCCAGATTATCATTTACCACAGCATGGTCTGCGAATGCTGTGTCGATTTGCCAAGCATGTGGTTTGACGGAAGTTAATCGTTTGGAACGGTCAAGGAGGTATTTGCTGTACACAGATGGTGAATTACAAGAGCATCAAATTAGTGAATTTGCAGCTATGGTGCATGATAGGATGACTGAATGTGTTTATGCTCAGAAGCTAACTTCCTTTCAGACCAGTGTAGTTCCGCAGGAATTTTATTATATACCTGTTATGGAGAAAGGGCGGAAGGCATTGGAAGATATTAATCTGGAGATGGGTTTCGCTTTTGATGACCAGGATTTGGAATACTACACCAAACTTTTCAGAGAAGAAATTAAGCGTAATCCAACAAATGTGGAATTGTTTGATATTGCTCAGTCCAACAGTGAGCATAGCAGGCATTGGTTTTTTACTGGAAAGATTTTTATTGATGGACAGCCTATGAATAGGACTCTGATGCAAATTGTGAAAAGTACTTTAAGGGCAAATCTGAATAACTCAGTTATTGGCTTTAAGGATAACTCAAGTGCAATTCGGGGTTTCCAAGTAAAGCCGCTACGACCAGTTCAGCCCGGTTCGACAAGCCCGTTAAACTTGACAGAATGCGACATGGATATCTTATTCACGGCTGAAACACATAACTTTCCATGTGCAGTGGCGCCTTATCCTGGTGCAGAGACAGGTGCTGGTGGTCGTATTAGGGATACACATGCAACAGGAAGGGGTTCATTTGTCCAAGCAGCTACAGCTGGTTATTGTGTTGGAAATCTCAACACAGCAGGATTTTATGCTCCATGGGAAGATCCGTCATTTACATATCCTTCGAATCTGGCACCGCCTTTGCAGATTCTTATAGATGCAAGTAATGGTGCTTCAGACTACGGGAACAAATTTGGAGAGCCGTTGATCCAAGGCTTCTGTAGAACTTTTGGAATGAGACTTCCTAGTGGCGATAGGCGGGAATGGTTGAAGCCGATCATGTTCAGTGCAGGCATCGGGCAGATTGACCACAATCATATATCAAAAGGAGAGCCTGACATTGGAATGCTCGTTGTTAAAATTGGAGGCCCTGCTTATCGTATCGGGATGGGAGGTGGTGCAGCCTCAAGTATGGTTAGTGGGCAGAATGATGCAGAGCTTGATTTCAATGCTGTGCAACGTGGGGATGCTGAGATGGCACAAAAACTGTACCGTCTTGTTCGTGCTTGTATTGAGTTGGGGGATAAAAATCCAATTGTGAGTATTCATGATCAAGGTGCTGGTGGGAACTGCAATGTTGTAAAGGAAATTATATATCCAAAGGGTGCGGAAATTGATGTCCGAGCAATTGTGGTCGGTGATCATACAATGTCTGTTCTAGAAATTTGGGGTGCAGAGTATCAGGAGCAAGATGCAATCTTGGTGAAGCCAGAAAGTCATGAGCTCTTAAAATCAATCTGTAAAAGGGAAAGGGTTTCAATGGCCGTGATTGGAACTATTAGTGGCGATGGACGTGTTGTGTTAGTCGATGGTTTAGCAACTCAGAAGTGTCTCTCGAATGGACTCCCTCCACCTCCCCCTGCCGTGGATCTTGAACTTGAGAAAGTCCTTGGTGACATGCCTCTGAAATCATTTGAATTCAATCGAATTGTTTATGAGCGAGAGCCACTTGATATTGCCCCTGGGATTACAGTAATTGATTCTCTAAAGAGAGTGTTGAGATTGCCATCGGTCTGTTCAAAACGTTTCTTGACATCAAAAGTTGACAGGTGTGTTACTGGTCTAGTAGCGCAGCAGCAAACTGTTGGCCCTTTGCAGATTCCCCTTGCTGATGTCGCTGTTACTGCTCAGACTTTTACTGATGTGACTGGAGGTGCTTGTGCTATTGGGGAACAACCAATCAAAGGTCTGTTAGACCCAAAGGCGATGGCTCGGTTAGCCGTTGGAGAAGCACTCACCAATCTTGTATGGGCAAAGGTGACTTCACTCTCTGATGTCAAGGCAAGTGGCAATTGGATGTACGCTGCCAAGCTTGATGGGGAAGGGGCTGCAATGTATGATGCTGCGATATCTTTGTCTGAAGCAATGATTGAACTCGGTATTGCTATCGATGGAGGAAAAGACAGCCTTTCTATGGCAGCCCATTCCGGAAGCGAAGTTGTCAAGGCTCCTGGAAATCTTGTAATCAGTGTTTATGTTACCTGTCCTGATATTACAAAAACTGTGACTCCAGATTTAAAACTTGGAGATGATGGTGTTTTGCTTCATATTGATTTGTCAAAGGGAAAGCGGCGATTAGGTGGATCTGCTCTTGCACAGGCATTTGACCAAGTTGGAGACGAATGTCCTGATCTTGATGATGTTCCTTACCTTAAAAAGGTCTTTGAAGGTGTTCAAGAGCTTCTTACTGAGGAACTGATCTCTGCCGGTCATGATATCAGTGATGGTGGCCTACTAATTTGTGCCTTAGAGATGGCATTTGCTGGTAATCGTGGACTTATTTTAGACTTGAATTCACAAGGTAAAAGCCTTTTCCAAACACTATATGCGGAAGAGCTTGGATTAGTTATTGAGGTAAGCAAGAAAAATTTGGCTACTGTGATGGATAAATTGAACAGTGTGGGAGTTTTGGCTGAGACCATCGGTCAAGTTACTGCCGCTCCATCGATCGATGTTAAGGTTGATGGGGTGAGTTACTTAGAAGAAAAAACTAGTATTCTTAGGGACATGTGGGAAGATACTAGTTTTCAGCTGGAAAAATTCCAAAGATTGGCTTCTTGTGTGGATATGGAAAGAGAAGGACTTAAACATCGATATGAGCCCTCATGGGAACTGACCTATACTCCTTCCTTCACTGATGATAAGTACATGTCTGCTGCTTTAAAACCTAAAGTAGCTGTGTTAAGAGAAGAAGGGAGCAATGGAGACAGAGAAATGGCTGCAGCGTTTCACGCTGCTGGTTTTGAACCATGGGATATTACTATGTCTGACCTTCTTAATGGCGTGATCTCTTTGCAAGAGTTCCGTGGAATTGTGTTTGTTGGTGGATTTAGCTACGCCGATGTGCTTGATTCCGCTAAAGGTTGGTCTGCTTCCATAAGATTCAACGAGCCTGTTTTAAAACAGTTTCAAGACTTTTATAAGCGTCCCAACACTTTCAGTCTAGGTGTGTGCAATGGCTGTCAGCTCATGGCTTTGTTGGGATGGATACCAGGACCTCAAGTCGGGGGTGTACATGGTGCTGGTGGTGACCTTTCGCAGCCTAGGTTCATTCACAACGAGTCCGGACGATTTGAATGCCGCTTTACAAATGTGGCAATAAAGGACTCACCGGCTATAATGTTCAATGGTATGGCTGGCAGTACAATGGGGATATGGACTGCTCATGGTGAGGGACGAGCTTATTTCCCTGACGAAGGTGTGTTGGAACGCGTCATTCATTCAGATTTAGCTCCTGTAAGATATTGTGATGATGCTGGTAATCCAACAGAAACATATCCTTTCAATGTGAATGGCTCTCCTTTAGGAGTAGCAGCTATTTGTTCTCCCGATGGAAGACATCTTGCAATGATGCCTCATCCAGAGCGTTGCTTCTTAATGTGGCAGTTTCCATGGTATCCAAAGCTATGGAATGTTGATAAGAAGGGACCTAGTCCTTGGTTGCGCATGTTCCAGAATGCTCGAGATTGGTGTTCGCAAGATGAATAATTTTCTTTTGTTTTTCCTTAAAAACATATTTTCCTTGCTTAAGTGACTGGTCCATTGTTTGTTTCAATAATTAATCGACAGATTACTAACAATGATACAAACAAGTTTTGTGGTCACAAGTTGAAAGTTATCCTATTTTCTTCTTTTGATACAACTCTTGCATTTTACTATTATACTATATGTGGAATTTATCTGTAAGTTATTTTGTTTTCCATGGGATGTTTCAGAATATGAATTATGGTTTCAAGTGTTACTGAAGCTTGAGAGTTTGATCCAAAGAAAACACCCAAAAATTTATATTGAATTATTGATATTTTTTTGAATTATTAATTAAAAGATACATAGATGAGCACATGAAATGCTCTTGTGAGGGACTAGTAAGTGAGTGTATTTAGTCACTACATATAACATGTAACTAGATTTAGACCCGCGCCTGTGCAGGTGTAGATTTGCATTGACATAAATAATTTGAGATGAAAATGTTAATTGATTAAGATGCTAATATTATCTTAGTGAAATATCTTAGCATAAAACATGATTATTACATAATTATCCTAGTGAAATATGAGCTAACATTTCTATATTTAGCTTTATGAATAATTTCCCCAACACATTGCTCCCAGTTAAGCTTGAAAAGCTAAGGATGACTTGCAGTTCGAAACTAGACTTTCTCGCAATCTGGTTAGGTCTGAAAAGGCTAAGGGTGACTTGCAATTTGAAACTAGTCTCTCTACCTTAGATTCCACAAAGAAAAGTACAAGCTCAGTACGACAGATAGTGGTCTCAGAATCCTCAAAGAAAAGTGCAAGTTCAGTACGACAGACAGTAACATTAGATTCCACAAAGAGAAGTGCAAGTTCGGTAAGACAGACAGTGGCCTCAGATTCCTCAAAGAAAAGTGCAAGTTCAGTAAAACAGACAGTAACCTTAGATTCCACAAAGAAATGCGACAGTAATGCAAGACAGACAGTAACCTTAGATTACACAAAGAAAACTGCAAGCTCAGCAAGACCGACAGTGGCTTCAGATTCAACAAAGAAAAGTGCAAGCTCAGCAAGACCGACGGTGGCCTCAGATTCCACAAAGAAAAGTGCAAGCTCGGCAAGACCGACGGTGGCCTCAGATTCCACAAAGAAAAGTGCAAGCTCAGCAATACAGACAGTGACTTCGCAAAAACAAGGTACCCAAACTTATATTAGAAAATGTTTATCTTTTCTCTTATATTATATGTGTGCGCGCACACACACACTTGCTTATTCCCAAACTAACTTATTGCATAATACTTCTAAGTAAAAATAAAATCTTTACAATGATCACAGTTTGATCATGGATACTGATACAAAAACATTTCATATTGATAGGATCCATGATCATAAAAGTCCAATTGAAGGGGGAATAATGTTAGATTATTATTATTATTATTATTATTATTATTATTATTATTATTGTATTTTATAATAGCAGTTATGGCAGTTATAGTGTAAGTTATTATCTAATAAGTAGTTATTAAGGTAGTTATCTATTGTGTTAGAATAAAAGGGAAACTGTAGGCTGTGGTTGTTCATTCAGAATTATTTTAGGAACAAATCTTAGGATTTAGCCAGAGAGGGTGTTTCATCTCTTCTCTGAGGAGCACTCGCTCTAGGATTATAGGGATTTAATCTCTGTAATAGTTCTTTTTCAATCATTAATAATAATTTTCTTTTCTCTATTAATTCGGGTTCCTATCACTTACTATTGCAAAGGCTGTGTCAAACATGTGTTTCACATGATTCCTAGGTATGTTGTTTAACTATATGCTTTGTGGTTTGTTTGGTAACTGGCTGACACGATAGTTAGAACTCTCTTGCTATTGGAACAAAAACATTGGTTGAAACAACTGCATCATTTCCAGTTATATGCATTCGTACATACACAACATTCGTAGAACTGGTTTCTCAAACATGAACATAACAAATCAGCTATGTAGTTTTGTTAATGACTTTGATTTAGAAAAGAAGGAAGTGAAACTAAATTGTAAAGATGTCTTTGATAGGTATAAAGTTAAGATGCATGTTCATGATGGGGTGGATGATGCAATTGTTGTTGTCTTTGATAATGACATGTACTCTTTGGTTGGTGAACATTGTAGCCAATTGGTTTCTGCTGCAAAGGTGTGAATAATTTTGATTGGGACTTTTTTTATTGGTTGGTTTTAATGCCATGATGCTAATCCTTTGTTTTGTTTTTTTACCACTAAAGGCTGAGAATGCTGGGTTCTATCCACCTGAATTTAATGCCTTAATTGGAACCACTGTTCTGTTTAAGATAGAAAGGGTCCAGTCCACAACTCTCTTATTTGATGGTTCATTTACTGTTAAGCGGGTTTGCAGTGATCCAGAAATTGTCAACATGTTTGCTTCTCTTGAAGTGCCTTCTGCCGAGGTGATTGCCTCCTCATGCTCTTTTTTTTTTGAGCCATACACTTTATTCTTGGTTCAATTTATGTGTCAAGTGGTCTTAAATGGATTCTAATGTGGTGTAAATGTATCCAAATATAGGCTGCTGCGGTTGGAGTTGAGGGCTCTGATGTTGATAGTCCCGGTGATGTTGATGTTGTGCTTGAAATTCAGATGGAACAAATTGTATCTGAATTGGTTGTTCCCTCTGATGTTGTGGAGTCTGGTAATCCTCCCCAGATTACATCTTGTTCTGCTGAATTGGGTTTATCTGGATCTGTTGGTGTGATTGGTGTTGATTGTGTTGCTGCTAAGCGTGTTAGTTATTCTAAAAGAGGTTTGTCCAAGAGTGTTGCTCCGGGCGTTGGTGTTGGAAGATCCAATTATCCAAGACTGTTGATGGGGTTGCTGGTGTTGGTGCTGCTAAGAGGGGTTTATCAAAGGCTTTTGATGCCGTTGATGTTGTCGGTCCTCCTGTGCTATCAAAGGTTGTGAAGCTTAAAGTTGTGAAGATTGAAGGGGAATGAAGTTGATGATGTTTTGTACATTGATTGATGCTTTCTGCTGCGTGTGTCTTATGGAATACCATTTAATAATAACTTGCTATTTCAACTTAGGGAAAAACATTCTATGGAACCCATCTTTTTCATTATGTTAACCATCTTTGTTTGTAGATATGCTCATTTTATATTAAAAAAATACTACCTCTGTTCCTTTTTACCTGTCGTTTTAGAAAAAAATACCAAAATATGAGGGGTATATTTTTGCACCTTATTTTCCTAATATGCCATTTTTTTTAAATATATCATATTTTTAATCCACCAAGAAATTCCTTCTTTTTCACAAACATTATTTATTTTCAAAAAAATTGTATCAAACTTTATTTAAAAACAAACAAAATTTGTATTCAATAAAAAAGATTTTATTGTTTCAACAAAAACAATTATACAAAATTTAGTTAATAAAATAAAATTTACTTTCTAGATAATAGAAAAAGTTTACTTTTTAGATTCATAGAATGTTAATGTATCTAGTTCATAATAGATACATAAAACATTTTATAAATCTAAAAGACAATTTTTTTTCTTCTTATAATGTGATAAAATTGATATATTTGACAACTAACTTATAGCTTTAATTTATCAAATGATACATAAAAAGAAATAAATATTTTTTGGTAGAAGTATAGTTATTTAGGAACAAAGGGAGTATGGTTTTGGTTCGACGTTGACGTTCCTGCCAAGCAGAGGAAGTGATTAATGTAATTTATGATTTTGTCCTATTTTGAGATTTTTTTAAGTGTTTTTGAGAACTAGAAAAAGAAATAAAGCGATAATTGTGTGAAGCTCAATTAGATGAATCATAATTGTTCAATCTCTTTTTAATGATCGAGATTGTCTATTGCTTGTAATACTACCTCTTTAAAGTCAAAACATAAACACATTTTTTAAGTTCTAAAAGTTGAATAAAGAGAGGGCGCGATAGACTTATTTGAAAGAAAATTTCCGAAGTGTAGTCGCTATTGATTGAACCTAACACACCACCTCAAAATCATGATTCAAATGAGAGGTTTGTCCAATCATTTATAAGCCCTCAAACCAAGTTCAATGATTCATGACTTTCAATATGAGACTCTAAGTTGGATTCATGAAACCCTTCTTGCACATAAAAATCAATGACAAATTCGCTCTCTAAACAACCAGTGTCCGGCTTTTATTGAATTCATCTTTCCCGTTTAATTTCAGGTTGAATATTCAAATATATGACTTCAATTGATACAGATTAAACTAAATCTAACTCTAAATTGAGTTCATAAAATTTATTACACATAAAAATCAGTGATATAATGTTTTTCCTTTTTCTTTATGCAAATTTATCAATTTTTATTAGATGGTCTTTGAATAAAATAAAATAAAATAAAATGTTTAGATGAATATATTCAAATTAGGAATTGGGTTTCCGGATCCTAATCCGGATCCTATCTATATTCCAATTACCGCCATTGCTAACTCCAAAGCTCAATCAACCTCCGTACTCTCAATTTGTCTCCTTCCAAACCCCAATTTCACTCTTTCCCTCTCAATTCCATTTTCAATCCCAATTCTTCAATGCTTCAATTCAAGGTAATTTTTTCATTGCTTAAACCCTAATTTTTTCGATTCATTCCTCTTTCTTTGACTTTCATTCTCACTTTATACTTTCTTCCAATGCTTCAATTTTTCACCAAATTATTCATTTTTTCAATTACTCGCAATTTTATAGATGATAATTTTTTTTTATTGTATCAGATTAAATAGATAGTGATGATTAATATTTTCATGTAAAAGTCCTATGAAGCACACCAGACACGACACAGACACTGACATAGATAATTGTTTTGAACAATATAATTCAATAGAATTGTAAGTGTCAGTGTCGTGGATATGACACGTCTCTGACACTGGGACATGCCTAATCCAAAGAGTGTCCATGCTTCATAGCTCATAAGTCATAACTATGTAGAACTTTGCACCATAACTTACCAGTGTGAATATTTCAGTTGTTGTAGGAATCGGTACGGTTATTATAGCGTGTGGAATGTGATTTTTTATTAGAATTTGGGATCATGATTGTAAAGGAGCATCCTGTTGGTACTGAACTGGTAATGAGTAATGCCATTGGGGATGAGGAAACTGATTTTTCTTGTGATCCGTACATTGGGTTAGAGTTTTTTAATGCGGATGATGCGCTTAAATTTTATATATCATATGCTAATCGTATGGGATTTAAAGTTCGGATTGGTCAGCTTTATCGATCGAGAACTAATGGATCGGTTTCTTCTCGAAGATATGTTTGTTCAAAGGAGGGACATCAGCTTAGCTCAAGAACTGGCTGTCCGGCGTTCATAAGGGTACAATTAAATGATTCTGGAAAGTGGGTTGTTGATCATTTTCACAAGGATCATAATCATAGTCTTGAAAATGAAAGTGAAAATTTTGCTCCAACATTGCAGCCGAATGGTGCTGCAGCAGCGGCTATTGATTCTTCTACTAGTGAAGTCACTCGCAGACCGAGAAAGAAAAAGCTTGAAGTAGCCAATGATGGACCGATTTGTCCCTTTGGTGTTATTGATTTTAAGCGTTTGAGAAAGGAAGAACTTGAAGGACAGGCCAGGATCGAACCACATGTTGGTCAAGAGTTCGATACCCCTAATGAAGCCTACCAATTTTATCACGCTCATGCAGCATATTTGGGTTTTGGAATTCGAATTGGTCAATTGTTTCGGTCCAAAAATGATGGATCGATAACTTCGCGACGCTTTGTGTGTTCAAAAGAAGGGTTCCAACATCCTTCAAGAGTTGGTTGTAGGGCTTATTTAAGGATTAAAAGTCAACCATCAGGAAAGTGGGTAGTCGACCGTCTTGAAAAAGATCATAATCATGATCTGGGCCCTGAAAAGGACCATAGGACAAAAAATCTTCCTGCTTCCAACATTTTGTCTGAGGAGGTAAATACTGAATTGGTGAACGGCGACATATTTAGGGTAGATAACTACCCTGTCCTGAGAGGAGGCAGACAAAATCACATTAGAAGTGATTGGTACAACATGCTTTTAGAGTATTTTCAATCAAGACAAGCAGAAGATACTGGATTCTTTTATGCCATGGAAGTTGATAACGGTAATTGCATGAGCTTGTTTTGGGCTGATGGCAGGTCTAGATACTCATCTAGTCAGTTTGGCGATGTCCTCGTTGTAGACACGTCTTATAGGAAGAGTGTCTATATGGTACCATTTGCTACTTTTGTTGGAGTTAACCACCACAAACAGCCTGTGCTTCTTGGATGTGCTCTAATTGCTGATGAATCTGAAGAGTCTTTCACTTGGTTGTTTCAGACATGGCTAAGAGCAATGTCTGGCCGGCAGCCTCTGTCAGTAATAGCTGATCAAGACGTTTCAATCCAGAAGGCAATTGCAAAAGTCTTTCCAGTAACCTATCATCGCTTTTCATTGTGGCAAATTAATGCAAAGGAACAAGAGCTCGCGGGTTTCATGGGTAATGGGTTCACAAAAGACTACGAAAAGTGTGTTTACCAAAGCCAGACAGTCGACGAATTTGACGCTGCATGGAATGCTCTACTCATCAAATATGGATTGAAGGACAATGTTTGGCTAAAAGAAATGTATGAGAAGCGTGCATCCTGGGTTCCGTTCTATTTAAAGGGCACATTTTCTGCTGGAATTTCTATGAAAGAAAGCATGGAGTCATTCTTTGGTGGACTTTTAAATGGCCAAACACCTCTCGCAGAGTTCATTCCACGGTACGAAAGAGGTCTTGAGCGACGCCGTGAAGGAGAAAGGAAAGAGGATTTTGATACTTCTAATTTTCAACCTTTTTTGCAAACAAAAGAACCAATAGAAGAACAATGTAGAAGGCTTTACACTCTTGCAGTATTTAAAGTATTTCAAAAAGAACTTTTGCAGTGCTATAGTTATCTTGGGTTTAAAATATACGAAGAAGGACCCCTTAGCAGATATTTGGTGCGTAAGTGTGGGCACGATGATATGGAGAAGTATGTAGTTACATTCAACGCATCCAATCTTGACATAAGCTGTAGCTGTCAGATGTTTGAATACGAAGGTATTCTATGCAGACATGTGTTGAGGGTTTTCCAAATATTAGAATTAAAACAAGTTCCTTCTCGCTACATCTTACACCGATGGACGAGAAATGCTGAGGATGGTGTTTTTCCCGACAGAGAATCATGGAGTAGCTCACAGGAGCTAAAGAGTTTGATGCTATGGAGTCTAAGAGAAACAGCATCTAAATACATTGATGCTGGTGCATCATCCATTGAAAAGTATAAACTTGCCTATGAGATTTTGCGAGAGGGTGGGAGAAAACTGTGTTGGCATAGGTGAATTCTTCTAAGTTATCTGATGTTGTACATTTGTTGAAAAATTAACTTTTTAGCTTAAGTTGTTCATTTATGGTTGCAATTTTGCTCCTTTAATCAAATACCATCTTTTAAGTTTTATCCATCTTAGTAGTTCTACACTTACACTTTTTTGTTAAGTAATGTATTGTTCAGATCCAATTTTGTTCAGCTGCACCATACAGAAGCTGTAGGAGATCCAATTTTGTTCAGATTGCTGGTATTGATCACTCTATCTTTGCCATCATAATAAAGATCTTAGGATTGGTTTGTTTCATTCATTTCATCTTAATTATGCTACACCTGTCAATTCTGTTGCTTGTGTTCTTCATTTTACTAAAAAACAGAATAGTTTATCTTCCAATGAGCAAGAAACATCTGCTATTTATGATGGAAATTTGCAAAGAGTCAAAAATAATCATCTTTATTCTTTTTATGAAAGAAAAAAAATTCAAGAGTAACTGTTGTATTATTCTTCTTGTACCAATTGGATTCATGAAAGTGGAGATGACAAGTATTTTCAGTTTTTGAGAATTAGATTGATGTAGACATAAAGTGGTATTGATTAATAGATAAACACTACCCACCACAAGATTGTCTTCTTTCCGCCCTCAGTTTCATTGGTAGGCGGCAAATGGAATAGATAATAGCAGCTGATCAGCAAACTCACATCAATTTCAAAACCATGATTATCTTTTTTTTTTACCTCCGGTATCTGGCTCACTGGACTGACTAAATCTGATTTGGGACGAGTTCTGGCATAAAGTAGTTTCAGTTCTCTCCCAAGCACAGTTGCTGGGATCGAACTGTGGTTCTCCCTACTAAGTCTAACGCAAATCTCTATTAGAGCAACTAAATTTTGGAATGAAAAACTTGTCTTTTTCCAATTGGAATGAATAGAATAGGATTATCATAATTCTTGTGAATCCCATATAAAATTTACTTGAATTCCATGTAACCATATATAAAGTTGATTTGTTTAACCTATGTTTTTTTAATAGACACACACAAACACACTATACTTTAGCTCGTGATTGTTTGTTTATTTAACTGTCATATAATGAGTAGCTTTGGCGTTTTACTCTTATTATAAAGAGATAAATGTTTCAATATTTAGCCATAAATAATGTCTCATTGGGAATGAGAATATACGTGTAATTAGCTTCTGCCTCTAGGCTCCAGTGCTGTACTTGACAGCAAATTTTGTAGCGTTATATTCTGTTCATGGGAGTTGTGTCTTCTGGTTAGCTTACAGTTTTTTTTTCTTCCTTATTTGGAGACAAATGTGTTTTTTTTTGCATGATGAGAGTATGAAACCACTTCCCATTGTCTTCTTACTTTGGCATTAAGAAAGTTGCAAGTAAGAGTTCAAGTTTATGTGGTCTCAATACCCTTTTTATTCTTTTTCACCACAGTATCCGGCCCATTGGGCTAGATTAATCTGGTTCAGGGTGAGTTCTAGTATTAGGTGATTTCAGCTCTTTTCCAAGTGCAGTTGCGGGGATCGAACTGTGATCCTCTCTAGTCTCTATCCAATCCAGCGCTAATTACCAGTGAACCAACTGACGTTTTATTGTTATTTCAAAGAGAGTCAAAATCAATTTAAAATTAATGTAATCAAGCATCTAAATTTTTACCAAAATCACAATTATTTGAATCCAAATATACTCCATTTTATTCTTTGTGTAGAACAAAATTGATATATTCTGCAAGTTCCAAGTTCTGGTTTTTCATATCTACTGAACAAGCCACAAATCTGCTTCCAGTGTTGTGCTAGAGAATCAGATTCTTAAACTTTTTACTTTATTCCCTTCTTGGCTTCAGCATTGTGCTACTGCTTTGTTATAAAGACAATACAATAGAGTATGGTGTATAGTTACATAGGGATGTGAAAGTTTCCTAATTTTATCCTTTACCAACAGAATATGCTCTGTTCCTCAAAAGCAATTAGTTGCTTATCTTTTCAACTTTCAGAAATGCAGTGGAATCAAAGACTAGTAGTTAAAAATATGCTTAGTTACAATAATTACAATAATACAAGAAATAATATACTTTTCCATCTTCTATCAATATATTCCAAGAAAATACTACCACCTATAAAACATGTGGCAGAATTTTACATATCTATTTTTTTAAGACTATTCAATTTGTACAAAATCTTTACTAGTTTTACAATATCAGAGATTTTAGATTTGAATATGAGAAAGCACCGACATTAAACTCTTCAGAAAAACTTTGACATCCATTGTAGTGTACTCACTTCTAGGAATTAGTCTTCATATTTGAAGCATAGATATTCTAGATTTGAATAATGTAGAGAAATCACCAACATTAAAACTCTTGAAATGGTCTTACTCGGCTCTTGAAATTAGTGTTCGTACATGCGCGTAAAGATCTTGAACTTGAATCATGTCCTTGAAAAACACCAACATTAAAACTCTTGAAGAAGAACTTTGACATGCACTACGATCTTACTCGACTCAAAATATTAGTCTCCGCAGTTGTGCATGGAGATCCATCATTTACACAAATTAACCACAAAAACATAATCATATCCCACATATCAACAAATAGATGAAACTATATGTTTTTATCTTATATCATCCATGTATGCATAACATAATCCAACACAAGCTTCATCTTATACCAACAACACCTATATACACTGTGCTTTACCTCTCAGTTTTGCACATACATATTACACATCAAATAATAGCATAATACATGAACAGAAATATAAAAACCAGAAAGTTTTCAAACACTTCACACATCATTTGCATAACACAACCTTAATCCTTCATTGGTGAAACCAAACTTTCAACATAAACCTCTGCATCAAACCAACCTTTTCCACCTTCAATCCTAGGATACCTAAATGAATTATCTCTTGGATCATATAAAATCAAATCAAACTCAAACATCAACAACACTTCACCATTCTCTGAAATACAATAAGGTCCTGAATATGAAAAATCTTCAGGATTAGGCAAATAAGGAATTGTCAAAAGTTTAACCCAAGATTCTCTTACACCATAATCCTTCATCAACCAAACAACAAAATCACTTTTTTTGTAATCATAATTCATGCTAAGACAACCCTTTAAAACACCTAAACTAGGAGTTGAACATTCTTCTTTTTCATAATCAGGTTGAAGCACTTCTCTATAAGTTTCTTTCTCCAAATCCAAAGAAACAATTATCCAAAATGAACTAGACCCAATTAAATAACTTGAAGCCCAATTAAGAGTACCACTTACAAATTTCCCAGATGAATTTTGATAAGGTGAAACACCATGAGGAAAATCATGAATCTTTCTCCATGTATTAGTATTCATACTAAAAATCTTAACTTTAGATTCACTGAAAAACTCATTAGGATCACAAAAAACAGCAACAACTTTGTAATCATCATTCTTATGATCATAACCAAGACCAAAAGAAGTGAAACAACCTGGTCTCCAATTATTACCTAAAGGTGGTGACTTTTTAGAAACCTTAATTGAAGGGTTCCAAAGAAGAACACAATCACCTTTTATAGCAAAACAAAGGAAACCATTACAAGAACCAACAATACCATCATGTCTAAACTTGTTCTTAACAGGGTAGTTAATATCTTCAGAAATTGTTGAAGGGTTATTGAAAAGAGAAGATATTGAACAAGATTTGAGGTGAAATTCAGCTGTTGTAGCACTGAGGATGATTCTATGGTGAGTTGTGAAGTGAGTGTTTTGTGTTGAAAAGTGAAGTTGTTTTTTTATGAAGTAAGGGTTGGAAATTATGTGTAACCATGATTTAGATACACACTTGAAACGTAGAAGTGATTTTATTGGAAGTTTTATGAGGATTTCAAGAATGAGTTCTTGAGGGAGATAGGGTAATGGAAGAAGAAGAAGAGAACTATGTGGTGTCATAGGTTTGTTTTGATGGTTTTGTTCATTTGATGATGACATGTGAGTATGTTAGTGATAGAGAAGAGAGTGTGAGTGTTGAGATGTTCATATTCATGTGGTGGTTGATGAATGATATATATAGTAATGAAGATGTATAAAACAGATACTATTCGTATTAGGCGTGTCCATGTATCAGACGTATATTAGTGTGTGACATTAGTATAATATTGATACATGTTCTATTATATTATTTTTTGAAATTATTATTAATGTCGATGTATCAGTACTATGTTTATCTATGCCATATTTGGTGTCCTTTACTACATAAATGAAGATAACGAAAAATAGATTGATATGGTTTTAAATATAATATATGATTGAAAAGTCTATTACTAAAATTTAATGTATTCTTGTGTCGAATATGTGTCAATATCCAACACCAATATAACAAAAACGTAATTTTTTTTGAATTTTGTTGTTTATCTAAATCATCATTAGTGTCGACGTATCAGCATTTATATTATCTTCTGAGTTTTTTTTATGTGCTTCATAAATGAAGATAATGAAAAATGGATTGATATGGTTTCATATGATATGATATATGATTAAAAGAGTCTATAACAAAGAAGTAACAAGATAAAATGAAGTGGAAAATGTGAATGTTGGAGACATAGTAAATTGACACGTTGCTGTTATGTTAAGACACTAGCGTGTGTGAGTGTGTGAGAAGAAGATAAAAGAAGAGAGGAAGAAAACGAAATAAAGAATCTAATTGACATGATGATTCAATCAACCAACAAAGCTTGTCTTTTACTTGAGAAAAAAATATTAAACTTTTTTTGGAACAAAGAAAAGAGAAAAGTTTAACTTGGTTAAATGCTTTTTAGTTTTTGCTTAACTTTTTTAATCTATCAATAATCCATTTAATTTTTATGCTTCTACTCTATTATATTTAAACGAATTTTAACCTCTTAAATATTTTTTAAGATTCTATCAATTTAGTCCTTTGGGTTTCCATGTCACACTTACCATGTTGATGTGGACATTGACACGTAGCACTGAGTTGCCAAGTCAACAGTGCCACATCAATATTCAATGGGAGATTGTCTAGTGACATGGAAGAAATTAAAATAAAACTACACATAATTACATATTCATCATGGTTTTGTCAAAAATAAAAATCATGGTTTTTTCACAAAAAACTTTTCACCATTTGTCTCTCTTATACTTCATAGCACTATTGTTGTTGCCTTTGTAACCACTAATAATAAACTTTGTCTAATATGAAATAGTTGGTCAAATGGTACATTGCACACAAATCGCAAATAACATGACAGTAAATATGAATATTGCAAAATTATTTGAAAAATTATTTGATATGTTATTAAGATTTATCAAAATTATATTGGTATTCAATAAAACTCATAAAATTGTTAATGTGTTTATGTGACATATGAAATGGTTTTCAATTTTTAAAAAACTTAATATGAATAATTTATATAATATAAATTTTCAATTCAACAATAAATTTTATATAATTCATATTTATTATAATATTATTCACGACTTCGCATCACTTATCAACTGTTTCACGATACTTACCCCTAATAATAGTAATCAACTTTTACTTTTCAGAAAGAAAAAAAAAAGAACTTTCAATTTTTATACTCCCACCATTGATGAGACGTGTATGTGCCTACAAAGTACAAAATATGTTACAGCATATTTAACTTGATGTCGGACACACATAGTTTCTTCTTCACGAAGCAATCGATCAAAAAGATTGACATAGCAAATAGCAATACAAACAAACAAAGCTACAAGTTGTAGCAATTGCATATGCACCTTATCAACAATATCATTTCTCTTGAAGTTATTTTCATGATGACCTCATATATATGATCACTATACTTTAATTTATTCATATTTTTCTTCCAAATAAAATTCTAGCTTAGATCTTTGATTGGTGCCTTGGCGGTTAATGAGTGTACCTCTGCCACTCACTCACTTTGTCAATTTAGTTGCATCTTCATGCAGGAGATGTGTATCTTGCATATATGATAAGATTCATGAAACACAGACATAGACATAGACATAAACACATACACAAACATCCCGAATATTACATGCACACATACTAATATGTTGATATCAATTAATTTTTTAAGTTGACATAACTTAATATAATAACATATTTTAGTGTTGGATACTGAGGCACGCATTCAATCAGAAATGATGGTATTTTAGACAATAAAATTATCTCTTACATTCTTATCACTAAGTCATGCAACCACATCATTCTTTTCTATTTTTCATTCGTTCACTTGTTTATCATAGCCTCTATGGATAAGATAAACCGCAAGTTTTTGAATTGTGTGAAGTGAATCACTCATATAAGTCTATTTATTGAGGAAACGACAAAGGAAAAATTGATGAGAAAATTTTATCCTTCTATATCCTATCATAAGATGGACATGTGCTTATATATATGTATCACATAATTTTCAATTTAAATCTCACATATTCAAGAATTAGTAATCTTGTATTTAGTAGTAACATTTTGCTCTGGTTGTAACTTTATTATTCGTCCAAAAATACATCCAATAATAGTATCGGTGCATTATCACCATCCAAAGTCTTGCCTTTTTTTTATTAACAAAACCGTGTTTTTTTGTTTAAAATGCTAACAAATTAATTTTAATTTTCTTCAACATAAAACTCTTTATTTTTTATTTTAGTTTCTTAATACTAAATGTTATAAAGATACTTGTTAAGAAAATTTTCTTTTTATAATGAGATGACAAACTTTTGTTGTTTGAAGTGATCATGACTTGAGATAAACTTTGTTTGTCATAATGGCTTACAAAAACATCACAAATGTTATGTGAAATGTGCTATTGGGTATATTCCACTATATAAAACGGTTCTGAACAAAAATATATGTAGTTTTTTTTTAACTTAATACTGTAGTATTTAGTTTAAAAATCAACTAATTTAAAGGACTAATTCTATCATCCACTAACTAAAGTCAAATAAAATTCTAAGGATCTATAAAGAAACAATTCAACACAAAAGTTAGCATAAAAGATTTGAACCTAAGGATCTATAAAGAAACATACTTCAAATCTCAAACTAACACTCATAGGAGTTATGTGAATTTTTCCTCACTTCAACCATTAGCCTAAATTATTGTGGAAGATAATTTCCCCATAGTGAAAGAAAGTGCTTTACATGGTGGACCACTTTCTTGGTGGTCCAGAGGCCATAACCGAAAAAAAAAGAAGCTGAAGAAGAATCACAGTGTTGGAGTTCCACAAGAGTTGGTCTAGATTTCTTGTCAGTGTCGAATACACACATAAACACACCTTCAATCATAAGTGTCGGAGCTTTAAAGTTTTCTAAAGGTGAAAAACAATAAGTATTCCGATGACACTTTTTGAAGAAACAGGCTACTACCTCCCTCAATCCTCCCACAGTAGAAGGTAAAAGAAACTCCATTCCTTGGTTTCTAAGATAATGTTTATAAAATGGACATGAATGATCATTTTCATTAAAATTTGCTAGTTATTAGTACCACAAATTATCCGATTTCACATATAAATAAATAACCCCTGGATGGAATTCTGTAAGCATAAAGCTAAACTAAACATGTATCCAATCTTAATGAAATAGCATCCAAATTTTGTCCCACAGAAGCACTTATATGTTGAGACAAAAGCTATAACAAGTGCAACCATCCCAAATAAAATCTATGCAAGTCTTTCGTCATAAACCTATGTTCGATAGGCAACACTGTTATAGCAGTCAACACAATTTTTAGAAGCCATAAACCTAATTCCTATTTTAAGAAGCCGCAAGATTCTGCAGCATACATCATAAACTTTGTGTAGCAGACGTCAAAACATTTTAACATACATACACACAAGTGACGGCCAAATGTCATATAGAACCTAATTCCAATCTTAGTAAACCACGCCACTAACCATATAATGAAGTGCACAATTAAAGAACCAACAAAAAACTCTAATTATCAGATAAATTAAACCTAACACAACAATTTCTCAAGCAACGCATTACATTGACTAATAATGAACAATATTGCATGATATAACCAGCAAACATAGGTACATAACACAAATTATAATTAGCATACAAGTTGCACTTATGAAGTTGAAGAATCCAATAGATGGTTCTTCATAAACTTTATGCACAAGTAGCATAACATCTACATTATTACAACATACATTCTACTATTGAAAACAAGGCGATACCAAACTCTCTTGGTAGACTTCAGGGACCATCCAACCATTAATGTTTTCAAATTCTAGAGTTTTAAAAGTACCGTCTCTAGAATTGTAAACAACCAAATCAGACTTACACTCCAACAACACTTGATCGTCATCAGAAAGATAAAGTGCTTTGGTGTAAGGACAAATCCCAACATCTTCCATATAAGGAATACGAAACAATTTAGTCCAAGATTCATTGTTTCCGTATTCATTCATAAGCCAAACATCCGAAAAAGTCTCCGTATGAGCAAGAATGCACAAGCAATCCCTCACCACCTCTAATGTTAAAGTAATCACATTTACCGCACCATATTCAGGCTGCACTAGCTCCCGATAAGATTCCTTCTCTAAATCAAGCGAAACAATAACCCATGAAGTATACGAATCTCTAGACGCCAACCAATTAATAGTGCCAGTGCCACTAACGAATCTACCCGATGAATCAAACGGGACACCAGAAGGGAAATCATCAATCCATTTCCAACAATTGGTCCCCAAAGTATGAACCTTAACTTGAGTTTTGTAAACCCTATCATCATTTTCATAACAATGAACAGCAACAACTTTGTAACTATAACTATCATTGAAATCATCATAAACATAACCAAAACCATAAATTGTGTAACTACCAGATTGTTTTTGATTATCTAAAGAGGGCAATTTCGTAAATTTCCTAATAGAAGGGTTCCACAAAAGAGCAAAACGTTGATCAAGTGCAAAACAGATTATTCCATGGCAAGAACCGATAATCAGATCGAAACGGTTTCGATTCGGAAGAGGATAATCTAGTTCCATGGCGACGGCGGCTGTGGCGGTGAAGACAGAGGAGAGAGGGTAATCGGAGAGTTTGAACTCGCGTGAGGGATTGGTGTAGGTTAAAATTAGACGGTGGCGCGTGGGTGACACGCGAAGATGCTTTATGGCGAATTTAGGATCGGAGATGAGAGATTTCCATGGCTTAGAGACGGATTTGAGTTGCGTGAGGAACTTGACTGGAAGTTTAGAGAGAATATCTACGATGATCTCGAATGGAAGAGTTGGAAGTGGCGGTGCGATAATTAGGGTTTCGGTGGTGGAGGAGTTGAAACGCCGTCGTTTGGTGGTGGTTGTTTCCTCCGTAGGTGGATTTGATGAAACGGTGTCGTTTTCAGTAATTGGCGCCATTTTTGGGTGTGGTGGTTACAGTTACAGCTACAACATGAATTGAATTTAATAGTAAAATTTAATCTGAAATTTCTACATGGCAATTACTATGTAATTTCTTATGCTTTCGTTCTCAATTGAAATGTCAGTATGTTACTGTGTGAGTGAGAAGGTCCCACCTTTTGTTGACTTTTGACCTTGTGGAAAATAATAATAGAGCTCCAAAGTTGTTTCTAATTTTATGAGGATATATAAGTGGATCAGAAAAAACAGATTAAACTGACAATTCAAATCAACCTAATTTGAGAAAAAAACTCTGTCTTAATATAAGTGTTACAGTTGACCAAATCACACACTTAAAAAAAAAACCGTGTAAATGAAAGAGAGAGAATATAATTTTTACAAAAATGTCCTCTCTTTTTATTGGTACTAGACATTAAAAATTTAAAAAGTAGATTTTTGAGTATTTGTTTCTTTCATCTAGTGATTGTTTTAAAGAGTAAAATAAGAAAAAACAACGACAAACAATTTTGGCAAATATGACACTTATTTTGGGACTGAGAGCGTATCAACCACCAACCCCTCTTTATATTAAACAGTGTTTGATATGGCATTGTCATGACTATTATGAAAATGCATTTTGGTGATATAGATAGTAGCAATTAGCAATCAATTTTATAAGTCTTTTTTCAATCATACAATCTCATATATACATGTACAGTTTCAGGTTCCCTCTCATTCTAATGTGAATTCAGACTTTTATTTTGAAGTTACCAGGAGTCCCTCATTATCATATCTTATGCACAAGCAAACACTCTCCGTTCTCGTTAGCCTCGGGTGTTATGTATTTGGTATTATGTGTCCGCGAATTTTAATTTTGAATAAATTTATAATTAAATTCTGATTTTGTCAAATTTTATTTATATTAATTATTCTTCTAAAAGTATGTTTTAAATTGATACTCCCTTGTTCCTTTTAAATTATTCTTCTAAAATTATTCTTGTGTTGTTATGTGAATTTCTCCCTCAATTGAACCATTAGTCTCCTAACTTATTGTGGAAGATAACTTCCCATACTAGAAGAAAGTGGACTAGTTGCTATTGGTGATCCAGAACTGAAAAGAAAAGCTCAAGAAATTTTATTCTTAGACTCCTAAGATGATTATAGATTATAATACAGACTTGAGTTACCATTTTCATTTAAATTCGCTTAAATGTTGTAAAATTACTACAAATTTATGAGTTTAAATTTATAAAATTAGTAGGATGAGAAGTTGAAAAAAAGACGTTAATAAATTTTAGACCATCTAGAATATTTCATCCGTCTCAAAATAATTTGAAGAATGAATTTATTAAAAATAACCACAAGAGTCGGTGTATGTTTCTTATCGGTGTTGGACACATACGACAAGCACGCTTCAATCAAATATATTGAAGCTTCAAAGTTTTCTAAAATGGACATGAATGATCATTTTCACCACAAATTATCAGATTTCACGTGATGAGAGCTATCTGTCATACCTACTGCTTTCCATTGAACATGTATGCAAACTATGTGGGAAGCAGTAGAGGGAATAAAATCCTTCTAAATGAAATAGCATCTAAATTTCATCTTAGAAAATCTCAGGTCTCAAGTAAATAAGCTTATAACAAAGTGTTTTCACGCAGGAATTCCAATTCAGCACATCCTATTAGTATCCATAGTTAAATGTGTAGTTTTCACAGCTAAGAAACAGGTATAACTATAGCATCTAAGACAAGGAAATGAATTTGATTTTAAAAGGTATGACTAAAATCAAATAAATTTAAACATCAAACTGTATGAGAAGTTAGATGTATCATGCATGTAAAAAAAAGAGATCAAAAAATTAAGTAATTAATTAACTAATATCAATCACTAGGAAAGGTATTTTTATTTGTGAAGTTAAATTTGCTACCTCTGATAATTTGTTCTCACTGATAGCATTTTTAAACTGCGATAACGCCTCCTTTCTGTTACAGGTCTGCAACACCAAGTGTACTTCCGTGAGATGTTTTGCAAGCTATATTTAAATAACTTCACCAAAAGTACGTAATAGCTAAAATAACAAGACAACAAGCTTGAAAGTGTTTCTGACTACAAAAACGAAAGACACAAAAATACACATACAGCTGCATATATATGTGTATATAAAGATGACAATGAAGCAACTAAAAGTAACAGGGGAAAATACTGTCAATCATAAACCTACCACTGGGTTGGTTATATTGTCATAACAGGGAAAATAATCATCCATCCCTGCAATGACATCAAGCCGCGTATAAACACAAAGGATTAATCAATCATTTTTTATGTAATTTACATTTTAAATTTTCAATCTGTAATTAACTAGTATCTATGTCAGTATATACTATCCCAACATCCTTGTCATGCTTGGAAATAGGAATGGCAACAATTTGTCAAACAAAACATGGGATTATGTCCGAATATATGCATCTATAATTACATGTCTAATTACATATAATTAGATGTTCATACAGTACCCAACTCTGAAACATTATTTATAACATGCGTTACCAAATACCTTTCTAGTAGCAAGTGGTCCGTCCATGGCATCTGCCATATGCTTCAAGAGAAATTTCTTTATAATATGTTGGATGCATGATTTTGTCTTACAACCATCAGAGTTTTGCATTACAGACAACAACTCTTGTTCAGTGCTTCCTTCTTGCAAAAGCAAGAGTGCAGAAAAATTAACAAAAATATTTGGTTTGTTTTAAATCAGTCCTATATGATAGGGGACTCCCACAAAAAAGAAGTTGGACACTTATGAAAACAAATTATTACAGGGACTAAAACAATAATAGATGAGCAAATTAAAACAAAAAAAAATATATTCAAGAACATTCCTGAAACAAAAAAGATAAAGGACTAATATGAAAAGGAGGGCATATTAAAACAACCAATAACATGTTTAGACCACCTCACATCGAACCTTATGCATATCATACAGGCCAGCTCTAATCTTGTGCACATATTTGAATTTATTTTTTAAAATTGTTTACACGGTGTTTTATTGTTAACAAGTAATTTCCTTTAATGGAAGAATAAAAGGTAGCAGTAAAGTGTAAATTACATGGTTAAAAGTGATTTCCGGACAGTAGGCTGATTGGAAGATGGATTGTCTAGAAATGATTTTTTAAAATGATTTTTATTATAATTTTCAAATAGCTTTTTTGTAAAATTAGTTTTTAAAGATATTCTTTTTTTAAAAAAAATGAGTTTTTTTGTTAAGTTAAAATATTTAATATGAATATTTAAGTTAATGAATATTAAAGTTCTGTTTGTTACAGATTAAAAAATAAGTGATTTTGACATTAAATAATTTAGAGATTATTTTGTAGAGATTTTATGAAAAAGCAGAATATATTTTGTGATTGTTTACCATTATAAAAATTACTTTTTATAAAAAAATAATTTTTAACTTGTTTGGATACAACCATATAAAAGTGATTTTGTATCACAAAATTACCATAAAGTACAATTATCCAAATGTAATATATCATATAAAATAAATATATAAAAAAAATACTCAAGTTCTTGTTTTTCATTATGGTCATATGACTTTATACATATAGCTACAAATAAAATAAATTTCTAAATTTTATCTTCTAAAAATAACAAATTAATCATATAAATTCTAAACAAGTTATTTTTGGAATATTAGAATAAATTTAAGGATATTTTTGTCCGAAAATTTTTGACACATGTTTTCTCTTTCCACTAAAGAAAATCTATAAAAATAAGTTACTAATATCAACTTCAGATTTGTCAAAAAAAAAAAAATATCAACTTCAGATTTTTAGCAGTCTTTAGATTAATTTCAGATTCTTATTATTTTTAAAAGCTATAACAAACAAATATAATTTTCTTAAAAGTGATTATTTTTAAAAAATAAGTGATTATTTTCTAAAAAAAACTATAACAAACGGGCACTAAAATCATTCTTCTAATTTATAAAAAGATGAATTTAAAATAAATTTTAATTATTTTTAGTTAAGTTATCATAAAAATCATTTTAAAAAATACAAAGAAAAATCATTTTATTTAAAGCAAAAACAAATGCACATTAATTATAAAATACACATGTAAATAAAAAGGTATTTTTTGTATGTTTTTTAACACAACAAACTAAACTATAATTTTTCAAATTCATGATGTTCTCAAAATTTGGTATAACCATAAAAAGCGAATTTTATGTTAAATATCATACAAAAAGGTACCTATAAAAATGTACCTAAATTTTGTCCTTTCATTTACCGCTTAAGCAGAAAACGTATCCATCCAAATGTAAACACCCATTATTTACATCAAATATGCAAATCATAAAGTATTGATTGATACAAGTCATCAACTTGAACAATAATTCAGGTATTTATTAACTGAATATGACTTTTGGATCTACTATTTCTATTTGTAAGTATACAAGAGTTCAAATAAAAAACACTCATGACAGTAACGGCAACCTTTACCGGTATCAATATCATTAACTCGGTATCCCGGATTTACAACACACACTGCGCATCAACCACTTGCTTGCGCTAGATCAAAAGGATGTGGATACTTGTTATGAAAACAATGTTTTCCTACCTGTTGTGTAATATATGACAATTATGTGGATATAGCTAAAATGACTCATCTGACTTATGAAAGCAAATAATCCATACACGTGCTTTCAACTTTGAAGCAACCTATTTAAATACTTCGTGAAGTAGCTTTTTCATCCAAAACCATGTCAAGAGCCTGCATAATATACCGCCATTGTTACTCATACATGTACGTACGTGCCAAGAGTATCCCCGACAGAAGAGGGAACACCTTGTCAATGTCAACGAAAAATGCACTTACCGGTGCCAAAAGTGGTGTATATTTCTTATTAAACAAGGTAGTACTCAGACAGGAGAGAAGCTCCTATGACAACTGTTAAGTTCAACAAACATATAATATCTGCCATTCCAAAAGATGATTCTGACAAAAAATAAATTTTGTGAGTGTCGACGTCCCCTTTAAAACCTCTGGCTATCATAGCCTGCATTATTTTACGTTAAATTGTCAGAAGATAAACTGTGAATTTTTTGTGATGATCATGAAATTTGCTCTGCATAATGTTATCTTATGGGAAAAACATTATACATAGACGAACCTGAGAAATTTGCTCTGCATGGCTGAAAATATTTTTGAAGATGCGACGAAAGTAGTTAAAGAAAACTGTGAAGACATATAAAGGGAAAAAAAATATTACAATGAGGAAATATCTCAAGTAAAATATTTCAGAATTGAGTTTCCATTCCATACATGCACTTAATTTGGAATTATAGGTCCTTTAAAAATTACATGTATCTATTAGTAGTACAGGTGAAGAATAAGATAACAACAAGCAAGATAGCAACATATGAGTTATCACTTATCACAATTCAAAATAAATAATAAAATAAACAGATAACTTTCATGCCTTCGGTAATTTTGTTTAGGATCAGATTGGCATTGATTATTATGCTCACATGGCATAATAAGATAATAGTATCATGTCATGTACCGGTCCATAATAAAATAAACAGATAACTTTCATGCCTTCGCTAATTCGGTATAATGTTATGCAACAAATATATTTGTGTGTGTGTGTGTTAATTACCAGTTTAACTCATCTTATCATGAAAATACACAAAGAAACATCTTAGGATAAGCGTTTTCTTCTACCAATTTGTAGTGCTTACACAAGTTGTACAAATAAAAAATGAAGCTTAAAGAATCTAAATGAGATTTATGCACAGTCATTATGAGAATGATACTCATTACTTATCTAGTTCGTTGGAACACAAATACGGAGTTCAGGAAACAGAACAATATTTTTTGATGATGCATGGAAAAAAGTAGAAGACCTAGCAATATTTACTTACTATCAATTGTCTCCATAACAGTTAGTTGTTTCCAATTAACCCTACGAGATACAATTCCCAATGCAATGTTCCGAACCTGTAACAAAATAATCAGGATATTAAATGAGTAAACGAAAAGAAAAAACTCAAGCCTAATTGCATTGGTTAAATTTGGTTATAACTATTGATAGAAGTTTCTGCATCCTTTGATAGTGTTTGACAAATTTATTGATTATAAATTTCTAATTACAATGTTTACTACTATAATCTAGTTATGCATTCAACTTAAGCTAACCCGTTCAACATAGTAGTGTGAAATTCTTCTTAGTTCTTACCTCATCAAAAACTAGACTGATAAATCTCAATGACAATAAAAGGGTAAGCACGATTTCTGATACAGAGACACCTATGTATCTCAGAGGAAGCATGAACCATCGCAATGCAGATGCTAGTTGTTCAGGAGTTGTGGTTGTGAGGCAGAGACTTGCACTTTGAAATACCTTCATAAAAATAATATATTGTTTCAGAAATCTTACAAAGCATTGTGTTTGCCAAAAGTCCTAATATGACCGTAAATAAAAGGTGAAAGCACGAACGCATAAAGCATCTTACTGTAAAAGTCAAACATGCAACAGTGCTTCCTACAGATAATCCTTTCCTCGTAAACGTTAATGGACCTAACTTTGAGATTACATATGAATAACCTGTTAAAGATACAGGAAGATTAGGAAGCCCCATCATCGCAGGCGGTGGTGTTCTCGGCTGAACAAGTGCAGGTACGCCATCTGAACCTAGCCCTAATGTTATGAATAACAATGCTGACAGAAAATAAACTCGCCCCAATTGATCCTATAAATAGAAATTGAATTAGGCAAGAAATTTCTCAGATTAGCACAATATTTCAAGATGAAAACATCTGTAAACTAATGGTGAACTGCAAGTAGTTTTGACTTTGAAGACTTGTTTATGAGAAGGCACAAGCTAGCTCGAAGCATAAATTAGCATTAAGCATAAGAAATAAAAACAGACGATACGAAGAAATAAAAAACTAAAATGTATGATAAGTCATGGATTAACAAATTACTTACTATCCAAGCATTTCTTGGTAGAATCCAAATTGAAAGCAAAGTCAAGTATGCTACTAATCCAAATCGCATAACTATATGTGACCTTGCCGGTAGAACAACAAGAACTAAAAGCCACACCTGTAAAGTCAGATTAATCGATTATCAAAGATCACAAAACATGTATACCACAAAGCGAAAACAAATTATTCAAAAATACCAGCAAAACAATTGCATCTACTAATAACTGCCAACATTTCTATAACAGTCTATTATAAGAATTCTAACATTGATAGCCCTTCACCAAAATCATCTATCACGTATCGATAATAAAAACTTAACTATCATCCAAACAGTCAGGGCAATTTCTCTTTCCCCTAAGAAGCATCAACCTGGACACAGACACATACACTAGACTCGACACTCTAACACATGTATAGACACCAGCAATAATTAAGAAAATGAAAGTAATTAAATGTAACCACATGTGTTGGTACTGCATAAATTAATATTTTTTACCATCTTTGATTACAAAAAATGGCAAACCTTGTCCCCGCGAGCTTAGCTCAGTTTGACAACGACATCACATTATATATGTAGGGGCTGAAGTTTGAACATCTGACACCCCACTTATTCACCGGTAGAATTTCTAGACTAACTGCCTAAAAAATATGGCAAACCCAAAAGTCCAAAACTAAAACACTCTCCAATACAATCTTTACTAAAACACCTAATAATCCACAAACATGAATAAAAAGAACATTTTTTTACACCAATTATTAACCAAACAAAAAAACCCATGAAACATTTTAGCTTACCAATTTAACTCGTGGATCAATAGAGTGAAGAAAAGTGGTGGGTGAAGAAACAAACTGTCCAATAGGACTAGCAGTAGCACTAGAAATCAATCTAAAAACTTTATCAGCAGCAAAAGAGCTTGTGGGAATCCATTTAGACCAATTTGGTGATGATTCACCATTATCATTATCCTCCTTTGAAGCTTTGATTGTAAGAATTGTTTTCCTTTTCAGCTTCTTGTGAGTGGACAAAAGGGTTTTGTGAGGAATTGGTGAATGGTGGGTTGTGAAAAAAGCATGATTTGAATGCAGTGGTGGTGGTGGTGATGGTAGAGAAAGCAAAAGGAAAGTGGCATGGTTACAATTCATGGGTGTTGAGAGAGTGTGACTCTTCTTCTTTCATGTAAAAATTTGTGTTTTTTGAAAGCTAAAGAAAGAACAAAGGATTAAGGAAGACAAGAATTGTTCTTTTATAGTTTCTCAAATTCATGGTGTCGCAGTGAGATGTTGAATTTGTGCTTATAATGTTACACAATTGGGCATTTGGTCTAGTGGTATGATTCTCGCTTTGGGTGCGAGAGGTCCGGAGTTCGATTCTCCGAATGCCCCATTTTTATTATTTTTGCTAATTTCAATCTTTTTTGTTGAAACGAAAACGAGGAATCAAATCATTTCTGTATAGTTTAGAATATAGAATCTCCACTTGTTTTTAAGGGTTGGTGGAATTTTTGTATCTATAAAATATTTTTTTCGCAATTTATATTTAGGATAAAAGGTTGTGATGTGATTTAGTACAAAAATTTTAATGTACAACTAAAGTTGTCGACTTGTCGTGTTTTATGCCAAAATATTTAACAGATCAAATGTATCTTTAAGTTTTTTTTTTGATTAAAAAAAAAAACTTAAGGATGCATCCTTAAGTTAGTGTTCTCTTAACATAGTTTTTTATTTTAAGGAAGAATTTAATGTCTTTTATGAGATTAAAAAAGATTCATTTTTGACAATTCGTTTAATCATTTTGTCTCTTTGTAGATCGTTTTGGCTTTCAATAATACACTGTTGAGGTGGGATGATTGACATTATTTTTTGGATTACGTTAACAAGTGTTCTAAGAACATTGGTCAGACGATCAATGAAAAGAAAATTATCTTTGATAATGGGAAGGAATGCAACAGGTCTTATAAGGGTTGAGCTTGATTAAATCAAAATTGTATTTTAAACTTGAACTTTATAACATTCCATGTTCTTTATATGGTTTAATCAATAATGACATTCAATTCTTTTAAATTGAGCTTTAGTCCCAACCTAAACAAAAAGTCCTAGAAGAAAATTTGAATGACTTCTCTTTCGGAGGTACATGAGCTGAGTGATTTACTTGAAGAAATTGAAGTAAATCAGAAGAATATAACAAGCAAGCATCAATGCAATTCTGTCCATGCCATATGCAAACACAACCAATGAAATATCTGATATACAATGTGCATTCATCTCATAACCAATAACTAGGCATGGCAGCCTCATTTGTTCAGACAACAAGAACTTCATAATATAAATATAAGTAATAAAAAAGAAAGACGAAAGAGCTTTCGAGCTCCTCATAGATTCCGTCTGGAATGTCGTTAATCAATAGATTTAGACCTTCAATGCAAGCTTCTGAGCTGCAAGAGCTTCAGCCTCTAGAGTTGGTTCCCACAATAATGTACTCTCTGCTAGTAATGCTGTTACCACATATGGATCCATGTTTGAAGCTGGACGCCTGTCTTCCAAGTAACCTACAATCAAGCCAGTATGAAAGGTAAACAACATGTACTCAGGCCATCTCGCATCTGATGCGAGACTTCTTAACAGTTTGTGATTGTGACTTACCTTTGCCATTCTTCTCTGTGTCTCTTCCAACACGGATTGAGCATCCACGGTTAGCCACTCCCTGCATAATCAATTGTATAAGGATGTTTCGCACAAGATGATATACTTTCATGTTCATGTTTGATTACTTTGTGTTTAACGAGAATAAGTATTCAAATTTTTTGAAGCATTACCCAAGAAAATGTGTTGATGCTGGCTGTCTCGTGCTTTCCTGTCAACCTTCTCTCGTTTCCTTCTCCATATGCTTCAATGTGAACCTTATGGCGAAGAGAAAGGTTCAAAATTGCCTTCTTTATTACCTCAAACCCTCCATCTTCCCTCATGCTCTTTGTACTAAAAAAAAATGATATTATTAATCAACTTGGTAACTAAGCAAGTTAAATGTAAGACAAATGCAATCATGATTATTCATAACGAAGGCGTGTAAAAAAACCTATAATTGGTGTGAGCTCCTGCACCATTCCAGTCACCCTGTCAAGGTTAAGACCAAAACAATTAGCATAACTAATTACTAATTAGCATAAGGTAAGAGCTAATGCTAACTAAGGCATTATAGTACCTCAATTGGTTTTGGATCAAGGGTGAGTACAACACCAGCTTGTTCAGTAATTCTCTGTCAGAACAAACAAATTGCAACATATTCAATTAGAAGATACAAAAGTCTCTTTTAATTTGGTCGAAAGAAATAAATGTCAAAAATAAGACATTATTATTGAACCAAAAGATACTATAGAATTAGGATACTGTGACATTTCCTGATAACTGATTGTTTCAGAAGCTTAACCTTTCTGTATGAAAAATCAAAAGTAGGTTAAATGAAATTACCTCAAGGATGTACCTTGAAGCCCAGATATGATCACCAGCTTCAATACCTACGCTAGGACCAACTTGATACTCCCACTGCAATATTCGTAAGAGAATAGTGAGTAAAATGATTCAAGTAATTATAACCTATGTGCTTATGTTGTTTCGATGTATGTGTCTGTGTCAATATTTCAAAGAGCGTAACACATGAAACTAGTGGAACAGCGAGATTTACCTGGCCAGGCATGACCTCCCCGTTGGTGCCACTGATGTTAATTCCAGCATATATACAAGCCTTGTAATGAGCATCAGATATATCACGTCCAAATGACTTATCTGCTCCGGCAGCACAGTAATAAGGACCCTGATATATGAAGGAATGTTTAATTAAATCCACATTTTGAGGTTCACAAATTCCTGCAAAAGTTGAAATAAACGCAAGATGTAGTATATTACCTGAGGACCAGGATAGCCACCCACAGGCCAACCTAATGGCCATTTGACATTTGTTTGAAGTAAAGTGTACTCTTGTTCTATTCCATACCTTTGAACAATCAACATACAACATCATCAGCATGTTTTCTGTTAAGATTATAATTCAACACCAAAAATTCAGTTATCTTCTATTTAGCCACTAAGTTACATTTTCCATCATTCAACAATAGTTCGTAATTCATACCATGGAATTTCAGCCTCAACCTTAGGGTTACTGAAGATTTCGGCAGCTTTGTGTCTCTTATTTGTAGGGATAGGCTCACCTGCTGGTGTATAAGCATCGCAAATGACCTTCGAGAAACAAAATAATCCAATTAATTTCATAATATTTGTATTTCAATTTCAATCATCGTGCCATGAAACATATTTTAAGTGTTTAACAGCTCTTACCAAAATGTTGTTACCACCGCGGAAAGGATCTTTGAAAATTGCTTGAGGACTGAGGAAGAAAGAAACGACTAAAGTTAAAACCGCAATGACACAGCAAAACTAACATGAATAGAAGTATGAGTACAAAAATTCTTACTATAGGATTACTTCACTATCTTCACCAGGGGCTTGTCCAGTGCTAGATCCGTCGTAGTTCCACTTAGGGAGCTCAGAGGGATGCTCAACAGGCTTTGATATGGTCTGAGAATAGAAAACATATATACACAATTGTCACGAATAGCATGAGTTACATCAAACAATAACATTGTAGGAATACTTTTTCTTAGCCTATTTACAACGTTATAAGAGCATATGGAATCAGCTTATGACATGTCTATAAGCTATTTCTATAACAAAATATAAAGTAGAGTTAAACTTTTATAGAAATAGCTTATACATAAGAACTTATGTGATGAGAATTAATACTATAAGCATTTAAGTTGTTTATCCAAAGATGGCCTAAATAACATACTCTTGATTTGCTGCGGACATCAATTCCTGTTCCACCAATCCTGTTTCAGAAAAAGTATCACAGTTTTAAATATCTTGAACCTTTATGCAGAAGAATGAAAAAGGAAATAGATATTCATAATTTGATTATGCAAACTACGAGATACTGACACAAACATAGAGTAGAATGAAATACCAGATGTACTCCGCAATTATGCTGTTAGTGAATGGAGTGATGTCCAAATTAAGTAGACTCTCTACCCTGTTGATGGTGCCACTTTCATTGTTGACTGCCATTACTCGGAACTTAGAAGAACGGGCAACTTTCTTATTTTGTTTCAAAACTAAAGAACTCCACATCTTTGAAGTTATTGGAGCTGCAATAGGAGAGGTTTTTGTGATTCTCGTCTGCCATTGTGTAGAGGGCGCCAAAATCTGTGCCATGTTCTGCTTAACAAAAATACAATTAAATTAACTCATTATAAAATTTTATATTTAATACTCTTGAGCAAACAAATTAAATAGCATTCTATAATCTATTGATGCATGATGCTTATTATTTGTCCAGCAACCATTCTCTAATGTTGACTGATAAAGCCTAACAGAGATAAAAGCAATTATCTTAAACCTTCTTAAACACGATTTAGTGTGCAAAAATTGTCAAAACTTGAGCTATTTTCTTACAAGTAATCATCATTAAGATAAAACACAAAAGAGTACTATGATCTAGAAAATACTCAAATGATGACTACTTAAGATCATGCTGAAAATGAAACAACTTTTTAAACCTTACATTACATTTTAACGGTATTAGAAGTTAGTTATGTTAGTTACAATCAGTTAGAGTTAGTTCAGTTGGTTATAGGCCAACCAACTCTCTCTTTCACTGTACCTAAGTGAATACAAGAATGATTCATTTTCTCCAAAACAACTCTAAAATTCAAAGTCTTAACCACACTGAATACGATGCGCTTTTTTTTTAAAACTCGGTATCTGATCCAAGGACTGACTAATCTGAAGGACCCGAATCCCACAGTCTATTAGCGAGAGGCCTATTTGAAGCTATAACTTTAACTATGTATGGATTGGCCCAACACAGAAAGTGACACCACGAGGGTTCGAAGTCTTCTCCACTAGGCCAATCCACGTGGATTCAATAAGATGCACATTGTACAATAATATCAAATCAAATGCAAAAACCAACCAAGAAACAAATCATCACACAAAAAGATGTGGAATAATATTTTGATACTCAAATTAGTCAAATAAAATATGTTTATGTAACCAACATAGAGAAGAGCAAAGTTTATCAAGAATATTACTCATTGGAATCATATTGAAATAAACATCTACTAAATACAATGACCCAAAATTTCCATTGCTACTAAAAACACAAATTTTCTCAATTAGAATTTTTTTTGACAAATGATGAAAAAGTTAGTTATGCTTTGGAATATGCAAATAAATGAGAAAAAAAAACATGAATAAAAAGCATGAAATGACCAAATAACCTGCACCCCTTTTTTCTTAATTAAAACATTTTTTGACCAAAAAAAATTAAATTTTTGGGATTTATTCAAAACTAATAATATCATCAAAAAAGCTTATCTTTTCAACCATCATAAATTTTCATCAGCAACTAACTAACTAACAATCTTAATTAAAAGATAAAAAGTTGCTAAAAAGGGACAATTTTCACAACCATAAATAAAAACAAAAACAAAAACATTACCATAAGAAGCAAAATGGGATTCAAAGATACAAAGAAACTCACCAATACAGAGTTGAAAAATGGCAAAAGCTAGAAACTTTGGAAATGGGTTCAAATTGTTTGTGAGTGAAGCATAGAGAGTGGAAGCCTTAGAGTGAGAGAGTTGTGTAAAATAAGGGTTGGTGGTTAAGAAAGAAGTTAGTTGGCTGGCTATTGTAATAACGATAGGGGTGTGGTTATGAGTGGATGAAGTTTGTTTTTGGTCCCTTAAAGAGCACCAAGAGAAGCTTGTACTTATAATATTTTAGATAAGGTTCTTTTTTGTTTTTCTTTCTTTTTTTATCCAATACATTTTGCAGATATAAGGTATTAGTATTTAGTTGTACATTAGATTAGATTCTATAATAATAATGATGATGAAAATAATGATTAGTATATTTTGTGTTGACAATGTCTATTTTGTATGTATTTCATAATTAGAGCTTGTTTAGATCTTATGTTAGGTTGCTTAGCTCATGTCAATTTGAGCTTGAATATAAAATTTTATGAATAATTCTAAATTTGAGCTTGAATAATTTTTTTAAAGTTACTAAATGTTAGTTAATCTAGTGGTAATTGATGTTGAATTTAATAGAGAAGATTTGATCCTTGCAACAACGTTTGAAAATGGACTGAAATAACTTGATGTCATAAATCATCATGAACTCTAAGTTTCTAGGATTCCTTTCTCAAAAAACTGGAGGGTGAAAAAAATAATAAAGTCAACATAATTATAATGCATTAATTAATAAGAGTTAAATACTAATTACTAACTATATTTGTCACTTTCTTAAAAACAAAAAAATAAAAAACTATATTTGTCAATTGATCAAAATGATAAGAGATTTGCATTTTTTATACGAATGGTCTATGAGTTTATGTTTGGTGTTAATGTATCTAAAAAATTTAATTGGGAGAAGAGAGTTTCCAATTTTTTTTGGCCACATAGATGAGATGATAAAATCACTACCATAAACTTACACACATAAAATGGAGTGATTAGAGATTGAACCCCGGTCGTAAACATCTGACTTAATAATTTCGACATTTAATTATCAGTTAAGCTAAGACTTATAGACAGAGAGTTCACAATTATCAAGCAAAATTTAATCATCGTTGAATGAAGTGAAAAACTTGGTATCAATAACACAATAATTCAAAAAATATGAACGTAACATATTAAAAAGTTATTTATTTTTATTAATTTGCTATTAAAAAATTTAGATGAGTTGTTGAGCTGCGCTCATTGCGGGAGTTCAGTTCACATATTTGCCAAGTATCATCTAACTTCAAACTAACTAGTGAATTTTTAGCTTATGCATGAATTTAATTCTATGCTATATTTGTTTGGGTATAAATTGTAATATGGTTCGAGACGAATTCTATTATCAAATAGTTTTGGTTTGCTCTCAAATGTACTTGTGAAGATCGAATTGTGATTCTCTTTATCAAATTCAACGTCAATCATCGTTAGATCAATTAATGATTTGGTGATATTTACTCTTTTTATCAATTTATAGATTACACAAAATGATCAATTAATGGAATACAGACATTAAATTGAATTTAAATTAAAGTTAAATAGTAGATTACATAAATTCTATATATTATATAAATTGATCAAATTGTTTGAGACCTCATAAACAATAACCATGCAATATAGTACACACTTTAAATTGAATTTGAAAGTGAAATTAACACATGATCATTATGACAAAGAACAAATCAATGACTATATATACATACATATATGATATGATGCATGACAGTGAGGCTTATCTGGCTTTTCCACACCACTCACTCAGGCCATACAGTATTGGTGGTGACTAAGGTGGGGAGTAAGACCTTTATTATGGTTTGGTCATGGAGAGAAGAGGACCACAATGGATAAGGAGCCTCATCTCAATAGAGACATTTGTGTCTAAGAAATATACTTTTTTTAAACATGAATCTTCAACCTTTATTACGGTTAACAATTCATCTTTCTATAATTCCACTTTGTCCTACCATCACTATTTGCTTGATGTTAATGTCTAACCAATATGTTTTTTTTCCTTTAAAGTTTTTTTCTTTGTCAAGATTTTAAAGTTGAAATAAAACTACAAAAAAGTTTAAATGATTTTCTTATGTTAAAATTTCATTTGACTATATAATACTTTATTGTTCCATCTGACCGGTTTCAAATGTATGTTTTTTTTTTTTGAGTGGTTGATATGTGGTTTAACAATGTAATTGGTTCAATTTCTATTTAATGTCTAGGATAAGTAGGGTTAAAATTGGGTGTGCACGGGGAGCCACCGCGCAAGTCTCGAAAAATTGATGATCTTCAAATTTTGTCGAAATTTTGAAGTTCTATACTATTGCACACCCAACACAAAAATATATTTTTGAGTGTGTGTGTGAGAGAATGAATAACAACCTGCATTTATATTTGTGAATTTGGCAATTTGGGCATGTTCTCATTATCGAGCACAAGGCCAGTTTTTGTTGTAGCTAGCCACTCTTTGCTCTTTTTCTTCTCAATGCGAATTCAACCTACGATTTTTGTATTATATTTTCTTTTTATTTCTTCAGCAAGTATTACTATAGTGTAAGTTGTGTAATGTTTAGCATATAAATAATTGTATTAACCAGTCTATTTATTAAATTAAGACCTCAAATTATTTTATCGACTCAAATTTTGTCATGTGATACAATTTGTGTCATGTCGTTTAAAGTCATATGTGTCACTCTTTACATTACATTACTATTATTATATGTATAAGCTCTTATTCTTATTAAATATTGTTGTATTTTCTTATTATCTTTCTACCGTTACACTAATCATTTGATTCAACTCAGTTCAATTTTATATTATTCTTTCCTTTTATTAAAAAGGAATATTATAAAATATATTGTATTTAATAAAAATAAAAGCATATATCTAGTAATATATATTTTCCTTTAAGTTTGACCCAATTTGCTCGATCTTTGTATTCAATTCTCTGTTTATATTTACATTGTGCTCAAAAATATTTCTATTGCCCAAATATTTTTGTACCCAATTTGCTCAATTTTTCTAGTGTTCAAAAATATTTCTTTTGCCTAAATATTTTTGTATTATTTATTTGTTTCTCTAATAATATAGTTTTACCATATGCTTGAGATAACACACACACTAGATAGGATTTATATTGTGTTCTACACTTACTCTGTTAATGTGTTGTAAAATTATATATTTTACTACAATAGATAAGATTTTTTTTTATATGATTATATTTTGCGTTTAATTTGTCATGCCAAACATATGCCGGCATAGACTTGACTCTTCATAGTAGTGAATACAAGTTTATAATAACATATAAAATGTATAGTATACAAATTATTTTTATTAAGTTCCAATAACAATTATTGTATATAAAATTAAGACTTCATGGTGCTATAAGTATATTTTTATTTATATGATTCCATTTTCATATAATTACATGATAATTGTCATTTCCTTTTTTCTTGAAGCAAATGACTTTTAAAACTTTATGTTTTTTACTCGCACAAATTATTTTAATTTAGGGAATCATTAAAGATGATTGTGAGTTTTTTTTTTTATTTTTGGTTTTCAAAATTAAATTAATTTTTTTAAAATAAAACATGTTAAGATAAAATATAATTAAATTACGGTTAACATAGTGCAGTAAGAGATTTGAACACCTTAAACAAATGATTAAGAATTTTTTTTTATAATTTACTTTTAATGCATGGAGAAAATTTAGTTGACGGATTAATCACTGTTAAATAGTGATGAAAACTTTGTACAAAGTAAAAAAGCATTAAATTGAATTTTTATTTTATTTTAAAATAGTTTTCACTTAAATCTCAAAATCGTAAAAATTGGAGTAGTTTTATAATTCTAACACGGTGTCTCTAGTGGTTGTCAGCCACCATTGACCACCAATATTCAACCATTGTCGACCATCTTTGACCACAACCTCATCGAACCGTTGCGAGTTGCGACAACTTACAACCTCTGATAACTACACAACAATCGTCAACCTAAGGTCAAACAACTCGAGATTGAACCGGCATGCATCAACCATTAATTGCCAATGTGGATCACACACTTTGACCACAACCTAAGAAAGTTGACTATGATGTATGTGTAGGTTGTTAACTACCATATTTGACTGACTACTTAAATTTTAAATCTCCACTCTTAGGATCCCGCCACCATGAATAACAGTCTATACTTTGTATTTATGAATTATGATAATGAATTTATACCATTAGTTAATGTGAACAATTGAATAAACTTATCATTATATTACTTTTCTTTCATTCATACTTTTTCTTAATTTATATGAAAGTTATCAAATCCAACACTTATTTTACACTAATGGAATTGTGTATTTGAGTACATAAAAACTCTTTCATTGTTGTTTTGTCAAAAACATCAAACTCTTATTAAGTCGATATTTCCTAAGTTGACAAATCAATTTTAAAAGCCCGTAGGCCCAAGTTGTTACTAGCTATCATTGAATGACTAATTAATTACAAATTCACAAGAGTGGAGGATATAATTTACATACTAGGATTGCATGAGTAATGATTAGAACAAATAATATGAAATTCCATTACATTTCACATATTTTAGAAAAATGTTATTTTAACATCAAAATTTGAAATATAAATATGGTGTAAATTTGAGTTTTACGTGTAACTTTATATTTAGTGAATAAGTGAACGTATTAGCGTTCAAATTTCAATCATATACATTACGTACACTGTCTCTACTAACTGAGTTAAACTCAGAAACTTAATTTTAAAAGTCTTATAAATTGAACAAAATAAAAAAAGATAAATATATATATATATATATATATATATATATATAAGATCTGTGCATTTTTTTTAATGTTTAAACAAGACAACTTAAAACTAATGAAGCTTCCATTAAATTACCAGCTAGCAGCATAATGCCACCAAGTAAGCAGCAGGTTAAACACAATCACAATGTGTGATTACTTGGAATTTTGGTTTGGCAACCAGGTTGACAACAACAATAACAATTATTCCTTATTTTCTATGTCCTATTAATTAGTACTACATCCGTACCAAAATATATGTCGTTTTGACCATATCACACAAATTAAAAAATGTAATCATTGTTGTATGAAAAAGATAAATTATGGTTCAGTTTATAAAATTATCCTTTATTAATGATATGTGAGAAATAAATTATAAAATTGAAAGAAGAAAAATAAATAATTAATTAAGGATATAAGAGGAAAAAATATTAAATGCTTCATTGATAATATAAAACGACATATATTATAGTACAATTTTTTTCTCAAAACGACATATATTTTGGTACGGAGGGAGTAATTGTTTAATGTTTTTGAATTTAATTTTAGTTTGATTGTATTTTCCAACATAAGAAAAGAAACATAGTTGGAATGGAACAAAATAGACCAACAAAAACAAAGACAATTGAGGTAAGGTTGGTGTTGTGTTGTGTTGGTCATGGTCCAGTCCTTTTCTTTCTGTTCCTTATTCTTTACTAATTCTTCTTTTTTGTCTCCCAGTTGTCACCTCTCTCTCTCTCTCTCTCTCTCTCTCTCTTAATTTCTCTTTACCTTGCAAGTTTCAACAAGTTCAAATACTTTATGACAAAACACACTTTGATACATACTATTTGCTTCAACAGCTGAAGAAATTTATCATCTTTGATTATTTGAAAACATGGAACAACTTGTTAAATTCATCATTCGTCCACCAAGGTATTCATTTCATCTCCTCTTTCTCTCTTTGGAGTGTAACTTTTTCAATCAAAGTATGCTTTTTTATTTATTTTGTTTTGAGGGGGTTCTTAGTTCTTGCTTTTCTCTTCAAATACTCAGTTTGAATTTGATGGAATACAAAGTTTTGGTTTTTAGTCTTTTTGTACACTTAATTCAACTAGGCACAATTGAATCTTGGTTTGGTATATATATTTATGAACATAGTTCATAGTTGGTATATATATTCTTTTTAGTTTCTATAACTAGATCAAGATATAACTTTTATATAAGTAAAGATGTATAATCAATTTTCACTTCCATTGCATCAGCATAAGAATCATGAAACTATCTTTGTTTTGGTGGAGTTTACTATTATTGCATTATGTTAACTTTGCTTGGTTTGAAATTTGAGATCTATTTTTGAGTAACACTAAAACTTTTACTTTGTGTTATGTAACTCTTACTACTTTACATGGTGCTGAGATTATAAAAAATTGCATGCACTAAAACATTTGTATGATCTGATGATGGGATCTCTAAATCATGCCATAATCTTCTTTCTAATATGATTGTAACTGTTATGGCATGCAGAGCTGAATATGATCCAAAAAGTGATCTATTAGAGAATGAATTCATGCTAAAAGGGAAATGGTTTCAACGGAAGGATGTCGAGGTACGGTTAAACAATAAATTTAGTATGTCAATGAAAGGATCAGATCTAAGGAAATGTTTCAAAAAAAATGATTTTGTCTCGTTTCATAGTTAATAACTAAATTTTCATCAATATACTCATGTATGTGATGTTCTAATTCTATATATCAATGTAATTGGACTATTGGAGAGTTCTTGTTGATGTCATTGTTTGTTTCCATCATAGAGGTATATATCAATGTGTCGATGACGTGAACAATCAGGCTGTCATGTAATATTTACTATTTTGCAGATAAAAAACGACCGTGGTGATGTTCTTCAATGCAGTCATTACCTGCCTATAGTTAGTCCTGATGGAAAACCGCTACCGTGCGTTATATATTGCCATGGAAACAGGTGACTCAAATTTGAAGATAGATTTCTTTGTTGTGAAATATGCACTTGTTTTTTTATGCTTCATTGATTTTACTTTAAGAAGCTTGTGCTTACTTTGTGCAATGTTTATGACAGTGGGTGCAGGGTAGATGCTAGTGAAGCTGCTATGGTTTTACTTCCTTCAAATATTACAGTTTTTGCTCTTGATTTCTCGGGATCGGGTATTTCTGGAGGGGAACATGTTACTCTTGGTTGGAATGAAGTAAGTGCTTGCTCGATAAATGTTTGAAAAAGTACCGTTATCATTGTTAAGTGTGATCTTATAGCTATCTTATCGAGGTTAATCCTTTGGGAGCTGAGTTTGTTCTCCACCGAAAGTTTGCATATGCATTTACTAGTACCATTTGGTTTGTTGCCATTTTTATTATATAATTCAATTTATATTCTTTGCTGTTTTCAGAAGGAGGACCTGAGGGCTGTGGTCAACTATTTGCGGACAGATGAAAATGTATCCCTGATCGGCTTATGGGGACGCTCAATGGGCGCTGTGACCAGGTTAGTTTTTGTTATTCACTTATTCAATGGACTAATCAAGTTATCACTCAGAATTTGCAGTTAGTTGCTTCCAAACAAACAAATTCTTTTCATTAGTAGTGTACTACTACACGCGCTCTTTAGTCTTAAAAGTTAAAATCAATTTATAAACTCCCCGATTTTGTAGCAGTTCAATATTACTGTGGATATGGATTTTGTTCTTGCTGATGATGATGTCATTTCTTGCAGCCTTATGTATGGTTCTGAGGATCCTTCAATTGCAGGGATGGTTTTAGACAGTCCCTTTGCTGATTTGGTCGATTTGATGATGGAACTTGTAGATACATACAGATTCCGTCTGCCAAAATTCACTGTAAGTGAGTTTTTATTGAAAAGGAATAGACTGAGACTACAATTTATCACGGACTCATGACATTACTGATATGCAATTTGTTTCCCTTATTACAGGTGAAGTATGCAATTCAATACATGAGAAGATCAATCCAGAAGAAGGCAAAATTCGATATAATGGACTTGAACACCATTAAGGTTATCGATTTTATTTCCCTATAAAATTTTGTTTAATGAAAACATGTACTCGGTCATGGCATCAGATAAAAAATGACTCACACGATTCATCATTTGTTTGCATTGCAGGCAGCAAAATCTTGTTATGTTCCTGCTCTATTAGGTCATGGCGTTGATGATGATTTCATACATCCTCGTCATTCAGATCGCATACTCGAAGCTTACATGGTATATATGTCATTTTATATATTAAACTTATTTAACATAACTGAATAAATCTTAATGACAATTTATAAATCTCGGTTACTTTAGAGCATGCTTTCTTCATTCATACTGCTTCATCTGCTCTTTGTTTATGATTATAGGGAGATAGGAACATAATTAAATTTGACGGAGATCACAACTCGCCACGTCCGCAGTTTTATTTTGATTCCATAAACATATTTTTCAACAATGTTCTACAACCTCCAGAGGATGAGCTTGGGGAATCTTTTTTTGACTTTACTAATGATTACTTTGGTAAGGTAAATTCACCTTTCACGCAACTCTTCAGTTCCTTTTTAGTCAAAATACACAATTCCTTTCCAGAACATTTTTTCAAGTAAAAAGTTTTTACTCAGGACATTTGGCAATCTGTCCGCGAATTAAGTTATGATAATGAACGGTCATCCGAAAACAAAGGTATGGCTCAAATACCTATTGCCTGTCGACTTTTTTTTGTCTGCATTGTTATCTATAAGGATCTGCATATAGTGACCTTGTGCAAATTTCTTAATTGTTTCTTTGTTAGTTGCAGAACCATCAACAAGCATTGTGGATGCCGTTAAGCTAGTCAATCCAAAAAGACCAATGAGCAGGATGGAGGTCCGTGATTATTTTTACTAATCTAATGTTCATATGTGTAGTTTCTAATGATGACAGCAACAAATATTATTACTGCAATAATAAGTTTATTCAGAGGCATGATATGAATGAACTAGATTTCACTAATTTTGCATGATATTCTTGTTGAACAGGAAGAGAAATGTGACGATTTTTCCTCGTCATCATCAACAATGCTTAGCTTTGAACTATCAAATGGTCGCCTCTACGATCCACGTGTTCCTACCACGTTGGATGATGATGATCAGTATGTGGAATATCAACTTGATGACTTTACAGGCATTCCATCTAGCGCAGAGGAAGAACAAAAAGTGAGTAGTAAACTTCTTGATTATGCCTATCACACATGCTTTGGAATTTTGAATACAAGATGAATTGTTGTTTTTTTATTTACTTTTTCATATTATATTTAGATGTTGGTGGAAGCAGTGAAAGAATCCCTTAAAGACCGCGAATTACAAATTCCACAAGTAGAACAACCGCCTGCAAAATCATCGGATAAAGACAAGTCACATGCTTCTTCACATGAGATTTCCAAACCTATGGAGACGGAATCCTTTTCAGTTGAAAAACACATCATGAATTCAATGGCACAAACAACTTTTGCGGTATCTGATGCATGTGAGTCCTTGAAAACCGAGTCAATCGCAGCATCACCAGCAACATCATCGGACACATCTAGGAGCAATACAACAAATGGTTCTTCACATAGTGATAGTTCTGCTAGCTCAAAATGTTCATCCGAGATTGATATATCACACAAAACGAAAGCCACGTTAACTGTCATTAAGAACCCTGCAGGCCATGTCATGAACGGCTTGATGCGTCGTTGGGATTTCAACTTTTTTAGAAATAGTCACAACCGATAAAATAGTTAGTCTTGTTTATTTATCTAAGGACAGGTTATACATTGTTTTTGTCACTATAAAGATGAAAAAGTTTGTAGTTTGTAAAATGCTTGAAAGAAAAACAAGTTTTTGTGTGTAAGTTTAGTAAGATTGAATTATTATGAACATATCAGTTAATGCTCTTTGACTGTAAGAGAGGATTGTTGTGTTTTTACACCCATAGAATCAAAAGTTTCTGGATTTTTCATTTATTGCCTCATACTTATGCATGATGTTCTTATCAATTTCTTGAATGCAATTGAATTTTGCCTCATGTTTTCTCCCATGTTAATAAGTATGCATGAATTTCGTTTCATTTTCTGCGAACACCGTCATTATATCATTTCAGTTGTGAATTCTGCTTAGCCTCAAGATATTAGAATTTTGGTGTGTATATTGAATTGATGTGAAGTCAATAAGATCCATTGTGCCTCCAATGTTTATAGGAGATGAAATATATATATATATATATATATATATATATATATATATATTATTGACAGTTTCTTGAAAATACCGGTAGCTAGTCTTTAAAGATCTTGTAATTTACATATTTTATTTCATCTATGTGTTGAAATAAAAATGTATAATTAAAATCTTCGGACCAAAGTTATTTATCCTTCACTGAGCCTAGAATCAATAATCCAAAGAAAAACATAATTCAGATAAGCTTCAAATTTCACGAAAGTTTTTGTAATAATAATTGTCCCAAGAAACATAAAAATGAACCATATAAAATATTTTCATAATTAGAAAATACTTTTTACAAAAGATTTAGGTTACAAGTAATCCTAATGGTTCATATAGAACACGCACCTTAGCTAGCAAGCAAAGCGAAGTAAAAGCGAAACAAATCTTCTCAAAAGATATGACGCGTAAATAAGCACAAAACTCCTAGAGTTTATTGATGTGGGCACATCGGATAGCACATCATCACATATGTGTTCGCATCATGTGGGCACATTGGATAACACATCATCACATATGTGTTCACATCGTGTAACACATCGTGTGTTGCTAAAAATGAGGCCAACACAAAAACACCAACAACGATAATATATATTTCTATGAGGACCTATATTTCTACCCATATACTATTACGGGGACCAATTTTTATGAAATATGTACTAAACCTATATTTATACTCATATACAAGTTTATTTTTATGGAGTTATATTTCTACGCGGATGTTTTAATACATGGTTTATTAATATGGTGCGGGTGGTTTTTTTTTCTTCTTTCAAAGGGAATCTATATTTATACACATATTAATAGGGGATACCTATTTTTTTTTTAAATTTTTGTAGGACTTATATTTACACTCATATTAATACGCGTGTCTTTTTTATATAACTTACACGAAGACCTGTATTTATACTCTTTTTTATATAATTATAAATTTGTATTTGTTTCATAAAAAAAAATTATATTTAATATAACGTTAATGAGCGGTGTAACATTAAGGCACTGTTTGGTTCGAAATTTTTGGAGGGAGGGGAGGTGAAATTTAAAAAATTTATGTTTGGTTCAATTTTGTAACGAGGGGAGAAGTAATTTACTTTTTTATCGTTAACCTTATAAACTAAAAGTAAGGATTAAACTATAATGGATATACTATGTCAAAAAAATTGAATGGATATATATAACAAAAAAATATATATAATAAGTAGAAAACTTAATTTTTTTGTTGACAAAAAAAAAACAAATGCCTAAATTTTTAATATTTCAACAAGGATAATTTAGGATTTTAATAAAAAAATAAGGATAATTTTGTAAAAAAATAATTAAAAATCCCTCCCCTCCTCTTCTTAAAAATCTCTCCTCTACCCTCCCATCGGTTGAACCAAATAGGGCCTAAAACCAACCCCCTTCAATAAATAATGTATAAAAAAGAAAATAATTAATCCATACATTGCAGAGATATACATAGATAGGAACACTTAAAACCTATATTAAAAAAGAAAACTATCTACAGTATAAAACTGTGCAACAATTTAGTACACACACTTAAAACCTATGTTAATAACAATAGTCCAATATAAATTTCAATAAACATAGTTATCCCTAACAAAATTAACTAAAACACGAAAAAAAAATTGAATCAAAAAAAGGTTAAATAAGACCGTTTAAATAATTAAACAAACCACAAAGACAATTCAATGCATTAAAATTACTAGTTGGTAAAGAAGGTTTTGTTAACCGGCATGGCATGCAAATCAGGCAGAATGGCGTGCCTATTAACCTTGGTAGGACGACTAATAGGATTAGCCAAAAAAACAATGGATTTGGCGATTGATAAACTGGATCTAGAATAGTAGGAGGAAACAACTTATTGCTAGTTGGAATCTCTAGATTGGTAGCTAGATTATCTTCAGCAAAAGGGTCCATAGCTATAATAGACAGAAAAATATTCAATTGTTTAATATACATACATTCAGTTCAAATTATACAGAAAATTTAAGCCCTAAAAACTACATCACAGAAAGCAAAATTAGAATTGGGAAAAAAGTAAAGTGGTTCCAATCAAATGAAACACAAAAAGGTGAATTACAATCAACAAACACACATCGTAATTAAAATCAACAGACGTAAAACCCTAATCAATTCCTAATAAACATAAAACCCTAATCAATTCCGATCTACAGAGATACACATCATAATTACAACTACAAACACACATCGTAATTACAATCAACAGACATAAAACCCTAATTAATTCATAATCAACATTAAACCCTAATCAATTCCAATCAACAGAGACACACCTCGTAATTACATTTGATTACAACTAAAAACCCTAAAAATCGATTAGAAACCAAAAAGGTGAATTTAAGCACATATTTTAATAATGAGAAGGACATTCAATCAAGTTATAGAAATTTTAAACCCTAAAAACTACGCTATAGACAACATCCTGGACCGGAAACAAGATTCTCTAGATCAACAAAATAATTCCATGGATCAACAAAAGGATTCATCGCTATAAAAGAAAAAAAAAAAGATGATTAGAACATAATAAAAAAAACAACAAGAAATCCTTTTTTTTTTTGACGGAACAACAACAAGAAATCCTTAAGATAACACTAAACCAAAACCAATCCCTAACACAATTATTCATAAAACCACACATTATAATAAAACACGAACTAGAAACACTAAAACTAAGTTATGTGATTACATGAGAAATTAAGAAAACACAATTTTGAAACACTAAAATTGAGTTATGTAATTCCCTACTGATTAGAACATAATAATATAAACAACAAGAAATCCTTTTTTTTTTTTGACGGAACAACAACAAGAAATCCTAAAGATAACACCAAACCAAAACCAATCCCTAACACAATTATTCATAAAACCACACATTATAATAAAACACGAACTAGAAACACTAAAACTAAGTTATGTGATTACATGAGAAATTAAGAAAACACGATTTTGAAACACTAAAATTGAGTTATGTAATTCCCTACTGAATGTTTACATTTGATATTTTGATTTTATGCTGAATAGGAAAAAAAAAACTAAATATAAACACTAAAAAAGTAAAAAGATATTAGAACTCAAGTGAAGCACAAAAATTAAATAAAAAACTTAGAAATTAGTGAATCACATAAAAAACAAAAAAAATAAAACATGAGATGATATTGTTTTTATAATTAATCTAAAATGATTAAACATTGAGTTGTAAATTCATTGATTAATATTCTAACTCAATGTTTAATCATGAGATGAAATTGTTTTTACTAATATTCTAACTCAATGTTGAGGTGTGTATGATGTGTGTTTAATTATGAGATGATATGATGATGTTGAATGATGTTCAAAACTCATGAAATGATATTGTTATGACAACATCTTTCCTTATCCTAGATTCGAGATCTATTGTTTGTTATTTTTATTTAATTTATTGTTTTTAATGATTTTAAAACAACGTCTTGCCTAGTTACTGAATTGCATATTTCACATTTGATTTTATATTGAATTGGATAAAAAGTAAGTATAAACCCTAAAACAGTAAAACGATAATAGAACTCCATTGAAGCACAAAAATTAAGGAAAAACCTTAGAAATTAGGGAGAAAGCATGATCATGAAACCCTAGAAATGAGTGAGTTAACTTACTGAATGAAGTATCACGTTTGTTGAAAGCTGATAGCGGCGGATTCCACAATGACTTCTGACAGATTTCAAGAAAAGCGACTGAGTGAATATCTGAACAAACCGAAAGCGTAAGAATAAAGCTAAACCGAAATAAGTGAATTTATAGAAAATTCTAAGGTTTAGAAAGTGGTTCGGTTCGGTGTAAAGAAATAACAAACCAGAATAAAACCGGTTATTCCATGACGCTTCCATTTTATATGTGTGTAAAAATACAAGTGAATTACAATTTTAGTATCAAGGCACGACGATTTGCTGATTTGCTCATTTTATTTACAGCAAGATTTGTTGATTGTCATTTAAAACCATCATATCCGAGGGACAGAAATGTCGTACTTCTTAAACAGCTTCACGAAATCAATTTTCTCCATGAGCTCATTTTCACTATGAGCAAAACGTCATCTTTCTCCATGTCTACACTCCATTCCTTCCGACCAACTTTGGCATGGGTCAGTTTTGTAATTCACAATGGCAGGGTTGGTAATAGCACGTACAAACTGCTCAGCTTCACTAACTCTAGCTGGACGAGATAAGTGTGGCTGGCAAATTCCTAACAAGCACTTCAAACAAAAATCCTCAGTAGAAAACGGCTCATCAGACTCAGCCGAGATACCACAATTGGGACACTTGTTCTTATTAGCTTGATCACAACTCATAATAGAATAAGCCCAAGAGTAAAGACAATTGGGCTTAACAAAGCTAGCTGAAACACAATTGCAACACTTATTCTCTCATTGGCTTTGAAATTCTGCCAACCAGACAAACAAATGCTGTGCACAATGTTAGAGCACTTGTCCGAGCACGTGTCACACAATAATAATAAAATGTATCGTGGCAAAGTAAAATAAGCGTGATAGAATAATAAAGAACACAGTGAGTTTGTTAACCCAGTTCGGCGCAACTTGCCCTAGTCTGGGGGATACCAATCCAGGAATGAACTCCACTATTATAGTTCTAGTGAAAAGCACAATGTAGCCTCACTACTTGTCTTTGCACCACGACCCTACCAATGGCTTCTCTACCTAGGAACTCCTAGGTATGAGACCCAGTCTCAATTCCCACTAACAGTACAGACAGCACTGTTAAACACACACTTGTTTGTTTGTTTGGATGAGAGAGTCACACTCTAAAGACACAACTAAACTCTGTACTTAAAAGCTTAGGAGCAGTACACCATTACAACTCAAACACAGAGTACTTGACTTGAATCAGGGAGATACAATCAAGACTTACAACTAACAAGAAAACCTAACACCTTGAAACACACGCTTTAGTACACACACACGGTTTTCCACACCCAAAACTAGGGTTTGTCTTCACATATATATAATACTGAGATAGCACGGGTTTGGGCTTCAAAACAGAGCTTGGACGTTGTCAGGTCCAACTGTTAAATCTTGCAAATATATTTTAGAAACATATATTATGTTTCCATAAATGGAAAAACATATTTTATGAAGCAATCAGGGCAAAACGCCACCTCCTGAAGGTTCTACACAAAAAGGCGAGACTTAGTGCACAAGTAATTGAGATAAAACTGAAGCAAATCTTTAAAAAGATCTCGCACAAAAATACGCGTACGTCCTGATGCTATACGCACACGCTGGAGCATCTGGTCCAGTATCTGTCTAGTTAGCATCTGGTCCAGCATCTGGCTAGTTAGTGTTTTAGCAAAAATGAGGCCAATACACAAAAACCCAACAATCTCCCCCTTTGGCAAATTTTTGGCTAAAATAATCTTAGGCCATATATGAAAGCCAAAGAGACATACACAGGACACTCCTTCTAACCAATCAAAAACATAGCAACTTTGAAGGTGAACAAGAACCATCTTCTCATAGTAGATTTCCATTAAAGGTGCTTTTGGCAAATTTTTGGCTAAAACAATCTTAGGCCATATATGAAAGCCAGAGAGATATACATAGGACACTCCTTCTAACCAATAAAAAACATAGCAACTTTGAAGGTGAACAAGAACCATCTTCTCATAGTAGATTTACATTAAAGGTGCTTACAAATAAGCTTCAACATACAAACATTAAAGGCATACAACAGCAGATGGCAGAAAATAGCCTCACACATAAAACCATCAGAGAAAATACGCTTCATCACAAACAGTGCTTCACACAAAACCGAATGCTTCAACATCTGATATAGCATTCTCATGCAAGCATAAGCATAACATTCTCCTTCAACATCAGCAAACATCAGTACTCCCCCTGAGAACAATATATCATGTATACCATAAAGAATAAAGAAACAACTCATGCATATTTGCCATGGCAAAGCAACAAAAACTACCATCTAGTAGAGCATCATGCATATTAGTCAATATCAGCTAACTTCTCCCCCTTTTTAGACATAAATGTTGCCAAACATTATATGAGGATTTGAAACAGGCATATACTAGAGTAGCATAAACATCCAAAGAACACAAGAAGAGAAAACATAAAGGAATCATGCTCATAAACCTGCTTTGCAATTTCACATTGCACCATAGAACACTTGCGACAATATCATAGTAACTCCATTGATCAACATACTCAGATATCCACAACTGCACAATCCAACACAATACATTCCTACTCCATGTAACATGCTGCAGCATCATCAAGCACATCATACAACTAGCATCATAACAAGTAACAACTAACAAGATCATGAAGTAATCTTGCCAAACATAGCATGTCATACAAGAACATCTTAGAAGTAGAAGGCTAGTAAATTCGCATAGCTAAGAACCAGAAGATATCATACCATAGAGAAGAGGATGGATAATGCATAAAGTGCAGAGTTATGATCTACATATGTAAGTGATAGGCACCCCTACCATAAAGTGTGAACCTCCATTCCTTCTCAGACCCTTCATTTTCAACTAAACTTCTCATGTAGAAACAACATACAACGGGTAGATGAAATACGTACCTTACAAAGAACACCATGTCATTTTAGATACTCCATAGTGTAACTGTCTCATGATTAGCCACAACATAAGCTTCTTCAAGTTCCAAAGATTTGCAGGTTTCTTTCAACCCAGCTATTATATCCTTTCTTGACATAGGTCCAACTACAACTTTCTTAGATGTTCCAACAATGTTACTTCTCATGTATACTTGCACTTCATAGACCAAAACTTAAGGCAAAACATTATCAGGAGTAGTATCTTGAACTTCATTTAAATACAGGTGCCTTGATCAGTAAGCTAGATAAAAATACAAAAGAATCTGTAGAAGATTGCGTACAGAAATATAGCACTAGCTGACACGAAATCACTGATCACATAATGTTGTTCCATATGACACACAGCATTTGGTCAAGCATCTTTCATATACTATTGTAGAGTTAACAACAGTTTAAATGACAAGACTAATGAGGATTCTGGAAGGATCACACATATCAATATTATTCAGAAGGAGTTTCAACACCAGAATCTTTGACAAAAATCAATTTTGACCAATATGCATAATAAAATAATCTTCAAATCAACATCAATACACAGCTAAGAAGATAGGACATTACTTGAATGCTTTGGCCAACAATATATCAGATGCATGCATAGCGGATATAAGAACAACTAGCCTCATAGAGTATGAACAGAGAGAATTAGCCTCTCATAGTGGATTCCCAGATGGAAATAGAAGCTTCAAGACAAATCAAGCTTAAGGAGTAGGAAAAATAAATTCCTCCCCAAAATATAGTAGAAAGTAATTCTAGTTTGTCATCATCACACAAGATGCATATACTCCACCTCAAAAACAAGCACAAGCACTCCACTCATAGATAGATAAGCAGGAGACACATATTACTCTCCCTCAAATAATCATAACTGGTAGATAATAGGAGATAATCAAATATAATTTCTCCCCCTCAAAACATGCATGCGTATTTCATAAACTCACCTACTACAATAGGTCAGATGTCACTGTCACTGCTTCATGCATCATACTCACCTACACACAATATTAAGCTACTAGTACAAGACATATGTTAGAGCATCTGTCAGAGTTTTATGCATCATACGCATATAAAATAACACAACAACTTCTACTCTCCCAATTTAGCCACAAATTCTGACAAACAACATTCATGCATAAAAGAAGGTCACAGAGTACCAAAGAGTCACAGAGAAGCCACACATAGAGTACTTATTACAAGCCATAAGCCACACACAAGTGCATAAGAAATAGGGAAACATCAAGATCAGAAAGAGGCAGTCTCATCAGAGTCAATTGACAATTCCTCAGTATCACCAGCAGTAGAAGCATTTATTTCCTCCTTCTTCTTCTTCATGCGCTCCCTCAATATCTTCACCCTTAACTTCACCTTCAACCTTCAAGGCTACAATAATTCTGTCAATTTTCATTTTTCTAACACCAAGAGCCATACTAGTCTCAGTAAGATCAACTTTCATTTGTTTTCTACTGAGAGCACATGTTGGCTGGACAGAAGTGCCAGCTAAGTAAACAGCATGTGAATCACAAAGCGACCTGTAATCTAAGGACAGAGGACTAGGCCTCTTACAGGACTCGTCGAAATATCTGGATGTTGCTGAAGAGTAATACCACACAAAAGAGTAGGAAAGGCAATAGGGAACTTAACAGCAAAAGATTTAGCTTGCTCCAAAAATTGATAATAAATGTAAGAACCAAAATCAAATGTAGATTTAGTACCAACTGCATAGATAAGCTTAGCTAAGCCAGTTGCAACAGAATTAGAGTGAGTAGTGGGGGACCAGTTATTAGCAGCAATTTTGTTTAGGGCAGCATAAAGTGAAGACAATTTTGCAGAGGACAAATGTCCAGGCCAGTGTTTAAGCTTGTTACCTGTGATAGTCTTGCAGATGGTGTCATCGGTCACTTCCAACATAGGAATGTCTTCAACCGATCTTCCAAGATAAGTATTAATAACTTGAGGAGAGAAGTTTACACACCAGCTTGTCATAACATTGACCCAGATTCTTCACAGTCTTCATCAACCCAGCATACTCCAACACATCAACAAGCTCTTGGGCACTTTCACTCACAACAGGTGTACTTTTCATGGATTTGATCCTTGTCCTACGAGCAACACCTGTCACAGGAGTTTCCTCCACAGACATATCTTCTGGTTCATCATCTTCTACCAGAACCACATTATTTTGTAACACATTATCAGGACTCACAGCTTGCTGAGTCTCAAATTCTTCAGACTGAGGCTCAGGGGAACCTTCTTCATGAACACTTTCAGCAGCAGGAGTGTCTAGGACCACAATGGTCTCAACATTGGCTTGTGCCAAAGATGTGTGAGCATCTGACATAGCATCTATCTGCTTATCAGTAAAATCAGCTAATTTTTCAGCAACACTAACATCTTGTTCAGCAACAAAACCACATGTTTTCTCATGATCAACAAATTTTTCAACAGAGGAATTTGACTTAATATCCTCTACACAGTCATCTACCTTAGGATTATCAGTACCTAGGGTTTCAGTAGTATCAACAATAACATTACCCTCACCGGGGGTTTCCTCAGATTTACTGACAAACGTGTCAGCACTTGGTTCCACAACAGTCGAAACAAATGGATTCTCTTTACAGTAGAGATCGTGCATGCTTAATCCTACACGCTTAGCATGAGAGGGTTTTGATTTCTTACCTTTAGATTTAGAACCCTTAGAGGACGAAGAGACCTTTCTTGAACTCTTCTTCCTTGATACTAGCACCTTAGAGTGCCGTGTGGTTACTCCGGTACTAGAAATAGTGGCAAGCGGTTGAGCATCAGTAATAACCGTCGCTGGATTCACTTGTTGAGTGATAGGATCGGAAACAGAATCGGACGGAGGAGTGGATGATTGATCTTGCATTGTGGATTTGTCATTCTTTTGCTTCCACTCTTTCTTGATGTTCTTCATAATAGGCTCAGTTTTTGATGAATGAGTTTTGTCAGGATACCCATACAATTTGAAGCAGTAAGGTCTAATGTCTCCCTTTCTTCCACAGTGGTAACATACCCAACCAGAATATCTTTTCTTTGATTTGGTATTGTTTCTGGTTGTCTGTTGTCTCACCGGATGCTGGGGCATCTGTCTTGGCATAGTTGGATCATAAGTACTACCAAAGGAACAAAATTCTTTACAGGCACAAATTTCTGATGATATAGTGAACTGTAGTTGAACCCAATACCTTTAGTATCATTAGAATTCTGTCCTAACTCTAGGATTTCTTCTAGCTTATCAGTTCCTGTATTCAGCATCCTCAATTGCTTGTTTATGTTGTCAATCTTGGATTTATATAGAGTAACATCACCATCTAGTCTTGAATTTTCTTCCAGAAGTTTGATTTTCTCAGCTTGCCATATAGCAATGGTCTTCTTTTGCCTCATCACTGTGTTACCAACTTCTACGCTTTTAAGCCATAATCCCTTATAACAATCAACTAATTCATCATAAGTCATTTCACCATCGTGTGATTCAACATCAGATGTACATACTCCAGTTAAACAAATCACGTGATTAGTAGTTTCGGAATCTTCTTCTGATTCATCTTCATCAGTTTGCGGTTTCCTTTGATTGTTGGCATTCCTATTGATGCTGTGACTGTTGTCAGGGCGTATGTCCATCAATTTCAAGACTTTATTAAATTGTTTTCTCAACAACGCAATAGCTTTAGAGATGCTTTCATCAGCCTCCATATCACTCTGTCGATCAGTCTCCTCGGCATTAGAGACAAAAGCAATGTTTTTCGTCTTCTTTTCAGATCCTCCATTTGCTGACATCTCAAAAGTTTGTAGAGAACCAACTAATTCATCCATTTTCAATTCGGAAATGTCATTGGCTTCCTCTATTGCAGTTTTTCTTAGGCAAGGACCTAAGCATTTTTCTTACTAGAGTTTCTTCAGATATCTTCTCACCCAAGGCATCAAATTGATTGTCATAATCAAGAATTGTCGTGTGAAACTCTTGAATGCTTTCATAATCCTTCATTCTCAATTTCTCAAACTTACTAGTCAAGAGTTGCAGCCTTGAGCTTTTCACCTTTGAGGTACCCTCATGAACAGTTTGGAGTATCTTCCATGCATCCTTTGCAATAGTACATTTTTTTATCAATTTGAAAATATGCGCATCAACTCCATTGATTAAAGCATTTAGAGCCCTTGAATTTGCATTGGTTAATGCTTCTTCCTCCTTGCTCCATTCCTCCTCAGGTTTCAGCGTAGTGGTAGTCTCCCCTTCCTTACCAGTAGTAACTACAGGATGTTCCCATCCTTCAATAACAGCTCTCCATGTTTTGTGATCCATGGATTTCAAGAAGGTAGTCATTTTAGACTTCCAATTGTCATAGTTAGCCTCACCAACCAAGAGTGGTGGTCTATTCATCTGTCCTCCTACATTGTCCATCTTAGCCAGAAATATCTTCCCTAGAGCTCACCCAATCAGGCAGGGTGCCTGCTCTGATGCCAATTGAAATTCTGGCAACCAGACAAACAAATGCTGTGCACAATGTTAGAGCACTTGTCCGAGCACGTGTCACACAATAATAATAAAATGTATCGTGGCAAAGTAAAATAAGCGTGATAGAATAATAAAGAACACAGTGAGTTTGTTAACCCAGTTCGGCGCAACTTGCTCTAGTCTGGGGGATACCAATCCAGGAATGAACTCCACTATTATAGTTCTAGTGAAAAGCACAACGTAGCCTCACTACTTGTCTTTGCACCACGACCCTACCAATGGCTTCTCTACCTAGGAACTCCTAGCTATGAGACCCAGTCTCAATTCCCACTAACAGTACAGACAGCACTGTTAAACACACACTTGTTTGTTTGTTTGGATGAGAGAGTCACACTCTAAAGACACAACTAAACTCCGTACTTAAAAGCTTAGGAGCAGTACACCATTACAACTCAAACACAGAGTACTTGACTTGAATCAGGGAGATACAATCAAGACTTACAACTAACAAGAAAACCTAAAACCTTGAAACACACGCTTTAGTACACACACATGGTTTTCCACACCCAAAACTAGGGTTTGTCTTCACATATATATAATACTGAGATAGCACGGGTTTGGGCTTCAAAACAGAGCTTGGACGTTGTCAGGTCCAACTGTTAAATCTTGCAAATATATTTTAGAAACATATAATATGTTTCCATAAATGGAAAAACATATTTTATGAAGCAATCAGGGCAAAACGCCACCTCCTGAAGGTTCTACACAAAAAGGCGAGACTTAGTGCACAAGTAATTGAGATAAAACTGAAGCAAATCTTTAAAAAGATCTCGCACAAAAATACACGTACATCCTGATGCTGTACGCACATGCTGGAGCATCTGGTCCAGCATCTGTCCAGTTAGCATCTGGTCCAGCATCTAGCTAGTTAGTGTTTTAGCAAAAATGAGGCCAATACACAAAAACCCAACAGGCTTGATCATGACTCATTATAGAATAAGCCCAAGAGTAACGACAATTGGGCCTGACAAAGCTCGCTGAAACACAATATTATATATGAATCAGAAACCTAATACATAATAAAGTGCATACAAAACAGTGAAAAAAGAAGCAGAAATGTAAGAAATTTATCTATGGTAAAACTATCTACAATATAAAACTGTGCAACATTACAATTACCAGTTGGTAAAGAAGGCTTGTTAAACGGCATGACATGCAGATCACGTTTTAACCTTGATAGGTCGATTAATAGGATTTCGACCAACTTTGGCATGGTTCAGTTTTGTAATTCACAATGGTAGGGTTGGTAATAGCACGTACAAACTGCTCAGCTTCACTAACTCTAGCTGGACGAGATAAGTGTGCTTGGCAAATTCTTAACAAGCACTTCAAACAAAAATCCTCAGCAGAAAACGACTCATCAGACCCAGCCAGGATACCACAATTGCGACACTTGTTCTCATTAGTTTGATCACGACTCATAATAGAATAAGCCCAAGAGTAAAGACAATTGGGCTTAACAAATCTAGCTGAAACACAATTGCTAATAGACATAAGGAGATAAGAAAACAATTAGAATTGGGAAAAAGTAAAGCAATCAACATACACACATTGTAACAGAGATAAAAACCCTAAAAAGAAATTAGAAACACAAAAGTGAATTACAATTCATAAACACACATTGTAACAGAGATAAGAAACCCTAAAAATCAATTAGAAACACAAAGGTGAATTACACTTCATAAACACACATCGTAAACAATGATTAGAAACCCTAAAATCCCAAAAAGCAATTAGAAGCACAACGGTGAATTACACTTCAAAAAAACACATCGTAAACAGAGATAAAAAAACCCTAAAAAGCTTAAAAAAAACATGAAATGATATTGTTTTTATAATTAAAATGATTAAACATTGAGTTGTAAATTCATTGATTAATATTCTAACTCAATGTTTAATCATGAGATGAGATTGTTTTTACTAATATTTTAACTCAATGTTGAGGTGTGTATGATGTGTTTTTAATCACGACATGATATGATGATGTTGAATGATGTTCAAAACTCATGAAATGAAATTGTTATGACAACATTTTTCCTTATCCTAGATTTCAAATTTGTTGTTTGTTATTTTAATTTAATTTATTGTTTTTAATGATTTTAAAACAACGTCTTGCCTTGTTACTGAATTGCATATTTCACATTTGATTTTATACTGAATTGGGAATGAAATTAAGTATAAACCCTAAAAAAGTAAAATGATAATAGAACTCCATTAAAGCACCAAAATTATGGAAAAACCTTAGTAATTAGGGAGAAAACACGATCATGAAACCCTAGAAATGAGTAAGTTAACTTACTGAATGAAGTATCACGTTCGTTGAAAGCTGACAGCGGCGGATTCTGGCGGTGGCTTCTGACAGATTTCAAGATAAGTGACTGAGTGAATATCTGAACAAACCAAAAGAGTAAGAATAATGCTAAACCGAAAAAAGTGAATTTATAGAAAATTTTAAGGTTTAGAAAGTGGTTCGGTTTGGTATAAAGAAATAACAAACCGGAATAAAACCGGTTATTCCTTGATGGTCCATTTTATATGTGTGTAAAAATACAAGTGAATTAGAATTTTAGTAACAAGACATGACATTGTTTTTAAAATCATTAAAAACAACAAATTAAACAACAAATGAGTTTTGAACATCATTCAACATCATCGTATCCAGCAAGCAGGGCCGGCCCAAAGCCTGTGCAAACTATGCTACAGCTTTGGGCCTCCATATTTTGAGGGCCTCATTTTTTTTTCTTCAAATCTAGCACTCAAACATTAGGTTAAGTAATTTTGGAAAGGAAAGATTTCACAAGATTGCATTTGGTGTAGCGGCAGCAGTAGAATCTAGATTCTATAGTGCGCGTGTTCGATCCTCTCTGATACCAGTATTTGTGGTTATTATTTGTTTTATTTTCCTTTAAGTTGGTGATTTGTGATTATTATTTGTTTTATTTTCCTTTAAGTTGGTGATGCTTTTTATTTTTTATTTAAATAAATATGAAAGATTAAAGATATAGTTGTGGGAGGGAATTGAATCCCCTATTTTAAAATGATTTCACTCTATAATTTATTACAATATAATTTATTTTTATGTTAGTGATACTATTTGTATTTTAAATAAAAAATTACTCTTTTTAATTTGTTTTATTAATAAAAACGTTAGTTTTACTAAAAAAAATTAACTATCAAATAGTTCTATCTAATTTTTCCGGAGCCTCAAAATAAAATGGAATAGTTATAGTTAAGGGTCTGTTTTTATTATTTGCCTTGGACCTCAAAAATGTCGGGGCCAGCACTGCCAGCAAGCCATGTGCTTAATGCGTCGTTGGGATTTCAACTTATTTAGAAACAATCACAACATGCTTCACAGAGGTGCGCCCATGAGTACAAGTGACTTGCTATTATTTTATCCTATATTATTTTATCTTGTGCTATTTTATATCTTATGATGTAATGTCCAGTACTTACACTTCAACAGATCAAACACTCTAATAAACTTATATGTAAATGAATAAAACTACATTCTATATAAAATTTATTTTCCACAAAGTGTATCTACGTACACGTGCACAATTTGGTAAGAAATGAATATGACAAATTGGTAAGGAAGTAGTAGTAGTAGTATATATCTGAGTAAGCAGCCAGATTTAGTGGCATTATAATCGTATATTTATGCGGATTCAGTTTATGACATGTCAGTTAATCACAGCACCAACCAGATCAGACTCTAACAACCTACGACTCTTCTGTTTCTGTTCTGTTCACACACAACTCACATCATCACTTGTTCTGTTCTACACTCATTTCTTTCTGTGTATTGTTCATTCCTTCCATTACTAAGATTTCAATTCCAATGGCTTCTTTAGCTTTCTTCAGAAAACGCATTCTCCTCTCTTTTCATTTCATATCTCGTGCAACTTCTTCTTCTTCTTCCACCATTTCCATCAACAACAATGCATCAACTCTTCTTTCTCTCCATAGATCCATGGCCACTTTCACAAGAACGTACGTAATAATATTAATAAAACCCTCACTTCATTTCTCATTTCTTAATATAACTTACGTGAATGCAATCATCATGCACATGAAGAATGTATTACTATTACATAGCACTGACACTTTAAATTGAAAGCATGTCCGGTGTTCGACAAATGTTATATTTTTATCTGACTCCGATACAAAACCGACACACAAGTGGTTACATTATATCACTTTTATTTTATCAAATTATATTACTGGTGTTCAATGTGTCAGTAACTAGTGTTTGTGTTCTTAGTGTCGTATTCGGTGTTCTGTGTCCGCGCTTCATAAATAGTACATATAGAAGGGGTTATTATTAACAAATTGTTTCCTTTTTTTATTGTTGTTTTCTTTTGCAGAAAGCCTCATCTTAATGTTGGCACCATTGGGCATGTAGATCATGGAAAAACCACACTAACTGCTGCAATTACAAAGGTTTGAGGATTGATTACCTTTTAGCATAAAATTTGTGTAATTTCTATTACAATACATTACTTTCATAGATAGGGTAAGGCTGCGTACAATACACCAAAATGGCGGGACCCCTTCCCAGACCCTGTGTATGCGAGAGCTTTAGTTTACCAGACTTTTTTTTTTTTTGTTCCAGTTTTGTACCGAGCAATAGTACTTATTATGCAAGTGAATTGATTTTGTGCAACAGGTGCTAGCAGATGAAGGTAAAGCCAAGGCCATTGCTTTTGACGAAATAGACAAAGCTCCTGAGGAAAAGAAGAGAGGAATTACTATTGCTACAGTAAGACATTGTTCATTTTCTCTTTTTCTTTGAAATCCATACTCAAATCGTGCATCTTTTGAACATTTCTAGTACTAAAAAGCTAATCATAGGTCTTATCTTGTTAATCTTGCAGGCTCATGTTGAGTATGAGACAGCAAAGAGGCATTATGCACATGTTGATTGTCCAGGACATGCTGATTATGTAAAGGTAAATTTAATGATCAAGTGTATATAAAGTGCTATATTTGATTTTTGAGTGTAAAGTTGATTTGTGTGTGATTAACACTCCTGAGTCTTATCCTTATTCTTAATTCGTTTGGCGAAATTACAGAACATGATAACTGGAGCTGCACAAATGGATGGTGGAATCCTTGTGGTTTCTGCTCCAGATGGTCCGATGCCTCAAACAAAGGAACATATTCTCCTTGCTCGTCAGGTTCGTACTTCATTTTTCGTTTATATGTAAAAGCAAGTTCTTCTAAAACTTACCAGAATATAATAAGATCATAAACTTTTCTTTGCAGGTTGGTGTGCCATCACTGGTTTGCTTCCTAAACAAGGTAGATGCTGTCGATGATCCAGAGTTACTTGAACTTGTCGAAATGGAGCTTCGTGGTATGAAGAATCACCTCATAGTTTTACTTTTATTTAAATCAGAAAAAAAAAATTAACACTTTTTTGCCTAATGTATGTGTATCCTTTTACAAACAACTTTTTTTCGCAGAACTACTTAATTTCTACAAATTTCCTGGGGATGATATTCCAATTGTGAGAGGTTCAGCTCTATCTGCCTTGCAAGGGACTAACGACGAACTTGGGAAGAATGCTATCTTGAAACTAATGGATGCTGTCGATGAATATATTTCTGATCCGGTCAGGCAGCTTGACAAGCCTTTCTTAATGCCAATAGAAGATGTTTTCTCTATTCAGGTAAGTACAAACGTTATACCATAAACAAAATTATTCTCATTCATGATGCAATGATACATTCTTTGGTTTATGTGAAGGGGCGTGGAACTGTTGTCACTGGCCGTGTTGAACAAGGTACTATCAAAGTTGGTGAAGAGGTTGAAATTTTAGGACTAACAAAGGTACACAGAACATTAAATGTCTTTAGTTTTTTGCTTTATGGTTTATGTTTTTGTATTTATCGGTCTTTTTTGCACAGACTGAACCTTTGAAGACTACTGTAACTGGTGTAGAAATGTTCAAGAAAATATTGGATAGAGGGCAAGTGAGTAAAATCATATTAACTTTCCTTTTCTATCCTCTACTTATTTTTTCCTCGCGATGTGAATTGGTGATAATTGAATATTATGTGCCCATTTCTAGGCTGGTGATAATGTAGGACTTCTTCTGCGAGGACTAAAACGAGATGATGTGCAGAGAGGAATGGTGAGTGAAACTGATTCTGGTTCAAAGTGTTATGAAATATCAATGTATACGAAACATATGTTGATTTGACACTAATACATATCAACAAATACAAAAGCAAAAGTAACAACTAACATGTAATTTTTTTTTACAGGTTATTACGAAGCCTGGTTCATTGAAAGCATATAAGAAGTTCGAAGCAGAAATTTATGTTCTGTCAAAAGATGAAGGTGGCCGTCATACCGCTTTTTTCTCTAACTATATGCCTCAGTTTTATCTGAGGACTGCAGACATTACTGGAAAGGTGCAGTTACCTGAAAATGTCAAGATGGTTATGCCTGGTGATAACGTGACCGCAACTTTTGAGCTGATATTACCTGTTCCTCTTGAATTAGGTAAGCATTATCTATGATGGATCACATAAATATTATTTGTTTCATATTATCATTTCCTTTCTTAGAATAATTACTGAACAGCGGCTACATTATATCATCTTACAACGATCATTTAATCATTAACAGGACAAAGATTTGCTTTGAGAGAGGGAGGAAGGACAGTTGGTGCAGGAGTGGTCTCCAAAGTGATTGCCTAGAATGTTGATTGTCCACAAAGATTTATCCAGTGATTTGTAATTAAGTTGCGAATAGGGACCGAGACCAGCATGCATGGAGGAATCTATGATTCGACTGTTTTTTGACACTTGACGTGTTTGGTTCCATTTGAATGTGTCTGTTTTATCTGTCAAAGGATTCTAATAGTAGATTTAGATATTGATGGATAGTAGCTAAATTCATTTAGGTTCGGTTAATAATGTCAGATTCTTTATAACTAACATCTTATTTTTCTTCTATTGTGTGTTGTCCGAATAATTTCATTGGCTTCCTCAATTGTAGCATCGGCTCAAAATATGAAATTAATAGTATATTTTGAATTTCAATGCTGGAAGCTATGAAAACTATGGATAATTTAATTCAAATATTAATAAATAAATTAATGAATCAGGCTATAGTTTTCCGGCCCTTGAAAGTTACACACATATGTACAATAAACCTACATTATTACAGTGATTGCTCCGACTCAACGTGGATTATTGATCTTGCGATAATGTATTATGTTTTATTATTTTACTGGTGTTCAAGCAACTTCAATGCTGTCTCAACAAGTGAATGAATTGTTAGATTGTGTCGATTCAGTCCGACAGTACCAGAGAAAACATTAAAGCTTTCAAGCTCTGATGTGGTCTCTAAAACACCCTCCAACACATCTTCCATTTGCAGATCCTTGAAAGTATATATGTTTTCTTCTTTGTCTATCATCATCCAAATAGCTAGCTCAATCACAAACCTCCTTATCCTTGGGACCTTTGTTGCTGGATATTGATGTTTCTTCAGAATCTGGACTAGTTTTTTAGCTAGTTCAGCCTCGGTGATTCCGGCTTCTTCAAACACAGTTCTTGATTCAGAAGAAGTCATGTATGTGAAAACATTTGCTGCTAGTCCAACCATCACTTCTTGTAGCTTGTTCTCTTGTGACATGATTGCCTGAAGTACCTGCAAGGTTGAGGAATTGTCAAAGATTAATCAAGATTTTATTTTAATCATCGGCGTAAGTTTTACCGATTATAATAGAAACATATGGCCTGTTTAGATTGACTTGACTCATATGAGCTTATGTACTGACATAAACACTTGACGACTATTTGACAGAGTGTATGAAAATAACTCCTAACATGTCCATAGCTTATAAAAATAGCTTATATACATAAACACTTATATAATAAACACTCACATTTTGGTACTCGGTAGCTAAAAATTTAAAATTATAATGGTCGAATCAACACTTACCGTGGGAGCTGCTGCTGTGACTCCCTTTAGCTGGTCGAAGCATTCTGATCCACTGTAGTTGCATAAATTTCTTAGAATTCTAGCGGCACTGACACGAATCAGCGGAACTTTCAACGCTTCTACAAGCCTTTCAAGCACTCTCAACTTCAAAATCCGATGACAGTTGCTCTTGCTTTCTAATGCCAGCATTGCTAAGGCCTCGCCAGAAACAGTTGTTACATCTTTTTGACTTTCAGGTATATTTTGTCTGAAAAATATGTTGAGCAATTCTTTAAGCACGCCGCCTGTTCCTCCAATCCTTTCTGTTGCTTCATCTTCCAATGCTAGGCTTGTTAAAATTTCTATGCTCAGTTTCTGTAGCAAAGGGTGTTTCTCACCATGTCTTAAAATGTCTCTGATATTGCTGATTGTGAAAACTACTTCTGAAATCTCTTTTCTAAGATGTTTTCCATAAGTTCCTGTTGTGCTAGCCAGCATCTTCACCAGCTGCAGAGATCTCTTCACTGTCAGAATTTGGGACGGAGTAACATTTTCGTTCTTCAGCAGGCTTTCTTCGGCGTGTGTGAAATCTACAATCTTTGGAAGTAGGCCTCTTGTGTTTCCAATCTTTCCACAGTTGTCGTGATCGTGCGCAAGTTTTTTCAGAATGAGTAGTCCCAGATGGTTAAATGTCCAGAACCCGTAATAGGGGTGATCGAATACGAGTTTCTTTTCTCCAACCTCATCGGCAGCATGCATACAGTTCCTGTTAGTTTGTAGAAGAGATGATATCGATTCCATAGCTCCCGGTATCCCAGCTATGCGTAGAGAATTCTGCTTTTTGCCTGCTAGTTTCGATAAAATCTCAGCAGCCGACAGCCTAATTTCTTCCTCTTTGTGGTCTGTCCAATTCAACATCTCAACTAGTCTCTCTACCAAAGATATAGAAATTCCAATCTTTTGAAGCGTATCGTCCGAAAATCTCTCACTGTTTGCAAATTGCCGAAGAATTCTCGCGCCTATGAGCTTCTCATCAGGTGAGTTTGAGGCCAAAAGATCCATAGCAAAAGACACCATGTCCATTTTCAATCCATCAAATATGCTTCCATCGACACATCTTGAATAAGCGTCATAAAAGAATCTCCGAATAGACACCATCCCTAATGGTCCTAACTCACACTCTTTGTTAACTTCATCCAATAGTTCACAGTAGCTGATTTTCCACTCCCAATAAGCCTTTTCAGTTAAGAATAACAAAGCTTCTGCAAGAGCCAATGCATAAAAGATGTTGAGAGCAGACGCACGATTCCTCTTGTCGGTATCTCCCTTAGCAATCTCTCCATAGTTATGCCTGATGAGCTTTGTCGAAGACAGAACCACACAAGCTGTGGCAGAAAGAAGCTGAAGCCAATACAGAACCTTGCTGATATGCCTTGAAATAAAAAACCATTTAGCATATGGTAAAAGTGGAACATCCGAACTAATCCATGTGCGAGTTGTTGTCCTCGTGTTTCTGTTATCCCAAAACCCCGGCGCAACTACATTCGCCTCCACCGTGTCTCTCCTACGCTTATTAACAACATCATTAATAGGCCTGCAAAAATTCTTTATATTTTGAAGAATGAAATTTGAACTAGTTCTCAGCATCCGAAAACTATACATTCCTGACTCAGCAATAGACCATGTGGCTTGGTGCTGCCACTCGAGCTCGTGACTCCTGCTGAAAATCCTTGTCCCTTCAATCAAGAGTATGATTGTGATGAACCAAAAGTCTGATTTGTCTAAAGTAATAGCAAAACCGCCGAGAAGTACAACGGTTGCCCATATAAAACCAAGAGTTCCCAAACCACTCGCTGCTTTTTCAAGCACGGCAAGGCGTAGGGCGAAGAGGGTAAGTTTCTTTTCTGGCGCTTTAACTGTTGTTAAAGATTCATTAGAATTATCATCTTTATCAGCATCACAACTATCTCTCTTCTCTATACTGCTAAGGCCACGACGAGGCTCAAACATTGTGGCGCATTTGCTCGTTGTCTCGCTTAGCCTCCTAAGCTCACCAACTTGTAGACGAACACATCCTTCTCCTTCTCCATCTCCATCTACACAAACTTTATGATCCATGATGATAGTATATATGTATAAAAAAGACAAAAGGGTGAGTGTTTGTGGAAATTTAATGAAGAAATATATTCTTATGTTGTTTGCAATTTGGATGCAAATGTTTGTGTTGTGTTGTTTTGTGTGTTACTATGTATGAAAAAACACAAAAGGGTGTGTTTGTGAAAATCTAATGAAGATTGGTTTTTATTTATAACTACTAAAAGATTAGAAATGAATGAATTAGAATGGAGAGCTTAGAGGGCAAGCTTATAATATGTGGCAGATTGATTATGCTTTGCTAGCAATTGTAGTAACTTGGGGGAAGGGTTAACTTCTTTCACTATCTCTTAACTTGTGAAACTTAATTGCTTTCTTTTTCTAGAAAGTTTCTTGTTATCTTCCAACAAGATTGAGTATGTTAAATCACTAGCTTGTCGTATTTATCTATTAATGGTTACATTAATGTTGAACTGGATTCTCATATGACACACTCAAACAAACAAACACACACACACACACACACACCATGTTGCATTCATTATTGAAGAATCTTTATATGCAAAGTAATAGTAACCATTTCACTCTCTTTTTTCTTTGACATATGCACATAAAAGTCGGTGTATGTTTTGGTTCTCCATTAAGAAAATTTTATTTTGACAGATTTGATTTTGTAAAATTGATTCTGAACAAAATTAAGTTGAAATTAATTTTTGTTTAGATATATTTATGTAAAAGTGAGTTGAACAAATAATTTAAGTATAATAATCAATTCTAAAATCAAAAACTATAAATTTTAACTTCAAGTAGAATCATTTGTAAAAAAAAAATTATATTTTAGAAAAATCAAACATGTCAAACCTAATTTCTCAACATTCTTGTTATTAGTTTCCTCATTTTTTTTTTGGTACATCAAAAAGATAAATTATTCCCGCCAGAAATTGATCTCTGGAACCCCCTACTCAACGCAAATGTCCTCCAACTCTTACCACTTGAGCGATAATATACTGTATTTTGTTAAAATTATGTATCTTATGGATAAGCTCTTTGTTGTAGCTTGGAGTACACGATTAGATTGTTATATGTCTGATATGACACAAAACAATTTATGAAAAATGAGCTGATGCCGTAGCTTATGGCTAATTACGTTGCTCATGCGTGCTGTCCATGATCTTTATTAAATAAAAAAAATGTGAGTATTTGTTGCAATCATTCATACCATTCATATTAATCACATAACAACAACAACTAAGACTGAGATGACAAGAATAATAGTTAATTGTTGTTAAAAAAGAATAATAATTAATTAGTGAACAAATTTGTTGGGTTCATAATTAATACCATTAATATTCCTTGAGTAGAAGGAAAAGACAGAGATAGCTAAGTATTGACTCAATGACAATGAGTCCTATGAGCAACAATATGGTACGTACGTTAACAAATTGGGGTCTCTTTATGTCAATATTCTATCATTTTCGTTTATGGGTCCCATAAATGAAGAAAAATGAAGGAAATGAGACTATGGAATAAAGCAAAATTGAGAAAATAAGGACCTCACAATAAATACATTGATTCTTCAGGTTCCACGCATGTCATTTTGCTTGTAGTACATGTTTTTTAGTTTATGCGTACACGTAAAACAGAATTAGTGTTTTTTGTATGTATGTGTTCATACTTCATTCTTTATTTTGGTGTGTTTCAATTTTCATTTCATTTTAGTTTACTAAATAATATTAACTCATGTTAAGTAAAACAAGAAAACTACTTAATGTAAATAGGAACTGAACAAATTATTAAAGGTTAATAGGTCAATATCCCCTTTAAAATACGCGAATTTTGTAATACCTCCATTAATTATTTTTATTTTGAAAATCCTTTGTAATGTTTGATTTTAGATACATTGAATAACTAATGTATCTAGACCACATTATTGTTTAGATAGTTATCCAATATATCTAAAAAGTAGTTTTTGCTTATAATAAAGGTCAGAGGGAGTATTATATACTTTTTTTTGAAAGGTATATACTTTTTATTTATTAAATACAATATATGTTACAATATGTCTTTTGAATGAAATGAAAGAATAATATAAAATTGAATGAAATTGAATCGAATGAGTAGTGTAACGGTACAAGGAGAATAAGAATGAGATATTATATATATATATATATATATATATATAGTAATGCAATGTAAAGAGTGACACATATGAATTTAAACGTGACGTGGCACAAATTATATCACACGGTAAAAATCTGATGGCGTATCGATAAAAGAATTTGAGGCTCTAATTTTAATAAATATAAATAGAATGCAGAGTGAAATATTCACACAAATTACAATCCCTTGGAGGAGATTCAACATTTCAAATAGGAGAATACCACATGTTAGAGCAAAGTCTGCAATCCAACCCCTCTTTCCTACATTGAAATTCTATTAAGTTCATCACAAATTTCCCAACTTCAATGGCCAAAAACTTCACTAAATAACCACTCACTAGTGAAAGTTATGGTGACTGATAATATTATAAAGCTTGAATTACAATGATAATAACCATACCAACAATTTAAGCCTACTGATCAACAAAATACCAACAATTTAAGCCTATAAATTTCATGCAAGATACTCATCTTTTCCACCACTAATAAACAAACATATAATGAAATCCACCCCAGCAAAGGAAAATACTATGGCTTGGACCTTCAACCAATATCCTATATGATTCTAGATGATTAATAGACTACAAGAACTCAAAATGAGCAGTAATCAAATCAAGACAACGCTCGATAGCATTAGAAACTAACTTAAGAATGACATTAGTTATATAAGAAAGAGTAACTAGGATCTCTATTTAATTGTTCACAAACTATCCTTCTAAACACAACAACAAAACACAGAAACAATTTGTAACCATATAATTTTCTACCTTCTTAACTAAGCTACGACGAATTACAACAAGTAGAACTTTTAGATAAATTGAATCATATTGTGTATTACAATTTCTTTACCGAATCAGTAATTATAAGAATTGTACGAACTATGAAGTATATCATCGAGGCGTAAGTGTCAATTCAGCTCATTATTCTCATCAAATGAATCAATAATTAAAAGGATGGTAGTATATCATGGAGGCATAAATGTCAATTCAGCTCACTAATCAGTAATCATAAGGATTATATGAACTATGTGTGTGTTTGGTATCACAATGGATATGTCAAAATGACGGTGATCCACAATGATTTTCCAAAAGCTACACTATGTAGCTTTTGTAAAACCACGGTTAGTTGCCATGATTTTGACATACATGCTGTGATACCAAAAGCTACACTATGAAGTATATCATCGAGGCATAAGTGTCAATTCAGCTCACTATTTCTCATCAACTAAATCCAATTCCATTTCAATAACACAAATACTATATCCTACCAAATCAACAAATATGATACTAAAACATAGTAATCAAAACTACAACCATGAAGCATTGTGTTAAATCACAACAGACAATTCATTACCAAAATCAACAAATTATCTATCAATCTAATCAAATCTATATATTAAGAGTCCTTTGACAGACCTTAGCTTTCTCGGCATCAATAATCGACTCCAACAATTTCACAGCATTATCAAGCTTCCCCTTAGCATTCACCACAACATAATCAAAATTCCTAACATGCTTAATCTCCTCCTTAGCAGTACCAATCCTAACAAGCAACGATTCCTTCGTCTCCGTATTCCTATCCACCAACCTCTCCACCATAGCAACCTCACTCTCCGCCATCAAAAACACAAAAACCGCCGATTTCCCTAAAACTTTCCTCAATGTCTGTGCACCTTGAATATCAACTCTCAAAACAACATCATAACCTTTAGCCATAAATTCCCTAATTTGCCCCTTCGGTACGCCTTTATAATCGCCGTAAACCATAGCATATTCAAGAAACTCATCTTGTTCAACCAATTTCAAAAAATCCTCCTTCGTAACGAATATATAATCTTTTCCGTCAGTTTCGGTTTCGCGGCGTTGACGAGTTGTTACAGTTACAACGAAATGTAATCCAGGACGAGACTGACGGAGATTTGAAATTACAGCGTCTTTGCCAACTCCGCTTGGACCGCTGATTACGAGTACGAGAGGGTTAGGGTTTGGGATTAGAGGATCGGAATTGAAGGAAGTGCCTGTAAGAGTCGCTATTTTATTTAATTAGTGAGAACCTAAATCTTATTTAATAATTATTTGATTATTGTCTTTATATCTTATTTTGATCTAATAAATTATTTTATTGACTTGTTGAATATATTGTTATAGTATAGTAATCATATTTTCTAATTAAGTGAAGGTTATCTCTTAAAATAAATTAAGATATGTAGTGTGTCTTTTGTTAACTTAAAATAGCATTAGTAACTATAGTAGTTATCCATTATTCATACTAGTAAAGAAAAGAAAGGAAAACGTGGACCAAAGGATAGTATAGTGGCAGACTAGATCAACCCCTCTTTTTGTATGATTTATTAACCACTTTCTCCACTTTTAGATCCTTGTGAGAGAACGTGTATAGAGCTTCAGCCTACAAAATCTAATTGGCAGTTATCAAATTGAGAAAACAAAAGTTACAACGTTAGTATTTATCTTTCTACTTAAATTCATTCCATCAGTTTCTTTTCTTTCTCTCAACCGTGTACTTCAAATCATGCATCACAGTTCGTTCCATTTTGCTTTAATTCGAGTCTTCTAAATAGTCACCAACTCATTGCTTACATATAGCAACACACTATTGTATAGCGATTCTTAGTAGCAGAGACACTTTAAGATTTTGATCGTGTGCTTGGTCGTGATAGTGAATCAGAGTCATCGGAGAGGAAGCTTTTAGAGGTAAGGGCTTATATTCCGGTACAATCATATTGACCATGAAATCATAGAGTAGGGTGGTGGTAGAGTTCTTATCAAATATTGGATGAAAACGGTAATACAAATAAAAATAATAAATAAGAACATACTTTTATTTTATTATTATATGATTTATGTTTAGGATTGATTGTAGAATTAATTTTGTGATTTGTGTGTGGTTGATTGTGGATTTGAGCAAGCTGATGATTTTGTTAAATTGTGGTTTATTTGATTGGATATTAGAAAAAAAATGTATTTGTGTTGAAGGTATTTGGAAAGTGTTATTGGTTGTTTCAAATGTTGCATAGCATTGCATCTAGATGTGTCTAAGTGCCAAATGGGGCGATTTGTTACTATGTGCCAAATGGGGCGATTTGTTACTATGTGCCAAATGGGGCGATTTTATTAGTGACTGCCAAATGGGGCGATTTGTCTTTAGGTGCCAAATGGGGCGATTGAAATTATATGCCAATTGGGGCGATATCCGGATCATGGTCTAGTTGCATGCATTGTGTCTTAAAAGTGTGACTTCTTAAGTTATTAATTTATTTATGCTAATTGGTTTTATCTTTTATGTGGTGAGTGTTTTACCATTCTTCTTATTTTATGTTTCTATGTTCTTTATGATCGTACTTGTGGTTTAGGAATATTGACCCTTGCAACCAACATTTTAGGTACCAAAGTTGAGGCAGTGAATGATGATTATTGAAGCTTGCATGCGGCGGGGAAAAATAAATTGGGTTTTATGATTTGAAATTTTGAAACAATTAATTTGACCATTGTATTTTACTTTTGAAATATTTAATAAAGTTGTTTTATTTTATCAGCAATGTAATTAGAATTTATATCTATGGAAAAAAAAATATAGCCGCATTTTCTAATTAATTTAATATTTTAAGCAATATTTCCGATAAAAAAATTTGGGATGTTACATTTGGTATCAGAGCAATAATCCTCGGACAAGTTTTTGGGGTGGGAGCGATCTTGATTACATATGCTTTGATTGATGTGTGACTTAATGAGTGTTTTATCTTAAATATCTTAATGATTATAGCTTTAAGTGTTTTATTTTTGTAGAATAAAATTTTATCTAGCAATTTAATTTAGACACCTCCTCGAATAGAAGAGTATATAATTCTTGCTACTAGTGTTAGAAAAAAAAGGAATCTTCTAACTAAAGTGAAATTGTAGGAAGTCAAGATGCCCCCACGTAGAGCTAATGCCAATAACCAAACTCCCCCACAAGCTGCGGATATGGCAGGCGCCATTCAAGCAATTCAGGTAATGGCCGCAGCAGTGGCCCAACAGTCTGCAACTACTGCTCAACAAGCTGCAGCCCAAACTCAACGCGAGGCACTAAGGGAACAAAGAGAGGAAGCAGCTGCTGCAGCGAGAGGACTAACTGATTTTAACCGACAGAATCCACCAAAATTTAAAGGGGAACATGACCCAGATAAGGCTGACCTTTGGTTACAAGAAATTGAGAAAATATTTGGAATACTTCATTGCACGGATGATAGGAAGGTGGAATATGCAACCTTTTTGCTTAATGCAGAGGCTGAATATTGGTGGCGAGGTGTAAGACAGATAATGGAAAACAACGGTGAAGCATTGACTTGGGAAGCTTTCAGACAGAGATTCTTGGACAAGTACTTCCCATCAAGTGCAAGGACTGAGAAAGAGGCTCAATTTCTCAAACTTTACCAAGGCAATATGACCATCGCTGAATATGCTGACAAATTTGAGTCGCTGGCTAAGCATTTCCGTTATTTCCGGGACCATGTGGATGAAGATTATAAGTGTGAACGGTTTGAGCAAGGTCTCCGATATGAAATTAAGGAGTCTGTGCAACCCTTGGAAATCCGTCAGTTCCAAGCGCTAGTGGAGAAATGTAAGAAGGTTGAGCTGATGAAGCGAGGACGTATGAGTAGAGGGGTTGCGGGAGGACCATCTAGACCCCAAAATCAGCGTAACTGGAATGGGTTAGGACCATACCATCGACCCCAAGGAAAGGACCATATACCCCAAAACATAGGACTAGGTACAACACAAACTTTTCGGTGCTATCATTGTGGCAATGGAGGACATAAAGCTAATGGATGTCCAAACCGGGTTGTGGTGTGTTATAACTGCCAGGGAGAAGGTCATATTGCTAGAGATTGTCAAGCACCAGGAAAGGAACCTGCAACTAACAACAAGAATTAGGATAGCCTAGTGTGAGCAAGATGATCCAATGAAGGAACTTTATCTTAACTGTTTTGCGACTATCTAGTTTCGAGGACGAAACTATTTTTAGGGGGAGAGTAATGTAAGAGTCGCTATTTTATTTAATTAGTGAGAACCTAAATCTTATTTAATAATTATTTGATTATTGTCTTTATATCTTATTTTGATCTAATAAATTATTTTATTGACTTGTTGAATATATTGTTATAGTATAGTAATCATATTTTCTAATTAAGTGAAGGTTATCTCTTAAAATAAATTAAGATATGTAGTGTGTCTTTTGTTAACTTAAAATAGCATTAGTAACTATAGTAGTTATCCATTATTCATACTAGTAAAGAAAAGAAAGGAAAACGTGGACCAAAGGATAGTATAGTGGCAGACTAGATCAACCCCTCTTTTTGTATGATTTATTAACCACTTTCTCCACTTTTAGATCCTTGTGAGAGAACGTGTATAGAGCTTCAGCCTACAAAATCTAATTGGCAGTTATCAAATTGAGAAAACAAAAGTTACAACGTTAGTATTTATCTTTCTACTTAAATTCATTCCATCAGTTTCTTTTCTTTCTCTCAACCGTGTACTTCAAATCATGCATCACAGTTCGTTCCATTTTGCTTTAATTCGAGTCTTCTAAATAGTCACCAACTCATTGCTTACATATAGCAACACACTATTGTATAGCGATTCTTAGTAGCAGAGACACTTTAAGATTTTGATCGTGTGCTTGGTCGTGATAGTGAATCAGAGTCATCGGAGAGGAAGCTTTTAGAGGTAAGGGCTTATATTCCGGTACAATCATATTGACCATGAAATCATAGAGTAGGGTGGTGGTAGAGTTCTTATCAAATATTGGATGAAAACGGTAATACAAATAAAAATAATAAATAAGAACATACTTTTATTTTATTATTATATGATTTATGTTTAGGATTGATTGTAGAATTAATTTTGTGATTTGTGTGTGGTTGATTGTGGATTTGAGCAAGCTGATGATTTTGTTAAATTGTGGTTTATTTGATTGGATATTAGAAAAAAAATGTATTTGTGTTGAAGGTATTTGGAAAGTGTTATTGGTTGTTTCAAATGTTGCATAGCATTGCATCTAGATGTGTCTAAGTGCCAACTGGGGCGATTTGTTACTATGTGCCAAATGGGGCGATTTGTTACTATGTGCCAAATGGGGCGATTTTATTAGTGACTGCCAAATGGGGCGATTTGTCTTTAGGTGCCAAATGGGGCGATTGAAATTATATGCCAATTGGGGCGATATCCGGATCATGGTCTAGTTGCATGCATTGTGTCTTAAAAGTGTGACTTCTTAAGTTATTAATTTATTTATGCTAATTGGTTTTATCTTTTATGTGGTGAGTGTTTTACCATTCTTCTTATTTTATGTTTCTATGTTCTTTATGATCGTACTTGTGGTTTAGGAATATTGACCCTTGCAACCAACATTTTAGGTACCAAAGTTGAGGCAGTGAATGATGATTATTGAAGCTTGCATGCGGCGGGGAAAAATAAATTGGGTTTTATGATTTGAAATTTTGAAACAATTAATTTGACCATTGTATTTTACTTTTGAAATATTTAATAAAGTTGTTTTATTTTATCAGCAATGTAATTAGAATTTATATCTATGGAAAAAAAAATATAGCCGCATTTTCTAATTAATTTAATATTTTAAGCAATATTTCCGATAAAAAAATTTGGGATGTTACAGTGCCTAAGGTGGATTCGAGAGCGCGGAGGAGTTCGGAGCGGTCGGAATTTTGGAGAGATGGGATGGGGATTGGGGACGGTCGGCGGGCGTCGGTCATCGGAGTTGCGGCGGAGGTGTTGGGAGCGATGTGAATTGTGGTGGAGAAACGTGGGAATGGGAAGGGGAAGGTGGTTAGGTTAGGGTTTGGTGGTGGGAGACGGATGTGAGATGAGTTGAGAAGTTTTCGAATCATGGAGGAGATTGTTACTGTTGTGGTTAAATAAGGTTGAAGATGATGAAGATTTGGTCAAAGAATCTAGATTATAGAGTAGTATTACAAGTACTGTGGTATATTTTGGTATATTCAAATTCAACTACTTATGAGTTATGATAGATGTATGAACTGGTTCAACATATGTTAAACTCAAGTTGTGTTATTGATGTTTAGAATATGTCCGAATCAGATTAGTTGGTCAAGTAGATCGAATACTAGTGGTGAAAAAAATAATATTGATATTGTCTTGAGTAATGGATTGTAAGACTAAAGTGCGATATGATATTGGTTTTGAATAAGGTAACTTAAAGGCAATATCAATATTGTTAAACTAGACAATTTTATTGGGTTCAAATTTATAATATCGCAGATGTGTGTAAGTTTTAAGCGGTGTTTATCATATTATATACGGACCAATACCGTCTAAAAAATTACTTTTTTATTTTATTGTGTAAATCGGGTATTTACGTGTAACTATAGAGATTAGTCCTTTAAATTTTGTAGGAATTGAAATTGAATGAATGACAAACTAGTACTCATTTAATTTGAGAAAGAAGATAAATAATTAGGAAACAAATTTGTATCTACACTAAATATGGGATTTGGGTTATCTACCTTTCTCTCTATCTCTCTCTTGATTTACTTTCTCACACTTAATTTTTCTTCCATTTCAAACATCATTACTTAAAAGGGAGACATTAATCCAACATCACTAAAAGACTAAGGGGTAAAAATACAGGATATGTAGTGAACGAAATAAGACGGAATTTTAAAGGTAGAATTTTCACTTCATAAGTTGGAATTTTAACTACTAGACTATGTGACAATTTTATTTTATTTTGCAGAAAATGCCAACTTCAGAGAATGCATTTCCATATTTTATTTGTAAACTTTTACACATAAAAATTAGTGTAAACTTTCATTGATATTGATTGTTCTTTATGATTTTTCATGAGGGTATGCCTCTCCTAGCTTGCAATGAGAATTTGATGAGCTCCTCTCTCAACCCTAAACTAGGGCATGCAAAGAAACTAATGCCACCTATTTAGTGTACAAAAACACTGAAAACAATTTAAAATATCTACACTTTGTTTTGTACAAAACATGGATGCTTTGCCTCCTGAACTATAATGATTATGTATGGAATCAGTTGTGAATCATAGGCCAAAGAAAAGATTTGAAAGGAGATAAATATCACACCAGAGTGCACTAGTGAAATTTAGTAAACATGCATGTAATTACCCTTTGAAGGAATTAAAATTATTTAGGCACTTGTTACTTGGTTTCTTTAGTCAACACCAAAACAAGTTACTCAGAGTTAGAGTAAGAGAAGAGTTTATGATTTTGACTACAAATTAATCTCTTTGAAAATACATTCTCTTTATAATTGTACCAAAGATAAAGTAACAACTTCAATTCTGCATTGAAGCAACCGCTCTGCCTTTAAGTTCATGAGTTATCAAGTCTGTTGTGTTTCTGTAAATTTAACAAATTCGAGTAGAGTGTATGAAAATCATCAATTGGACTGTGTAGATCACCATTCCAAATTTTTGATGAAATCGTCCACTAGAAACTTGTTCTTCAGAAGTGAGTTTCTAAAAGCTCTCAACCTTCGTTGATCATTGTCAAGGTTATGCCAGTTCAAACTTTTGCAGATCAGGAGATCGAGATTGGGTGTAGCACATGCAATCAATGTATCGATATTAGGTATTGACTTTCTATATATTCAACATTATATCGAAAATCAATACCACTGGCCACCTGCTCCGCCTTGAGCAGCAGCAACTTTTCTTGCTATGTATTGAGGTTTTGGCTGCAGCCCATTAGAACCTTCAACCCCATCATCTTCTGCCATCTCATTTTTGTAGTTTGGATTTCTCCTTGGATACGAACAGTTCGAAGCAGCGTATTGAGCCGTAGCAGCTGGATTCCTAACCACCCTCCGCTGTTCGGTTTCTGCCGTCACTGCCACCCCACAGTTGTTGTAACGCATCGCAGAACCAACAACTTTTCCCGGCCTTGCAGCAAGACCTAAAGCATGAAAATTACAAATGTACGTTGGACGAGAATAACATTATAATCCCTAAAATCTGTGTGAAAAACTAAAGTTAGTCATCAAACCTTGCATATTTTGAGGAGCTTGTAAAGGAAGCCGAGTCATCGGAAGAATAGCACTGCTCCTATCTACAGGCTGTTTCTCAACTTCTTTGATGCAACATTTGGATAGATCATCTGCAACCTCAGCCGTATTCTGCATTGTGTTGTCAGAATACAACACACATGCTCTGCATATACGTCCTCGAATCAGCAGAGAGACAGTAGGGAATTTCAAAGAAGATAAATGGGTGTATTTGAAATTGGCATTTGTCAAGATAAAATAACAGCATCGGCCAAAGAAGAAAGTAGAAATTTTTTCTTTAAAAAGACAGTAACAAGATTAAGATACCTAGGCAACGAAGATGCGTGTTGCCTCTCAGGTGGAGCAACAGTTCCTCCTTTTCCATAATGCTCCTCGAGATATGCAAATTGCTTCTTGAAAAGGTCCACAGCACTGTCCAAAATAGATTGGGAACAAAGAGGCGAAATCAGAGGTTGACCTTTCACGGTACTTAAATTAGGGGTAGAAACAAACATGTAAAACTAAAATAAATCTATCCAAATCAAATTGCTTGAAATCCACAAATTTACAATCCCATAAAGAATGAACTTTCAGTTAAAATCATGTTTTGAGAATTGAGATGTGAAACAAAAATTTGGGTAAAAGTTTAGACAAAACCTTGGATACATGAAACCTGTTGGCTCTGATCCCTCTAGAAATTCCTTTAACATCTTCGGATGGTACTCCAATATTTCTCGGTATATAAGTTCTCGTACATCTTCCTTTGTTATCCTCCGCCTCTCAAATTCAAATTCCATCTTAGTAACTGGCTGAGCAGAAGGTTCTCTCTCGACCTTGGCCAAGCCTCTAAAATATGGATCTGCTAGAGCCTGACATTATAATGCACAAGATACCTGTTAAAAAGATACAATAGAGAAAGCGAACAACAGATAGTTGGACGTCAAGATTCAACCTCTTCAGCAGTAGGCCGATCCTTAGCCTCAAATGCCAACATTCTTTCTAACAGCCGAAGAGCAAGGGGGTCTGTATTAGGAAATTTATGCGAGAAAGGAACTGGCTTCTTCTTACGCATGCTGCTCAAGTATCTCCGAGCTTTCTCATTCCGTACCTATTAATATATTACCAATAAGTAACAGTAAAATAAATAAATTGGTAAGATGATGAAGAAGAGCTGAACAACAGACCCTCGCAATGGCGTCGGGAGATGGTGTTCCCAGAAAATCAGTCATGATATCCAGTTGGTGGACAACATTCTTCCCAGGGAAAAGAGGTTTTCCGGTTAAAAGCTCAGCAAAAATGCATCCAATGCTCCATATGTCTATAGCTGGTGTATACTGCAAAATAAAAGTTTTTTATCATATATATTTACGAAGTCTAGAATATAAATCAATGAGATATACACAGATGCATAAAAACAGTATAGATCTTCATTTAACAAGCATGATCAACCTACTTTTCACAAAACATACTAGCATAAGAAACATAAATAAATAAATAAATAAATAGGCACGGGTTCTTTTTGTATGGTTATATCATAGAAGTGTCCATATAATTGGATGTAGGTAAAACGAGGGATGATAATAAAGATCAGAGGCTCGAGCACATGCACATCTAACACTTTGAGAAAAGAATTAGTGTTGACAGTTCCACATTGGAGATATGGCTTGAAAATGTGTTTATAAGTGGAAGACATGAAGATCAATCACCTTACAAATCAGTTTTGCAGGGTTGAGTTAGGCTCAACCCAAATTCCTAGATGGAAACAAAGTCTAACCAAGATCCTTTGTGTCACCCACTATCAGGTCACTCAGGTCATGCTTCAAATGTTCAAATTTGGGTGTGAGGGGTCTGTGTTGAGACTGAGAGTTCCACATTTGATGCGATATGACCTAAAGAAGTGTTTACAACTAGAAGACGTTTGTCACCTTACAAATTGGTTTTGTAAGGTTGAGTTAGGTTCAACCCAAATTCTAATAATTAGCTTATAAACAAAGCTCATATTCAAAATATCAGCATGCATTGATTAGATTTTTTTCTCAAAAACAATCCCTAATGTTATGATATCCACAGAATGCACTAAAACATAAGCCCCGGTGTAAATATGTCAAGAAAAGAAGCAAGCACAAGATTAGGTGGTGGGGGAGGATGGACCCAAACTTTCAGATATCGAGCAGGGGTAAATATAAAATAAAAATATATCAAGAATCTTAATAATAATCATAACATAAATTGCACCTTTGAGAAAAAGGATCCACACAACTCGGGAGCTCTATACCACCTTGTTGCGACATAATCCTGTTAGCAAACAAATGGAATTAATGGAGATGAAATGAGAGAAAAGCTTTATATTATTAGGTGATAGTTTCAGGGGTAAAGATTCATACTGTCCAGAATATAGCAGTTGGTGTATCATTAAAAGCTACTCGGGCAAGACCAAAGTCACAAATCTTCAGTTTGCAGTCAGCATTCGCCAAAATGTTTTTTGGCTTTAAATCTCGGTGAAAAACATTTGCTACAAGACCATTACAAAGTTTAATATCAGCAACAACGATTATATGATATAATTTATCAACTACTTCCATGCAGCAACAGAAGTAAATATGTTGTTACGGCAACAAAACTAAGAAAAAGTCCCCTAGCCAAAAAGATCATAACCTGTGTGTATATACTTCAAGCCTCGTAGAAGCTGATAGAGGAAAAACTGGCAATGCTCTGGTGTCAGATCATCATTTGCTTTGATGACTTGATGTAAATCAGATTCCATGAGTTCAAAAACAACATATATATCTTTAAATTCCCTTCTTGAAGGAGGCAATAGAATATGCTTGATCTCCACAATATCCGGATGACGTAAAAGTCTAAGAAGCTTAATCTCACGAAGAATGCGAGTTGCATCAGATACATGTTCAAATATGTCATTGATTTTCTTTATAGCAACCTTTTCTCCGGTGTGTGTATCATATGCAGAACAAACGACACCATAGCTTCCTTTACCAATCACTTCCTCTATTTTATATCTGCTCCCTTCACCATATTCAGTAAAGAAATCTACCTCCACAGAAGACTGCATAAACATAGCAAACCAAAAGCCACAGATAAGTTAAAATGATCTGCAAGACTGCAGCATACATATTGTAACGAAAAGCAAAACAGAATGATGCTAAACATATTTTACTAATATTTTGCAAAATCAAAGTATGATGTTTTCATCCAACAATAGACAAAGGACGATTAAAAGTACTTTGAATCGAATGTTTATAATAATTGCTATCAAATAAGTTAATTTACAAATAAGAAATAGTAAAAGATAATTTGAACCCTTTCTACCTCTAACACTAACATATAAGTACTCTTTAGTAGGTTTTAAATCCGATATGAGGAACTAACTATTGGGAAAAAAAGATAAATGGTGCGAAAAAAATACCAACATATCATCATTCATCAATGATTTCATAAAATTTAACTGACAATGAAACAATAAAGGTGGATAAATTTATCCATTTCAATAATCTGCAAATACTATAGGAAGAAAAAATAGCAGACAAACAAATTCTAAGCTTTTTGAATGTTATCCTACAAACCAACACTACATTATACATACACCTAGGTTTGCCTATCTCACATCCCAGAAAATAGTGCTATATTGTCTCTATAGCCTATATTTAACAACATTTCGTACTAAATAGCGCATAGCCAAACAATATCAATTTAACAACACTGCATAAACATTTCTGCTCAACCAGAATCATGTTCACAATAGAACCAAAACAAAAAAGTAAAAAACAGTTCCATGAAACATATGGAAGAGTTTAAATTTAGAGCCTCATAATATAACAAAATTCACAATACAAATTAATTACTAATCTACAATACAAAAATATCATTTCAGTAACTTTACCTTTTTTCTTTGATCAGGATGCATCTTTGAAACCAAAGCATAAAAACCCTCCAAATTATTTTTCCTTAATACAAATCAAAATCACACTAAAATTCCCACTTCAAAAGGGTTATAATCAAAATGCAAAATAGAAACCCAAATCCACAACAAGTAAAAAAAAAAAACAAATCAAAAGATGAAAACTTTAGATTCTAGAAACAACATAAATCAATAAAAAACACAACCCAGTTAAGTTAACCGAACAATAAAACTGTTTCGATTAAAAAAAAAAACAGGAACAGGAACACACGTACTAGAATACAACAAACAAAGAACTATGTTACAATCGAAAAGACAGAAAAATAAATGTATGTTAAAAAAAAAAAGAGAAATTGTTAGTGAAATGAAAAAGATGAAGTATTGGATCTCAGAGAGAGAAGGAGAAAACGCGTAGTTGAAGTTTAGAGTTGAAGTTGAAGAAGGTTGCAGAGCTAAGATACAGACAGAGACATAAGGGATCGAAATATGAGACAACAAAATCAATTATTTTTTATTTTGGTTTTATAATTGTAGAATAATTGATAAATAGCACAAAAAATAACATCAAATTGCGAGAAGCGTTGGTTGAGCGGTTAAAGTTTATCTTTTTAGATCGAATGTTCAACTATCACTTTAAGTATTGAGAAATTTTAAATTTTTGAACCAGTTATCCCATCATTTAATGTACTTTCAATTCTGTGAAAAATTAACCATTATATTCGACAGATTTCTCGATCTCAAAAACAACATCTAATTGTAATATCAAAGTTCAAACAAATGAATGTTCAATCTTAACAATTTACAGCATTGTCATTTGAACTAGATTTTATAAAGTTATTTATTTCTTATCTTATAAAATGTGTTTTTTTTTATTGTGCTTAATTTTTAAGAAAAATGATTAATTGTGTTAATTTTAATAATAAAATAAATTTTATTTACTAAAAGATGTAGCTAGTAGAACAGTTAGATGGTGGTGAGTTTATATTTGTTTCATTTATATATCTTTCATTTGTAAGTGATAAATACAAGTGATAGATTATTGAACCATTTTAATAAGTGGACTAAAGTATTAGATTTAAGTATTTCACTTATCTCTCACTTATGTATGTCTTTCACAAATTGTTGATAAATTAAGAGTAGATAATAGTAATGAAAAATAATAATTAATATTTTATTGATATTTTAAAGTGATAACTATTTTGAGATATATTGATATTATATATGAGATTGAGAGTTTATTTTTTTATTATTAGTTATTTTGTGTGTTCTATAGTTTAGTGCTAAATTTTGACACTTTAAATATAAGTTTGATGAAGTAATTTTAGGCTCTACATATGACATGACTCACAAGTATATTTTTTTAGTATATAGACAAAATGATAAAATTATTAAGAATTCATGCATATAAAATAGAAAGATTGAATTTCAACTTTAATCATGGATATCAAGTCTAATAAATAATAATTTAAACATTTTCAATCAATTAAGTTATTATTTTTAAACGTGACACAAATATTTTATTTATATTATATTGGAAAATGATGTGAATTTAAAAGGAAGAATATTATGGGCCGCGTTGTGATGTCTTTGCCACTCAATTTTTTATATTTTATTTTTGATTTTTAATATTCTTATTTATTTGTAAAAGATGTATCTTGATAAGATATTAAGTGGAAAAGAGAGTGTGGAGCTTGTGTTTGTGTGTGCCTCATCCGTTCTCAATAATTGGTCCATAACACATTGTGATTATTAAGTGGTCAATTAATCAATCCATAACAAACCGAGTAAAGGAGAAGGTAATCCAAAACTTTTTTTTTATGCTAGTAAGGTAATCCAAAACTTTGAAACAAGAAAATTGTGTCCTAATAAATTAATGAATTTAAGAAATTGAAAGATTCTATGGCTTTGACAAAAAGTGGTGGTCAATTAATAAATTTAATGGACAATATTATCGTGTGTGGACAAAGGCACATGTTATTTGTTTTTTATTTTAACAAATCAAAATTATTAATTATATCTAATGGTGAAAATTTAGTAGTTAAGTGTTCCAGGAACTTAACTCAGTTGGTTGGACATTTGTACATAATATGTAAAGACTGAATTCGATCCACAGTACGCACACTTATTCACTGAGTGAATTTATAACCACTAAGCTATCTGACCAAAAAATAAATAGTGGTCCACCTATAAGGAACTTAATAGCTTCCTCACCTTAGACGTCAGAAAATTTTCCCTCCCACCTTTACAATTAACCATTCACCCATATAAATTATTTAATATTCAGAGTCTACCTCTTTTGCCATTAAAATTTTTACACTTCATTTAAAAATTTTGGAGTTCACCCCCACAAACTTCTTACCTACGGATTTTTGACTTTTATTGACATTTTTATCTGCCACTACAAGTCAAATTTCTTTAAAATAAAGTAATTAACCGAACTTTAAAATATGATTTTCCGGTAAGAAGATCCAAACCGGAATATTTGTAAAACAAATTCTAGTAACTGTCAAATGAGATTTTTTGTGGACATTTTAAAGTTTTAGTGACAGTTTCGTCTTTCACTATAAGTCACATTTCTTTAACTAATTGATAAACCGAAATTCATAAAATATTTTTCATGAAGAAGATCTAAACCGGAATATATTGATAAAGCGTTCCGGTATCTATTTGAACAACCTCTTTGTACATCTCTATAACTTTTATTGACATTTATTTCTACTTTCTTAAACTCATGTGCAAACTTAAGATGTTTTGTACATCAAATCAAATGTAATTTATGGAGAAAAAAAAAAGTTTGCTCATGATGAAATTTTATGGCCTCGTGTGAATGAACTTTTTTATTTATTTTCCTCACAACGAAATTATAAGGCAGGATAGTAACAGACAAGCTGCCACTAGTGTCGAAACTCTTTATCAAAATATTTCGGTTTACATCTTTTTACTGGAAAACCTATTTTAAAGAAAGTTGAATTATAGTGACAGACAAAATTGTCACTAAACGTCTAAAATGTGTAGAAAAGCTCATTTTGACAGTTACCAGAAATCTTTTTAAAATTTCCGGTTTGGATCTTCTTACTGAAAAATCCTATTTGAAAGTCTGGTTAATCACTAAATTTTTAAAAAAATTAACTTGTAGTGACAGACAGAACTGTCACTAAAATTAAAAGACAGAACTGTCACTAAAATTAAAAATCCGTAAGTAAAAAACTTGTGGGGGGTGAACTCCAATTTTTTTAAAATGAAGTATAAAAATTTTATTGGTAAAAGAAGTAGACTTGGAATATTAATTAATTTGCAGGGGTAAAAGGTTAATTGTAGGGTTGAGAGAGAAAAGTTTCTAATTTATCTTTTATCTTGTGGTGATAGAATCCATGGTCGGCTCAAGAGTCAAGTCACCCAAACAAGGACTTTAGGCCCCAATTTTTTTAATTTTTGTTACTAAGAAAAAAAGGCCCCAAATAAAAGGTAAGTTTAATAACCTAAAATATCATAGTCAAAGAAATAGGCCTCATAAAATAAATTAATGTCTTATATATAGAAAAATAATAATAATTACAATTTTGTTTCGCATAAATGTTCAAGTTCATATGTACTATGTTTTTGTTTTGTGAAAACTCAATTAAGAGTAATGTCTCACTACTTTATTCATATTCAAACCTCTATATTATCTTCAATTTGTTAGACTTTTGGTTTCATCAAATTTTTCAAATTTCCCATTAATTTTCTTTTAATTTTATAAATATGAGAAAAGAACTCTACAATTGTGCTTTGCATGCAATAAACAACTCATTCAAGTAATTGAAATTTGATTTTTGTGTACTATATAACTCTTCAATTTACAATCATTCAAGTAATTGTAATCTTTCTTTGCTACTTTGTAATTTTCCATTTAAATTTGTGAATTTTTCGCCAAATCATACAAGTTGATTCTTTTGTAACAAAAAAACAAGGCTTGATTCTTTACAAAATGCTTCTATTATGTTTAGAATAATATTAATAATTCATGTAATCGTTGTTTTGGTACAACGAAAAAATTTCATAACAATGAATATATAACAAGTTATATTTTTGTTTTTTGACAAACAAGTTATATTAGAACGTTAATTTAGTTCATAACCAAGCTAGGAGTTTGAAGAACCATAAATAAAAATCATCCAACAAAAAAAGGCTTGAAAAATCAAATAGTGAAATGAAATTTTTGACATCCACATATCCCTGAAATTAGATTTGGACTATTTCATAATACTACCTCCGTCCTTGAATATTAATTTTGGTAACTAAATTATGGAAATTAAAAAAAGGAATAATAGTAATAAATTTGTTAATACATTATTATTTTTATAAATTTATTTTTTAAGAGAGAGATTATCTTAGAACTTATTGTAAGTTGTAGAAAAAGAGGTAAAATAAATAAGAATGCTTATGTAAAAATAGTGTGATATGTCAACATAGCTGGAATCTGTTAGTTAATTGAAATTGATATGGAGACAAACTTGATTAACGTTTTGCAAAGCCAGAAATGAATCATAAATTTAGTTAATTTGAGGGACTATTTAACCATCCATTTTTGCAAAAGTGAGGGACTATTCAATAATTTAATCGGGTTATTTGACAAAATAAAAGATGAATTTAATTACTATACTCTGGTAGTGTATAATTACTATTTTAAACATACATCCAATAATCATTAATCAATGATGTATTATTACATCATTCAATATAATAAAGCAAAAGTAGATGTTTGGCAAGTTTGTCATTTGTCATCTTTTAAACATGCTTACTATTTTATAAGTTTCTTATTTTAGTAATATTTCTATTTATATACTGTAAGTATTTTTAATTATCATTTTAATTATTTTATTTATTAGTTATTAAACAATAATTATCTTGGAAGAAACAAGTTCTCTTAACAAATCTTTGAGAATTAAAAAATTTAATGCTATGTGGGGCGATATATACATCACATTGGTTTTTTTTTTTTTGGTCGGTGTTGGTTCAATCTCTTTCTACAATTACTTTGTTCAATCTCTTTCTTAATTTTATATTTTGGATACATGTGTATTATTATGTGTAACCGTGTAATGTGTGTTTTCGATAAAAAAATTCAGTTCCCATACAACACTACTACTTTCCCTTCTTCTTCTTCTTCTTCTTCTTCTCATTGCCGTTCCTTTGCCTCTCCTCGATTCCGATCCTCATTATTCATTGTTATCAAACCCTAAATTGCATCCTCAAGCATCTCATCAATGTATATTTTTGTCATTTTCTAAACCCTGAAGTACACCTATAGATAAGATATGATCGAGTTAAAGTACAGTGAAGAGGAGGAGGCAGCGAGGCACCATCTGTTGCTATCAAGTTTCCACCGTGGTCAAGCTTGAGCAGGTTTCCGTCACTACCGGCAAAGAAAATGAAGATACCATTCTATATCTGTATGTAGTTCCCTTCTCCTATTTCTCATTATTCTTTTGTTTTTCTGTTTTACACTTTACCAACTTGCCTTACATTTTACCATTCCCGGTTCCATTTTATACTGCATATTCATTCACTAATCTTTATTTTACCTACAATGGCAGTGCAATAGGTTGTTGCCAGAGATTTTGCCGATTGGTATGATTCCTTCTGTTCTATAGAATTTTTGCTTAGCTTTATCACCTCTTTGTTTCTCTCTAACTAATTGGTATTTTTGATTTCTTAACTTTCAAATAGGAATTTTAAATGGCTTCAAAACTTGACTTTTGTTGTTGCCTTATTCATGCAAAAGAAATCTAATTTTGCATCTGCAATGCTATTGTTAATTGTTATTGTCATCGAATTTATGTTTGGAATTCATAGAATTTGTGGCTATGAGTATGGTTTGCATGTTAAATTTCATATTGATTAATTACTTTTTAATCTTTACCTTGCACTATAGGCATGAAAAACACCCAATCCTGTAATTTTTTCTTCTTTTGTATGCTATATATTATATATAATCATCCAACATATTTACTTTTACCATTTTTATTGCCTTCCTATTGAAAGTATATGAACCATCCTTTAAGGCTTGAGATACTATATGGTGCTCTTTATTTTCACAGCCTTTAGTTATCTATCATAAATATTGTTGTTGTGTGCTTCCTTTGTTATGTGCTTAGATTTAGTTATATACTATCAAATCAAATTTTTAATATTTGTAAAGCTAGAATCCTTTGAATGAGTTGTTTGGATTATATTTATGTTGTTTCTTTGGGAGCTTGATTAACATTTAATTTAACTAAATATTGAGGCCTCATGGTAGTCATTTTACTATCATTTGGTGTATCATGTTACACTTGGAAACCATTTGGCATTGGAAAATTTTCACTTTCACTTTGGAAGAGGTACTTGGTGAGGATGTAAGTAATAATTCAATAATGTAAACTGTCAATAGCTTACTTATTAATCAGATTTCATAGTTGACACTTTATTAATTACAGTACAATATTATTTGCAGTCCTGTTTATAACTCTACTTTGATGCATAATTTTTGTTATCGGCATGCATCCTTCGGGCTGCTCTTGAATTTTATTACAAGGATGGAAGATGGATAATATTATAGGAGGGCTTTGGAATTTAGTGTAAATTTGGATTCAGCTAAATGGTGTGTTAGTATAGGTATCTTTGATTTTCCTTGTGTTGTTAGGGACTCTTGATCTTATATTAAGGACACGTCTTGCAGAATGTAGGTATACAAAATAGTTTTATTTTACCGCTTTAGACAATTTTATGTCATTTTTTATCATTTGATTTACTTTTTCATTATCTGTTTTTGTAGGTTGAATGTTTGTGCAGTAGTAGCTGAAGTTAACGATATGAAATTTACAACTATGATTATGCAAATTGAAAGAATAATAATGATACACGGTCGATGATAAAGGTTTTTAAATTTCTATTTGGTGTCTGTGTCACTATATAATGCCTTTATCCCTATATTTGTTTTTTTTGGAGTTGTATCTTTTGATCTCTTTTTATTGGTTTCACTTATAGGAAAGAGAAGAGCATATTGCTAAAAATTTGTATATTTTATAAGAAATGAAGGGTATATTCTTCTTCATATTGAAGTTTCTAGAAAAGATTCTCAATTATCATATCAAAATATGAAAAATGGCTCATGTGTTTAGAATTATGAATGAGTTATGCATTGTGTTATTTGTAACTGTCTCCTTATGTGAATAAATAGAAAATTGAAATTTTTTCTAGGTCAATATAGTAGAAGTTTTGTAACCAAAAAAAAAATATAGTAGGAGTTTAAAAATAGCTAGATGATAAAGAAAAGTTTGTGTTTCATTAAAATTAAACTAATGTACAATTTATATTGACCTACTTTTGAAATATTATTTGAATTTTTAAGAAAAGTGATATAAGAATATATTGTTAGCGTTACTTTATAATTGATAAAATCATCGATAGCTCAAAGTTTAAAAATCATCTTATTTTTTTCAAATTTGTAGTCTATTATTAAAATATTATTTTGAAATTATAGGAAAACATGTAATTTTTTAATTTAATTTAAAAAAATTTCCCGTGCACGGCACGGGTATACACACTAGTTAGTTAATGAATATGAGAACACATAAATTGTCATATTTATTAATTAATGTAACATCATACTATTAGATGCAGGTGTACATCGATAAAGTATATTAATTAAGCTTATTAAAAATTATTTATTATTTATAGTTGACAGTGTAATTTTTTTTACACAGTCCATATATATCCTTTTTTTCAAAAATAAATTAATTTGAATACAACAACGTAACAATATACCCCTAACATTATTTTACACATACATTCTACCAAATAAGATAACTTCGGAGATAATTTACCAACTATCTAAAAGTTGACACTATAGTGTGATGTGATTAGAATACAACATCAATGTTTAAAAATTAATTTCTTACAAAATTTATAAATTTTTAGGTTAACCATAAATTTGTCAAAATAAGATTAACCATAAAATATGTAGAAATATTTTATAAAAAAAAAAATCTAGGTGGTTTAAAAGCACATACATTTGAAAAGTATACACAGCAAAAAATACTAGAAAAGTTGCAGGTTGATGGCCATAGTTAAAATATTTTAGATTAGGTGACAACTGACAATGCACCACAGTACCAGTCAAGCTTCACTTAGAAACATGTTGGTATTGCATATGATGATATGATTATTTAACACTGATTTCTAGTATACACAAAAAAAAAAAAAAAACCACCACATGATGAAGGAGAATACTGTCACGAAAATATGATGTAAAATACAGCTAGCTATATAGTATTTTTATTAACTCTAATGTCATAAAAATGAAATATAAATTTAGGGAAAAATGAAGATTGAAATGTTTCAATAATGAAGATACAATTACAAATAATTGTTAATTAACACTTTCAGAATACTTGCAAAGAAGGCATCCATGATTCAATAAAGGTATCCACTTGCTGTCATCAGGGTCAAAATGAGTCGGAGCGATGATCTTTCTCAACGATGGCCTTGAAAACACCGTCTCCAACCAGAAATCAACATCAGCAGCCACATTACGACAATTTCGCATATTTATCTCTCTCAGTCGTGTGCAATTTTCTACCACTTTTCTCACTCCCTTCTCTGTGATTTGATAACAGTTTCGCAAGTTCAATTGTAGTAGCCCAGAAAAACTCTTTGAGATCATATAAAGTGTTCCATCATCAATACTTGACAATGACAAGTTCAATACCTCCAATTTGGGAACTTGAAAGTCCATCCCAAGTAGTTCCAATTCTGGACAAAATGTTAAGCTCAAATGCTTAATTTTACAACATCTTAAAACTTCAACAATACCTTCAGATAAATATAAACTGTTCATGTCAAGCACCTCCAAGTTTGGGAAAATGGAAGCAAACTTTTTGATACTTTCATCACTTAACATTGAGTTTCTAGTTATATATAGAGACTTCACTTGAGGGTATACAGCAAAATCCACCGAAGGAATAAAGTTTTCAAAAGCAAACTGTCCAATACTCGTCCGTTCCATTCGAATATCACTGAGAAAACGACAGTTCATAACTAGGGCAAATAAGGCTAACTCTGTGAGCCTGGCATTATCACTAAGGTTTATAGACACCAAATTACCAAGAAATAAAGATAACTCAACAACTTGCCAATCAATTAAAAATCCGGTATATTGAAGATTCAAATGTTGTAAAAGCTCACACCTCGATAACAAATAAAAGATTCCATCATAAGTATAATTCATACTTCCTTTGAGTACTAGTCTCTTCAAAGGAAGACCTTCTTCTGCAAGAGATGAAAGCAAATGATCTGAAATAAGCACAAATGACAAATTGAGATAGGTCAAACTTTTCATACTCCTTATAGAGTTAATCATCTTCGAACTAACAAACATCATTCCCAATCCCTTAAAAGAAATTGTGAAAGATTTCAAATTTGGTCTCTCGCGGATCGCAGAAGCAATACCAACATGGGTTAAGTGTTTGTTACTACAATCAAACATGACCAGCTCTTCAAGAAGCTCACAAATCTTGCAAAACTGGAAAAATGATGAGTCGTCGATGTAGTAATAACCTAAGAAATTAAACAAATTAGAGATGGTTAGGTTTTAGAGGAGATGCATTGGAAGTGAATTGACAAAGAAGTCACAAGATCAACTAGCCCACTAAAGTGAGGGTTTGATTTTGTGTACTTAAATGAATTGAATGTAAAAGTATGTATGTATATGTTTGGATAGATTATCGCTAAAAGTAAGTTGGACAATAAATTAGAGGTAAGGGAAATTGATTGTGGAGTCGTTAGTGCCAAAAGCTCTAACTTTTAGTTTTAAAACCATGAAACAAACATGCCTTAACAAAATAACAAAAATTTTGTAATAAAAAATGTAATTACCTGAGATATTAATCTTGTGGAGTTTGGGAAATGCAAGTGGCAATATATTTGTATCCCTATCATTTATTATAGGATAGTTGAGGACAAGTTCTTCGAGCAAAGGAAAACATTCAGCAATGAGGATAATGTCATCTTTAGTGACAGAACAAGTGAGAGAGGTCAGAGTTTTCATCTTTGCGGCAAAAATTCGAAACCCGTCTTCGGGGATCTCTTCATGGTTAGAGAGATTGAGTGATTTGAGATACAAGAGGAAAGAAGAGATTTGGTGGAGAAGTGCATTGAGGTCACCGCAGAAGAATGTGAGGTCGAGGGAGGTGAGGTTGCTGAACCTGTGGAAGAGGCGAGGGAGGAAAGGGATGGTTAGGTCACATATAGTGAGAGAGAATCGGAGACTGTTGGTATGGGAGAGGAATTGTTTTGAGACAAGGGAGAGGGACTCCAAACTGCGATGGTCGGAGTTGAGAAATTTGATTACACATTCCCAACACTCTTTTGGTAAATCAAAATCTTCAGACATTGTTTTTCTCTATTTTCACAAATCTTTGATCGTTTTTCTCCTACCTGTTACATTTTATTAACACTTTCCGCGGTCAATATCTATTATTCGGTCAATTAGTCAAAAAAAATCCATTATTGTGTCAATAAATGAATATTGACCGGCGACCAATGAATATTGACCGAGTGACCAAAAAATACCCATCCATTTCGAACCAAATGAACCCGTGCATGTCAATTATATTTAGGCAAACACAGTGTTGTAATAGGGTATCAGTGGGTTATGACATATGAAGCCCAGATACTATAAAATTAAATATATAAATACAAATTATATAAACATAAATGAAATTGACATACAGTGAGAGAGATGAATTGTTTTGAGAAAGGAGAGGGACTCCAAACTGCAGTGGTCGGAGTTGAGAAATTTGATTACACATTCCCAATACTCTTTTGACAAATCAAAATCTTTAGACATTGCTTTTCTCTGTTTTCACAAAACTTTGATTGTTTTTCTTTTTTAACATTTTATTAACACTTTCCGCGTTCAATATCTATTATTCGGTCAATTAGTCAAAAAAAATCCATCATTGTGTCAATAAATGAATATTGACCGGCGACCAATGAATATTGACTGAGCGACCAGGAAATACCCATCCATTCTGAACCAAATGAACCCGTGCATGTCAATTATATTTAGGCAAGCATAGTGTGTATAATAGGGTATCAGTGGGTTACAACCTATGAAGTCCAGATACTTGAAAATTAAATATATAAATACAAATTATATAAACATAAATAAAATTGATGATAAAGAAACATTCACATTATTAAAATTATCAAAACAAGTGAATTACATATCTTAAGTACTATCCAAAAAAATTGTCATTTATTTCCTATATTCTTCATCTTTTTTTGACAAGAGTTGAAAATTTATATGTATATAAATCAAATTTTAGCCCTTTTTAGATCTATTTTATTTCTTTTCAAACAATGGTTAAAATGCAAGCACCTGATACTTCCCCGATATGTATCGGAAAATATCTGACGCGTATGTATTAGATACTGTATCTGACACGATACTTGATCAATTTTAAAGTATCAGGGTTTCATAGGTTACAACGGTCGAGCTTGATTGGGTGGTTCTGAACCATCAATATCCGAACCGAATCTAAATGTTATGAGACCAGAAGTCATGAACCTACAAGAAATATAGAATTTTTTTTATGTTTTTTGTTAAAGCTTTTTTATGTTATAACTTGATGTAGCATGCAACTATAGTATGCTGGAAAATAAAGAAATAAACAACTAACAAGGACTCAACTCAAGCACATGGAGTGACCAAATAATAAGTTCAAATGTAGCACAAGACCTTACGGAATAAAATTTAAATCTGCTATTCATGGAATATATATAATTCAAGGCAAAGCTATATAGATAAGCAATATAATTTAAACCTGCATATAACACCAAACTGATTACATTCCATAATACATTAAATAAAAATCTTACAATTGCATAGGCAATCATAACCACTAGCTGATGAGTAATCCGGAAACATAAAATAAAATATCTTACATTTCAAAATTCAAAATTCAGCAGATACTTTCAGAATACAATAAGTGTAGGCATGAGTATATCATTTCATGCTATTAATTTAGATGTTGTGAGTTTGTTCGCAGATTCATCTTTTTCGTTTTTAACAGTATTGAAATTGTATTTTTGAATCTGGTATACTCTGTCAAATTGAATGAATAAATATTTTTTTCTTTTTATCAAAAAAATTATTTAGAATACAATCCTAAACTGATACAATTTATTGTCTAAAAAAACTGATACAATTAAAGAGATTATACAGGTATAATATTGAACAAGAACTTTATATAGTTGACTCCATTAACTTAAATGACTATATAAAAACAAGCGCAAAAAATTGTCAAAATTGTTAGATCGAACGTGATAACCGAAGTTCGAATCCCGACTCTCTCATTTATATGTGAGTTTACGATGGTTTTATGTTTCTTTTATATATATACATTAGCAAGCAAAGTTGGTGTACCAAAAAATGCAAACTGTACTACTTGTACTGGTCATCGCATATAAATGAGGAAAGTAATAACTAATTAAAGTAACTAATTTTACTAATATAATAGAAAAAATAGCAACTAACCAAAAATATAATAGTGAAAATAGAAACTAACTAAAAATACAAATTACACAAGAATTTGATTTCAAGCATGTGGAATGTACTACTGTATATAAATTACATTCAAATTTTATTTAGTTACCTGCATCACACACTCACTCACTCACACTTAACCAAATCTAAGCAAAACACTAAACCCTAATTCTCAAATTGTGAGCGCTGGAAAAATGAAAAGGAAAAGAACAACAAGAAACTCTCTCAAAACATCTTTTTCTTTACAACAACAAGCTGAAGAAATCGTAGCAGAAGCTTTATATTTACCTGATGATTGTTGGAAATCCATCTGCACATTCCTCGTAGACGGCGATGACAACAACATCATCTACTTAGAGCCTCTTTCCCTTGCTTCCAAACGCTTTCTCTCCATTACGAACGCTTTTCGATCCTCTCTTACTATCAGTGCCGGCTCAACACTATACGAGGCCTAAAACGAAATGTTAAAATGAGGCCTTTTAAAAAAATAATTAAAAAAAATAATTCAAGTATTATTAAAAATTATTTTTTCTAGTTTTTTGAATGCAAAATTATCTATTAAATTATCAGTATTAATTTCACATAATATTTCTAAAAAATATTCATTTAATTGTTTTGGGGTTGAAGAAAAATTTACACATCTTAATATGATAAATATTTGTTTTTGATGACTTACATAAGGAACACCGTTAAAATTTTAAATTTTAACTTCTTTTGCAAATAAATTTATTAACTCAATTTGTATTCTATGTCCAAGATAATGATTATGAATTTCATCATTTGTTACAAGAATAATGTATTCTTTTATTATTGGATCGAATTCCGCAATCATTCCAATCATAATTAAAAAAATTCTATTATTTTCTTGTTAAATCTTTTCATTTGTTCTACGAAAGGCTAAAATATTTTTTTCCCAAGAAATTCACCAACCACAACGATTCTAAACAACACATTTCTCCAATGTTCTCTTTCTTTGTTTAATTTTTTCTTGAAGATGCTTGTCAATTGTTTTATTTTTAATAATCATATTTCTAAAATCAATTCATGCCTCATATTAGCAATGTGATCATTACTCATCGCATGACTCTTCAATTTAGAACCAACATAAGCTCAATATTAGAGATAATAGTTAAAAGAATTAATGATGAAATTGAAATATTTAGGGAAACCAATAGTTTAAAAAATTTCACATATGATATATGTAACCCTAACAAATTTCATAATACAAAAGTCTCAACATTTTTTTGATAGCTAATGGAGAATTGAATTGAATTGTATTTTTTTCTTCTCAAAGACCTTAATTTTGAGCAGGAGGCCTTTTTTTTACCATAAAACTATAGGCTATTGAATTTATTATTTATTAAGGGCCTTTTTTTTAATAAAAATAAAATAAAATTTGGAGGCCTAAAGCAAGGGCTTGGGTTGCTTGACCCTTGAGCCGGCACTGCTTACTATATCATATTCAACACTCCCTTTCGTCCCAACTCTATTCCGTAGGTTCCCTAATCTAACCTCCCTCTACATCACAACAAACTTTCATCTCAGGAACATTGTCAGTCTAAATTCCAAGTTCTCAATCAACCTCAAATCGCTCAAATTCTCAATCCAATTCAAATTCCCCACAAAAGGGTTACTAGTTTTGTCCAAAAAGGTTACAACTTTGACCTCGGTCGCATATTCAGCCAGTAGTAGTGCTCTCCGTAACAATCACTTCGTTTTTATCTCAAATTGTTTCCCTTTACTTGAAGAACTTGATCTCCAACGTCGTTTTGTATGTTCTCATCGTATTGAAGATGGGGTAAAGGCTATGTTAAGTGGACTTCCTAAACTTCGCAAGATTAATCTCTCTCATTATTACTACATAGACGACTTGTTACTTTTGCACTTGTGCAAGAATTGTTAGTTTCTTGAAGAGATTGTTATGTTTACATGCCCATTATTAACTAGTTATGGCATTGCTTCTGCCATCCGCCAAAGACCAACTCTGAGGTCCCTCTCTTTTAGATGGAATGAAGATTCAATCCATGACATCAATATTTCACATTTTATTGACTTGTTGGTAAGTTTGAAGAGCTTAACTTGTCTTGATTTATCGTATGCCCCAATTTCGGATGAGTTTTTTTCCTCTATTGAAATGGAAGACCTTCCATGGAGAAGGCTTGTCCTTCAACATTGCACAGGCCATACTTATGCTGGAATCTTTTCTTTGTTATCTAAGCGTCAACGTATCCAACATTTGAATCTTAAAGGTGCTGATTTTCTTAATGATAACCATGTTGTCGAGTTGTCTTCGTTTCTTACTGATCTGGTATCTATAGACCTTAGCAAGTGTGGCGAGCTCACAGATTCAACCTTGTTTGCCCTTGTTAGGAGTTGTCCTTCACTTAGTGATATTAAAATGGAACACACAAGAGTTGGACAAAACATTGCAGAGAATTCTAATTCTTTGATGAATTTTGTTTCTTACCCTCAGTTAAAGTCTCTCTATTTGGCTCACTGTTCATCGTTAAAAGATGAAAGCATCATAATGTTTGCTTCAATTTTCCCTAATTTGCAGCTGCTTGATCTGAACAGTTACAACAACAATTACAAATTTAAAGGTGGCAGTATTTGTCAAGTTTTAAGGAGATGTTGTAATATTAGACATTTGAAATTAGACTTTTGTTTGGTAGCGAATGAGCTGCGTGGAATTAACTTTGAAGTTCCTAAATTAGAGGTGTTGAACTTGTCACATACACATGTTGACGATGCAACACTTTATGCGATCTCAATAAATTGTTGTGGGCTTTTGCAATTGGTAATGTTATCTTGTATCGTTGTCACAAAGAAGGGAGTAAAGCATGTGGTGAAGAACTGCACAAAACTCAGAGAGATCAATTTGAGACATTGTGAGAAAGTGTGTGGTGATATTATTGACAGTATGGTAAATTTGAGGCCATCATTGAGAAAGATAATGGCTCCACCTAGTTATCATATAAGTGACGAAAAAAGGAAACTCTTCCGGCAACGTGGATGCGATGTTATCTAATATCTAGTATTCTGAAAGTGCTCTGAATTTTGAATTTTGAATTTTGAAATGTAAGATATTTTATGTTTCTAGATTTATTTTATCTCTAAGAAGTTGATTTACTTTTTAATGTGTGTTTGCTCATCAGCCTGTGCAACATTTGTTTTGGTGATCTGCTATTCATTTTGTTTACCTTTGTTTTTAACTTCTCCTTTCTGAAATAATCTTACTTTATGAATTATGATCTTTGTATTTTGTTTCTCTTTTGTTATGACTTCTCATTCATGAATTGAGTTGAGGCTATGTTAGTTATTTATTTTTGAACATACTATAGTTGCATGCCACATCAAGTTATAACATAAAAAAGTTTTAACATATACATAAAAAAACTTCTATATTTATTGTAGGTTCATGGCTTCTAGTCTCATAACATTTAACAATAATAATAATTATATGTTAGATTTGGTTTGGGTGGTGATGGTTCAGAATCAACCAATCGGGCTCGATCATTGTAACCCGCTGATACTCTATTACAACACTTTTCATTTGGTTCAAAATGGATGTGTATTTTCGGGTCGCCCAGTCAATATTCATTGGTCGTTGGTCAATATTCATTAATTGACACAATAATGAATTTTTTTGATTAATTGACCGAATAATAGATATTGACCGTGGAAAGTGTTAATAAAATGCAAAAAGAGAAACAATGGTTGTAGAAGAAACAATCAGTAATAGAAGAAACAATCAAAGTTTTGTGAAAAAAGAGAAACAATGGTAGTAGATTTTGAATTACCAAAAGAGTGTTGGGAATGTATAATCAAATTTCTCAACTCCGACCATCGTAGTTTGGAGTCCCTCTCCCTTGTCTCAAAACAATTCCTCTCCCATACCAACATTCTCCGATTCTCTCTCACTATATGCGACCTAACCATCCCTTTCCTCCCACGCCTCTTCCACAGGTTCAACAACATCACCTCCCTCGACCTCACATTCTTCTACGGTGACCTCAATGCACTTCTCCACCAAATCTCTTCTTTTCCCTTGCATCTTAAATCACTCAATCTCTCTAACCATGAAGACATCCCCGAAGATGGGTTTCGAATTTTTGCCGCAAAGATGAAAACTTTGACCTCTCTCACTAGTTCTGTCACTAAACCTGACATTATCCTCATTGCTGAATGTTTTCCTTTCCTCGAAAAACTTGACCTCAACTTTCCTAACATAGGTGATACGGATACAAATATATTGCCACTTGCACTTCCCAAACTCCACAAGATTAATATCTCAGGTAATTACATTTTTTTCACATAATTGTTATTTTGTTTAAGGCATGTTGGTTTCATGGTTTTAAAACTAAAAGTTAGAGCTTTCCATTCCCTCTAATTTATTGTCCAACTTATTTTAGCGTAATCTATCCAAACATATATACTTTCATATTCAATTCATTTTAGCACACAAAATCGAACACTCACTTTAGTGGGCTAGTTGATCTTGTGACTTCTTTGTCAATCCAATTCCTATGCATCTCCTCTAAAACCTAATCACCTCTCATTTGTAAAATTTTGTTAGGTCATTACTACGTCGACGACTCATCACTTTTCCGGTTTTGCAAGATTTGTGAGCTTCTTGAAGAGCTAGTCATGTTTGATTGTAGTTACAAACACTTGACCCATGTTGGTATTGCTTCTGCGATCCGCGAGAGCCCAAATTTGAAGTCTTTCACAATTTCTTTTCATGAAGTACGAATGATGGTTGTTAGTTCGAAGATGATTAACTCTATAAGGAGTTTGAAAAGTTTAACCTATCTCAATTTGTCGTATGTGCATATTTCAGATCGTTTGCTCTCATCTCTTGCAGAAGAAGGTCTTCCTTTGGAGAGACTAGTACTCAAAGGATGTATGAATTATACGTATGTTGGAATCTTTGGTTTGTTATCGAGGTGTCAGCTTTTACGACATTTGAATCTTCAATCTACCCGAATTTTAATTGATCGACAAGTTGCCGAGCTATCTTTATTTCTTGGTAATTTGGTGTCTATAAACCTTAGTGAAAATTATAGGCTCACAGAGTTAGCCTTATTTTCCCTCGTTACGAACTGTCGTTTTCTCAGTGATATTCAAATGGACCGCACGAGTATTGGACAGTTTGATTTTGAAAATCATATTTCTTTGACGGATTTTGTTGTATACCCTCAAGTGAAGTCTCTATATATAACTAGAAACTCAATGTTAAGTGATGAAAGTATCAAAAAGTTTGCTTCCATTTTCCCAAACTTGGAGGTGCTTGACATGAACAGTTTATATTTATCTGAAGGTATTGTTGAAGTTTTAAGATGTTGTAAAATTAAGCATTTGAGCTTAACATTTTGTCCAGAATTGGAACTACTTGGGATGGACTTTCAAGTTCCCAAATTGGAGGTATTGAACTTGTCATTGTCAAGTATTGATGATGGAACACTTTATGTGATCTCAAAGAGTTTTTCTGGGCTACTACAATTGAACTTGCAAAACTGTTATCGTATCACGGAGAAGGGAGTGAGGAAAGTAGTAGAAAATTGCACACGACTGAGAGAGATAAATATGCGGCATTGTCGTAATGTGGCTGCTGATGTTGATTTCTGGTTGGAGACGGTGTTTTCAAGGCCATCGTTGAGAAAGATTATCGCTCCGTCTCATTTTGACCCCGATGATAGCAAGTGGATACCTTTATTGAATCATGGATGCTTTCTTTGCTAGTATTCTGAAAGTGTTAAAACAATTATTTGTAATTGCATCTTCATTATAACATTTCAATCTTCTTTTTTCTCTAAATTTTATATTACATTAGAGTTAGTAAAAATACTACTAGCTAGCTGTATTTTACATTATATTTTCATGACAGAGTATTCTCCTTCATTTGTGGTGGGAAATTAAAACTTTTTTGTGTGTATAGTAGCAATCAGTGTTAAATAATCATATTCAATACCAACATGTTTCAAAGTGAAGCTTGATTGATACATTGTCACCTAATCTAATAGTCCATCCAAATGCTGTGTATACTTTTCAAATGTGCTATTCAACCCTTTGCATTTTTTTTATAAAATATTTCTACATTATTTTTTGGTTAACCATAAAAATTATAAATTTTGTAAGAAATTATTTTTTATATAGTGTAAAACTTTTCCACACATACATCAATATCTATTATCATATCACACTATCGTGTCAACTTTCTTAGGTTAGTTGTTGTTTTGAATAGAACTCAAAATTATCCGAGTAAGATAAAATAGATGGAAGATGAACTCGCAATGATGGATCGGTGAGCAACAACGAAGAAGGGGTGTGTACCTGCAAAAAACAATCCAACGCCCAAGTTAGTATAAGCTTAAAATGGCGGCTAAGTTAAATGAGGCATACCTAGGAGGATTTCAATGGATGCTTATATAAGCGAATATGTGTATTAGCCAGAGTAATATTACTATTATCCACACTCTTAGAGAGGGCAACCAATGCGCGGATTTTATCACCAAGTTAGGCGCCACTTCAGATGATGACTTGCTTATCGTGCTTCTCCTCCAGTTATGATTGAATTCAGCTGGAACCTTTTTTGCTAGGGAATAGTCTTTTTTGCTCGGGAATATCTTTCGTGTGTCCTTTTTCTTGTCTTTTTGCTTTTGTTTTTGCATTGTAACCAAAAAAATAACATGCCTATAAAAAAATCATTTAAAGATTTAAGAGTTTAATTATAATTAAGCAAATTTAAGTTTAGCAGAGACTAAAACTATATTGCGAAAAAAATAAATCTTAAAGACTAAAAATATAATAAAAATTAAGTAAGCAAGCAAAAACATATTTAATCTTAAATAAAAATTTAGATAAGAATTTTATAATGAATTGTATTGTTTATTCCATAATCCATTCACTTAAATCAATACTAGTAAAAAGCAAGCAAAGTACCGAACAAAAAAAAATATAAAAGCAAGCAAATTGGTACTCCAGACCATAATCCATATAAACAAACTGTACCAGTCATCGCATATAAATGAGGGAAATAACAACTCATGAAAGTAACTAATTTTACTAATAAATAGAAAAAATAGCAACTAACTATAAAATAAATTATACTATAAATAGCAACTAACTATAAAATAGATGACTTGTTATTTTGCACTTGTGTAAGAATTGTGAGTTTCTCGAAGAGATTGTTATGTTGAAATGCCCATTATTAACTAATAATGGCATTGCTTCTGCCAACCGCCAAAGATCAACTCTGAGGTCTCTCTCTTTTGAATGGAAAGAAGATCCAATCCATGGCAACAATAGTTCACATATTATTGACTCGTTGGTAAGTTTGAAGAGCTTAACTTCTCTTCATTTTTCGTATGCGCGAATTTCGAATGAGTTGCTTTCCTCTATTGGAATGAAAGACCTTCCTTGCAGAAGACTTGTCCTTCAACATTGCACGGGCTATACTTATGCTGGAATCTTTTCTTTGTTATCTAAGCATCAACGTATAAAATATTTGGATCTTGAAGGTGCTGATTTTCTTATGGATCACCACATTGTCGAGTTGTCTTCATTTCTTGCTGATTTGGTATCTATAAACCTTAGCAAGTGTGACGAGCTCACAAATTCAACCTTGTTTGCACTTGTTAGGAGTTGTCCTTCACTCAGTGATATCAAAATGGAAGACACAAGTAATGGAAAAAATATTGTAGAGAATTTAAATTCTTTGACAAATTTTGTTTTTTACCCTCAGTTAAAGTCTCTCTATTTGGCTCACTGTTAATTGTTAAAAGACGAAAGCATCAAAATGTTTGCTACCATTTTCCCTAATTTGCAACTGCTTGATCTGAGCATTTACAACAATTGCATATCTAAAGACGGTATTTGTCAAGTTTTAAGGAAATGTCGTAAGATTAAACATTTGAAATTAGTCTTTTCTTTAGTAGTGAATAAGCTACGGCATGGAATTAACTTTGAAATTCCTAAATTGGAGGTGTTGAACTTGTCATATATACAAATGTTGACGAAAAAACACTTTATGTGATCTCAAAAAAATGTTGTGGGCTTTTGCAATTGGTAATGGAACACTGTCACTATGTCACAAATAAGGGAGTGAAACATGTAGTAAAGAATTGCACGAAACTCAGAGAAATCAATTTGAGAGGTTGTGCGAATGTCCGTGCTGATATTATTGAGAGTATGGTAAATTCGAGGCCTTCATTGAGAAAGATATTTGCTCCACCTTGTTATCGTTTAAGTGACAAAAAAAGGGAACTTTTCTGGGAACATAGAATTTTGAATTTCTGGCCATCATTAAGAAGTGCTTTGAATTTTGAATTTTGAAATGTAAGATATTTAATTTATTTTTCCGGATTTACTTTATCTCTAAGTAATTAATATATTTTTTAATGTGTGTTTGCTCATCAGCCAGTGGTTATGATTGCCTGTGCAATTGTAAGATTTTTATTTAATGTATTATGGAATATAAGCAGTTTGGTGTTATATGTAGATTTAAATTTTATTGCTTATCTTTTGTCCAAAAAAAAAAATTTATTGCTTATCTATACAGCTTTGCCTTGAATAATATATATATATATATATATATTATATATATATGTATGTATGTATCAAACTCACGAATAAAATTGATCATCAGTAGTAAAAGAAACAGTCAAAGTTTTGTGAAAAAAGAGAAAAACAATGTCTGAAGATTTTAATTTAACAAAAGAGTGTTGGAAATGTGTAATCAAATTTCTCAACTCCGACCATTGCAGTTTGGAGTCCCTCTCCCTTGTCTCAAAACAATTCCTCTCCCATACCAATAGTCTCTGATTCTCTCTCACTATATGCGACCTAACCATCCCTTTCCTTCCTCGCCTTTTCACATGTTTTAGCAACCTCACCTCCCTCGACCTCACATTCTTCTACGGTGACCTCATTGCACTTCTCCACCGAATCTCTTCTTTCCCCTTGCATTTTACATCACTCAATATCTCTAACCCCAAAAACATCACCAAAGACGGGTTTCAAATTTCGGCCACAAAAATGAAAACTTTAACCTTTCTCACTTATTTTGTCACTAAAGTTGACATTATCCTTATTGATGAATGTTTTCCTAATTTCTTCAAAAAACTTGACCTCAACTTTCCTAACATAAGTGATAGGAATACAAATATATATATATTGCTACTTGCTCTTCCTAAACTCCACAAGATTAATATCTCAGATAATTACATCTTTTTCACATAATTGTTGTTATTTTGTTAAGGCATGTTGGTTTCACGGTTTTATTTAAAACTAAAAGTTGGAGCTTTTGGCACTAACGACTCCACAATCCATTTCTATTATCTATTTCTATTACCTCTAATTTATTATTCAACTTACTTTTAACGATAGTCTATCCAAACGTATATACTTTTATATTCAAAAACCAAAAATGGCATGTGTGTCACATGAGTTGAATACTTCTCTAATTCCAAATTGAGATTGAATATATAGTTCAATCCAAATGATGTGATTTCAAAATTAACTTATAAATTGTTTTAGTATGATTATGTCATTGTATAAAGGAAAAATAAACCAAAAACAAAAGCATAGAGACTGCATTAAAAGTTAAAACCTACTAATAAAGGAAGTATTGGCCGTCCAATATTGATTTTATATATAAGTATATAATCTGCATTAATCGGTTTAGTGAGCCGAATACTGATAGAATAGCAAAGTGTGGGCAAGCTCGTCCTGTTTAGATCAGCCATGTTAAGGTTGGTTAAAAATGAGGCGAGGCAAGACAAGTCAATTTAGGTGGTCGAGTCTAAAATTTAGCGTTGTTGACAATTATGTTCGTTGCTACAAAAAATATATTAATCTAATTTAAAACATAAATGTGTAAATTAGTAATGGACATATTTTGTTTAGAAGTTCTAACTCAACTGATAAATATCAAAATTGCTAGGTTGAATATCGTGACCCAGGTTCGAACTCAGATCTTCACAATTGTGTGTAAATTTAGTCAGTGGATTACCACTTTATCCAAGACTAAAAAAAAGTAATGGACATATTTTCTAATTGGACCAAAATACTCACTAGCCACTATTTTAAGTGTCTTTAATTAAAGGATATTTTTATTAATTTTAATTTTCTATGTAAAATATAATGTCTTGTTTCATGTTAATTATGGAGTGTTGTTGTTAGATATTGGAACATTAAAATTCCATTCCATGAAGCAAAGGAGGGGTGTGGGCAGCAACAATGATAAAATTAAAGAGGAAGTGGGCAACACTCTTATGGCCCATGTTCTCTCCTTTCCCATGAACTGATCATATATTCCAAAATTTGATTTATAAATGATTTTTTTCTTCTTAAAAGCTCTACAATGTAAATTAATTTGATTCAAATTTAAAATCATTTTGATTTATTAGTTATTTAGTTTGTGCATTTGTGGGTTTATAATAACAAAATTGACTTGAATACTCCATACAACACTAAGACCCAACAAATTGGGATAATGTTTAATTTGTATCTTATTTTAATTTAATTGTTCAAATAGAGAAAAAGCATGCCTTATTTATAAAATGATTTAGTCCAAAAACTAATATTAAGATATTTTGCCATGTCATACCTTATTGACTTCTCAAAACATGTATTAATTGAATACTCCTCAAGTTGCAAAGGAATCCAACTCCAAGCGTATTAGTGTAAATATCATGGAATTTTTCTCTACAACTTAGTAGATTTAGTGCTGTGGAATTTACATATGAATCCCTCCATTACATCATTATTCCATATAAAAGTGTTGTACTTTCTTGAACATATTACTAGTCTTGTATTTGAACAAAGATATTCTTTTATCCTTCATAGTCTATTAATAACAAAATGGATTCTTCCAATATATAAAATAAAAGTTCCAATGACTTTTGCTACTATAACCTTCCCAACCACCACACAATTTTTTTTATTTTTTTCTAAGTATTTAACCTTTGAATAATAAATTCTATTGATTGATGGTATTCAAAAAAGCATAATAAATTAAATAGACAAAGAAATGGTGGGTTCCATCGTTTCTATGATTCTTTGTTAAACAGGGAGGTCTTCTCTATACACCGGAGCCCCTTGTGAACTTATACGGTTCACACTTATAGGCCCTATCCATTAAATATCTAGTAATAGATCTTTCACAACAAAATCTTGCTATATTGTAACGTATTTAGGTATGAAGATTTCTAATTCGGTATTAAACCGTGAGAATTTCGATTCGTGCAATAATCATTGTAGTTATAGAAATAGGCTCTAGTAATTAAGAGTTCAACGGTGAGATAAGTAAAATATGGCTAAAAAATTATTTCACTCAAAAATTGAACTCCAATTCCGAAGCTCGTCGTTTAATATGGAGCTCATTAATTAGTTGAGTAACCTTCGACGTGTGAATAGTACTCCCTCCAGTCTCATATATAAGAAACAAAAAAAAATATTGATGGTCTCAAATATAAGAAAGAGGTATCATTATTCCAATTTTACCCTTAATTTAACATTTTCAATTTTTTTATAAAGCCTATAATAATTACTTTTGGGAATATCAAATGTCACCTACTACCAAAAAGTAAGGATAAAATTGATAATACATTATTTCTTCCTATCATTTATCCACTTCCTAAAAGAGTGTGCTTTTTTTGTTTGTTTCTTATATTTGAGACCGGAGAGAGTATAAGTTATAAAAGTTACATTTGCTAATAAAAGGCCATTGGTATGACACTGATAATTAATTTTCTTTTTGCTTGTGTAATTAAGAAACAAAGTGAAGTTGGTTACCGCACTTACCTGCCTTTCCCCTTAACTGCTTTGGATGGTGATTATTATGTCTTTCCATAGTGTGTGGTTGTGCTATTTTTCTCTTTCTTTATATGTTCTTTGGAAAAATGATTGATTGGAATTCACTACCAACTTATAGGTCTTTATTCGTGTTTCATTTTTTCATGTTTCTTATAGTATTTTAGGAAATGTTGCTTAAAGTGTTACTAAATTCCAAACATAAAGTTCTTTTCAATTAATTTGTAATAATACACATATTAATCCTTTTTCTTGCATACAAATTTGTCCTTTGTCTTTATTTTTAGAGTTAAATATGTTTTTAGCTTCTATAAATATCTGACTCTTCTACTTTTAATCCTTCTAAAAATTTTCCTACTTTATGGTCCTCTAAATATTTCCGATCATGATTTTTTGTCCCTGCTTTTCACTCAACTATGTGTACGAGTCAAATTTTTTAACAAGTTTTTGTGATCATGTTTATAATATTATAAAAATTACTCAAACCAAAATTCATAATTTTTTAACAAATGATGAATTAACTATGAATTTTTAAGCGGAAACACTTCAAAAATTCATATTTAATTCATCACTAATTAAAAAATTTTAAATTTTACAAATCAATTCAATTTTTAATATACTACTGCAATACATAATTCCAAATTTTAATTAGTATACATGAGTTGACTTAAAAGTAGGGACCAAAATTCATGTTAGAGAATTTTGTAGAGACTAAAAAGTGAGAAAAAAATTTAGAGGGACTAAAAGTAGAAGAGTCAGATGTTTATAGGGACTAAAAACATATTTAACCCTTATTTTTATTCTCTGATTCTTAAAATAATGAACCCCTAATAATGTAGAATTTGGAATGAGTTCTGGCATCAAGTAATTCTCGTCTCTTCTTAAATACAGTTGTTGGATATTGAACTTTGATCTTCCTACCAAATTTAGCATCAATCATCGCTGAACTAACTAACATTAACATTTGATATAAAAAAAATAATAACTTTATGACTTTAATCATACTTTATGAGGACTTCCTATTCCTAATCATGATTTTGCTTTATGTTACTCCTTCATTAGTTTATGGACATGTCAAATGAGGCATGCAATTTTTGTTTGCTATTCTTGTCACAATATTTTAATTAGTCTCCTCATGTTGATCCTTAATTGAAACCTTTAATCAGGACACTTGTTAATTTTAATTTTTCAGACTGTAATTCAACACCATGATAGTTTTTATGATGGCCAAGTTATTATAATAATTAAAGTTTCCTATCATGTGGAGTGGAGTGCATATAATTTTTTTTATTTATCCAACTTTTCTGAATCTCTCATATTAATGATGGTGAACTAGAAATGAAGCAATACTTTTGGATGTATTAAATATTAATATTCTATATTAAACCTAACTGATTTCTTTCCCAGCCTAATATTATTAATTTATTATGCTCAATTTGTGAATTATATGGTGAATGGTCTAAATCAATAGTCTTTGATATATTTATTATTAGAAATAATTAATATAACCATTGATATGATCTTTATTAAGAGCTTAAGTTTTTAGGATAATTTGTTATTTGACATGGTATCAGAGCTTCTATGACCTAATGGTCACGGGTTCGATCCCTCTACTTCCGTACTAAAATATATGTCGTTTTTATCATATCACACAAATTAAGAAATATAATTATTGTTGTATGAAAAAGAGAAATTATGAGTTAGTTTACAAAATTAACCATTGATATAACTTTTCTTAACGGCTTAAAATTTTAGGATAATCGACTATATAACATTTATATATCCTAATGTATCATTATAAAATAAAAATATCTCACTAATTGTTATATTAGGTGGCTCGCTAAGCAAGCAATGGTTTAGCGAGAATAGTTGTTAGTTGACAGTTTAGTTAGTTTGTTTTTGTCTTAGTTTGTTAGAGCTATTTGTTGGTTGTTACACATTACAACTTGTATAAATAATCTCTAAGCATCTTGTAAAGGTTAGTTGATTGAATCCAAGCTTTGTTTCCAATAAGTGATTTCAGAGGTGATTGTTGTTGATTCGGCTTCTTGTGTCAAAAGTTTTTCTGACAAGGTGTTCAAACGACGTATCTCGTTGATGGAGGTGCAAGTGGATGAAAAAGTTTTCATTCGAAGGGGAGCATACCTATAAAGAATGGATGGACTCACACACGAGGGAGAGATAGTTGGTATTTCAAGTGAGTTGAATCTCACAACGAATGGAACTAATAAATGTTGAATATTTTAAATGAGATGACCCATAAATCTATTGTCTTAAGGCTTTGAAAAAGAGTATGTGGTGTCCAACTCACTTGTGTAGTTATTCAAAGATCTATTCTCTGTACCCCCTTATGACCCAACACTAATTATATGGTATTAGGAAAGTTGACAACATGACTCTCTCATAAGAAAAGAATCTCGGTTTGACTATTGGAGTTGCTCTCATTTGAAAAAAGATAGCACAATCATAGTAAAAAAAAATTGTTCTGCTATTGTTAGGAGTGGAAATAGGTCAGGCCCGACTGGGTTTTAATAGGCCTGAGACTGGCCTAAGAGAAAATCAAATGGCCTAAGCATGGCCTATGGCCTTTCAAAGGCATAATTTTCTAATCTAACCTGGTATGACATGAAAACCTATTTAAAAGTCTGCTTCGCATTGAGGTCAATGTGTTTTCTTGTTACGCTAAACAAGCCTTAAAGCCTATTTAAAAAAAGGCTCGTAAATTCTAAAAAATAAACTTCGCATCACTTGACAAAAATTCAAACATATTTTCATTACTACAACGTGTGTGAGATAGAGATAACGTTGTGTTAGGGTTTCTCTGTGAAACGTGAATGATTGAACGTGTGCGAGAAGTTTATGTTCACGTTTCAATTTCTATTTGTATTTGTGTGGGAAAATTATTTTTTATTTTTTTATAAAACTACTAAATAAAAAATATATGTTTTAATGGATATGTATATATAGGCCGGCCTATTAGACCTCGCAGGCTTTTTTGATAGCCTAAGTCTGACCTATTTTATTAAATAGATTTTTCTAAAAATCTAAGTCTGACCTCTTTTGATAAACAGGTCAGGTCAGACTCAAGAAGGTCAAGCTGTAGGTTCCTGTAGACTGACCTGGTCTATTTTCCGCCCCTAACTGTTGTCTCAAGAATTAGTCACCACAGCCAAAAGACGCTAAATCGTATGAATATAAGCACCATATTGAAGCATAAGCTTACAAAATTTATTTGGATACATGGTATATTTTTTTTGCGGTAAATTATTGCAAATCAATATGTCACCATGATCATAAAAACAAGAAAAAATTATTGACTTGAGAGTAACATGTAAAAATAACTAAAAATCTAATCGTGTTATAAACCTATTCTAAACAATAACAAGAGTAGAGATAGAGAGAAAGAAAGAAGAGAGAAATGTTTAAAGAATATTGTATATTCTCTTAGATGTGTGTATTACAAGGAAAAGATATTCCTATTTATAGGATCCAAATAGGGGATAAGAAGACATATGTATTAATGGGCATTCACCCAATATTATTCATAACACTTCCCCTTGAATGTCCATTAAGGATATGCCTCGTCAAAACCTTACTAAAATAAAACCCAATGGGAAAAAGATTCTAGTGAAGGAAAAAGAGTACAACATCCTATGTGTATAAATCTGACTCGTTAAAATCCTTACCAGGAAAACCCAATGGGATAAAATCATGGTTAAGGAAAAAAGAGTGCAGAAGACATATATATCTCCCCCTCATGAAGACAGGTATATCTGAGACGAATTAGACCAATTAATCTTCTATGTAGTTGATCAAAAGTTTTACTTGATAAAGACTTTGTAGAAAGATCTGATTTATCTCCTTTTATATACTCTTGCCTGAGTCAGCTGATGCAATATTATCTTCTTCAAATTTCTTGTATGTGTAGAATCGCAAACCTCAATAAAATCACATTCTCAACTTTCTTGATGTAGTGCTAAAACTTCCACTTATTTGGATGATATTGTCGTATCTATAAGATATAAATTATATGCTCGACTTTGTTCAAATATCTTCAAGTTTATTGATATTGACAAAGATAAAATACCGCTGCATACAAATTTGCAAAATGCAATAGTGTCCTCAATTGAACTAATTAAAATATGGTACTTCAAGACCAATTCAAGTAACTCATCATTTTCTTGAGACGTGGAATAATATAATATTTGTTCACCTCAAGTGACGTCATACACAACCAATTATATCTTTTCAGATCAATTTGTTTAGTACCATTGATATATATAATTTTCTTCATGCACAAAACCTAATTTAAGTAATAAGTCTGTAATTTCAAACAAACTTTGATCATCGGATATATTTCATTTCAAAATTTTCTGTACTCAACAGATTTCATAAGCTCTTCAAGAGTTATGATAATAGTATATTGTTTGATGTGGTACTTCAGGACCACCTAGCGAATCACCATTTTCTCAAACTGATAACAATTTCATATTTCATCTCATTAGAAGAAATCAACATTCAGAAAACTCTTCAAAAGTTCTTATAATCTTTATGTCATAAAATTTGTTTCCAAATCATTTCTTCAAAATTGACAAATGATGTCATTATCATATTTCTCATTTGGAAATATACAATATACATCTATATTGTTTGAGTAACAATGAGACTTATACATTTTATCATCTATTCAATAGTTTGAATAATATGTCTCATGAAATTAAACCCTTTAGGGAGTCTCATGAAATTGATGCTTTCAAGTATTTCTCTTCACAATCATCGGCAAGCTTTTATCGATATTCTTGTATATCATTATTTTCTATTTGCATAAAAATTGATTTGTATCTCATCATATTCACATCTTCAGATGTACGGACTACTGGTCCAAAAATCTTTCACTTTGCAAAGTGATTTTAATTAAGTAGCAATTGCACCTTTTCATTTAGACAATCTATGTTGTCAATAATTCCGAATAAACTTCGGTTCATGATCCTCATCATCTTTTATCTTATATAGCGCTATATTATATATATATATATATATATATATAATTATCGTCAACGTTGACTTTCTTTTTGGTTCCATTGTATTCCATTTATGACATAAATTTCCGAGATCTCTTTATTTCATAAATTTCAGGTACTTGATAAGTTCTTCTGGAACTTAAAATTAATTATGTCAATACTCTTTTGGAGTTTTCATATCCTCACTTGGTCATTTTTCATTTTAACTCCTTTTCTTATTTGAGGATTTTTATCTTTGGAACCAATTTTCCCACCATACTTCAAGTGTGGTTGAACTCATTTGCAATATAGAATTGTTCAACAGGAACATCTATTTTGATTGGAGCATTAGCAGCTGATATTTGATTTCATAAACTTTGAAAATGATTTTTCTTTTGAACATCTTGTTAAAACTATTTTATATGAGGATCAAGATGAGATACTAATAATACTTTATTTCAATTGATTCATTTGAACTTCTAGTTCACATTTTCAGCTGCTTATCTCTCCCCCTAATATTAGGAAAATTAATTCATCACTTGATAATCAGTCTTCATGACTGTAAATATGTCTCCAATTTTACCTCAACATACTTTATAATATATGGAGATTCATATCAAATATATTTTCCTAATATTCTTAAAGAATTCATCTTAGTGCATTATATTGGAGCAATTGAGACAAACACAACACATCCAAAAATGCTAATATGAAAAAAAAAATTAAGTTTAAACAAAAACTCAATTGTACATTAAGGGGAGGACTTACATGTAATAATTTGTTGGCTTGATGCAAATCAATATCTCAAGATATATGATTGAGTGTTCCCAAAATATGAGCTAGAGGTTATGATTTCATAAGTATCAGCCACAATGAACTTTAGACGTCTGAAGAATGGATCTTCAAGTCCATTTTTTTTTATATATGGATATATATATTCTACAAGATGTTCATTATCAATTTCAATTGGCTTACGATACTTAGCAAATATTTGACCATTTATTTGATACATAATGTAAAATCATTTCCTCAAAATGATCTTATGATCGGTGTATTGATTCACAAATACCACCATATATATTTTAGAAATATGAGAGACCCATTTCCACAAAATTATCAACTTTCTTTGGGAACTAGTAATGCACGAAAGTTATTACATTGAAGAAACTTCTGGCTCTTCAATACATATGTCCCTTTTTTTTTTTGCATCATAATAGATTCGAGATGACCCAACCGATCTTGCCAACGATAACTTATTATAACATGCAAACTTCTGATTTACAATATGTGCTTCGATGCACTAATATAGTGTAGTACAAACAAGAAAATAAAAAAGGCAACTTTTTTTCTTACTACACTTATTTTATCAAAATATGTTTCAATATGCTATTCATTTAACACACCATAATTGCGAGCAATAGAGCATACATATAACAAAGGACGGTTGAAAAAAAACTACTCATATAGTTAAAAATATAATGTCTCAATTGTCATTGTGTAAAGACAAAGAAGTGGCATTAAAACATTTATTATGGATATTAACTAAGATAATGCAAACGGTATTTGTAAACGAGTATGATTTGTAACCGAAATTCACAATACAATTGATACCAAAATTAAAATTGACAATAAACAAAATTTGCTTTAATGAGATTCTTAAATTTAATAGGAGTAACATATGAATCATTCAAAACAATATCAATTAAATGATGATTCAATAATTCAAATAAGTATTTTGATTTAGTAACCACACCAACTGAATTTTGTATTAATGGCAATGAACTAATTATATTATTCTTGTTATTCGTGCTGATAACGTGTTATAAACCTATTCTAAACAATAACAAGAGTAGAGATAGAGAGAAAGGAAGAAGAGAGAAATGTTTAGAGAAGATTGTATATTCTCTTAGATGTGTGTATTACAAGGAAAAGATAGTCCTATTTATAGGATCCAAATAGGGGACAAGAAGACATATGTATTAATGGGCATTCACCCAATATTATTCATAACAAATCAAAAAATGTAATTAATTTTATGTTAAAAAGTGAAAGTGAAACTGATAATTTAAAAATATCTATAAATCTGACACTCATAATAGGACACAAGTCACACCAACGAGTATCAACATTAAAAATAATATATGACACAAGTGACATATATTTGAGTCTTTTATCTTTTTGGTCTAAAAGTTTAATCTATAGTCTATGTGTATGAAAAAAAAATTATTGAAAAAATTGTCAATTTTTTAATTGAATCTCAATTATTTTAAAGAGATTAATTTTTACAGTTGCCCATAGATGATATATTAGTTTAAACCAAAAGAAATATATGAGTATCATCATTAAAATTTAGTTTACACTATAAATTAATTAATTTTTAATTTATTTATCTTGACAAAGTTGTTTATAGTTGGATAGTGGCTACATAGTAAAGAATTCACCTTAATTATATTAAAAAGTGTAAACAATTATTCACAGCTTATTCCATGCGGTCATGATGAGCTACAGTTTGATAGCCTGATAATGATAGGATAAACTAAATTAACTTTTAAAAAAATTATAATATTTTTATAAAAATTTAAACTGTTTAATCTTAATCAAATAATTTAAATATTACTGACCGGATGCGGTTACTAAACTTGATTGTAAGTGCACACAAGCCACTTATCCACACGACCACACTAATCAGTTATATTTGACATGTATGTGTATGGAATAGTCATCTATGAATATGTAGGGAGCTTAAAAAGAAAAAAATCAAAAAGATTCATAATTAAGTTATAATGGGGAAATTTAGACGGTGTGGTTGAACGGTTGAAATTCGTTCTTCTTTAACCAATGGTTAAGTGTTCGATTTTTGCCTTAGATACAGAGCAACTTTAAATCTTTGGACCAAGTATTCCATTGTTTCTTCAATTTAGTAAGGAGAATGATCACCGGTCTCAACAAAAAAAATTATAAGGGCCGGGAAGGAGAGTGATGGTTAATCAAAAATTAATATATATTTTACTAAAATAAAGTTAGAGTGAATTAAACGCGATTAACTTGACCTAAAAGAGTTTATATATACTAAATTAACCTTGTCCACCTTACATTATCTAAATGAACTAATCTTGTAATAAGTCAAATTCTTTTCTTCATATGACTTGTACATACTTACCAACAAACACAATCAGCTTTTGCCTTTTAAGTCTTAAGTAATTTAAATTTGTTTTTGTTTGGAAATGGGTGGTGTTGAACCACATGGCATTGTGGATTTGTGGTACCATACCTCACTTTCCAAAAGACCCATGAAATTCAACTAACTGAACAAGGCACTAGTCCTCACCTACTAACATGTCCACTCAATTTTAAAATGAGTATAGTTTTAACAACAAAAATATTATTTTAAGATAAATGTTGTTTACAAATGTTTTAATGATATATAAACAAGATGAGTATCAACCATTTTAACCATTTTAAGGTTTACGTATGCGAAACGTCCCTATAATTTAGAGTCATTTAAATTTTGATCTCTGTATTTTAAGAAACTTTTAAATTGATCTTACATTTTTATTTTATTTTGAAAAATATCTCTGATTTAATTTTTTTTTAGTGATGTGTCATATTTTCCCTCACGTGGCACTAGTGACTCATATAGTTTTATATGCATCGACAAAAATACTCTTATTACTTACAACTAAAGACAAAATTACCAATTTGCATTCAATATCACGAAGGGTAAATGAGTAATTTTGCATCAAACATGTTAGTATGTATTAAGTACATTTTTATCCATTCATATAAAATAATGCGAATCATCGGTGTTACGTGTGCAAACATGTGATATATCATCAAAAAATGGACCATAAACTTTTTTAAAAGTATATGATCAATTTAAAAGTTTTTTAAAATGCAGAGACTAAAACTCAAGTGACTCTAAACTACACAAACTTTTTGCATATTTAAGTCATGATTTAATTATACAAAATTGTTGAACTTAATTTCATCATTATAACGACTTCATAATTGTTTTTACTAAACGTCAAACAAACGATAAATGGAAAAAATATAAGGAGTTGGAGAATCATTAAACGGAGAAGACCAAACTAAATGAGTGTATTAATTTTCAACTTACAAATGATTATAAGTACTAGACATTAATGATGAGTTTGCAAAATTGCCATCTTATCTCAAAATGGAAGAATGGGAGGGTACCTTTTACATTCATCTTTACCCAAAGCCAAAGCCAACCACTTGATGATGTTTTGGACCCATTTGTATGGTGGGGATAATACACCCACCAAGTCATCATCTCTACCTAACTTAACCACTTTTGTTTCGAGACCTCTATCAAAGAAAACTTCAACCTTAAATAAACAATAGAAATGAAATATATATTAAAATATGATTAATAAACTGTTAGAGTTAAAAAAGTTCAATAAATAGTTTGTTTATTCAATTTAACAACATTATAATTTTTTTATTTTTTTAGAGACTTGATGATTATAATAAGCGAGTTAGTGAATTACTATGATATAGATACAAAAAATTTATTATCATTAACAATATGTAATTTCAGAATATTTTTTTTGGGTACAAAATTCAGTCATAATTTATGAGGGGCACAAGATTAATTTTATCCTTTTAGCTGAACATTTTTTACATATGAGCAAATTATAATCAAACTCATATATAACCACCCATTTAAGAAATACAATACTCTCATCGCTTATATTAATTCATTATTTTTATTTTTTGACAGATATATCAATTTATTGTTAATATCTATTTCCTCCATTCTAAAATATAAGAGAAAAAAATAAGTTCACTTATTAAGAAAACATAATCATGCATGAAAAATTGAAATTTAGTTTTGTGAGATTTTTCTTGAAATAAATTGCATAGAAAGATTTAAAACTATTTTTTATTGGTTATTGTTTATTGAGAAAATGAGAGAGAATGAAAATTAAATGTAATTTTATATTTAATTTTATGAGAGAATAAGAAAAAATATTTCTTAAAATTGGTTTTTCTCTTATAGTATTTTGGGACAAAAAAGTTGGTTTTTTTCTCTTATATTTATCGAGACGGATCCGTCTAACAATATAATATAATACTATAAGAGAAAAACAACAACTATATGTTAAAATCTATTTAATAACTTGTCATAAAGTAATTAAAAAAGAAGTTGACCTATAAGCCAAATTCTTTTTTTTTTTTTTTACAAATATATACTCCGTGTATGAATGATTTTTCACTTTTGTTTACACATTTTAATCTAATTTATAATTTCAATTGATTGACTATATATATTATTTGGGTATCAATCTATATTGCGATTCCAATTACAATATTTTCTATAACCTTGTGGAAAAAATTTGTAAAAAAAAATAACCTTGTTGAAAAATAACCTTGTAGTACCAAATATTTAATATTTTTAAAAGATTAACCTTTGTTGAAAAATCTATTAAATAACATATAAGGTGAGACTTCTCTAAATAAAATTATTTTCACATAAAAAATTTAGAAATCCAACTTTTAACTACATGTTCTTTTAACTACAAGTATTAAATTACTAGTATAGTTTTCAAATTTTTCTTTTCCATGTCTCCTAATATGATGTATATCTAGTTTTATTTTTTCCTTGCAATTAAGGGTTTAATGACTGAACATCTATCCCTATCATTAGCAAATCTAATCCCTCTTAACACTCGGACAAGCATTTTAAGCCATAAATTATGTTATCATTTAAATGTTGCAGCACTAAAAAAGAAGAATGCCATATTGTGCCAACCCTCACACACAAAAAAGGAAATTGAAACTTCTAAAATTACAATCCAGCCCCTTTAATACAACATTATTTAAGTTTGATTAGATAGCTTCTAAAATAATTTGTTTTGACGTCAAGATAGCTTCTAAAATAATTGTAATGACAGTCAAAAAAAAAAAATTGTAATGACAATGACACATTAATTAATAAATAGTAAACCTGTCATGTTCCTCATGTCCTCATCATTGTTGATTCATATGTGTTTCGTTACATTTAAAAAGTCTTATATATTGTTAAACTTGTAAACGTTAGTGTAATTCATATATAATTCGAACTTCTTAGTTAATCTAATAAAAATAGAGTGAGAGTTTACAAGTAATTCAAAGTGAAAAATACTTTGAAATGTAGTTTGGCATACACTTAAAGGTATCAAACATTGTTGTTGGAAGAAACGGGCATAAGTTGCATGTCTCTAGTTTTGTAGCCTTAATTTAGGACAACCGTATTGATGCACTTAAAAAGTCTCACATTATTTAAAAATCGAAGTTAAAAATAATTTATATATAACATTCATACTCCTCAATTCAACAAAACGCTATTTACAAATAACAAAATCGTAAAGGTTCACATACGATTTAAAACAGACAACACTTTACATCCCGGTGTGACGTATCTGAGGGTGGATGCAAAATTAGTAATTATGTTTAACTATTAAATTATTAAAAAAATTACCCTCATCATATTTTATTATTATGCACAGTGATTTAATCTTAATTTTAAAGTGGTAATTATAAAATGACTACTTGAATGGAGTACTAATTTTTTGCTTGTTCTCAAGTCTACTATTTGGAGATTACGTGATAGTATTGTTCACGTATCTACGTTACCTCAAAAATATTACGTAATTTATGCTGCCCAAATTCTCTTCATATTAATTATTATTGCATTAAAATGAATAAACAAACTCGCAACTAGGTTTGAAAAATATTAAAAACATTTAATACTAAAACTCGTTCTAAACACTGAACTACTAGAGTTCTTTTAAGAAACTTTTGAGTGAAAGTAAAAAGGTTAATAGGTATATATCCCCCGTAAAATATATGATTTTTGCAATACCTCCTGTAAATTATTTTTTTGAATACCCCTTTGTATTGTTTGATTTTTTGCAATACCCCTTGAACACAATCAACCATAATATAACTCCCACAAAACAGAACCGCCGCTAAAAATCTCCGTAAAATATAATTTTAGCGGGGATTTTAAACCGCCGCAAAAAAAAAGCCCCACAAAATATAATGGTTGAAAAATTCAAATATTACAGAGGGTATTGCAAAAATTCAAATATTATAAGGGGGTATTCTAAAAAAAAAGTACATCGAAGTATTGCAAAAATCATATACTTTACATGAGATATTGACCTATTAACCACTGTTATCCAAGTAAAAATAAAAAACAGGTCAAATGGTAGCTAGCTACTTGCATTATATATGTAGAATTAATGTTTCAATTTTAATAATTAAGATAATGTACTTAAACTCGAATTTGATGCATTTCAATTTTGTAAAGGAGAACAAATGGATGTAGCATAATTTGAATCTCAATTTTTACATATTACATACAAAATCACTATTTATTTCAACATTCAATTTATCAAACAGATTACTTACAATAATTATTTCCTTAATTTTCTTTGTTTTTCTTCTCAATTGTAGTCTATTTACCATTTTTTTTAAATTCTAGAATTGTTTTTTTCCCGGAAAGTAAGAGACAACAAGTGAGTGATAATTGAGAAAAGTATACACTATTTTTTTTTTTTGGTCAGGAGAAAAGTATACACTATACATAGTTCATTAATAATTTAGCTTAGATTGATCATGTTGAAAGAATAATGATGTACGATTTACGTCTATTTTTGTTTTGTGTATTAAAAAGATAATTTATTTTCTTCAAAAATTAATTTCTGAATTTCCCCTACACAACATATATATTATCTAGCTCTTACGACTTGATCTATTTTACAGAAACATTTACGTCTCTTTGTAAATGTTACAACAATATTTATTTTGATTTCATCTTTGAAAAAAATTAAAAAAATTACCTTTAGTCCATAAATTCTATCATAAAAACTTTTAGTCCTTAAAATAAAAAGAATAATAACTAGGTCCAACTCCAACACACGAACCTCAAGCAACAAAGATGGACAATTTGTTCCTTAACTAACAAGTGTGGATCTTTTTAATTTTTTTAATAATGTGGTTTGTTTGGAGAAGTTTAGTGCACCATAAGAAGACTTATTCAAATGGATTAGAAAGAAGTGATTTGTCATGAGTAGTATTACATAACAAATTATAGTGCAAATATTAATATATTTCAATGATTTTAATACAGTATAATGTAGTAAAATGTTAAAATTGCCAAATTGGATGTCATTTTGAATTGTGTGAATCTTTAATAATTAACAATTTTGTCTACATATTAAAAAAATGCTAAAATATTTTATATATTAATCATAGTCTGATCAATTTACTTTTTTTTAGATATAATTCAATTTACTTAGTGATTGTAGTTTCAACTTCTCAAATGATTATCTTTCCGATGTATCAAAAAAAACTTCTCAAATGATTTTTTTGACCAAGACACCAAGTTACACAAAAAAATGTTCCAATTTTTGTTTTAGCAATATCATTTAATGAAAAAAGTATTTTTTTTATAAACAAATTAAAATATATGAATTGTAAGGAGTACAAGAGATAATTAACCCTTGCGATTCAAGAACAAAACACTTTAGATACGAAACAAGCAATCTAAAAGTCTAAAACTCCAACATGAACATTTCCTCTTAGACGGCCTATGAACCAAAGCCAATAAAAAACTTAATTTGGTCTAACAAAAAATCCAAATTAGCAATAACACTGTTAAAAACAATGTTATTCCGTAATCGCCAGATGCACCACGTCGTTGTCAACCAAATGAGATGACATTATTTTGCTTTATATTTACTTTTTGCATAGTTGCCGAACAAAAGAAAATGTTGTCTCACATCTTTGACCTGAAGTTCCTAAATACTCAACCAACAATACAAATGAACTCATTATTGAGCCGAAAACCGACAATTAAAGAAAACATGAAAAATGTCTTCTTCCTCTTTGAGACAAAAAGCACAACACTTGTTAATAGAATTAGCTAGAATCCCTCGATCAAACAAAGCTACTCTAGTGGGTAATTTATGTATCAACTATCTCCCACCAAAAATACTAATTTTCAACGGAACGTCATTCTTCTAAAGTTTCTTCAAAACCCACACCGTAATAACATTAACTCCTTCCAACATAAATATATTTAACAAAAACATATAACAAGAATTTACAGTAAAAAGTATTATTAGAATTCATCTCATAATAATTGTCATATTGCTAAAAAAATAAATTAATTGCATATTTACAATAGTAACCTCTTTGCTAAAAATTGTATTTTTAAACTTTAATATCATCTCAATTACTTTTATTTTCTTGTTTAAAAAGAATTACTTTTAACTTTTATTTTCTCATGTACACCTTAGTTAATTAATAAAATACACTTCTAACTTAATAAAATTATTATTGTGACCACCTGCTTAAACAATTTCACAACTCTTATCGTTAAACTAATTTATTACCAATTAAATTATTATTCACTCTAATTTATTTATAATTTTTCCTTGAATCAAATACCGAATTTTCAATAAATAAAAAATTCGCCCTCTTTAAGGGTCGATGGTTCGATCATCGCTTTGGGTATGGAGCAACTTTAAATTATTAGGGCAGCTATCCCACCCTTTGAGGTGCCTCCAATCTAGCGAGAGACTAGTCACTGCGTTCGGCAGTGGATACTCTAATCTCGACCAAATAATTTTCAATAAATAAAAATGATAACTTTAAATATCAAATGATTCAACAACAATTATGTTGGAATATAGTAGAAAGTTAAGAGATTATCGAGTTTTAATCATTTTTTGTTTGTTTGTGAAAAGATGGATAGCTTAATACCAAAAATAGAAGGAAAATATATATTTCCAAAATTACCCTCCAAAGTGTTTGATTTAAATAACAAAATCATGGAGTAAAACCATAACAGAAAACCTTCATTCATTCACACAAAACAAGGGGCAAAGCGGTGACACAAAGAGACACAAATGTAAGAGTTAAACAAAAAACAAACACACATGTTCTTCTTTTTCATCTTCATCTTCTTGTGAACCTGTGTTGAATCCTCTGTTACAATCTTGCCATGGAGATTTCTATGCAAAAGTCAATGGAAGATGTTACAAAAGAGGCACAACAAAAGGGTAGTGATCCTCTTGTTTGGGCTATTCAGATGTATTCCAATTTGAACTCATCAGGAGAATCTCTTCCTTCTTCAAAACTTGCTGAATTTTTAGTTTCTTACATTTGTTGGGATAACAATGTCCCTATTCTTTGGAAGTTTTTAGATAAAGCATTGATCCTTAATATTGTTCCTCCTATGCTTCTTATTTCTCTTCTTTCTTTAAGGTTTGTTTTCACTTTCTAAATTATGAATTTTTTATTCATTGTGTTAGGCCATGATGTTTATTTTTATGTTTTTAATTATTATTGTTAAGAAAGATTGTTTTTTGATACATTTAGTTTCTCAATTCTGAATTTTTGATTCATTGTGTTATGCTATGATGTTTATTTTTATGTTTTTGATTATTATTGTTGAAAAAGATTGTATTTTGATACCTTTTTTTTTTGCAGGGTTGTTCCTTGTAGACATGTTCAACCTGCAGCTTATAGGTTGTATTTGGAATTAATCAAAAGACATGCTTTTGAACTTAAATCTCAGATTAATAGACCAGATTATCAAAAGTAAGGCTCAATCAAGTTATGCTCTTTGAAAATCTGTTATGTTTGTTCTCTACTACATTTATGATTGTTTGTTGAAATCTGTTTGGGACTTTGGTCCTGTTTGAATGGACGGGTTAATAAGCGCTTATCATATAAGTGCTTATGTATAAGCTATTTTTATAGCAAAAGAAAAAATGAAGCTAGATTGTTTTGATAAGCTATTTTGGAGAGCTTACGAAAATAAGCTGAAAACAATTTATGAATGTATTATAAGCTGTTTCCATATAAGGTCTTTCAAACAGTCTCAAAAGTGCTTATGTCAAATAAGTCAATCTAAACAAACCATGATTCTCCTCAATGCATTTTACCTGATCTGACACTTTTTTATGTTTGTATTCTTTGATATGTTTGGCACTTTGGCTAGTGATTAATGGTTGAGATATAAGTTACGGTGTCTTAGTGACGCGCTTTGGTTCCTTGTTAACTCTTTTGGTTATGCAATGAACAGGGTCATGAAATCTATAGACGGTGTTCTTCATCTTTCCAACATATTTGGCGTGTCACAAAGTGAGCCTGGTATTGTGGTGGTTGAGTTTATTTTTTCAATTGTCTGGCAGTTGCTTGATGCGTTATTGGAAGATGAAGGTTTGCTAGAATTCACTCCCGACAAAAAGTCTAAATGGGCAATACTATATCAAGATATGGAATTGGATGGACATGGCAATAATAGTGATAAAAACACCGAACAAAATGAGAAATTGCATAATGCAAATACGCTAATGGCTGTTGAGTTGATTGGGCGGTTTTTGCAGGATAAAGTATCTTCAAGGATTCTTTGTTTGGCTCGCCGAAATTTGTACGTATTTGTTATATTTATATTTATATTTATATCCATTCAATTTTGCCTAAGATTCATGATTTTTCATTTTCGTTTCTATTTTATCAGGCATGCACATTGGCGAAGTTTTGTTCAACGGCTGCAGCTGCTGGGATCAAATTCATTAGCATTGAGAAAATCAAAAACTCTAAGTCCTGAAGCACTTCTGCATTTGACTTCAAATAGCTCTATGGTATTGACTCAAGAATGCAAAACAAATTCGCAGCAAACGTTCCGTAAAGTTATGGCTTTTGAATATCTTTCTTCTTCGGCATCACTGTGTCACGGTGCAAGTCATTCTGCTCTTTGGATTCCTCTTGATCTGGTACTGGAGGATACCATGGATGGCTATCAAGTTAGTGCAACAAGTGCTGTTGAAGAAATCAGTGGTAAGAACATATTACCTATTGGAAATTGGAACTCGGAATCCAACTAGGATGTTAGATTTGTCCTTTTAACTTTAATTTAGGCTCTTGTGATATGCATTTTTTGTTTGTGTTGTTGTCTAGGATTGATAAAGACCCTCCGAGCAATAAATGGCACTTCTTGGTATGACACTTTCTTAGGTCTCTGGTTTTCAAGTCTTCGGCTTGTCCAGAGGGTAAAACTCTTCCCCTGCAACTTAATGTGTTTTCTTGTGAAGTTAAGACATTTTCATCGGTGGCTTACTTTAAATTAACTATTAATATATTTATAGGAAAGAGATCCAATTGAGGGCCCTATGCCGCACCTTGATACCCGCTTATGCATGCTGTTATGTATCATACCTCTCGTTGTCGCCAATCTTTTTGAAGAGGAGGAGGAGGAAGAACAGATGTCTATTAATGAAAACGTCAGTGGCCGGACAGATCACTGCAAAGAGAAAAGGGTTCCAGGAAAATGTCGTAATGATTTAGTCTCAAGTCTCCAGGTATTGGGTGATTATCAGAGCTTTCTCACTCCACCTCAATCGGTTGTTGCTGCTGCAAATCAGGCTGCTGCAAAAGCTATGCTATTTGTTTCTGGTGTCTCTATGGGAAGTGCATATTTTGACTGCCTCACCATGGCGGAGATGCCAGTTGACTGTTGTAAGTGATATTACATCCTATATCAATCATAAATCGTCGTACATAGATCTCCAACTACTATAAGTGACTTCTATCAATTGTAGCAATGTCTTATTGAGGATGCTATTTAGCTTTTCCCCATTCTTTGTTTTTCATCCAAATTTGATAAAAAAACACACCTCATGTTGTTTCACACATTGACATGCTAGACTCATATGATAATGTATCTTGTTGTGGTAAAAAGTCGTGCAATAGGCATGTTGCTTTATCAGAATTTTTTGAATGTGGTGTTTTGTTTGTACTTGAGTCTGCTTTTATGTTTATGCTTCTGTTTGAATTGCAGAGGTTCACAGAGATTGCAGCTTTCGAATTCTTTTGAAAAGCTGTAATTTCCTATAATGCAACACAATCTGATTACTGTCTCTGATAATTCTTTTTCAGCTGGAAACATGCGTCATCTAATAGTTGAGGCTTGTATTTCCCGAAATCTTCTCGACACATCTGCATACTTATGGCCAGGTTATGTGAACGGACACATCAATCAAATACCCCAATGTATGCCAACTCAAGTACCTGGCTGGTCATCATTTATGAAGGGATCCCCATTTACTTCAGTGATGGTGAATGCTCTGGTTTCAAGTCCTGCCACAAGGTATGGTCAAATTTTTGCTTATTTAGTCATTTGAACGAACCGCTTTTATCCACGATCCGCAATGGACAGCATTGATTTCAGTGCTAACTATCGCATTGGTGAATAGAAGATTTTACTTACTTTAATATCATGATCACCGCATTGATCACTCTGATTTGATGTACTATAATTTACTAAATACCACAAACAATTTATCATAAACTAAATTTATACCGTAACAAGGGTGACTAAAAAACGGGTAGACTGTAAATTATTTTTAAAATGTTGTGGCCTGGTCTTCAGTGTTTCTTTTTCTTTCCTGAAGCCAGGAATTGAGATGCTCTTTTTTGTAAATTTACCAAAAAGGTAAAGCAACTGAATTTCGCTCCTGGATTTGATGGAAGCTTAGCAGAACTGGAGAAAATTTTTGAAATTGCAATTGCGGGATCAGAAGATGAAAAGATATCTGCTGCTACCATTCTTTGCGGGGCGTCGCTAATTCGAGGCTGGAATGTACAGGTATGAAGTTAGACAATAGAGCACATATAAACTCTAACTGGCTTTGCAGTGCAGATTGTAGAGCACAATATCCGTCGTTTGAATTACCGTCGTATCCTAACAAAATTCGTATCTCTATTTTATGCAGGAGCATACTGTCCATTTCATTCTCAGGTTATTATCTCCACCAGTGCCTGTGGAGAACACGGAAGGAAACAACTATTTAATAAATTATGCTCCAATACTTAATGCATTCTTCGTTGGAATGTCATCTATTGATTGTATACAAGTATTTTCACTCCATGGCTTGGTAAGTTTAATTCTGTTTTCTCTTCAATACAATTATTATATATACAGCAGACACTTTTCTTTAAACTTTGTATTAATGCATTTCCTGAATCTCCAACCAGGTTCCACAACTTGCATGCTCATTGATGCCAATCTGTGAAGTTTTCGGGTCATGTATGCCTAACATCTCATGGAAGCTTACATCTGGGGAAGAAATATCAGCCCATGCTGTGTTTTCAAATGTATTTATTCTTCTTTTGAAGTTATGGAAATTTAATTGTCCTCCTCTTGAACATGGAATTGGAGATACACCAAGTGTTGGTTCTCAGTTAACTCCCGAGTACTTGCTATTAGTACGTAACTCCCACTTAATGTCCGCCGGTAGTATCCGCAAAGATCCTAACAGAAGGAGACTCTCAGAAATTGCAAGCCTATCGTCACCAAATTCTGTATTTGTTGACTCCTTTCCAAAATTAAAAGTCTGGTACCGGCAGCATCAAGCGTGCATAGCTTCAACACTCTCGGGTCTTGTTCACGGAACTCCTTTTCATCAAATAGTTGAGGGACTTCTTAATATGATGTTCAGAAAGATTAATAGAGGAAACCAAACAAATGTTACATCTGGAAGCAGTAGCTCTTCTGGGCCGGGAAATGACGATGCCTCTACTGCGCCAAAGTTGCCTGCTTGGGATATTCTTGAAGCCATTCCCTTTGTAGTTGATGCTGCTCTCACAGCCTGTGCTCATGGAAGACTGTCTCCACGTGAGTTGGCAACAGGTATGCATGATTTCTAAATTATGGAAGAGAATCTAAAATGTTCATTTCAGTAAATTTGTTTTTCAAAATTCTCATTGATGTTATTTACCTTTAAATATTGAGAAACTAAACAAGTGGATGTTCATGTAGATGTTTCTTGATGTACATAACAATATCATAATACCATAATGCTATGCTTAATATCAGGGCTTAAGGATTTAGCTGATTTTCTTCCTGCATCTTTGGCAACCATAATAAGTTACTTCTCCGCTGAAGTAACTCGAGGAGTTTGGAAACCAGCATTTATGAATGGAACGGATTGGCCAAGTCCTGCTGCAAATCTACAGAATGTAGAGGAACAAATAAAGAAAATCTTGGCTGAAACTGGTGTTGATGTGCCAAGCCTTACTTCAGGTTTTCTTCTTGTTACCCTAAATTCTAAAAACTTTTTTCAAATCCCGACTTATAGTGCAGTTTTGGAACACTTATAGTGCATTTTTGGAACACGGCACAATTTACATTTCATCTTCTACACCACCTGATTCGAGTATTAAATTTAATTGCTTTTTAGGAAAGGCGATCCATCACTTTCCTTTTCGTTTCCAACATTATTATTAAGTTGTCTACTATATTGACTGGTGTTCGTTATTTCCACAGGAGACAACAGCTCTCCAGCCACACTTCCGTTGCCCTTGGCAGCCTTCACAAGCCTCACCATAACCTACAAAGTTGACAGATCGTCAGAGAGATTTCTTCATTTGGCCGGCCAAACATTAGAGGGCCTGGCTGCAGGTTGTCCATGGCCTTGCATGCCAATTGTTGCTTCCTTGTGGACCCAAAAGGCAAAACGTTGGAGTGACTTCCTTATCTTCTCAGCATCTAGAACTGTCTTCCTTCACAACAGTGACGCAGTAGTTCAACTTGTTAAAAGCTGCTTCACAGCTACCCTTGGCATGAGTAGCTCCCCTATCTCAAGCGGTGGCGGTGTTGGAGCTCTTCTTGGCCACGGATTTAAGTCCAATTTATCTGGACGGATTTGCCCTGTTGCTCCGGGAATTCTCTACTTACGTGCTTACCGGTCAGTAAGAGATATTGTTTTCTTGACAGAAGAAATTGTATCCATCTTGATGCAGTCGGTGAGAGAAATCGTATGCGGAAGGCTTCCAAAGCAGCGATTGAAAAGGCTGAAAACAACCAAAGACAGCATTAAATATGGACAGGTTTCACTTGCCGCGTCAATGACAAAAGTGAAGCTTGCAGCTTCCCTCGGAGCTTCGTTAGTGTGTATATCAGGAGGGTTGACTCTGGTCCAACTATTAATAAACGAAACTTTACCGTCATGGTTTATATCTGTTCAAAGATCAGACCAAGGAGAAGAAAAATCTAATGGAATGGTTGCAATGCTTAGCGGATACGCACTTGCTTACTTTGCAGTACTTTGTGGTGCTTTTGCTTGGGGAGTCGATTCATCGTCGTCAGCTTCAAAGCGGCGTCCGAAAGTTTTAGGTACACACATGAAGTTTCTTGCAAGTGCACTTGATGGTAAGATATCACTAGGTTGTGATCCGGCTACTTGGCGCGCTTATGTGTCAGGTTTTGTGAGTTTGATGGTAGATTGTACACCAAACTGGGTGTTAGAAGTTGATGTTCATGTCTTGAAGAGATTGAGCAATGGGTTGAGGCAGTTGAATGAGGAGGAGCTTGCTCTTGCTTTGTTGGGTGTTGGTGGGATTGGTACAATGGGTGCTGCAGCTGAGCTCATCATTGAGACTGAAATGTGAACATTTTAAGCATATGTACATTAGTTAAATTTCATGCATATGTACATTAGTGTTTGAATTATAAGTTTTTTTTGTTGAGAAAAAGTAGTAGAGCACATGTGAACTGAGATTTTGTATGTATATGCTCATCCTAACCCAAATTTTAACACTAGATTGATTGTGTTATATTTTATTATGAGTGGGAAAATACAACCAGAGACAAACTAAAGCCTTAATCTAGTGACCTCAACAACATTTGTTAACTAAACAGAACTTAGGCGTGGAAACATTTGTTAAAAAAAAGTGTTAGACATCAAAATTTTGAAATCAAACCAAGGTTTATAATGTATATGCAGACATAAACATACATCTAATTGACAAACGTTTCTAATTTGTTTATAAGATACTACCTCCGTTCCTATTTATAAGAGAAAATTGATTTTTTTAGATTTATTGAAAATTTAATGTATATGGTCATTGATTTTTTTAGAAAAAGGTTTTATGTATTCCAAGTTCCAACAGTTTTTTGTTCTCTCATTGCAACCTGTTAGCCAAAAGGGTGTTCATCACCAACTCATCATCAATGAAAAGAAGGAAAAGCCATCTTCTGATTCTAAACCAACCTCGAATCTAAGTTATTCTAAAGGAGGGGAAAGTACTGCAAGTGGTGGCAATGATCAAGACCCAAAAAATGTTCTAAGAAATCAATTTGTCGAAACTCCACCACATTTTTCCTAACTATATGATTCCTGTTCTTTTCATCCACCACCTATGTTTTCGACATTAACAATCGGTGTTGTGTCTCCAGACTCCAGTCATGGTATTGTCTTTTTGTTGCTAATCAGGGTTCTTGAAATTAAAGGAGAAATAAAGAAGGAAAAATAGAGCACACGTTTGATAAATCTTCAAGATTAAGGTTCTCCCCATATTGCAACACCTCTCTTCCCGTATGAAATACCTAAGCATCTCCAATTAAACTCATAATTCCAACTTACTCACACAAATTAAGAATAATCCAGTGCTAAAAACTCCCCAAAAAGAATTGATCCCTCACTTGTTCATGCCCCACATTCAACCAAAGGGGCATAACTAGTGGATAATCCCTCATTACATGCAACTCAACTTCAATAATACAGTATTACCACAAAAGCTGCACATGCACTACCCAACCCCATTCTACTCTTGTTGAAATTTGCTAAGAAGCTTCTATCTATGACACATGAACCATAGAAAATAGTTATTTCTCTCTAGTAACTTCAATTTCCAACCACTACTCCAACTAAAACCAATTTACATCTGCATAAAGTTACAGAGAGTATTGTTACATAGCAGAGATGGAAAATTTGCCTTCTTCCTTACCAGCACGCACCTAACATGATGTCTCGACCAGAGATAGAGAATTTGTCTTCTTTCTTACTACCAGCACCCAACATGATGTCTCCGCCATTATCCAATAACTGGAACAGACACAACACAACCACGATTTTAAGACACACTTCAGCAGGCAACCACCCTTCTGGTAAAGGGAAACCATGATACTCACTCACTACTTAGGGGATAAAAAAAGGGGGGTTGGGTTATTGCACAAGTTAAACACATTATGAATCAAAATTAAAGTGAAATGAAGCCTAAAAATTAAACAATTTAGGTAGAAATTGCACAAGTAAGAACACCTCACATCATACAAAAACTGATAAAATGACATGACATGGAAGATTGAAATGCTACCATAACTGCACATGACTTACCAAACTATTTTTTTAAAACATTGACATGTTTATAATAACATTTTCTAAAATAAAAAACAATTCTATAAACTATTCCACTGTTCAGAATGGGGCCAGACACATAATAGTAACTTAATAATTCAATTCATAAAAAAATACTGATAATTTAACAATTCCCATCAGCAAGAATAAGTTCTGTTCTGTTCTTCCAACAACAAGAAGAAAATGCTATCAAGTCAAAGAAGCATACTCGTTTAGTTGTTCGCATCTATGAAGCACAAACACAAACAAGACAATGCTACTGATATGTCAGTGAAAATTTGAATTAATCGAACGTAATCGCATATTCCATATAACACATCAACACATGTCGGGCACGCTTGATATCAGAAGTGTCGATGTTACAAAAGTTCACATTTCAAGTAACTAATTATTCATTTACAACCATTTGACTATTTGAGTAAGAACTGAAAACCATTTCTGAACACAAAATATGCCATCAAAAACACTAATTTTTTACTCCAACATTCCAATTTCCATCATCGTGATTTCAGATTAATTCGTAACAAAAAGAAGCAACCTTATAAGATTAATTCGTAACACAAATTAGGACGGATCCAGTTCTGAAAATTCCCCAAAAATAATTGATCCCTCACTTGTTCAAGCACCACATTCAGCCAAAGGGGCATAACTAGAGGACAATCCCTCATCACATGCAACTCATCTTCAATAATATTACCACAAAAGCTGCACCTGCACTACCCAACCCCATTCTACTCTTGTTGAAATTAGCTAAGAAGCTTCTATCTATGACACATGCATAGAAAAAAGTTAATTCTCTCTAGTACCTTCAATTTCCACCCACTACTCCAACTAAAACCAATTTCCATCTGCATAAAGTTGCAGAAAATATTGAACACAGCAGAGCTGGAGAATTTGCCTTCTTCCTTACCAGCACACACCCAACATGATGTCTCGACCAGAGATGGAGAATATGTGTTCTTCCTTACCAGCACTCAACATGATGTCTCTGCCATCATCCAATAACCGGAACAGACACAACTATGATTTTAAGACGCACATCAGTAGGCAACCACCCTTCCAGTAAAGGGAAACCATGATACTCACTACTTAGGGGACAAAAAAGGGGGGTTGGGTTATGGCACATGTAAAACACATTATAAATCAAAATCATAGTGAAATGAAACCTAAAAATTAAACAATTTAAGTAGAAGTTGAAGAAGTAAACACATTTGACAGCATACAAAAACTGCTAAAATGACATAACAGGGAAAGATTGAAATACTGCACATGACTTACCAAACTAATTTTTTAAACATCGACATGTTTATAATAACATTTTCCAAAATAAAAAAACAATTCTATAAAATATTCCACTTTTCAGAATGGGGCCAGAAACAAAATAGCAATTTAATAATTCAACTCATAAAAAAAACTGATAATTTAACAATTCCCATCAGCAAGAATAAGTTCTGTTCTATTCTTCCAACAACAAGAAGAAAACACTATCAAGTCAAAGAAGCACACTCGTTTAGTTATTCGCATCTATGAAGCACAGACGCAGACAAGACAATGACACTAACATGTCAGTGAAAATTTGAAAATTATAACTAATCGAACATAATCGCATATGTCCTATAAGACATTACACATGTCGGGCACACTTGGTATCAGAAGTGTCGGTGTTACAAAAGTTCGCATTCAACTAACTAACTATTCATTTACAACCATTTGAGTAAGAACTAATAACCATTTCAGAACACAAAATATGACATCAAAAACACTAAATAATTTACTCCAACATTCCAATTTCCATCATCGCGATTTCATATTAATTCGTAACAAAAAGAAGCAACCTTATAAGATAATCTAATAAACCACAAGTTGCAACATTTCAAAAACAAGAAAAGAAAATCGAAACCATTAATAATCCGAACTAAGACGACGAAGATGAAGATGAACTCGTCGTTGTCATCATCGTCGTCGTTGTTGTTGTTGTTGTTGTTGCAGATTTGAGATAAATCTGAAGAAAACTTTGAAGACATTTCATTCTATCCTTCAAAGCTTGCATATCAAATTTCATAGTTTCTAAATTCCCTTTAATAGACCTAACAACAACCAAAAGATTATCCAATTGAGCAATCTTATTCATTCTCAATCGTTTCTCATTTTCCTCTTCATCATTTCCTTCATCTTCTTCGTCTTCTTCATCATCCTCATCAGCATCATAAACATGATGCGAATCAAACGAATTCATGTGTTCGATCGCTTTAGAAGCGAGATCGGTGATATCAGTGAACGATTTGTGAAGATGATTTTCGACGAATTGACGATCGACGATTAACGATTTCCACAACTTGCAAACGCAACGCAATTGTAAGGGATTGGTTAAGTCGACTCTGGAGAGGATTTCGATCATCAGTTCCTCAGGGAGGAGTGTGTTTGGTGATTTCGCCGATGCTTCTGCTAACATGCGACGTTGCTTCCGCGTCATCATCGCCATTGATGAAGTTTCGAGTTTTTTAGGATTTTAGGGTTTCAGGGATTTGTTCATGACATCACAGATTATTTTTTTTCAGTCCTGCAATGGTAGTATAAAAGAAAGTGAATTTAATTTATATGCACCAACAGTGTAAAATTATTTTACACGTACTTCCAATTAAATCACGTTATGTAAGTATTTATGAAAATTTTTTAGGAACTAACCTATAGTGGCAATTTCTTGTGTTTTGATTGGATGTATGTGAAAAAAAAATTTACACCTGCATAACAATTAAACTCAAAGAAAGTTAGTGAACAAAATTAAATATTCACCCTGTTTATCCCAAAATAAGTGTCATATCCTATTTATAACATTAGTTTTTACTATTTTATCCCTTAAAGCAATCATTAGATAAGACAAAAAGTACACTCAAAAATCTACTTTTTAGTATTCTAATGTCTACTACAAATAAAAATATAGCGTATTTTAGTAAATTTCATATTATCTCTTTTTCTTTTACATACTTTACTTAAAGTCTGTAATTTGGTCAACTGCGATACTTAAAATGGGACGGAGAGAGTAATACTTAATTCATTTAAATTGAAATAGTATCGATATACTCCCTCCGACCTTAAAATGTGGCTATTTCCATTTTCTAATGTGGGTATGTTCCTTTTTATATACCCCCTTAGAGCTTATTTATAAATAAAAAATATTTTCTTTTTTTTTAATTTTAGTCCAGTAAAAATTAAATTTTAAAATTTATTGAATAATTATATATATATATATATATATATATATATATATATATATATATATATATATATATATATATATATATATATATATATATATATATGAGTTAAATATAGATTTTTTTTGAAAAAGTTAAATCAATATATTGAAAAACAGCACGAGTTCCTTCAGTATAAGATATACGGAAGGAAGTTAAAGTGTCCACAAATACAACAAAATTAAGATACAACTTAAATACACGATAAATGATTAAAATATAAATTAGATATATCAATTATCCAATGAATTTTAAAAATTTAATTTTTACTTATATAAGGACGGAGGAGTATCCTTTTTGTTTTATTTTTTATCATGTTGAAGTTTGTGGTTTGGTGTAAATGAATATTCTAATAAACATTCATTAGATTTAAAATAAAATAAATATTTAAAGTAATTCAACTTTAGTCTACTAAAAATAAAATTTGATTCAATGTTATACGTTTAAATAGGATTCAATTTGATGAAAGTTGATTCAATTTGTTACTCTGATTTAAATATTTAAAATAGTCCAATACTCCAATTTTAGAGGACTAAAAATGAGACTAAAATTGAAATTTGATTCAATTTTATACGATTTAAATTTTATCCTATTTAGTTCGGCAATATGTAGTATGATTCAGTTTAGTTCGATATTGAATTATGAATCCAAAATCCGATTCGAGAGAAGGACTTCCAAAAAGCATCAAATAACATTCAATTTTGTGCACCTTTCAATTTTTTTCGATCGATTTGTGTTTTAATTTGAACACCCTTTATCAATAAGTTGTTGGATTATGCACTATCATGAAATGATCAAATGATAAAAAAAATTCAATTTTTATTTTATATTTTAAAATATCAAATATAAATATGGACTGTTCGATCTTCATCGAATGACTATTGATGACCGACTATATAAATGTAGAGCAATAACACATTTTTAAAAAAGGATAAGGTTGTGACAAATGCAATTGAGATGCCTTTCTCAAAGCTCATCACCAATGGTGCTTATGACGTTTAATGAAAAATGTTCCAAATTTTTTGTTAGACATACGAGTCTATATAAACACTTTTGCATGCTATTAAAGCATGTGATGCCTTTTATGAAGTTGCTTCTGTTGGGACATCAACGGGGAGTTTTACTGGATCAGATCAACATATTGACCTTTGATCAACCTCACAAGTGACTTTGACACCACTCTTTTACCCAAAATTTTAAGGCATTGAGTTAATGTTATAAATTGTTCAACTTCAACTCTTCTGACCAATGTGAGACTTAACTCACACTTGATATATTTCTCAACATCTCCCCTCAAGTGTGAGTCTCTCTGTGTCCAAGATCCAACACCATTCTATTGCCCCCCAACCAGGCTCTGATACCACTGTTGGACCATCGACGGGGCAGCTGGGGGATCATCCACATTGGATCCAAGAACATCGATATAAGAGTCAGACACCACACTCTTTATACCGGCACATTTAATTTAAACCGGCACATGTTCCATATTTTTCTCATTCACCACTCCAAAAATCCAAATCATTTCAACTTTTCCAATCATACCACATTTGTAGGAGCCAATTTTATAAGTCGGTGGATAATCGTGCCACATTCATTTAAAAAAACACTAGATGAAACTTGGGCATTCAACATTGGGACCAGAAGTGCTATTGTCATTTGTCCCAAACACGTACCCACAAAATACCATCACTATGAGGTTGCGTCTAGCAAAAGCGCTCTCGTGCCACACTACCCATAGTGCATAAAATGCACCCAACATGAACATGAATGTCCAAGCCACTATGGGTATGGCCACAAGAAGAAGGTCCAACAAAGTAAACTATATGGCTATTGACCCAACAAAAGCACTGTCAGATAACAAAGGTATCGGATTACCCAGGGTAGGGGTGGACAAGGATCTCCGACCCGATCCGTAACCGAAAAAACCGTGTAAAAAAATGATTGTTGGGTGATAATGGGTCGGGTCACGGGTTAAACGGGTAAATTACAGTGGGTTTAAAGGGATATAGGTGGACGGGTCGGATTTGAATTTTAAATCCAATGAAATCCACTACCGACCGAACACTTAATATACTGTATTCATTGAGGTACTATATTATTAATTATTAACATCACAAAATGATTCAGTACGTGCCTTTTTTCTCTTTCAATTTGTTTGTTAGTGGCTATTGGGCTTATGACCATTGACTTGAATCAAAGTGGACTCCAATTCACAACATAAACAATAAACATATCCAATCCAATTATCCATACAAATTAAGGTAGTTTCTTCTTCTCAGTTCTCACATATACATAGAACATTTATTAAACTTGAAACCTTAAGTTTGTGCACCGCTGAAAAGGAACGCACCGCTGAAAAGGAACGGGAACGAGAGTAGGAGTTTGCACAGCTGCTATGCAATCGACTACCTCACTGTCTCTTTTGATCTCTTTCATTGTGAGTCTTCATCCATTCATTTTTTTCATTGTGTCTCAATCATTCTCTCATATTTTTTGATTCCTCTAATTTTATTTTATTTTGCAGGTTAAGTTAAACATAAGTTTAAGGTTGATTCTGAGTCAGATTAATTACATGGAAGAATCATGATTGATTCATTAATTTAGGATTTTCTTAGTAAATTAGTCTTATATTTTTGTTTAATTTGGTTATTACATTACAACTCAAAGATGAAAAAATTTTATGGATCAAAATCCAGAAAGGTAAATGGTTGTCTAAAACCGAATTAACCCAACCACTTTATCCGATCAAACCGCTAAACCAAAATCCGAACAAACCGAATTGTAACTTGGGTGAAATTGGGTCTTACTTCCTCATCCGTCGGTTTGTTCGGTTTTGATTTTTTGAGCCCGAACCCACCCATAACCGATCGTTGTCCACCCCTAACCCAGGGGTCACGTAACAATGCTCCAAAATACATTATTGCCACCACAAAAACATCCCCGATGTCCATTTTCCCAGTGGATGAGTATAAAAGAGTGAAAACAGAGACACTCTGTTTTTAATTACAAAAAATATACTAATATTATAGTATATCACACTACCAAATACCAAAGAAACAAAAACCAATACAAAAAAAATATTTAAAATTGTGAAAGTACACAAGCAAAAAGTTGTGACAAAATATTTGAGAACTAAAAGTTGTTGAAATATTTTCTGAATAAAAATAAAATTTAAGATATTTATAAGAACCATAAATATATTTAACCAAAAATAAAATAATAACATTAGTCGAGTTAATAAAATTATTTTTTCTTAAAAATTAAATTAAAATAAAATAAATAAAAAACTTACTGGGTCAAACACCGGTAGAGATGTGTCTTGTGTCCAAACATCTTGTAAAGTAGTTTGTGAGAGGGGGCGACATTTTGGCAAGATGTTATTGGCGTGCAAGATTCTCGTGGATTTATGGCTGAAACCATGTATACATCTAAGCCAACAACACCACTGACGAGTATACATGTAATTAAAATAAAACAAAACAAAAATAAACACGTTATTAATTAAGTTCAGTTTCTTCTTTAAAATTGTTGGTATGTTTCACTTTTTTTAAAAGTCTTGCATTATATCTTTATTTTTCATTTTGATAAAGTCATGCGTTATGCATATTTTTTGTTTAGGTAAGTCATGCTAATATTTTAATTAACTTCTTTTTTCAAAGTATGTTTTGTTTTTTTAAGTATAGTAGAAAATATCTTATACGTGATTGTAAATATGTTATGTATTATTATTTTCCCAAGCAAGGACGGATCCATGGGCGTAGTTAAGGTCTGGCATGCCCGAACACTTGTCTGGGTTTCGGCAAAATAATTTGGTATTTTTAGCGGTAGTTTAGGCCAAATTTAAAATATTTAATGCTTAATTTAGACGGTGTGACGGCAGAAAAAAAAATCTTGAAGACTTTAAAAAATCTTGAGGGTTTGAGTGAGATTATTCAGTGAGATCGTTATGTGTATTTTCAACTAAAAAATCTCATGAAATTCACTCCACCAAACAATTCATTAAAAATCTACATACTTTTGAATACCTAAACACATTTTATAAGTCTCCAAAAATTACAATTAAATATCACATATTTCGTTGCCTTGAAAAAACAAATCTTGGTTATTTTTTTTTTTTTGATAATCAAATCTTGATTATCTTAATTAAATACTAAAAGATTCATTTAAATTTTATAAAAGTCTTATTAAATACTACCAAATTATTTTATCTTAAAAAAATCTTTTAAAATCAATTCAAATCCTAATTCAAATACACCCCTAAATCACTTCATTCCTTCTTTATCTTTGCAATACCAAATTCTTTGTCAAAACAACAATAAACCCGGTTCACCAATTTCCCAATGAACATAAAGAATGATCAAATTTTTCTATAATAAATCAGACCAAAAAACAAATCAAAGAGAAAGGAAGAGGAACTTCCAGTAGTCGCTGCTGCTACCATATCCGGTCGAACCGACCACCGCCGCCTCTCTTCTCTCACGGTTAGCCTCTCTCCTCTTTCACGCGTTGCTTTCTTTTCTGTTTTTGTTTTTGTTATGGGTTCTAAGCCCATTTTATTTGCATCCCTTCTCTGTGTTTGCACCTCCGCTGTTTGTCTTAATTTTGTTTTAATTAATTAAAATTGATGAAGGTGAGATGATGATCTTCGTTATCTTCATCTTCTTCCTTTGAATCAAAAAAATTCTAATATGTTATGTTCACAAAAAAATCAAAACCCTAAATTCTTAATAAACCCTAAAACCCCCAAATTCAATTTGAGAAATTCGATTTGTTTCTGTTCTGTTGTAACCAGATTTTATTTATCCGTAGAGAGTACTGTGCAGTCGGCGATGATGAAGATCTTTCTTAAAATTGAGTGTTGGGCCTAACTCAACCTCACAAAACCGACTTGTAAAGTGAGGATTGCCCCTCACTTATAAACACATATTCATATGTGGGACTTCTTGTAAAGTGAGGATTGCCCCTCACTTATAAACACATATTCATATGTGGGACTTCTTAACACACCCCTCGCGCATAGTACTATTGGTAGAATCGATAGCAGGCGGTCATCAGAAGTGGCCCAGCGAATCGTAGATAGGCTCTGATATCATCTTAGAATTAAATGTTGGACTTAACCCAACCTCACAAAACCGGCTTGTAAGGTGAGGGTAGTCCCTCACTTATAAACACATATTCAGGCCATCTCGCAACCGATGTGGGACTTCTTAACAATCTTCATCTCACTTTCATCAATTTCTGAATATTTTTAATAAAAATATATTTTAAAAAAATAAAAATGGATCTAGTGTGGTGATGAAATATTAGATCAAATTGACTAATTTAATCTAACGGTAAAATTAAGTGGTACACCGGTGAAGGACTTGATAAAGCCCTCACCTTAAAAGCCACCAATTTTCAAAACATTAAAAATATGCTGTAATTTTTGTCTCTTGTATATTTAAATTGCTTTTTTCTCAGAGCTTTTTCTCACCAAAAGCTTACGCGTTTTGTTGTTTTTTGGCTTTGGCAGCGTCTCTCAACTCATTCAATTTTAGAGATGGAGAGATCAGTGGCTGCAAAGGTTAGTAATCACATAAATGATGATGTTTCTTTTGTAATTCTCTCAAAGTTGCCTCTCAAATCTCTGTTTCGATTTTGTTGCATACGTAAATCATGGTCTGTCTTGTTTCAAAACCCTTATTTCATGGACATGTTTTGAAGGAATTTCACGTCGATGGATCATTCTTATTACAATGATACATCTATCATCCTATATCGTGCTGCACCAGAACCTGGGCGTTTCAGTGTGTTGTATTCTGTCTTTGGTGAGAGATTTGAAAATATGGTTAAGTTAGATTGGCCAAATCCATTGGATTACATAAATTTTTATCTTTATGGTTCTGTCAGTGTTAATGGAATTCTTTGCATGGAAGGCGTGACGACAGGGACTATGGACAAGAAGCTTGTATTCTGGAATCCAGCTACTCGTGAATTCAAAGTAACTCCTCCCAGTCCTTTTGCCTTAGAAACTCCGTATTGGCATCCCTTAATTGATTTTTATGGATTTGGTTACGACCAAGTTAGAGATGACTATAAGGTGATTCGACGCATAACTTTTTTTGAGGATCCTTGGGAGAGATCGGATGATGAACTTCTCGATGACTTCTGGGAGATATATTGTCTAAAAAGTAACAAATGGAGAAAACTCAATTTAAATATGCCTCAACAATTTCGTTCTAATGTGGGTGGTCAAGTGTACGCAGGTGGAGTGTGTCATTGGTGGGGTAGTCGTTGGTGGGGTAACCGTGACAGTCGTTGGTGGGGTAACCGTGACCCTGGAAGTGAAATCAACGATGATAATGATTATTTGGTGTCTTTTGACTTCAACAATGAGACATTTGTGAAAACATCCATACCTTCAAAAATGGATTTTATTGATTCTACAACTGATGTTGTGAATAGACATTTAAATTTATTAAATGGATCGATTGTATTGATTTCAAATTATAGAGACACAGATACTTTTCACATATCAATTTTGGGTGAAGTTGGGATCAAGGAGTCATGGATCAAACTTTGTATTGTGGGTCCTTTGCTAGGCGTCAAGTATCCAATTGGAATTGGTAAGAAGGGTAATATATTCATTAGGAAAAAGGATGATGAAGTAGTATGGTTTAATTTAAACACCCAGAAAATGGAAGAGCTTGGTATTACGGGTGGCAATTCTTCCCGGATAATGATTTATAAGGAAAACTTCCTACCGTTTGAAAGAATAAACGATTAGTTTTGTTGTTTGTTTTTGCTTTAGAGGGTACATGATTGTGATGATTATTGTGATTTTAAATGAAAGATATTGCTTTGTTGGTATAATAATGCTATAGGTACTTCATTTTATTTTATTTTCTACTATGTGAGCATAGTGGTATGGTAATACACCACTCACTATTGATGTCTACAGGCACTCGTGCAATGTAATGAGGAACAATGGGGATATTATATATGTCCATTGTTGTCAAATGTTGATTTACTTATGGTTCACTTGTTAAATTTATTTTGTGTTATACTCCCTTCGTCCCTAATTATAAGACCCTTTTTTACCATTGCACGTACGCCAACGCACAATTTTGATCGCTAATATCTTTAATTATCTAGCAGTAAAAATTATAAAAATTTGATATCTTGAAAATACTCATCAAAATAAATCAAACAAGATCTTATATGCTAATATTTCTATCTGTATATTATTAGAAAAATACGGTCAAAACATGATAGATGAATAGTAAAATTTAGTCAAAAGGGTCTTATATTAAGGGACGGAGGAAGTATTAGAAATAACTTGATTAGTTGATGAATGGATAGTACCAAATATTGTCTATCACAACAAATTACTCATATAGAACTCATGAAAACATCTACTTGATTACTTTGTGAGCATACTTGTATGGCATTACACCGTAATAAATATTTAAACGGTGAAGTGGGAGAAATAGTTTAAAGAAAGGGGGATTTAAATTGTGACCTTTTTAAAATTTAATTTTGCACTCAATTAAATTGATCTCAAGTATATACTTTTAAATTAAGTTATTTTTTGGCATGTCCATACGTTTGGAGCTAAACAATTGATTAAAAAAATTGATGATTTAGCTATTGGATTTTATTTGCTTTTAAATATATTCCATCATTATAGTGACTATTTGCTTTCTTTAGACCATACTTTTTTTTCTTATTTCATCTAACATATTATTATTAGTCTCAATGGAAACAATTTTTTTTATCTATTAATACATCATTACACATTAAGAAATGTTAAGGAGTGTGGCAAAGCTTTTAATTATTATTAAAATTAAAAATGAATATTTGAAGTTCATTTATGTATGTCACATAGGCAAAATAGAAGTATAGAGTTTAAGTAATTTCCTTTTATAACGTATATTAATATATTAATATTGATGGATATTGATATTGATGATGATTGCATTAATAATGAAATTGTTGTGAGGAAATGTGAAGTAAGAAAGTGTCATGTATACATTTTTCTTTGGTTCTAAATAATAATAATAATAGTATGGATATAGATAGATGAGTTAAAGTGATTGTTCACAACAAAAAAAATGAGCTAAAGTGAACAAGTAAAAGTATACAAAACTAATAAAAGTGTAACGTGATTGATAAATTGTCTTAGTGAGTGTTTGGTTTGGCGTTTGCAACCTTCAAACGCATGTTGTTATCTTTTAACGTGATTTTTTTCACTTTTCATCTTGTTTGGATGCCAAGTTTCAACGTGATTCTACTGCCCAAAATCAATTTTAGTGGAAGCAACAAATCGTAGCTTTTGCGGTGAAGCAAAAAGCAATTCTTCATTCATGAGTTTTGTACAATTGCATAACTCTTTTTCTTCCTCTATTACCCTTACACTGAGACCAAAATCATACCCATATTTATTTATTCTTATCATCTCTGTATAACCCAAAATCCCAAATCTATCACTACAACCTTGTGCATGTCGCCTTTATCTTTTGAAACCCACCGACGGCCACATAGATCCATGTCCTTGTTGTAGAAATGTTGGTATGGTGAAATTTAATGGGTCTTAAAAGAAAATTAGTTGTGTCATGAAAAGAGAAATTTGAGAAATAGGGATGAAGAAATGGTAGAATGGAGTTTGAGGCATGAAAGTTGAAGAGGACCATTGAAGTTTATGGATAAATGGAGTAAAATCGGTGCCACTGATGACTAATGCAAAACGATTGGGTTTTGTTTTGATGCAAACTTTGGGACTTACCTATTACTATTATTTATTGATTTTTTATTGTTGACACAGTGAGTGGAGATGCACTGTGGTAGGGAGATGAAAGTTTAACATACCAGATTTCATTATGTCCCTTTTGGTAATTTACATATTTAAAAGTAATTTTAATCTAAACTATCCAAACAATATCAAATGTCAAGAATCACATTTATATCAATGTATCCAAACATAAATCAATTTAACCCAACTCATTTTTAACTAAAATCAATTCTACCAAACTCAATTTTTATCACCGCCAAACCAAACACACAGTGAACTTAAAATATTACATAAAATATGTATGGATCATGATATTTAAACTTCAATAAATTCACTTATTGAAAAGAAAGCTTTTGCAAATCATTTCAAAAACTAGGCTCAGTGGCTCACGGCTCAAGGCATATGCAGACTGCAAAGTGACTGCTTCATCTCTGTGATTTGTCTTCCTATCTTACCCACTACAATATTTTAATAATATCAATATGTCATGGGAGTACAATAAAGTGGGTGTTTTATTTTTATTATACAACCAAATAAATAAATTTTATTTGTTATTAGTAGTTTCCTTGCTAACTTTCTTTCTCTTCAATTTGTTCTATTAAAAAATGGGTTGCGCAGAAGCTTCATCTCAGGAGCCATTTCTTCTATGGTGGTTCATGCCATTTTTTGTTATATTTATTAGTTTCCTTGCTCTCTTGATTTTTCAGCACATTCTTTTTCTTTAGCAAGATATGGTGAAAGCTTAAATGATAAATGTTGTCGGTGTTCATGGTTCTTTTGGAGGTGTGTTAGATCTAAAGATATTTCTTTTCTCTCCTTCTCTCTACCACCCGTAGCCAACCACCCGATAAACCGCCATCCGTAAAAGCTCGCACCCGAATAACCCGTGAAGCTTCATGGTCGGAAATGGGCCACAGATATTGCCTTCGGTTGTTCTTCGGTTCGGGTTTTCGGACCGAACCCGACCCGTGCTCACCCCTATCTTCAACTGTATATATTGAAACAGATGAAATAAATTAAATTCAAAATCATATCATAATAGATAGAGATATATATAATAACAAATAAGTACAAATAGTTAAAGAAAAGATGATAAAAATATATTAATGTTGTTGGGATTTCTCTTATAATATTAGATTAGTATTCTATATAAATGTCTAATATGAGTCAAAATCAAACATGCAGCTTAAGAAATTGGTGATATGGTTAATTTTGCAAAGTTGCAAAAGAGGATCTGGCAATTGGCAAATGTATATGAAATGCAAAATCACAAGAAAGAAAGAATCAAACATGGTGCACGTGATGAAGTGGCAATTTGAGGAAAGACACAAATATAAGTAAGACTACTACTATGTCATTTCATATTCTGTACTCCCTCCGTCCCCAAAATAGGTGTCATATACTATTTATAATATTGGATTTTCCTATTTTATCTTTTAAAATAATCATTAGGTAAAAGAAAAAGTAAACTTAAATATCTATTTTTTAGCATTTCAATGTCTATTACTAATAAAAAGAGAGAATAATTTAATAAAAATCATATTCTCCCTTTTTCATTTATACACTTAAATGTTTGATTTGGTCAACTGCAACTTAAAATGGAAGTGAGGGAGCAACATATCCAAAACATATACTTTGTCCTCTTTTAGCTTGCAGCAACTTTTCTCATTTTCATAGATACTCCTATTAAAATTTAAAATATATTATTTTTAATTTATCGAATAATTAGTCATATACTGTATATTTGTTCATTCCGATAGCACACTAAGAAAATACTTATAGTATTTTAATTCTATATCAAAGAACTATTAAAATTACTATTTGTCATTTGATAAATTATGCATTCATTATTAGATATAACTAATAAAATGTCTTCAAAGAACTAATATCATATTTCTTGATTTTGATTGAATTATAAAAATCTCTGAAAAATATTTGTTCTTCAAATACTACTCCGTCATCACTGTATAAAAATTGCATGTTACTATTTAAGTGTAACGGTGCTTAACTTTTTTGTTGTCGGAATTTTATTTTTTAAAGAATAACACGATAACTAACTGATTATATAATACATCAACTACACAACTTATTTTTATAAATACTTTAAAACTTTCTTAATTCAAAGAAAAAAAGCTCTTCCGTTTTTTCTAAAAACCTCTACCCAAACATACCCTTAAAAAATGTTAAGACCTCTACCCAAACATACCCTAAAAATAATTTATATACAACGTATTCTAAGACTCCGTTTGGTTAAAAGAAAAAAAAAGTAAGAAGAAAGGAAAACACGGAATTCGAGTGATGCATTTGGATTATTAAATAGTCTAAATACATGCATTGATTTCCGTATTTTCCTTTCTTCCTACTTTCTTTCCTTCTAACAAAACAGACCCTAGGAAGTAGGTCTGAGCAGATTGTACCAACCCGTCCACAACCCGGTAAACTGTCACTTAAAAACACCAGTTGGGCGGATTGGAACTGTCCATGGGTCAACGGTTTATTTTTCTCAGTCTTATATGGGTCTCTGCGGTCGGGTGTGGGTTTAAAAATAGTGATATGTCGGAACTCAAAACTGACCGAATATGAAAAAGTTGTACTCCCTCTATCTATAAATATAAATAAATTTGATTTTTTTTGATACATTTGACTATTAATGTATCTAACTATAAATATGAACCAAATACTCCCTCCGTCCCTTAATTAAGACCCATTTTGACTAAATTTTACTATTTATTTATCATGTTTTGACCGTATTTTTCTAATAATATACAGATGTAAATATTAGCATATAAGATCTTGTTTGATTTGTTTTGATGAGTATTTTCAAGATATTAAATTTTTATAATTTTTACTGTTAGATAATTAAAGATATCAGCAATCAAAATTGTGGATTGACATACGTACAGTGGTCAAAAATGGTCTTATAATTAGTAACGGAGAAAGTATATCAACAATCAAATATATAAAAAAGTTAAATTTACTAAAGAGTACATGAAATGCCTTGTTACAGTAACTTGTCTCGTCACACAGCCATTAAAATACAAGCCTATTTACCTACAAGACAGCTAGATATGTTACTTTGACACTAGTAAAATTATCAATGTTACTTTGACAGCAAGATATGTTATAAAAGCACACTGCCAAAACCATTATCAACGTTCACCTGAGACACCTGACAATTCAACTTCTTAAATATAAGGAAACTTTAACTTTTTAAATGTATCTGGTTTATAATATAGACCAAATACATCAATCATTTCATGAATTTAAAAAGTAAATGTCTTTTATATTTAGGACCGGAGGGAGTATAGTATTAGTATAAATTAATTATAGTATTATTCTCTCTGTCTTAAAATAAGTATTCTACTGGCCAAAATTATTTGTCTAAAATAAGTGTTTTATACTATTTATAACATTAATTTTTTCCTATTTTATCTTTTAAAATAATCATTAAGAGAGAGAGAAAAAATACACTCAAATATCTATTTTTTAGTATTTCAATCTCTACTACTAATAAAAAGAATGAATATTCTATTAAAAGTCATATTCTCTCTTTCATTTACACACTACGACATTTAAAATAGGACGGAGAGAGTAGTAATTATTCACACTTGCTGATTTCATTTATTTGTAGTTTCTAACTTGGTTAAGGAACAATTGTTGCTTTCTTCTAGAGACTCTAACTCAGTAACCTTCTCTCTTCTTCTTCTAATAACAACTAACAACAATCTTAACTATACAAATGGAAACAACTACTATTTCTTTTCCAAACTTAAGATACTATTTCTTTAACACACTATTGTGACCACGACATAGAGTGACGTTTAACAACTCCTCTAGTAATAAATACAGGATTATTAAAAAGAGGAATAAACTCTTCTAATTTTATCGTTACTTTTTGTTCTTGTTCTGGCTCATCTTAAGTCTCACATCATTTGGAATTTGAAGTTAATGATAATTTATATACAATACATCACACTCTTCTAACCAACTGAGACACTTTTTTACCAAAGGATAAAAATAAAACTGTGACGGATTAACCCCAAAATGAACAATCTCTCGAAGATGTAGATTTGAGATCGGATCTAAATTATGTACGAACAATTCTTAAGTTTGAATATTTGATAATGTTAGTCTTGCTTTTGTTGGTGCTACTCAAATAAAAAATTATGTTATTAATATGGTAGAAACCAAAATCTAGTGTCTATTGTGTGATGGATTGAAAGAATTGAATTTTGGTTATATGTGAAAGGATTTAAGATTTAAACTTTGGTCTGCTATAATTAGTTCCTTACTTATGGATTGCCAAACCCATCAACACCAAAGTCATCAGGTTTAAATTGAACTAGACTTTCACCCGTGCGTTGCACAGGTCATATAAAGTGATATAAACATTGAAGAATTATTTCATATTATGTAATATAATAATTAAAAAATAGTATTAGAATATTAATAAAAAAAATGAATGACAATATAATAATAATTTTAATATTAAAAATATAAGGTCTAAATCATCATTATTTTCCCCACCTACTTGAATAAGTCATATGGGATTCCAAGTGATATGTCAACGTCGTTACTTTCTGCAATCAATCCATCACCGATAGCCAACACCCAATCAGAAAACTTCTTTCTTTCTTCTAATTCTGAAGGTGAAACACCATTTAAAAGTTTCATATTTTTAATTAATTTAAGTACTTCGCATATTCACCACTTCCTGAATACTATAGTACCTTTTGGTATTACAGGTAGAATCTCTTTTGATATTATAGGTAGAATCTGTCGGAAATCTCCACCCAAAACTACAACTTATCAAATGTGTACTTTTTTTTGGGGCTTTTATGATTAACTTCACTCTCAACACATATGCACCTGCTATTCCTCCGTCAATAAGCCACAACAATGATACATAATTGACACCTTTTTTATAACTAAATAATTTTATAAAAAATTCTAGTGCATCATGTGCAATATAACTGAACTAAGAAAAAAATACAATGATAAAGTTCTCAAAAATCAAAATCAAGTACACTAAGCTAATGATAGCAAGTTCGTCCAAAGAACTTAGCTCCCTGGTACAACAAACAAATTAAAACCATCAAATTACAACAATCAAATACCCCAATAAAAAACGATTTCAATACAGTGAAAATTCTCCATTAGACTATCTAAATATCCTGCAAAATTATCGTCAATGCGGTTTGAATATTGCAAGTGCTGACAAACACCAATCACCATGTCAACAAACCCAACTCCCCTCCACGTTCCCTCCTTTCGCCAATGCATCCGCAAATGAGTTTCTCTCTATGTTCACTTGCACAAAACAATCATGCTGAAAAGACAACAATGTAATGAAGCATATTGAAATCTCTTATATTCATTAAAGTTGGTAATGAGAATATGAGAAGTGAAAAAATAGAAGACAACTTAGTATTATAAACTTATAACTTAGTGTAGGCCTCACCTAAATATACCAAATCATGTGATCAAATCATTTTCTTTTAAGGCAATGGAATTGGTCCTCGCAAAATGGTTCTCCACATTCAAAATGAATGGTATGAAACTAAAGTCTAGACTAAGTTGTGATCAAAAAGGCTTTTAAGTTAAATATTCATCTATAGTTAAATATGGGTTAAATTGTACCTAATCTAACAAAACTGCTTATTCAAATTATCTTGTTATACTGCATATAAGTCCTTGAATATCAAATCTATAGTTAAAGTGTCTTTCAATATCAAGAACACAAACAAATATCAAATCACTTTTATAGGGTCAAATATATGACACACTGTTAAAGCTTAGTTTCAACTTAAGAGTACCTGCAAGTATAATACCAAAAGTACAATTAAAAAAGCCTCCAACCAATCATCATACAATTAAAGATCCAAATTATCACAGTTCTTAAATTATTGCAGTCAAACTTACCTTACAAAGATCATTATTTCATTATTCCTCTACTTCCCAACACTGTATCTTCTTCTCTGTTTCACATCATCTTCTTTGTCACACCAATTAAATTCCTCTTCATGTGTCCGGCCCTGTTTTTAATGGAAATCACACAAATTTGTCACCTTTATTACTTTCTCTTCATAGGCAAAATTAAAACAAATGAAATCAAACATTTTGATATCTAAATTTTCCCAAAGCAAAATGAAGGTGAATCATACAAATTAAATAGAGAAAGAGAGAAATTGTTCACAATTAACTCACCTGGCTGCGGCCGCTGCATGTCGTAGTTGCCGTTCTTATTTCGAGTTGAATTTTGCTGATGCCAACGTCGTGGTTGTGACTTGTGACAGGCTTGGATCCGACGGCGGAGAATTGATTGATAGTTGGGACTGCCGGCGTGTAGTGGTTTGGGTTGAAAAAGGAGAAAGTTTTTAGGATTAAAATTAAAATTTGTAGATTGAAAAGAGAAGGGAAAAATTAACTTCTGGATTATCATTGAAGATGAAGAGACTTTAGACTTGGTGTTGTTGGGGGTAAAAGGAGTGACAATATCGTTCGAAGGGAGAGAGATAGAGAGAGAGGTATGGACAATGATAAACGTGAATAATAAAACTATTGCATATTCTAGGAGCTTATGGGAATTGTAATCGTCTCAGTGAGAATAATAAAAAAATATCACAGACTATACATGCATTGGGATATAAAATGACAACTAATTAAATAATAATTATTTATTTATTTATTTAAAGACATTTACATCAATATAGACCAATAATTATTGCACACATAAAGTATGATTAGTGCATAGATTAAGAGGAAGATTAGGAGGGAAAATTTTAGGGTTAATTGTGGCTAACCCAACAACATTTAAAACTAAGAGATTAATAGAATAAAATTAATTTGAAAATAAAGTGATTTATATTTTAATACATTTAATTTAAAGTAAGTTGAATATTAAATTCTATTGTAAAAATCAATTATAAAGTTAGAAGTTATAGTTTTTACCTTCAAATAGTAATAAATTTAGGAAGCAGAATTAATTCTACTTCTAAGAATCAATTCTACATGTGTTGAATAAATTTTAGCTCTTCTAAAATCAATAACTATATATATAAACAGTATATGTATGTTTTTACCTTAATACCCATCCTTCAAATTGTGACACCTATTCATTTTTGAGAAAAAAGAGTCTTTTTACACTTTTGTTGTCCTTTGTATTAATAAATTAATGTTGTTAACCTATTATTCGTTGTGTAATAACTCATTTCCCTTATTGGAGTGAAGGTTTCTATTATTCATTAGGCAAAAGTAAAAATAGATCTCAAAGTTACCTAATAGAAATGACATGCTTCACAAAGTAATAACTTTGAATCAAATCAAACAAACAAAGTAATAACTTGCAAAACATCTATGATCCATTTTTTTTTGTACTGTATTCATACTTTATAGGGCAAATTCGGTTTACATGATGATTATTAGTTTGAACTATAATTTTTGATACACCATATTATCCACCTTGAAACATTCTATTATCCAATGGTTTTCCAAACTAAAGTACAATCCACATATGATGAAGTCAGACTCACCATCTATTAGTTACTTTGCCTCTCTTCACAAAGTTCAAATTTCAAATCTTCTATTTCACTTTATTTCTTCATTTCTCTCATTTCCTCTATTTAATTTCTTATCATCTTTAGATCCATTTTTCTAACAAGTCCATTGTTTTTATTTTGCAGGAAGATCAAAAATCTTGTCTCATGCGAAGAAAAAGTGAAGAACATGGGTAAGTAAAAGAAATTTCTACCATCTCATTTATGTTCTTCACCCTACAAAATTACACAAAAAATGATATGAATAAAACTTATGTAATTCTAATGTGTTCTATGTTGGTTTTTTTTCTTCATTATGATAGAACACTTTCAAATAGAAAAGTTAGAATCATGGAGGAGAAGAACACGAAAAAAACAACAACTACGGGTAAAAAAACTGAAACTACATCTTCTGTCTAATGTTAATTTTTTGACACACAAATCTAATATAAAAAAATTTCCCTTTTTTTTCTATGACTTTTGAAAATATTTTGTTGTACTAACAACTACAATGAAAATATATTTAGCTGCTTTTATTTATCAAAAATGAAGCTTTATAATGTTAAAGGAAAAAATGTATCAAAAGACAAAATCAGCTCTGTCTTTTATTCACAACAAAATTAATAGGAAAAAAAAACATTCTTTTAAACTAAAATTCATAAGATTTTTTCTTACTTTTTAGTATGTCAATTTAAGATTAGTAAGAATCTTTGTTAATAAGTCTATTATTTTTAATAGATCCTGATAAATTTATTATTTTATTAGATGCAAAAAATTTGTAAAATTTATGTTTTTGGTTCTTTATGTCCAAAAAAACTTCTTCAAAAATACAACAAATCCAGAAAAACATCAAAAGATTGAAATTTTCTTCATCAAAAATATTACAAAAAAATTAATAACAAACAGAACAAAACCACATTCAAATATTGACTTTTTTAAAACGAATTTGGTACCCAGATCTTGGAAAAAAATATACATGAATTTAAGATCTAAACTCAAAATTGTTGTTTTTGCATGTGTAACAGATGTGAAGAAGAAGAAGGCACACGTGAAAACAAGTCCAAGAAGAGCTTACTTGATGATTGTTACATATTTGGTGCTAAATTCCATGGATGAATCAGAAGATGAAGATGACCACAAATAGTTTTTTCGTCGGTGGAGATTCGATATAAACCACATGATTTTGAAAATTAAATTGATAAAAAGAAAGTAAAAGATGAGAGGAAGAGATTGATGATAGATGTATAATCATTAGAGGTCCGGATGGTGGTGAGGCGCGGCCACAAATGGTGGGGCGGCTAGGGTTTGGGTGAGGAGGGAAAAAAGTGTCTCTCACGTTAAAAGAGAAAGAGAGAAGACTTCTCCTAATTTTATTTTTTTGTAGATAGAGAGAAATAAGTGAATAGATAAGTGAGAGAGATCAAAAAAGGAATGGTCTCCAATATAAAATAAAACTAAGTCTTTTGATCAAAAAAATTAAACTAAGTCTACTGTCAAAAAAAAATTAGGTCTATGGACTTCAAAATCAAAATTTAATTTAGTTGATTTTAAATTCAATTAATTTAATTTAGTTTAATGATAGTAAAAAAAATCAATTAATTTAATATAAAATTTTTGAGCTTCCTAAGGAAATAATTAGTATAAATAAAAAAATATGATTAGAAATATGAAATATGAGAATCAAATTGTGAATTTTAGACATATTTTTTTATAGTTTTTTAACAACAATGAATTAATTAATAAAAATGAGAAGAAAAAGTGCAAGATGTACTCTACTCACTCTCGTAGGATAAGTACATGTAGTACTTTGTCTACTGACTATGACCGCAAAAACAATACCCAACTAAAGTAATCTATCTAAGTATACACGCCAATGTTGCTACATACCATTCATAAAATAAACATGGTGAATTAACCTTTTTTGGACAAAAGTCACTTTCAAGAAGCATATTTGACCAATTCTAAAATTTCCCCCACCTAAAACACTTTGTTCCCAAATAGTACTTTTTCATTCCTAGTGCGCTACAAGGCCCACACAACCGCATGCCAAATTATTACGATGCCCTTCCAACTGTTCTTTCCCTTTTGTAATGGTACTAAGAAATTCTCAAACAAAAAAGGTATTGTCTCCGAAATAGCCGTGTCAACCTCGAACTACGAATGGACCTTGATCCAAACCGTCCAAGCAATAGAACAAGAGCAAAAAAGGTGGTTTCCGTCTCTATTGCATCTTTACACCAAATACACCGAGAAGACTCTCCACTTTGAAGTATCCCCCTATGTGCTAAATTTGATCGTGTTGAAAGCTGTTCAAGAAGTGCTTGCAAAGAAAAAACAATTACCTTTGACGATGTCCAACTCCACCAAACTTTAGCAACCACCGCGGGGAGGGCCAAACCAAAAAAAGAACAAGGGAAAAACTTAGAGTAATGGTACACATACATAGCACTAATCGAGAATGTACCTCCAAGAGTAAATGTCCAAGAATCCGCCTCTTTGATAATTGGGGACGCCTCAATTGCCTCAACTAACTTCACAAACAATTGGTTCTCCCACATGAAAAAAACTCTCCTCCAACGAAATCTCCATTCCCACCTCTCACTCACCCATACACCCAATTCTTGTATTTTACATTCCGGTTGACTTGAGATTTTGACAATAATTGAAAAAATTTCACACAACGGAGCCTCTCCAACCCAATGATCATGCCAAACTCTAGTCAAGGCACCACAACCCACATTTTTGGCAAAAAATTGTTTATTTATCTTAGTTGTTAATCTCGAATAGCGTAGCGTACCGGCTGACGCCTAAAATGAGATAGCGGGATAGTAGGTTGCTATTTCATAATTTTTAGAATTAAATTAATAATACTATATATATATATATATATATTTAATGTAAAATTAAACAAATTACTCAATATCCATGAAATCTTCATAAATAAAAACTAGTCTTAATCAAAACACACAAATATCCACAAATCTTGATCAAATATTACATCAAAATAAATACCAACAAAAAAAGAAAATACTGTGCATGTAGTAATAATGTTGTAGTAATCAATTAAAGTTATTGAAAAGTTTTTTTCTTAAAGGCTTAATTACCCTTTTAGTCCATTAATTATTTTCAAAGTTTCACTTTGGTCTATTAACTATTTTTTCGTTTCATTTAAGTCCATTAACTTTTCTCCGTTAACCAAATTGGTCCTGACCATTAGAAAAAATCCAAAAACGTTAAATTTTGCAAACGTGGCGGTGGGGGACTAAAATGTATCAGGTGACATGGCATAATTTTTGTTTTGAAGAAAAAGGAAAAATTTCCAAATTGAATTTAGGGTTTGAAAAGGTTTAGGGATCTAGCTAATCTTGTCTTCTCCAATCAATCTTACTCTTCCTTTCTCCATCAATTGTACTCTCTCATATCTAGATTTTTCACTTCACCATGTCCAGCAATTCGTTTGTTTGTTTGAAATAAATGAATGAAGAAGAAAAAAATAGAGGTATTAAGAATTTAGGGTTTATGTTGAGTAGGTGAATTGGAGGAATTGATGAACATACAAATTACAAAATACAATAGAATGAAAATTGGATGAATTAGATTTGTGAATAATAGATCAAATTGTGAAGATTCATAGGTTTTCTTTATTTCTTGAATTTTTTTGTTGTTGTTGCTAAGTCTTGTTGTTGATTTTGTTGTTGTTGTTCTTGTTTCTAAGGTGTTATTGTTGGATTTTATTCTTTTTATTTGGGGGTGATGATGAAAAAATTGGTGTTGCTGCTGTTTGATACAAAATTTAACGTTTTGGAATTTTTTCTAACGGTTTGGACTATATTGGTTAACGGATAAAAGTTAATGGATTTAAATGAAGCGAAAAATAGTTAATGGACTAAATTGAAACCTTGAAAATAGTTAATGGACCAAAATAGTATTTAAGCCTTTTTTTTAAACCAAAAGTCATTGAAAAGTTAGAATGGGTGATTGGGGAAAGGAAAAGTCTACTAGGTAAAAGAAAATTTACTACTATTATGAATAAGGGCCGAATGGGTCATTGAGGAAAGGAAAAATCTACTAGGTAAAAAAAATTAGTTGTTCACTACTCATGTATAATCTTCTTCTTTTTCTTTTGGTCAAGAGTAGACATCCATTCTTATATATCTGTTATAATATTATTATTTATAATTTATTTTTTTGACTAAATTTATTATTTATAACTTATTTTTATAAAGTACAAAAATTGAAATAAAAATTTAGAATGTCTTTTTTATAAAATATAAATCAAATTAATAAATAGTATATAAGAGATTTCATAATTAAAGATATTTTTTTATGTTATTTTATATTTATCAGTTTATTGAACCGTTATTTTTATCGAACACTATAAATTATCAGCTATTAAATTATCTGCTATTTTTTGTTAAAGATACGGTAAGTTTCTATGTAGTGTAATACTGTAATAAAATAAAATTTTGCATTTTCTATTATAAAAATAAAAAATACTATAGTTGATGTACACCTGGAGACAAGAGATATAGAGGTGACAGTGCACCCTGCCACTTTGCAGTCCTTGCATTTGTAAACTTGTCTTTAGTGGGAAGGCTTTACATCCAGCCTGTCACGATGTAAAGCCTTCCCACTAAATCAACATGCGATATTTGAAAGATATTGCGTCGTTGTTAATTTATATATTTCAAGGTTTATTTACACAGTTCTAGGTCCAGCCGGGTTATTCCGACCCGTTTGGAACCGCGACCCAGTGCGAAAATCTAGTGGTTTCTAACAATATACAGCAGTGAAATTATAGAAGACAATCATAGATTGTTTAGAAATTCATTTACATATTGTTTTGGAAGTGTAAATTTGTTACCCAAATCTGAAACTTTTTTAAAATATAATAATAAGGTATCAATGGACTCTAACACTAAATCATGAATTTCACTTGATAACCACTGGTGAGGAATGAGGATGAACGAAGGAGAAGGAGAGAAATCTGGAAAAATTATATAGATGTATACGGTCGGTTGTTGTATTGTCCCAGGCGTTTCATATTCTCTTGATAAAGAAAATGAGATGAAACTTTGGAGAAGAAGATGATAATAGGAGAGGAGTTTTTTCTTTTCAATTAATTAATAATAACTTAATTTGATAGAGGAGTGATCTGCAAATTTTAAAATAAAGTGTACATTAACAAAATATGATAGAGTTGTAATGACATGGTAAGTGAGACACAAGTGGCAAATTTTTATTTGTCCAAATCATTTTGGGTTGCATACCCAAATTAATATAGAGGGTATGGAAGTGTTCACCAAGTAACTATGTATAGGTTTCCGTCGGATTATCACACACAACACAATTGCACATTTTTAATTTTAATTTTCTCTCTTATAAACACCACCCTTTGTCTCTTCATTTTTCCTTTCTCTTCAATTTTTTTTCTATCATATACTAGTACCCTAGTACCATCACCACAAGTAACTTACTCTTTATCTTTATCTACTACCACAAAATACTAATTTCTCTATTTCATCACTTATATATCTTCACAACAAAACCACAAACACAAATTACTTGCGGTACATTTCTTCACAACACAACACAAATCCTTTATAGTAATATAGGCAACCAATATCCTTCTCTTTGTTCTTGTTCTTCCATTTTTTCACAACACAAACACAAAATTTTCACAGTGCTATAACCAACCAATACTCTTCTCTTTATTCTTGTTCTTCCATTTCTTCAAAACACAAACAAATCCTTTCTTCTTGTTCTCTTCTCTCCTCATTTCTTCATTATTATATCTCCTTTCTCTTGCATTTTACAAATGTGAATTTTATTGTTTTTATGTTTATGTTTTTTTTTTCTTTTTTTTTCATCTGCATCTACTTTTCGTCTAAATATACCTAATTTCAGTAATTATATGAATAATTTTGAATTGAAACATGATGTATTTTTTCTGATTAAAAGATTGATTTCTTTACACAAGGTAAAAGATTCTCTTGGTAATGACAACAAACAGAGCAGCGGTGCTCTAGTTTTAACTAAGTAAATAATGATAAAATCATATTTATATTTTGCTTTTCAAACTGATTTTGTCTTCATAGTTTCAAAAACTTTAGTTTCACAAAATCAAGGAGAATGTTTTTCTTTCTTTTTGGCTCTAAATGCTCTTTTTAATACAAATGCTAGAAATGCTCGTTCATTTGGTTTGTCAAGTTTTTTTTTAGTTGTGGTATTTTACACAAATGTCTCACCAGATGGAACTTTTAATAACAACATTAAAATTTTAAATAATTCTTTTTATCCAATTGCAAATAGCAAAGTTGATTTTCAACTCAATAGTATTAACCCTTGTAGAGTGTGTGTTGATTATGGGGTAGATTTTGATGATAATCAAAATACCATTTGATGTATATGAGTCGAAATTTGTTAATTAAATCATTTACACCTGTGACAATAATATATGTTGATGTTGTACAAAATGAAGAATTATATTTTGGTTTTTCTACTAACTCTCCAACCACGAGTTTTGAAAACCATTATATAATTAACTGAAGATTATATGTGAATATAACTGAACATAAAGGAAACACAACTGTTAAATTCAGTGTGATTTCTAAATATGTAATTCTGGTTGTGGTGGATGTTAAATCAGTAGTATTGTCACTCTTAGTGTGTTTTATTATAGTGAGTGTTTCTCAAACTACTCGAGAGTTTGTTGATCAATTTATAAGGAAAGGCTCAACATATTATGAGCAATTAAGAAAAAGAGCTTCGATTCACAGATTTTTGGGAGAAACTGCCCCTAGCACACCAGAAAGTATAAGACATTTTATCCTACACTTTGTCTTAATTGCTCATAATAAAAAGTGTTTTAGACTAAGTGTAGGATAAAATGTCCTACACTTTCTGCTGCGCTAGGGGCAGTTTCTCCCAAAAATCTGCGAATTGAAGCATTTCTTCATAATTTCTCATAATAAGTTGAACCCCTCTTTGTAAATCGATCAACAAATTCTCGAGCAGTTTGAGATACACTCAATATAACAAAACACACTAATAATGACAATGCTACTAATCCAACACCCACCACAACCAAAATTACATATTTGGAAATATGATTTTATCATTACTGACTTAGTTAAAATCAGAGCGCCGCTACTCTGTTTGTTGTCATTACCAAGATGATCTTTTACTTTTTGTAAGGAAATCAATCCTTCTATAAGAGAAAAGACATCATGTTTCAATTCAAAATTATTCATATAATTACTGAAATTAAGTACATTTAGATGGAACGTAGATGCAGGATAAAACAGAAAGAAAAAAAAAACATAAACAAAGGAGATATAATAATAAAGAAATGTGGAGATAAAAGAACAAGAAGAAAGGATTTGTTTGTGTTGTGATGAAATGAAGAATAAAAAGAAGGGTATTGGTTTGCCAAGTTTTTTTGTAGCTGTGGTATGTGTCACCCGATGAATCTTTTAATAACAACATTATAATTTTGAATAATTCTTTTTATCCAATAGCAAAGTTGATTTTCAACTCAACAGTGGTAACCCTTGTAGAGTGTGGATTGATTATGATGTAGATTTTAAAGATCATCAAAATATCATTTGGGTGTATATGAGTTGAAATTTGTTAATTAAACCATCTACACCAGTGGCAATAATATATGTTGATTTTGTACAAAATGAAGAATTATATTTTGGTTTTTCTACTAACTCTCTAGCCACGAGTAAAACTATTATATAATTAACTGAAGGTTAGATGTGAATATATCTGAACTTAAAGGAAACACAACTGTTAAATTCAGTGTGATTTCGAAACATTGTCATTGTTAGTGTGTTTTGGTATAGTGAGTGTTTCCCAAACTGCTCGAGAATTTGTTCATCAATTTATAAGGGCTCAACATATTATGAGCAATTAAGAAGAAGTGTTTCGATTCGTAGATTTTTGGGAGAAACTGCCTCTAGAAGAGCAGAAAGTGTAGGACAAAATGATACTATAGACTCTTCGGTTCATAGACAAAGTATAGCTCATAATGATCCTGGAGAGTCTTCAGTTCACTGTCAAAACTGGAGGGAATCATCTGACGATGATCAAATAACTCCATGTGAAATGCAAGTTAACGAACCACAAAATATTCAAATGGCCGAAAGAAGAAGACCCGAGTGGTAAAATCAGTGCAAAACAAGTCATGGTAATATAAGCTTAACTTTTTTACAATATGTCTAAGTTTGTTATTTTATTTGTAAATTTTGCATGATTGTGTTTATATTGTGAATTTTGTAGTATTGTGGAATAATTTATATTACCAAATTTATAATAAATTTGCACTACAAAACTTGTCTATCCACTTTTTGTTTTTGCGATTCATTTTTGTTTTTATTATATCTATGGTTTTTCTTAGTGCAAGAGAACTTTTATTTTTAAATTTAATAAAAAGTTAATGTATTTTATAAATATATGAAAAATAGGAACATGTGATGTTCTCTACACTGAAATGTGGAGAATGTATTAAGGAATTCAGTTAGTTTGGAGACAAAGTTTCCACCATCTTCCAGTGGAAAGTAACTCAAAATTAATGGTAATACTCTTATATTGGTACACCGTATACAAGAGCTCTTACGGTTGAATTGACAAATGCATTTTAATCATAGATGGCATGAAGGGAATAAAATTGTTGATTGGATGACAAATTTTAGCTTCTCTCTATATTATTTTAGTATTCATATGTTATTGAAACTCCTCTTAATGAAGTTTTTAGTCTTCTTGTTTATGATATTTCCGAGACTTACGTACCTAAGAACATTAATGTAATTGTGTAGTTTTTTTTAGTTTTTTGGGCGGTAGCCCTCTTTTTCCACCAAAAAAAATAGTTAATGTATTTTTTTTATGGAATAAAAAAAGTTAATGGTTCTAAACTATGTTTCTCTTCTTACCAAAAAACTATGTTTCTCTTAAAAAGTACTTTTTATCCGTTTAAAAATAAGTGTCGTTTTAATTTAGATTTTTTTTTTAAAATAAGTGTCATTTTCCAATTTTCAATAGAATATTTTCCAATTATACCCTTTAATTACTACTTTATACAATATTTTCAAAAAAACCAAGGAAAAAGTATGATTAATTTAGTGAAAGTGCTACTCCCTTCGTCCTAATTTAAGTGTCTTAGTTGACCATTTCACACACTTTAAGAAAAACGTGTAAATTAAAAAAAAAGAATAAAAATTTTATAGAAATACCTCCACTTTTTATTGGTAGTAGACATTAGAATATTAAAAAGTAGATTATTTAGTTACTTTATTGTCTCATTTAATCATTATACTATAAAGTGATAAGGGTATAAAATTGAAAAAAAAAATAATGTTATAAATAATATAAGACAATTATTTTGAGACAAACAATTTTGACAAGTATGACATTTATTTTGAGGTTGATAGAGTATTACTTTTAATATAATAATTGTATTCTTTAAAATATGTGAAAATATTATAATCGACACTTATTTTAAAATGGAGGGAATAATATATTAAGTTTTTAATGAATTTTTTAAAAAAAATCTTATAATTAGAATAAAGTCGTATTAGGCAATAGCTGAATAGTAAAATATTACTCTTTCCATAGAAAATCACCAAAAATATTTCATCCGTTCGAAAGTATAAACAATAATTGGTCAACAATATTAATCTATTTGGCCTAAATTTTACATTAAATATATAAATTTTTTGTTTATTAGATTTTACCTTTGTCAAAAAAAATACTAAAAACAAATCACAGATTAAAAAAATTAATTTTTCTCATTAATAATTTTAAAATTGTGTCACGCAAGAAGAGAGCGTGGGTGGGTGACATGCATCTTTGGAATTAAGTATTACTCCCTCTGTTTCATAATATAAGAGAAAATAACTAATTTTTTTGTTTAAAAATATAAGAGAAAAGTAGAAAACATACAAACATTTACATTTTGAAGAAAAATTTACTCTCTCTTACTGTTTCCATTATCAATAACCAATCAAGATTGTTTATACATTTATTCAGGCAACTTTTTTTACTAAAAAACTTACTTATTTTCAATCATTATATTTTACTTTTTCTTAATAAACATGATTTTAATTTTTTCTCTTATAATATGAGACGGAGGAAAGTATTTCTCATTACTGTTTAAGCTTTTTGTTTTGCTTCATAATGAAAATTGTTAAACTTTTTGTTTTTTGTTTTTTAAAAAAGTACACTGTTTAAGCTTTCAAAAAATGTGTTATACTATATAAATTAACTATAGTATATAATATTAAAATTCACTACTATTAATTTACCGTTAAATTGGACTTTCTATATGTATAAGGTAGCTGGAACTACCGTAAAAAAAGAAAGGTAGTTGGCACTAACTCATGCTGAATTAACTCACTACCGTATAAATCAAGCTACTGTGAGTCTGTGTCTGTGCTGTAAGGACTAAGGAGTATGCATTTACAAAATTATGTACAGTGAAAGTAACTCTGTTCTATTTCTTTTAAGTCCATAGCTCTTTATGATATGATTTAACAACTCTCAAGGCTTTGCCACTTTTTAATATTTCTCTAAGATATTTTGATGAGTACATTTTAAACTGAACTGTTCAAAATACAGTTAATTGAACTGAATTATAAATTAAATTGTATTGAACTATATTTTAAACCGAACCATTTAATATAGTTTTGAACTGAACTACTTTTAAAAATCAGTTGTAATTCAGTTTAAAACCGGTTCAAAACCAATTTACATTTATGAACCAATTTTTTTTTAAGAGCAACAACCAGATTTTGTTTTATTTAAATACAAATTAAATCATTTCTCGCTCAAATTCCACCATTGAGTCATTGACCAATGCAATCATGAACAACTTGAAGCTTGCCGATGACAAAAAATATAGTGTTATGGCAAAAAAAAAGCATAAAATTAAGGTCTCACTTTGAGAAGAAAAAAATATAACTCAATTCAATAGCTACCAAAAAAACGTTGAGACTTTTTATATTATGAAATTTATTAGAGTACCGTGTATATCATGTGATGATTAATGAGCACATTGCTAATATGAGCGCGTATTGATTTTAGAAATGAGATTATGAAAAAATAAAACAATTGATAAGCATCTTCAAGAATAAATTAAATTGAGAAAGAGAACATTGGAAAAACGTGTTGTTTAGAATCATTACGGTTGTTAAATCTATTGGAAAAAATATTTTAGCCTTTCATGGAACAAATAAAAAGATTTAAAAGAAAATGATAGAATTTTTTTTAACTATAATTGAAATGATTGTGGAATTCGATCCAATAATTAAAGAACATATTCTTCGTGTAATAGATGATGAAATTCATAGTTATTATCTTGGACATAGAATACAAAATGAGTTGATAGGTAAGTCATCAAGAATAAATATTTATCATATTACAATTGTAAAGGTGTTTCTCATGTAAGTCATCAAGAACAAATGTTTATCATATTATAGTATATAGATTTTTCTTCAACTCCAATACAAATAAATGAATATTTTTTTAAAATATTATGTAAAATTAATATGATAATTTAATAGATAATTTTGCATTAAAAAACTAAAAAATTATATTTAATTAATTTTATTATTTTATAATTGTTTTTAAAAAGTGTCATTTTAATATTTCGCTTTAAGCTTCATACATAATTACATATAGTGTGGGCCGGCACACTCACACTCAAGACTCTACACTATTATTTATTTTTTGGTAACATAGACTCTACACTATTTAAATACTCCCTCTGTTCCATTTTAAATGTTATAGTTGACCAAATCATACACTTTAAGAACGTGTAAATGAAAGAGAGAATATGATTTTTATTAAAATATCCTCTCTTTTTATTGGTAGTAGACTTTGGAATATTTAAAAGTAGATTTTTGAGTGTATTTTTTCTCTCACCTAATGATTGCTTTAAAAGATAAAATAAAAAAAACCAATATTATAAATTGTATAAGACATTTATTTTGGGACAAACAATTTTGACACGTAAGATATTTATTTTGGGACGGAGAGAGTATGAGATTTGCTAATGTACACCGATTTAAATGTTAAAAGTATTTTAAAAGCAAAGGCATGACATTGCTTGATGCGAGAGAGAGTGCGAGACACATTCAAAAGGGTGTTGTTTGTGAGTGGTTTCCAAACTATTTGCTAACGTACACCATTTTAAATATTTGAAGTATTTTAAAAGGGAAGGCTTGACATTGCTTGATGCGATACACATTAAAAGGGTATTGTTTTCGTCGTGAGTGGTTTCCAAACATTGGTGAATTATTATCTTTTTGGTCTTTATGTATATTAAATTTTGCTTTTAATTTTTGTATGTGATTTTATTCTAAAATAGTTTTTATATTGATCAAATTTTTAGTTTTTGGTCTCTAAAGTTAAAATTTGCAGGAAAATTCTCATGTTTTCTGCAGATTTTTCTACGAATTTTCCTACAGATTTTTGCTTTAGGGATCAGAAGCAAAAAGTTTGGTCGATACGAGAACTATTTTGGAATAAAATCACTGAAACCAAAATTTTGCGTACATATAGAGACTAAAATGACGTTTAAGCCATTATGTTATTGATAATAGTGTAGGAGAATATGAATTTAGCTCACTTATTTTTAATATTAGAGTTTATAGTTATATATCTTTATTTATTTTATTTTGAAGTAGTTAAATTAACCCACCTAAATTAATTAGTTTGTATTTATTATTCAACTTTGAAATAAAATTTGTAACGAAATACGAATATGCATGTTCACGCTCTTGAATGTGGTCATTTCGTAGACTAATCAGGGGTGTTTGAGATTACTCTTCATCTTTTGGTTACAAATTAATGAGATAACAATTTGTTTACTTAAAAAAATAGTAGTATTTAGTAAGTTATGACTATAATATAACTAAATACATATTAAGGTGACTTATTTAATTTAAAATAAAACAGAAAATGCTGTTGTTACAATAATTCTTCTAATAATAAAAAAATATTCTTCTAAAATACATGTGTATACATTATCAACTCTTATTTATAGACTTTTTCAAAAATACGCCAATTCACTTTTAAAAAAGAAAATTAACAAATGATAACTAAAATTTGTTTAATACACATTAAATTGTTCATGGTAATTGGAAAGATGCCCTTCATATATAAGAATGCTCCAATTTTTTTAATCTAAGTAATTTATTGGTTAGAAATTTCACTTGTAATTAAGATAAATAAGTGAAATTTCATCTTTGCATATATAGGACGCATTTGATCTGCTAAAAAATAAGGGACTGAACAGAACAACTTCAGCTATACTGTGTTTGATTTTGAAACTGTTTTTGGGACTAAACCACGGGACAATTTTCTTGTTTCTCAGCATAAGTTGTCTAAAACATCTTATGCTTGTCCTCAGCAACTGTACAAAAACAAATTTTCTTGTTTCTCACTAAACCACGGGACAATTTTTTGTCCTCAGCATAAGTTGTCTAAAACATCAAAATAATATTTTTTCCACTAAACATCATACAAAACAAAATTTGTTCAATATCATAAATGTTTGTCTTGTGCTATTTTGTATTGTATTGTATTGTATTGTCATGTACTGTTATGTTCGGTATTTAAACTTTACATATCAGACATATCCATAATGTAATGTCTAACTAAATTAAATTCACAAGAACCAAATAGTTGCACTGTTAAATTCTTTTAATGAAGAACTTTATGTTGTAGCAATTACTGTAATAACGACGAACTGACAGTTGTTATAATGAATCTGCTGCAAGTGTAGCTTGTTCCTCTCTTGCTTTTGATGATAGTAACCTGAAAATAAATGACGAACAATTGTTTGATCTGAGACGTGCTGATCGCACTGTCCTCAAGGATTTATCCGCGGTTAAGCGCAAACCCCCCAGGATTTAACAGACCCTTCTCAAAGAGGTAACATAACTGACAAGAATATAATTGAACAGATTGATGTAACTCAGAGACTCAATTGTGGGAGAAATTAAACAACACAGTGACACAATTTTGGTTTGATACTCGTTTCTGGTTTTTGTTTTCTACTGGTCTCTCTCTTACTGATACGGTCATATATATATAAAAGGAGTGGTAAGTGAACGTTGATTCTGTTCCTATAATTGAGGCATCATATAATGAGTTGGACCTATTCATAAGGAAGCATCAAATATCATGACTCTGCATATACACGTTGAGATTCTAATACACTAGCTAAGGGTATAACTGATTGTTGAAAAAGTCCCTTATTATATGGAATGAACAAAACGTGAATATATTATATATGAAATAATATGACCAATAGTAATAATACTAATACAAACTTTGGAAATATAAGAATAATTATTAAAATAATAATAATAACACAACAATCCCCCACATATTTCAAAAGTTTGAAAGAAATTTTTACTCTGAGTTAACATCGTAGATGTATGCATCAAACTGGTGTAGCAAGCTATATGAACCAGCCCTAGACTGATAGTACTTAACATACAGTGACATTGGTGTAGCAAGCTATATGAACCAATGCCACTTAGTGTACGTTAGCGGTCTACCAATCGCATTACACCCCCACATTTCTTGCTGTTTCCGCTGTGTTGCGCGAATAGGCCATGCGCGTGCCTGGTTTAATTCATGAGTGCTCTAGAGATTTCGCCAAAATCTCATACAAGCGGCCCCACTTGATACTCATATAGGTGACTTCATCAAGTGTATGCTGCAAATCATACACCACCCATAAGGGATATGAAAATCATTAAAAGCTATATTAGCTTATCCTCTCAATAATGCAGTGTCTAGCATATCTCAATCACACCATAAGAAAAGGACCAAAAAACAAAAATTAGTTAATTAATTTTTGATGCTAGCAAGATCTAACAAGTAACTTGTTCTTACCTATATGAACCTTATTCATGGGATCTCCAATCACAAAGGTTGGGTTCCTATCACTTGTTGCTTTCAATTGGCTTAAGTCCAATTCTCCTCGATGTGTCACATATAATTTTCCTCCCTAGGGGTTTTGTCAGAGGATCAGCTAAGTTCACTTCTGACTTCACATAATCGATCGATATTATTCCATCCTTTAACAGCTGTTTTACCACATTATGTCTCAATTGAATATGTCTATTTTTACCATTGAATGATTTGTTCTTAGCCACGTCAATTGCTGACCGGCTATCACAATGCATCGACACCGATGGTGTCGGTTTAATTCCTAAAGGAATACTAGCTAAAAGGTTTCTTAACCATTCAGCCTCACTACCAGCCAACTCAAGAGCTATAAATTCTGATTCCATAGTTGATCTAGCAATTATAGATTGTTTGACTGATCTCCACACTATGGCACCTCCACCAAGTGTAAATACATAACCACTAGTAGATTTTGTCTCATCTGAATCAGAGATCCAGTTAGCATCACAGTATCCTTCTAATACCGCGGGAAATCCACTATACTCAATACCATAATTCATGGTACCTCTCAAATATTTCATAACTCTAGCAAGTGCCTCCCAATGATCATCATTAGGACTATGTGTATATCTACTCAATCTACTTACTGCATATGCAATATCTGTTCGTGAAAAATTCATCAAATGCAGTAAGCTCCCAATAATTTGGGCATATTGAGTTTGATTGATAGGATCACCTTTATTCTTCTTTAATTGAGAGTTAGCATCATAAGGGGTACTCACAGACTTTGTGTCATAATAATTAAACTTTTTTAAAAGTTTCTCAACATAATGTTCTTGAGATAGTATTATACTATCATCCTTCCTTATGATTTTAACTCCCAATATTACACTTGCCTCTCCCATGTCTTTCATATCAAATTTAGAAGCAAGAAAAGACTTGGTTCTAATCACAATATCAATACAAGTACCAAAGATTAGCATATCATCAACATATAAACATATAATAACACATTCACTGTTTATAGATTTAGTGTATACACATTTATCAACTTCAATTGATAAGAAACCATCACTAATCAAAACTTCATTAAATTTCTCATGCCATTGCTTTGGTGCTTGTTTCAAACCATATAATGATTTAAGAAGTTTACACACTTTATTTTCTTCACCTGAAACTACACATCCTTCGGGTTGTGACATATAAATTTCTTCTTCTAAATCACCATTTAAAAAGGCGGTTTTCACATCCATTTGATGAATAATTAATTTGTAAATAGAAGCAAGAGCTATTAAAACACGAATTGATGAAATTCTAGTTACCGGAGCAAATGTATCAAAATAATCAATATTTTGTTTTTGAGTAAAACCTTTTGCTACTAATCTAGCTTTATATTTTTCAATAGAACCATCCGAAAAATATTTTTTCTTAAAAATCCATTTACAACCAACTACTTTTGCTCCTTTAGGTAAATCAACTAAAATCCAAGTATGATTTTTAGAAATTGAATCCATTTCTATTTTAATAGCTTCTTTCCAAAATTTTGCATCAGAAGAAGAAATTGCTTCATAAAATTTTTGAGGTTCATCTTCAACAAGATATGTATAAAAGTCACTTCCGAAGGATGTCTCTTTTCTTTGTCTTTTACTTCTTCTTAAATCATCACCTGAATTTTCACTTGATCTTTCTAATAAAGGTTGCTCAACATCACTTTCAACTTTAAGAGGAAAAACATTTTCCAAAAATTCTGCATTTTTAGTTTCTATAATAATGTTACATGAAAGCACATCACTTTTAAGAACAAGAAATCTATATGCAGCACTATGTTCAGCATAACCAATAAATAAACAATCAGAGGTCTTAGAACCTATTTTTCTCTTTTTAGGATCAGGTAACATTACTTTTGCTAAACACCCCCACACTTTAAAATATTTAAGGTTCGGCTTATAACCTTTCCACAATTCATAGGGTGTTCTACCGGTTTTCTTATGAGGAATTCTATTTTGAACTAAACATGCAGTTAGTAAAGCTTCACCCCAAAGATTATCCGGTGCATGAGAACTAACTAACATAGCATTCATCATTTCTTTTAATGTCCTATTTTTTCTTTCAGCTACTCCGTTTGATTGAGGAGAATAAGGGGGAGTTACTTCATGAATTATTCCTTCTTTCTCACAAAAATCATTAAAAGAAATGTACTCTCCTCCTCTATCTGATCTAACCCTTTTGATTTTTCTATTCAATTGATTTTCTACCTCAGCTTTGTATAAAAGAAATTTGTCAAATGCTTCATCTTTATGTTTCAACAAATAAACTTTTGCAAATCTAGAAAAATCGTCTATAAAAGTTATATAATAGTTATTACCTCCTCTAGACATTGTTTGTTTCAAATCTCCTAGATCAGTATGAATTAAATTAAGAAGTTCAGTTTCACGTTGCACTGATTTACATGATTTTTTCGTTAATTTTGATTCTAAACAAATGTCACATTTATCAAATTGCTTATTTTTTAAAGTGATCATGCCAAGAGAATGTAATTTAACAACATAAGAGGAATTAATATGTCCTAATCTAGCATTCCACATATCATAAGAATCAATCAAATAAGCAGAAGAAGAAACATTGTTATTAATAACTTCAGAAATGTTAAGTACAAAGAGACCCTGATCACAATAACCTTTTCCCACAAAAACATTGTTCTTTGTCATTACAATCTTATCAGATTCGAATGACACTTTAACCCCACCCTTGCTCAATAGAGCCACAGAAATTAAATTGGTCCTAATATTAGGCACATGTAGCACTTCAGTTAATGCCAAGGTCTTTCCTGATGTGAGCTTTAACATGACTTTTCCTTTTCCTTGAACAGCCACAGTACGAGAATCACCAAGATAAACTTGATTTTCTCCTTCCCCTACACTAGTGTAGGAGGTGAACAAATTTTTGTTCCCACATATATGTCTGGTAGCTCCAGAGTCTACCACCCACTTACTCACATCAGTCACAATATTAGCTTGAGAAATGACCGCAGCAATAATATCATCATCATGATCATCTCCATCAGCTAGGTTAGCCCTTGGCTTAGGAGGATTGTCATTTCTCTTACGAAATCTGCACATAGGTGCATGATGACCTGGCTTACCACAAACATAACAATTTCCTTGTTTCTTAAAGTTGGGGTTAGTAACACGAGGAACATAATTATGATTATTGTGATCAGAATTACTCTCAGACTTTTGACCATACCTTGGTTTTTTATTCTTATGATGAGTTTTGTTCTGGACCAAGTTTGCTTTTGCTGCTAATGCTTTTGCCTTTGCTACCTTGCTCTCCCTTTTGTTGGTATCTTCAATGATGATGTGTGTAATCAATTCAGCCAAAGGTAACTGCTTCTGTTTATGCTTCAGTTGATTCTTGTAATCTTTCCACGATCCAGGAAGCTTTTCGATAAGGATACCGGCAACGAACGGATCTGGAAGGATGATGTTTTCAGCTTTCAAATCTTCCAACAGCTTGTGATACTCATTAATCTGCACCTTGATGTCTTTGTCTTCAACCATTACCCATCGATAGTAATTACCGATGACAAATTTTTGTTTACCGGCATCTTCAGCAGTATACTTTGAATCCATTGATTCCCATATTGCCTTGGCTTCTTTATATGAATAGTAGACATCAAACAATTCATTAGAAAGTGTACTTAGAATTGTGTGTCGGCATACCTTGTTTGCATGAGTCCACTGTTCAGTAACTTTTTCACTTGCATCTAACTCTGGCCTTGATTCAGTGAGAGCATTAGCCACCATGTGCATGTCAAGAATGGAGTAGACACGTTCCTGCCATCTACGGAAATTCTCACCACCGAACTCTTCAATTTTGGTGACATCGGGAAACTGTTTGGCCAAGTTTGCGGCAGGAACAAGAACAACGTTTTGTGAAGTTGCATCGTCCTTAATTCCAGTTGTACTCTTCTCGGGAATATCGTCGCTTTTGTTGTTGGTTTTGTCGGATTCTGTCATGATAAATCCTTGAGATTGTTGTAGCAATTACTGTAATAACGACAAACTGACAGTTGTTATAATGAATCTGCTGCAAGTGTAGCTTGTTCCTCTCTTGCTTTGATGATAGTAACCTGAAAATAAATGACGAACAATTGTTTGATCTGAGACGTGCTGATCGCACTGTCCTCAAGGATTTATCCGCGGTTAAGCGCAAACCCCCCAGGATTTAACAGACCCTTCTCAAAGAGGTAACATAACTGACAAGAATATAATTGAACAGATTGATGTAACTCAGAGACTCAATTGTGGGAGAAATTAAACAACACAGTGACACAGTTTTGGTTTGATACTCGTTTCTGGTTTTTGTTTTCTACTGGTCTCTCTCTTACTGATACGGTCATATATATATAAAAGGAGTGGTAAGTGAACGTTGATTATGTTCCTATAATTGAGGCATCATATAATGAGTTGGACCTATTCATAAGGAAGCATCAAATATCATGACTCTGCATATACACGTTGAGATTCTAATACACTAGCTAAGGGTATAACTGATTGTTGAAAAAGTCCCTTATTATATGGAATGAACAAAACGTGAATATATTATATATGAAATAATATGACCAATAGTAATAATACTAATACAAACTTTGGAAATATAAGAATAATTATTAAAATAATAATAATAACACAACACTTTATCATTTTTTTACGATTTCATTTGACTCGAAGAGTTAATTTTTACAATTATTACCTGCAAAGATATCTTATTCACATTCGAAAAAATTCTTAGGGAAAAATGATGAATGTGATTGTATCACATCAGCGTAAGTATGTGATGTAGCATGAGGGTGACTGTTAGTTTAACTCATATACTTGTACTTTTCATAATTTAATTCTAAAGTTTGAAAAAACATATGGAAATTTCTCATTATGTGCGTGTGCCGTGAGCTGCACATATTTTTTATGTTTTCTTTTATTTAATTATTTTGGAAAAACATAAGATAATTTATTCAACAATCATTAAAAATTAATTATATAAATAAAATTTATTAATGGAGGAAAAATTATTTACACAAAAAGATAATCTTTTAATAATTTATTCATAATTTTTATATATAATCTATGTCATTTTTTTTACAAAAAGATATATAATCTACTATTTAGTTCAGAAGAAATATATAAAAAGTAACAAATCTCATGCAAAATACCCCAAAATGGCAACATGATGGATGTGTCGATTATTGATTGGGTGGACAAATTAACATTGATACTCTATTAATCAAAATTATGTATTAAATTAATTGAGTAAAATATAAGCTGTCCCATAAATGTAACTCAGTTAATAAAATATTTGTACCTAAAATATAAAGATTGAAATTTAAATATATATTGGTGCGTTCACCCTTTCAGGGGTGAAATTTTAAAATTAGGCTACCTGACCACTAATTATATAGGAAATATACTATTGTTTAGAACGATTTTTATTTCCTAATTCCCAAAGTGACTTATACTTCATAATATAGGGAGGAAGTGTATTGATTAATCAACAAATAAAAGGGGATAAGCACAAAAAGGCTGCGTGTGGTACTATACTAATTTACTAGCACTTCTAAATTTAATTAATTTATCTAGAAAGTCAGAAAGAAGCTACACCTCATCTCATTCGTCATTTGGTCATATGTAGAACAAGAAAATTAAAATGACCCTACTTATTCCCCAATGTTAGTCACCTTTTCTGATTAATGTTAGACTTCAATTAATAGAACCCTCTATACTATAGTACCCCTTAAAATTAATTCCCCCTTATAAATATTAAGACTCCCACATCCTTTCTCTATCCAAATCTTTTCTCTTTTCCCTCCCATAATATTTTCTTTTCCACAAACCAAAATATTGTTCTATCAATAAAAGGTAGCCAAAAACATTAAAACATCCTTAAATCTTCATTCACTTCATACATGGGAAGTCTTGTGGGACATGTTGCTCCTGGTTTTGGTTTCTTAGTTATAGGATTATGGCACCTTTTCAACCACATCAAACTTCATGTTCAAAATCCAAACACCTACATTTCACTAATATGGTTCCCATCCTCAAAATTCAAATACCTTGAACTTTACATCATAATGGTAGCCACAACAGCATCAATCTCAATGGAACTTTTCATCGGTCCGGACCGACACCAACCCTTTGATCCGGACGGTACAATTCCATCAAACCATCTTCATAACTTCGAACACTCTTCGATCTCCATGACTTTCTTTGCCTACGCCGTCTTCTCCATCATCCTTGACAAAATCGGAAACAAAGCAAAATATTCCTTAACACAATTTCTAGCTTCCATAGCTTTTTTTCAAGAACTACTTCTCTTCCATCTCCATTCAGCTGATCACATGGGACCAGAAGGACAATATCATCTTCTCTTACAAATACTTGTCTTTGTCTCTCTTTCAACTACTCTCTTAGGGATTACCATGCAAAAAAGTTTCATAATTAGTTTTGTGAGATCTTTAAGTATATTTTTTCAAGGTTTGTGGCTTATGGTTATGGGAGTCATGCTTTGGACACCAAGTTTAATTGCCAAAGGTTGTCTTCTGAACTCTGAAGAAGGTCATAAAGTTGTGAGATGCTCTGAACATGAATCGCGACACCGAGCCGTTTCACTTGTTAATATTTTGTTTAGTTGGTTTTTAATTATTGTGGCGGTTTTTGGTGTTTCTTTGTATTTGGTTTTGACCAAATACTATGATGGAGATTTTAAGGCTAGGTATTTCTCTTTGGGGATTGAAGATGAAGAGAAAGAATATCATGTTGAAAAGTTAAGTGATGATGTGGAGTCTCAAAAGGGAAGCTTAGTTGGCAACCCCAAAAGCTTCATTCATGTGGGGAAAAAAACTTTTTCATCTCTTGACATAGAGAGGTAGTAAGAGTGTGAGGAAATTAAGAAATGTGGTAATTGAATTTATGATTACTTTTATTTTTTTATGAACTTAATTTGTGATTAATTACTTGTTAGGTTAGGTGTGTGAGGTCATGGTATACATGTATTTTACAATTTTTTTATTTTGAATCATGTAATTTACTATTAGAATGGTGGGGTTCATCTATATGAATAATGTGCAACAAAGAATGTTGGCTTATAAGGAAACTTTAGTTTAGAAGATTTGGTGGATATTGGATTTTCAGTATTTTATGTGTACTTTGGTGGAAATATGAAAGAAATTTTCTTTATGAACTTATTCTTTCGGTTTTTACTTTGGTTTGGTTGTTTTATTTTGTATGGATTTGATAATTCCAATTTTCGTTGTCATAGCAGTTTTGTTTTGGATTCTTGTCTTTGTAGGAAACTTAACATAGCCAGGGGTTTAGCTTATTCACGTCATATAAGTTATAAGTTATTTTTAACAAAGATAGCTTTTATGTAACATATCAAAAAAAGATAGCTTTTATGTATGTAATTTGTATGTTTGGATTTAAAATATATATCTCACGCATAGTTCAGAAGTTTTAGGCCGACAAAAAATGTTAAAATTGTTGGGCCGAACATTCATACCCTAGTCTCTTCAGTTTGTGTGAGTTTCTAATGACTTTATCGTCTTGTCTATATATATACCCAAAAAAAAAAATATCTTACACACAGTGAAGTGAAAAAAAAAACCATTAATTTTTGGATTAATATTTACTTATCTTACTTACAGTTCGTGGTACCGGTATATCAAAGTTGCAGTTTATTTTAAGAAAAAATTGAATACCTTTTTTTAAATAATATTGAATGTTTGGATTATGAGTTTGTTTGAAAAATAATAATAACTAAATACAATTTTTTAATAAAAAAAATTGTAGCACTCATGATTTTTTTTGTAATTTAGTCATAATTTTTTATATCTGCCTTTGTTTAATAAGAAATAAATTTCTTAAGCCACCAAAGCAAGAAGTTGCTTTCTTTTTGGAAACTTAAGATGAAGGGCATTTGGATAACTGTGGTACGATAGAAGGGGACAAGAGACACCGTGGCAAGAAAGTCAAAACAATTGGATAAAATCCAAGAAATGAAGTAACCTAATGTTATGGTTGCAAAGTTAGGAAGATCACAAGACATATGTACAAACACAAGTGAATCTTATATCGTGTCATTGAAGCTCATGGTAAGAGCTATAGATCATGATAATTGATAACACTCTTGCTATATGAGTACTACTATTCTATTCAAGGGTAAAGTTAATAATGTCAAAACTCAAAAATTTGGATGAGAATTTGTTGAATGAAAGATCTTATTCGATAAAATTGACAAGTTCGAATCGCTCACATCCTCCAAAAAAGAATAGTTGTGTATATTTTCATATTAAGTTAAGAGCTTCTTTTAGCAGAACTATTTATTCAGCCGGCTAAAAGAGACTCTTAACTTAGTAAAAAAATATGTACAACTATTTCTTTTTTCAATTTGTCCAAAAAAAAAGAAAAATTGGTTTTGTTCCCTTGACAAGACCCACCTAAGGCAGCTGAACATTCTGTAAAGATGTTTGAAAACACATGACAACAAAGCAAATTCATGTTTTTCATACACATTGTTTTTATAATGTTCAACAAGAGAAGCTAGTCAAAAAAAGAAAAAGAAAAAAACAAGAAAATTACTTATAGAGGAATTTTTTATTTATACTGTTACTACAATTCCAAAATTTATCATTATATAGTTTGAATTTTGATAAGTCAATTATTTTTCAAAGTGATTAATTTTAATCGTGTAAATTAAGTAGCCATTCAAATTTGAACTTGCATGTTGACTGCAGATATAAGTCTTCATATAAACTACATAATGTCAACCTAGGGCTTTAATCTTTAGAATCGTGTGCAAACAAGCAACTTCTAGAAAAAATTATTAGAATTAATTCATCATGTTCTAAAAAAGAAGATTCTAAGGCTATCAACTTCAAATCTTTGTTCAAAGTTCAAACTCTATTGCAGCCATCATTCATAAGTTGCACATGTTTATGATCTTGACAAGTAGTATTTTTCATGTTGACCATAAAAGACCCTGTTACCTGAGTACCATGATACAAATTTTAAGACATCATCCTTGACCTTTAATAGCACTTTCTAGTTTGTATCAATAGTCTTGTCCCTTCCAAATTTTGAATATCATAATAATAAAAATTTATATACATGCTTACAAAATAGTATTTCTAGATAATATTCATATAAAAATTTAATAGGTGAATTGAAACTCCTTTAACTACCTTTTTTTTTTTGAAAAGTCCTTAAGGAGGAAAATTTATAGAAAACACAAGAATCTATTCTAAAAGATTTAACAACTATAATCATGAACAAGATATAATCTATAGGAATTACAAGACACAAGGAAGAAAAACATGTAGTATTGCCTTTTTGCACTTTCTAGAACCAGAAGAAACCATTTTGAAGTTCAAATAAATATACAAGAATAGTGTACTTAAATCACAACTAGTGAGGACTATTTCTAGACAATTTATGAAACCTGATTGCAATGTAATATTTTAAGAAAAAATTTCATACTGAAAGATCAGCATCTTCATCCTTTTAAAATAAAATAAAATAAAATGTTTAAGTGCAATGAAACTCTTTTAACTACCTAACGGCTAACAACACCACTGCAGCCAGGTACTCTCTCCATAGTCTGACTCTGCATGATGTTTCTTACGAATGATACATCCTCCCACCTGCCCGCGTTTGCATATATGTTTGATAGGAGAACTTTGCCGCCACCATGAGATGGCGACAACTTTGCCAAATTCTCTGCAGCCCTCTCTCCTATACTGACATTTCCATGAGTTCTGCATGCTGCTAATAAAGTTCCCCATATCACTACGTCGCCCTCCATTGGCATGTTCGTTATCGTTTCTTCGGCTTCTTCTAATAGCCCAGATCTCCCCAAAAGATCAATCATACAACCGTAATGCTTGATATCTGGTTCCACATTATATGCACTTTTCATGCTTTTAAATATTCTCTGTCCATACTCCACCAACCCGGCATGGCAACAAGCGCTTAGGACTCCAATAAATGTAATAGGATTTGGTTTAATATGATACCTCTGCATATCAGAAAAAACCTCAAGGCACGTACTTGCATGTCCATGCGAGCCTAACCCGCATATAATTGCATTCCATGGTGATACAGAAAAAACCTCATCTCGAATCTGATTGAAAAATTGAAGGGCAGTGTTGATACTCCCACATTTTGCGTACATATCAATCAGAGCAGCACGTAAATTGTCATTGAAAGGAATGGATTCACTACGCATGTACTCATGGGCCAATCTTCCTTCCTGCAATGTACCTAATGTGGCAATTGCAGAGAATACACTCACCATGGTAACTTCATTAGGTTTGATCCCACTGGCTACCATTTTATGGAAGAGTTCAAGAGCCATTTTGGGCTGTTCAGTTTGTCCATAGCCAGAAATAATGGTACTCCATGAAAACACATCTCTTTCAGGCATCAAATCAAAAGTTTTCCTTGCCTGATCCATCATTTTATTTTTTACGAATCCAGCAACAAGAGCATTCCATGATTCTAAATGATCCTTTACACCCACTTCAAATTGCAAATGTGCAAGGTCCATCATTCCACAAGCTGAATAAAAAGAAATGATCGTAGTCTGTATAAAATTGTAACAATCAAAGCCTCTCTTAACAACTGTTCCATGCAATTGCAAACCATCAGAAATTGCAGTCCTACGACCGCATGCTGAAACCAAATTCACAAGCATGACTTCGTTAGGTCCATGCCCAGTTTGCAGCATTGTGCGATAAATCTCCAAAGCTTCACACAAACGACCCTTTTGGACATAACCATCAATCATCGTACCCCAAGAAACCACATCTTTACCACAAATCCCCTCAAACAACTCCCTAGCCTCGTCAACAAGACCCGTCTTCGCATATCCATTCAACATCACATTCCACGTCACCAAATTCCTTTCAGGCATCTCATCAAACAATCTCCTAGCTTCCCTAACACCCGAACAAATACAATACACATGCATCAAATTCGTCAAAACGATAACCAAATCCTCAACAAACAATTTAACAACCAACCCATGAACCATCCGACAATACATAATCTCACCTAAACCCGAACAAGCAGATATCACATTAACCAAAGTCAAATGACTCATAACAACACCACAACCTCTCATATCCTTAAAAACATCAATCGCTTCACGAAAGAATCCATTTTTAACAAAACCCATTATCATAGTAGTATAAGAAACACAACCTTTATCAGGCATTACATCGAACAGTTTACGTGCATTATCAATCTGACCATTTCTAACATACCCAGATACCATAATATTACAAGAAACAGAATCCAACCTAGAACAAGCATTAAACATCAACCGGGCATCGAAAATTGAACCGCATTTTGCATACATGTTAATCAAGCTATTTTGAATAAAAGTGTTGGCGTGTAGTCCAAGTTTGAAAACAACGGAATGAATTTGGCGACCTTGGGAGATGAGGGAAAGAGAGGAACATGATTTGAGTGATGAAACTAATGCGAGTTCGTATTCTTGGTGGTTTTGGTGGTTTCTTGCATTGGTGAAAATGCGAATGAAGTGTTGTGGTGGTTGTGGTGGTGATGTTTTGGTTGAAGTGGAAGATGAAATTGATCTTAGAGAAATGGGAAGAGATGAAGGTGAGGTTTTGAGTCTGAGACTCGTTGAAATGAACATGAAGGTGTGAGGTTTCGTGAGACCATTAGAGTGAAGTTTTGATGATTTTCTTTTTCTATGTCCTCGTGATAGTGCCGATTTGAGTGTTGTTGAACGGTTTTCAAAGGTTTAAAAAGGTCTAATATTCGATCATCATTTTGAGTACGGAATTTTTTTTTAATTTGAGGGTCAGTCGTTTCATTCATTAAGGTGTTTCTATTCAAGCAAATAATTAGTCATTGCGTTTGACGAAGGATATCTTGATATTCACTGGAAAAAAAAACGAATGGATTAAAAATGAGTAGACTAGTAGTACTACATCCGTCCCCAACTATAAGATCTTGTTTGACCAGTGCACATACGTCAATGCACACTTTTGATCACTAATATCTTTAGTTATCTAACAGTAAAAATTATAAAAATTTAATATTTTAAAAATACACATTAAAACAAATCAAACAAGATCTTATATACTAATATTTACATTTATATATTATTAAAAAATCCAATCAAAACACGATAAATGAATAGTACAATTTGGTCAAACAAAATCTTATATTTAAGAACGGAGGTAGTACTAAATTAATTTTCAACTTTATAAGACAGTCAAATAAATTTATGATTTTATGAATATTTTAAAATAGTTTTTGATTCTGTTAAATCTTACTTATATTAGTCATTCAAAAAATATATTAAGAATGAAATTGAGGATAAGTTGATAAAATTAAGAATGAAAATGATAATAAGTTGTAAAATAAATGAAATCAGTTGATAGTAAGTAGTTAAAGATATAGACTAACATGACATTTTAATAGAGTTAGAGACATTTTTGAAATATTCACGACTTTATTTGAGAGTGTCTACATGGTTAATGACAAATTTAACAATTTACTCGATTTAAAATACAAACAAAAAATTTAGAGAAACTAAGGTTCGGAGAATTTTTTTAGAGGGACTAAAAGTGAAAGTCGATATGCTTAAAAAGGTCCGTTAAAAAAAATAATCTAAAAACATATTTAACCCTACATTTATTTTTCATTTGTTTTCATATGAAACATCATATTGATATTGTCAATTGTTGTACTAACAGCCATTTTTCCGGCCTTAATTATAAGTATATATTACCACATTTTAATTTTTAGATACATTAAATACATTATTTATTTAATGTATCTAAAAAGTAAAAACTATACTCAAGAGTTGTGAAAATGATAAGATGGATATTTCTTTTTCTACACAATCGAAGAGGCCTATTTGAAACAGTTTCCAAAAATTATTTTTAAGTTTTTAAAAATTCAAAATCAAAAAATATACTTAGAAACACTTTTTTAAAAAATTGTTTTTAAAATTTATTTCTAAAATTATAGTTTTAAAAACTAAAAAACAATAAACATGTTTTGCTTCTTAAAAACTTTTTCTAAAAACTAATTTATAAATTACATTTTAAACACTAAAAAATAAAACTGTTGAAAACAGGCCCTAATTTTTTTTTTAACTCTTTCATACTATTTTCTGTAATTAAAAAACGGAAAATTATTCTATCCATAATCCATATTTTTAATGATATTAGGTGTAATAATCTAAGACACAACAACAGAGTCAGCAATTTTAGGACATTTTACAACCAATGAAATGGAACAGCAATGAACCACATGATGTTTATTGGAGTCAATCCTGTACGATCCTTCAAAAGTTTATAGACACTCCTGGACAGTGCAGCAGATACAACAAAGAAGGATTTTTAACACCAATTGCTATTTTCCTTCTTACATAAATGGTTCTGATCAGAAGCTTTCCAATAAATGGGTAACCATAAGAATGATAATGGTTTGAATATATATAAATAGGATGCAGCGCGGTGGATCAACGATGATCTCCTCCATTAAGCGTCGCATTGGCTGGAGTCCTGCTCAAAGCATTAAAATCAGATGTTCAGATACAGATCATCATTTTCATTAATTTCCTTTACTTAAACATGCATGTTACCACAATTTCAGGAAAAGCTTCAAAGTTTGTGCGATAACATAACTAAATTTGAAGTTTGAACACGAAAGATATGACAGAATATACACACCATAAGATAGCATAATATTAGGATTCAGAACAAAATTCACAATTAAACCGATATGAAAAAACAGACTAAAATTAAGTATACACAAAACACGAAATCTTTGTAAAAATATGTTGTTTAATGAAAGAAAAAAAATATAAATGGAAGCACAGCTCAAGCTTTATGATTCTGGTTAAAGTAAACTATGCCTTACTAACTAGAATCAAAGTCATAATATCTTGTGTTATCAATAATTTCACATAGTGAAAAGATATAGAGATTCAACATGGTAAGAGAATCAAATCATAATTCTTAAGAAGCTGTTCATGTTCAAAGATTCAACAATATTTCAAGTCCAGGAAGGTATTTTAAGCAAAGACCGGGACAGACTCGTGGAAAACACAGATGGCTCACCCCAAAATGGCCCACAAACCTATCAACCTGGGCTAGACACATGTAAGGTCCATGTGCAAAATGCTCACAACGACAGGACATAATATCAGTCTACTTTTCCGATTAAATGATGCACTGCCCAACAAATAGTTACTTACATGACAGTTTAACTAGTAAACCTAGGAATTAATCATATAAGATACTTTAACTTTTTTGCAGAAAAGAAAAGAGAGAGCCTTTAACATGGTAAGATTAAAGAATGCAACACAATGAAATGCAGGTTAAAGAAAATCCAAAGTGTGTCATTACTTGTTCGTGTCATTGTTTTCATAATTTCTATCATGTCTAGGACAGGTTAAGGGTCACCAAAGATTGATCCGCAAATCAAATAGATAAATATAAAATTCTAACCATTTCAAATTAAGCACATAAAATAAGTCTAACAAATTTTGAAGCAAGAGCAAACACACAATAAGTTAGTAACAAGTAGTGCAGAATCAGTGACTTGGAGTAAAATTTTAACAGTTTAAAAATTTTTGTAACAGCCACCAATAAAGTATTTCATGACAAATTTTGGAATTAAAGCTTGCCAATTGGATTTTATTTAAATATAAACTTTATCAGCCTACAACCTCAAGTCATTTCTACCTCGATCAAACATGTCTTATACCTTATACCATCCCAAGAACTCAATTATTTGGAATGTTGAAACTGAAACTCTGTTTTTATATCATTCCATAACCACAGGTGCACTTTTTATCCTACATATGGAATACGAACAATACTTAACATTATAGTAAAGGCACACACATACCAGATAAGAAATAGAGTATGGTATGCCTAACAAAAATAGGACAATGTTGCTACTAACAAATGTTTTCACCTTAATTGCTCAACCAAACAATGAAAAATACTTTACATGGATTTTCACAATCTTTCATTTAAAATCTTTATCCAGTAAACAAAACTACATATTTTGAAAAATCAACCAAATGGAGAGTTTATAACTAACAAAAACTTGCTATGGCGGCAATTCGACTGCACTGGATTACTTCAGAAAGCTAACACACATGCAAGAAAGGGAAAAACCCACAATTCTAAAGCAAAAATAAGACATTGCATCTTTAAAGAGTATGTTGTTGGAACAAATAGTTTAAAATCATTATCAACATCAGAAAGTATCTCCAATATAGGAAGAAGATTATCTATTTAATGCTATATAAATTTTAATTTTTTGAAATATTTGTTTAGTCCTACATTTTCAAATCAAAGACTTGGGAGGCTTAAATGCTTCCTTGGTATTGAGGTAGCTTACTAAAAGAATGATAACATAATGTTTCGCAAAGAATGTATGCTTACATTGAAAGAAATAGACATGATCCATTGTAAGCCTACCGACACACTAATAGATCTGAACATTAAACTATGACCAGATTACGAGGAGCCTTATTTAGATCTATGTAGATGCATGAAAATTTAACAAACTCGTAATAACTAGACCAGATAATTCCTTCACAAAATCCATTGTAAATTTACTGACACTCATATAGATCTGAATAGTAAACTTTGACCAGATCATGAGGGAGCCTTATTTAGACCTGGTTGATAAAAGAGATTAGTTGTGAAATTAAACTACCTCAAGATAACTAGACCAGATAACTTCTTCACAATCAGTGTGATGAGTCAACTCATGGAATATCCATGTGTTGACCATTGGGATGCAGTGGTTTCAAATTTTACAATATATTAAGAATACTTCAGGTCAAGAACTGTATGAAAAAAGAAAAAAAAACTCATATTTTGGGGTACTCAGATACAAATTGAATCGATTCACTTATTATAGATTTCTTGTTTGTATTGTCTCTCAGTTGGATGTAATGTTTTAAAGCTCCTAAGGAACATAACTCACATACACATTTCAGTACACAACAACTAACAACTGAAATGACAACTTGGCAATAGGTAACAAACAATTTCACAGGTTCTTTAAGATTTTCTGCAAGAGTAAATAAAATAATTCAGTAAAAAGGTGCATCATTATTGAACACAGCAAAAAATTGCTATAACGGAATGTGTCGTGAAGAGGAGACAAAATCTAGCAAAAGAGGATTCTACCTATGTACTCTAATGGCTAAATTTCTGCACCAATATCTATATGAAATATAATTAGAAAATAGCAATCACCATTCCTAATTTTACTTGCAATGCATGAGTTTTAGATTTCCTACTGGATTTATATTGAGTTTGAATTAAAGATTTGCAATATCCTTACAAACTTAGATTATAAACTTATTACCCTGATGTTGAAACAAAAAGGGGGAAAGTACTAGGGATAAGACTCCTCCAATGTCAGCTTGTCTGTAACGTGAATCGTGAGAAAGTAAGGTTATATCCACCATTAATTAAAAGCTCATTATAGTCTCAAGTCCCATTAAGGTCATGGAGGATACATCCTTAATCACTTTACAGATAAATTAACTTTGGAGGAGCTTTTTTTTCATAAACTAAAACTTTTAGTTTCGATGACAATATTTGCACACAAGAATGACTGTCAGTGACATCCAAAATTCAAACAAGGTGCAACATCATAGATTAAGGATCTATAAATTCCAAATACTTCATACACAATGAGTACAATATGACAAGGGTATGAAAATAGTCAAAATACTTACAAATTCAAGACATGGTGCCGCCTAGATAGGTTACCAGAAATCATACCATCTAATACCAATTATACTATTTAAAGTTAGACTTACAGCAGAAAGTCTTCCTGCTCATCTACTCTAACAATTTTTCCACTGTTATTATTCAACAAAGAGTGTGGATAATTTAAAAGCTAGAAAATTCCTCCTACGGCTTCTGTTGTAAATCAGACATGGTATGCAAAAGGAGGAAGGTTATGCTTCAATGGAATTGAAGAGGATGTGCCAGAGCATAGAAATGTTCATGACCACACCAATGACAGAGGAAGACACCAAAGATATAATGTGTGAAAAAAACACCTGAAAGTCATAGCGGGCCTTTTCGACTTTGTTGTGCTATGCTGCGATTAGTGGCTAAAGTTGAGGTGGTTAACTTTGAAACACAACATATTAATGGCGTATCTTATTGTGGCAAGCTGTATGCCCGTGCCATAGTTGGTTCAGCTATTTCCCCAAATGCATTTGACAATAAATTTTTAAAGAAAATTATGGACATTTCCTAGATACATGCATCAGTGTCGGATACACGTGTAACAGCCCGATACACATACCACATACAAAACCAATTTTTGCGTATTTGTACATCATATTTGGACAGTAGGAAACGCTAATTGACGAGGGAGGGAAAGAGATTTAGATAAATCTCTCAAGTCATAAATCACTTTTAAACTCACTAACCTGCTTATGAATGAAAAACAACACAACTTATAATGTTTTGTCCATATAAGTGAATCACAAACAATTTATCAGAAGAACACCATATAACAAACAACAATAATTTTTCTTTACCACAATTTCAAGGCAGAAACTTTAAGTGCACAACTTCACCGCGCGATAACACTATAAGGAAAAAAGTTTCTACCAAATCATGACTAACCTAACAATAATTTAGCCTAGCCAACAACAAGTAGCAGAGCACAGCTCTCAATCTCAAAGCAAGTCAACCCAATGGAAGGATCAACAAAACCTTCACCAAGTTACCATTTCACAAATTATTCAATGATTCAACAAAATAAATCAAGTCTATGATATTCGAATCTACACATAACACTTCGTCAACCCTAAAATTTCACACAATCAGATTTAAATCTCAAATTCCATCTTCCAACAAAATTCCTAAAATGTACTAAATTCACACAATCAAATCAAAATCTCAATCCACAAAACCCAATTCAACCACAAATCAAAATCAAAACTAGATTATCTAAATCAAAACTAAATTATCCCAAACTACAACAAAAACTAACATTAATCAAGTAACATTAAGTAACCAACAAACCAACCTCTTATGACGCTTTCCTTTCTTCGGTCCCGAAGCTTCAAGCTTAGCAATAGCACAACCACAAGGAGCCCTAAATAACAAAAGTGCCCTACCATTAATCGGAGCCATTTTCCTCAATTCAGACCTAAGACACTCATAATCAGGATTCCCTTCACTCCCACCTTTCCACGGAAGCTTATCATATTCCCCAAAACCCGAACCTGTTCCAGAACCCGAACCGGAACCGAATCTCTCTATCTGCAAATCAAACTCGGTAGCTTTCTTCAAACCCTTACAACCTTTCCTATCACATTTCCGAGATCGAGCACCGCAACAAACCTCAACGGAATAAACCGAAACAACGAAGAAGAAAACGAATCCGATTAAATAAGGAATAGGAAGAGAAATTGAAGGAAGAAGAAGAGAGAGAGAGTTGAAAATGTAAGAGAAATAAGAAGAGAGAAGAAAAGCGCCGGAGAAAAGAACAAGGAGGAGGATTAAAAGGTCTAAGGTGGCGGATGGTGCGTGTTTGCAGTTACAGAGATTGTTGCAATGGTGACTCCATGATGAAGATGAAGAGGGCATTGCTGTGGTTATTACAAGAGATTCTTGCATGTTCATGTTAAACTAATTTACACCTTACACATTCCTACTTTCTTCTTTTTTTCTTTCTTCCTTTTTCATCAATTGAATACATCCAAAATTTTAATTATGACATTAATTGTTTGCGTTTAATTGTTATGCATTGACGACGACCGTGTAATTTTTTTTTGTATATAGATAAAATGATAAAGTTATTGTAGGTTAATATATACAAAGTGGAGTGATCAATGATTGAACATCGGTCGTGAATGTTTGGTCTAGTAATTTCGATATTTTCTGTTAGTTGAATTAGGACTTTTAGACGGTATAAAATTATTTTAAATGTACATTCAATTATACTTTGCAACATTATTTAATGAATGTGATTTTCTTTATTTTATTTTTGTTTATAAAGGAGTAGATGATCGAATTCATGACTTCATGCATACTATTTAAATCCCTCACCACTAGACTAAACTCGGTGGCTTATTTAATGAATGTGATATGTCATGTGTTTTTAAAGATTATGCATGAGGTGTCAATATATTATTTTATATATGTGTAAAATAATTTTAATTTACAATGTATATAAATTAAATTCTTTAAGTACAAAATTAATAAAATTTAAAGCTTTTATATGCATAGAGACAATATTAATTTCTATACTTTTAAAATAAAAGAGAGTTTACCTTTTTAGGTTGATTTAAAAAGTAAATGAATTTGGTCTATAATTTGAATTAGATTCATCATTAATTCAATGAAAGTGTAAATTTTATCTTATAGATAAGAATGAAATAAATATTACTTCTTTACAAAATAATTATAGTTAAAAAATTTACAAATACAATTAAACGTTAATTGATTTAGTGGTGATTGACACTGAATTTAGTAGAGAGAATCACAATTTAATTCTAGTAACTGTGTTTAGAATGAAATGTAATTATTTAATGTAAGAACTGACATCCAAACAAAATTAAACCAGTGGTGAAAAATAACAACAAAAAATCACAAATATAAGTGAATAACTTGAGGCTCGAATCTCAAACGTATCTAATGATTATGATATTTTTGTTGTGGAAACATAATATTACTACTACTTCCATTTCATTATTTTTTTTTTGTTAGGTAGGGCAGTGGCTTTAATGGATAAATGAGTATATGAGTATATTAGTGCTCAACTTTATCTTAATACTATTATATGCAATGTCGTCTTTAACAACGGAGCTAAATTCACATAGATATATATATGGAATTTGAGATTGAACAACTATCATTGACGTCTGACATAGAAATTTTAGTATTTTTAGACATTTAAGGTAAGACTTCTAGATGGTATAAAATTATTTTGAATATAATACATGATGTGTTGATATATTATTTTATGTATGGGAAAAATAATTTTACAATGATGGAGTATATAAATTATGTAAATAAGCAACTAATGAAATTTAATTTTTTTATATACGTTTAATAGAGACAATATTAATTTCTTTACTTTTTACTATAAAAGAGTTTACTTTTTAGGTTGATTTAAAGAGTAATGAATTTGACCTGGATTCAAAAAAATAAAATAATAAATTTGGCCTGTGATTGGCATTAGATTATTTAGTAGAAAGAATAACATATTGATCTCCACAATTAAATTGGTGTTAAAAACAAAAACAAAAATAAAATTCACTAATGCAAGTGGTGAATTGAGACTCGAATCTCAACGTCAGATCTAATAATATGTTGCCACATTATTTGATAAATGTGATACATAGTGTGTTTTTAAACATAATATATGACGTGTTAGTATATAAATTAAATTCTATAAGCAAACAATTAATAAAATTCACAAATATTAATTTTTTTACCTTATACAAATAGATTTTATTTTTTAGGTTTATTCAAAAAGTAATGAATTTGGTCCATGTTACAAATTATTAATTCAATGAATTTAAAAAATAAAATTTTCTTATAATAAGAATGAAAGTATAACATTATGCGGCCAATGATAATGTGAATACACATGTGGTCAGAGATGGATAAATATGTGACTCCAACGAGTGGAAAGGTTAGCAAACACATACCGGATCATGTTGCATTCTCCATTCTATCAAAACTTCCTCTAAAATCTTTGAAGAGAATGGAATGTGCATGTAAATCATGGTCAATGTTATTTGAGAACCATACTTTTATGACAATGTACCGCAATCATATCATACATAGAAATCATTCTGAATACAATGACGATACATCTCTCATTTTAAGGCATATTGTCGAAGCTCCCCGAGAATTGCAGGTTTCTTTGTATTTAATTTCTGGTGAGAGGTTTGAAAATAAGGTGAAATTAAATGCATCACTTCCGTCTCGAGAGTTGGGTCAAGACATTATAATTGTGGGTTCTGTTAGTGTCAATGGCATTCTTTGTGTAACTAGTATGGCTGTGGGAGAGAGAAAAGCTGTATTGTGGAACCCTGCTACTGAGGAATTGAAGATCATTCCTTCTAGCCCGGTTGAGGCAACTACACCTTGTACGGTTTTTTTACCGCGAATTCATGGATTTGGTTATGACCGAGTTAGAGATGACTATAAGGTTATTCGATATGTACAATTTGATCAAATAAGTACTTTGGCTGCTTATGCTATTGGTTTGTCGGATGAAGATATGATGCGGAATGACATATATTATGACCCTTTATGGGAGATATATAGTCTAAGAAGTAACTCATGGAGAAAACTTGATATCAAAATGCCTACGTTGATGATCTCTTTTGCTGATGTAGGAATCGTTCGATTTTACATGGATGGAATGTGTCATTGGTGGACTCAAAGTCCAGCATGGTGTGAATATGATGATGAAGCATATTTGGTGTCGTATGATGTGAGTAATGAGGTGTTTTTTACAACACCCATGCCTGATGATAGTTTTGATCTTGGATCGGCGGAGAGTCACTTGGTTATGTTAAACGGGTACATTGCTTTGATCTCATATTATGGGGAGAAGGCTATTTTGCACATATCAATTTTGGGTGAAATTGGTGTGAAGGAATCATGGACTAAACTCTTTATTGTTGCGCCCTTGTCTACCGTTGAGTGTCCCGTTGGAGCGGGGAAGAAGGGAAATATATTTTTCATGACAAAAGATAGAGAACTGGCTTGCTTTAATTTGGGTACTCAGATGATTGTCGAGCTTGGTTTCGAAGGAGACATGTGTCATATGGTAATTTATAACGAAAGTCTTCTTTCCATTAGAGATTAAGAAACCATTTTTCATTATATGAATCTTGCTTTATCAAATTTATTTTGAAGGTTTTCTCTCTTTCTATTTGCAAACTGGTCTGCTTTGTATTTTAATTCAAATGTAAAATACATATATTATTGCCTTTGCATATTTTTGTTTATGCAACTATGTTTAATTTTGTGCAGTGAACATGCATCACATAAAACTGTCCATGGCACAATTCTACTCCTGAGAAAAAGTTTTGGATCACTCACTCTTTTGGTGGTGCATATAAGCTCACAATACATCTTTAGTCACCTTGAGTTTGTCGGGAAATGATAGAGTATATCGGAGTATTAGTTTATATTTAGCTTCTGAACTAGCTTCTCTTAATTACTGTCAGTTTTTATCTTGCGTGATAGCGTGCAGTGTATTTTGCTTGTTTGCAATGCACATTGGTGTAATGAAAATTTGTCCCCTAAAATATATGACCCTTGAAGGATTTCAGTAAAAAGGAGAACTTGTATACATTCTGCAGACTATCATGCGTATTTTTACTCGGGTCTTTTTGGACTCCCCAAAGGAAAATTGAACATTCCACAGAATTAGCATTCTCGAAACCACTTAAATTCTCTCAGCTATGGAAGCCTTAAGCTGCAAGTTTCATTCCGCGAACTACTTGAATTCTCAGAAGATCAATAGTAGACAGGCAAGCATTCCATTTCCTTCTCGGCACAGCCTATACAAAGCAATACCAACCTGAAGCGCACTTTTGAACGCACATTTGTGAAAAGCTTTCAACGCACATTTGTGGAACATGTTGCGATACACAATTAGATTCTTCGACTGAGAAGGTAAAGCATATTATATTTGAAAAGCTTCTAAAGAAGGTTTACCATATTGTTGAGACGGTTCATCAGAAACTTTCCGAGTAGGTTCTTCATTGAAGAAGGAAAATCATAAGCTCTCACAGAAAGTTCTTTAGTTGAGAAGGTTTAACATTCGAAGATTCTCAATGACAATTATGTGCCGACAGTGACAGCTTTGCAGAAAACTACATTAAAAAGTGTCTTATACTTTGTACTTTTTCTTCTCTATCTCGAACACACTATATATAAACCAAAGACAGTTGAAACAACTAGTAGCCTAATTGAAAACATATAAAAGTTGGTTTGCAAGTTTCTGCATAACAACTCGGTTTGCTGCATAATGCAACTGCATTTATTTATTCCAAGGAGTTTAAGACTTAATATAAATTGTTCAATTAAGATCAGCAACTAACCAAGAGTTAACTTACAACTATAGCCTCAAATAGCACACTAAGTAGCTAAATTATACCTAAACATTTTTGTTGAATTTTTGTAAGAAGAGGCTAGTCTTTGAATCTATCACAATTGTTTTTGGTTACCATGATATAAGTACGAAGTTTCACCACCGTTAGCTCTCCCCTCGCAACCAAATTCTTTCTAGGACCGGAATTGAACCCATGCCCAACTGCTTAAGAGGCCCAAGACCCTTACAACTTTGACCAATTCATTGTTGGTATCTATCACATATTATGCTGTGTGTGAGAGTGATTGAATTGTATACAAAAACTGTGCAATTTTGGATAAACAAATGCATTTATTCCTCCAGAGAATATATATGGCATTAAAGATTTCCTCTGCAGCCTTTCAAAATGAAACTCAAGACTTTAGCAAAAATTCTCATAGGAAATAAATTCCATTTGGTTGAGCTATATGTTTTATGGCCATTGTTTATGGGAGAAAAATGACTAGTAGTCACAGGAAATTTGGGTGGTCATATGATAATAAGAAAGTATTACAGGTTTTGAGTCATTTAATCTTTCTGATAATAAAAGCATTCTTGTTTTGAGTCACAATCTTGTTCTGCTATACCAGAACCAAGCATATCTAGTTCTGATAATGAAAGCATTCATGTAGGGATACATCTGCAAATGTTGAAAAATGTAGTGTTTAATTTCCTCCATGATATTTGTTCATCCACATTACTTGAGCATTGGTACCAATCCAAACACAACAAGAATTTACCAAAACTTAATCATATGAAGGGTTAGAATATAATCATATATCGTCTAAGTTTGTAAGATGACTGCATGTACTATATTTCATGTCACGTTATTACTGATCTTCAACAAACATAAATATTGATGCTTCATGTGTCAGAGACGGTGTTTTAAAACATAATCAACTTGATTCGGTCGCCTAGTCAGTTGGTCATTGGTCAGACAGATGGGTCACCGATTGAACCGCATGACTGAGTTTCAATTCAAAAATTAATGATAAATATATTTTATATTTAAAAATTCATATCATATTTGAATAAATATTGACAAATTATTCTTAACTTCACACTTGTATCACAAATAATAGATATAAAATGGATACATTGCATATGAATAGTAAATTTGTACACATAACATGCATTACAAACAAACAACATTCTATACATATGAGAGGAAGATGATAACTTTCAAAACCATACACCCAATTGAAATGCAACAAATTTGTCAGCATTATGTACAAGATGTAAAATTTGATAACTTCCAAAATTTGGTGACTGTAACTATTTATAGAGTAAACCTATATATTATAGTATTAGTACATAATGGTAATTCTATGTACTAATTTCAAAACCATACACCAAATGGTAATGCTATGTACTAATACTATAATATAATGGTTTACTCTATAAATAGTTATAGTCACTAATTTCGAGGCAAAACAACTAAGCAAATTCGCGATCAGGAAACAACAAAGGAGCCAAGAGAGTCCAGAGATACAACCCAGCAGTAACCCATTCTGTACCAATCCGGACCCATACCGATGTCCAACCAACATCTATCAGATCCGAGCTTTCAGATGAGCTGGTCCATCCAGAAAGAAGCATGGCTGAATACATGGTAGCCAGCGCAAATATAAGGTGGAAGAATGAATACGAATAACTGACTGGCCGCGCTTCCTTTTCCTCCTTTTTGCTCTTTCCTTCTTCCGCTTCTTCAAGAAGAGGTTTGCTCTCACCTGAATAAAGTCATAAACATATTCGGAAAAAAAATTATATGGAGATGAAGTATGAACAAACATGTATATTTAACAAAACTATGAAAGTTATGGTATGGTACATAATGAAGTTGCGTAAAAGAATTTAATCCAAAAAACCAACACATGAATGAAAATATATGAGATCATAAAAGAGTCCTGACTTGTCCTATTACCTGCTCTAGGTGAAGATGGTGGTGATAAGAATGTGGTTGAAGATCCTGCACGAAGAGCAGAATACAAGACCGACAGCACTGTCGTTAGCATGCCAAGAACGAGTGTACTTGTGCTTACAGCTCTTGACTTGTTGAGACCATTGCACTCATATCCTCGAGGTTCACTAGCAAGACCCGTGTAGCACACATATGCACAGTAAACTGATATCACAGATGCAGGCAACAAGCTTCCATTCACCTGTTTTTGCACTACATTATTATTTATTTTTTCAACTGTATCGTAAAATAAAAGGGAGACTAAATGTACCCATAAAAACTCTTAAGCCCATATTTGCAATGAAAAAGAACATCACTTTTGTTAGAACTATTATCAAACTCCTCTAAATGCAACTGCTCACAGTTTACTGTTTAATCAAGGCATTAATCACTCAAAAAATTCTCAATAGCACATCACAGAGTTTGCAAAATCATGAACTAAACACTTGGAAGTTTGTGCAAACGACCACTGTTTCTTTCGTTTGGATTTATTACTTGATCATGTGATTTAAGAGCTAAAGAGCAGAACTTAGACAAATAGAATCTCAGAAATTATATGAAGGCACACAATTATCATAAGGGATATTCTTAAGAATCTGATATGTTTGAGCTATTTGAGGTAAATTATGTTAACAAGGCATTACTTGTTGGAAATGTTCTCGGAGCAAAAGTTTACAAACAATGGCAGTTTTCAATTTTTATAGAAACAAAACAGAAAAAACACTGAAAACCAGAGAATTGCATTTGAAAATAAATATTGAGAAATATGAATGCTGAATGTTGAATTTTAAACATAGTGATTTCTACAATTATGTGGTATATAATAGAGCTTCAATTGCTCAAAGGTATTTTTATTCATTACCTGAGGATGTAGAGCAACAACTGCAAACACAAAAGCAAGAATCATCGACATGGAAAGGAAGAAGACATTGAGACCACAGTCATATCCACTAGGGCTGAACCAAATAAAAAGAATTCCCGACAACGTAAATGCTGCAATGTAGCACCCAATTGATATAACAAGTAGAGCAATATACCTACAAAAGAAAATTTATTAGGAACAAGGCGGCAAAGGGAAAACTATAGGAAAAAGAATTATATAAAGAATTTCAGCATACCATTTTTGTTCATCTTTCTCAACCCATGCATCATTCCAATTGTGCGTACAGTCGAGTAAAATAAGCACTTGAATCAATAAAAACAAGCCAGCCCCGAACTTTGATATGAATCCTGATATATTATAGATATCAACATGTCAATCATCAATCTCACAAGGAACCAAGACGGAGAAAGTAAGGGTTACAGAGCATACCATATCCTAGCATTACGGCATCTGGAATGAAGAATGCAAGGACAATGAGCAAAAGCCATACCACTGTCTTTACTGTCCATCCACCATGGTGCCATGAATCACGCCTATCATTCTGGTCCTTCACACCAATCATTATGAGAGCTAAAACGCCAAAGAACAAGAAATTTCCCAAGCTTACACGAAGAACCGCTTGTACTTGATACCATTCCTTTGTGTGGGTATCCGATGAATCTATCCCTGTATGTGTGAATTAATATCCCAAATTAAAAGAGGGGAAAAAAAATCAATCTTAGCACAAGTCCGTGCACTAGAACAAGAAACACGTGAATGTATCCCAAAACTTATATACTGACATCAGCATTGTTAAACGCTATAGCGTAGGGGAATTTGAATAAATTGCCAGCATTCCGCGATAAGCTATTTAGTACAAAATATTGTCAAATAGCAGCTATAACGGCATATACCACCGTCTCAAACAAACAACTATTTTCTGCTATATGTTATTGATAACACTAAATAACTTTGTATATTCAAATAAAAATATTAAGATTACGAAGCACGGACACTCCTTAGATTAGGTGTGTCCCAGTGTCGGACACGACACAGACACTTACAATTACATTGAATTATATCAATTTTTCGATAAATTTATCCGTGTCGTCATTATACCAATTGGCAAGTGTGGAACCAAAATTTTTTTATTGGGATTTCAAACAGATTATCAACACAAAATATGAACTAAATAATCCTATTCTACCAAAATTTCAAATTTTTCTCCAATTATTACTTAAATACTTGAATTATACATAAAAGTCAAATTCAACCAACACAATTGTAAGCATCAAATATCTAAAAAACCCAATTCACCATTTACAAGATAAATACTTAACCAATCATTAACAAAACACCCAAATGAAAAATTACTAAAAAAATTGAATCTTTAGCTAAATATATGAAATTACATGGGATTTTCTCCAAAAGGGGTGCACCAACTTCTCTGAGAATCCAAGAAACAATAAGAGAAGCACCAAAGAGAAGACAATAACCGATTCTAGCAGATTTTTGAGAGATCCCAGATGCAACAGAGGAACAAAGACCACATGTCAAAGATGCAAAACATGGTAAACAACAAGACATGGTTGATTTCGAGTTATCTTTCTTCTTCTTGTTTGATTCAGTGTTGAATTTGAACACTGTCACAGGTTTATTGTGTCGTTTGAGTACTTTTTTTCGTCGTTTAATCAAACACTTGTTGCTTATCGAACATGTTTTTTTGACCGGAAGAAAGAGACAAACCTCATCATTTTCATTTTTCGTATTTTTTGTATTGTCAAAAAATCAAAAAAAGATTGTGTCAAGAAAAATATAATCATTAAAAAAAGTTGTATTTTTTGTACTATAATTTTTATTGGTAGTATATAATGTGTGTGTGGCGTTTGTCTTTTTCTGTGCATGAAAATATTATAATTAATATTTTTTTTTTTTTTTTTTTGGTGACACTTGTTCTTATCATATTTATGTTAATTAATATGAATTTTATAAAATTTATTATATTAAAAATTTATATCATATATGTTAAATTTTACAAAAATTAAAAATCATTTGAGAGAGTTTTTTTTTTGACAGAATCATTTGAGAGAGTTTAACATTGTTTTTTTGAATTAGTTGAAAGACTATTTGTTTTCATAGAGAGTATGAAGTAGTTGGGGTTAGGCAATTAAGAGAGTTTAACATTATTTTTTTGGATAAATGGTGTTGAAGGATGTTGATTGATAAAGAGTATTTGTGGTTTAGATTGCTCAGAGCTTGTTATGGGGTGGACAAGGGTAGCTTGAGTGTTGGAGAGAGGGGTGGGTCTTTTTGGTGGAGGGAGATAGCAATAATTCAAGATGGTGGTGGAGGGGTAGGAGTAGATGGTTCGTAGAGGGCGTGGTGCATAAGGGGAGATAGAAAAAATATTTTATTGGACGCATTTTTTATTAGGAGGAGATTTATGTGTGAGAGGTTTCGACGATTATTTGATTTGGCAGAAAATAAATCGAGTATGGTGGTAGAAATGTCATCACTAGGGTATAGAGATTGCTTTTGGGAATTACTAGGGTTGGATATATTATTCTTTATCTTGGAAAATATTATAAATTGGCTACATAGAAATTTGAAATTAAAGTAGAGTTAAGTTCAGTGACGAATCATGGGGTGGTTGGGCTGGGTGGCCACCCACCACCTTAAAAAAGGAAATTACTAATATATTCTAAAAAATTTAATAAAATATAAAAGTAATACTATGTAGATGCTTATGCGCAGCCATATTTAATGAATCTTGTGAGTAGCTTAGTGGTCAAAAGCTTTCCTTTAGTCCAATGTGTACTACTTTTTGTATTTTTTCTTTTTTATTTTTTGGGAAAAATAGATCCACCTCCCTTAAGCTTTCTTTGAATGCCACAAACACTCCCTCTAGTTTTATAATAGACACTAACCTCCCCTCAAGTTTTTTAAAATAGACAATGTTAGAATAGAAAATATATTTTAAGATATTTATTAAGTTTAAATTATATTTGTTGAGAGAATATCCCTTATTATTATATTTGTTGGTTTGTATACCTCTGATCAAGGGATTTAGTTTATATTTAAGAGTATTCACTTGGTTATAAATACCAAATTAGTATATGTTATTATTAAGGTCTTTAGGTATTAAGTCATTGTTTTTTTTTTTGAATCAGCAAATATATTATAATATTATTGAGTCATTGTTATTATTAATAATATTAATTTCTCCTCATTCTTTTACCTAAATACTTCAAATTCAACAAACAAAAACCTCCCTTGTCAATTAACACCGTCTAATCCGTGAACTAGGGGTGCTCAAATCCAATCCAATCCAAAAAATAACCGAAAACCGGACCGAAAAAACCGAAAACCAAAAATAACCCTAGTTTTTTGGATGTTTTTGGACCACTTTATATCAAAACCGATCGGTTCAATCAGATTTCGGATGACTTCATGAAAATCGAACCAATCCAAACCGAACCGAAGTTTGTGTCATAAACTCAACTATTTCTCTATTTTTGTTATCCAAAAAAAATTTATTTCTCTTTTTGTAAAGCGCGTTAAAATAGAAAACATTTTTCTACGGTAGCAACACACATAAAAAATGTTTATGTTCTCTCAATTCATCACCGCCTCCTTTAAACCATTGTTGTCTCTTTATTTTCACCTATAGCAATGTATTTTAAATCTAACAATATAATTATTATTGTAGTTGCTTTTATAAAATTTTTTAAAGGTAAAAATTATTTTTTATATTGACAAGTATTTATGTTTATTTAAAAACCGAATATAACCAAACAAACCGAACTGAAGTAAACCGCATAAAATTGAATCAGATTGGATCGAATAAAATTTTTTGCCATCCAAAAACCGAACCAAACCGCACACCATTTTTTCTTTGGATCGGATGATGTTTTACCTCATAACCGATCCAAACCGAACCGCGAGCACCCCTACCGTGAACCACCTAATTTTTAGAGTTGACTAGAGAAATATACATCTTGATAGATTTGGTCTTTTAAAAAATTGCATCCAACAACAATCAGAGAGAACAAAAACATACAATGAACCAAAACAGACAAACATAGAAGAAAATTTCTCATTCCACCCTCCAATACTCTCTTTTCCCCCAAAACGATTTTTGTATGAGAGTTAAATTTTTTTTGTATGAGAGAGTATTGGGGGGGAAAAGAGAGTGTTGGGGGGTGGAAAGAGAAATTTTCAACATAGAATACAATGAAAGAGGTGGAAAGTTGACGACCCAACTCGGAGAGAATGAAATACAGAAAACGACGGCAAGACAAAAACGGTGACATGTGAAATATGATTTTAGCAAAACAACTTTCATGGTGAGAAAAATGGTTTAAAGATGCTTCATACTACTTTGGTGAGAACTATAAAAGCGACGGGACCTCAGGGGAGGTGGATGTATTTTTCCCTTTTTTTTTAGGGAGTGGATTCAACTCCCTTGTAACCTTTGTTAAGATTTCTTTGTAAAGGTAATCAAAGGATTATAGTGGAACAGATAGCTGCTATCTTCTGGAGCATGTCACTTTGACCGAACTAGTTAAACAACTTTTGTGATTTCATTTTTCTCTTTCTCGTGTTTTATCTTTTATTGCTTGCACACTGATTGATTACTTATTATTATTGCTCCACACATCAAATATTTTATTAATGTGAGTTAATCGAATTCATATACAAGTGTTGTTGCAAAAATAATCAACATAAGCAGGGAAGGCAACACAACCAAATTATACGTATTTATAATTGATATTAATCAATATTTCATCTACATGTCATGTTTAACAAAGTAAAACGAAACTAATTAGGTAAAAGTAGACAACAAAGTATTAACAAAACATATTACGAATTGTGCCATCATATCTTCTATTTCATCTTTGATCTTCTTGATAACATTATCTTTAAGTCTTCTATAAACATCAAATTTAATGATAGTAAATATTTTTTAATAGCTTTTTGAAGTTGTTGTTTGAAATGATAAGTCTTTATTTTGTACCGGCAATTATTTTTTGATAGTTTACCTTGTATATCCAAATTATCTTTCTTAGTTTAATTAAAAATTATAGGATCGAAATTAACCATGTGCAACAGTGTATCAAGAATTTAACTATTCTTTATGAATTTATCTAATTTAAGATATTAATCTCTACAATTATAGGTAGAGAATAATCGATTCAAACTAACAAAAAATCCGAATCAATTATAAAAAAAACTCACCGAGTCAATTTATACACACACATAAAGGTATCTAATACACATGCAATTAAAAAAACTAATTTTTTGATGTCACTATAATTTATTTAGGAGGACGGTATGTCTAAAGTAGTGTTTGGCCTGACTTTTTATTAACTTATTTTTTCTTTTAAGTTAAAGTAGGGCCAAACACATTTGTTTAAAAGTTCTAAATAAATTAAGCAGCTTAATTTTAATGAATAAAACTAAAGAATAAGGACTTAATTCCAAAGTTGATTTCAGTAACTTATTCACTTATGCGTGGAACTTTTTGGCTTGGTACACCTCTTCGACTCTCATCCCAGACATTAGTTTATTTATTATTATTTCTTGCTAACATTTATTTATTTTGACAAACATTTATTTATTTATTTATTTATATACTAGTATTAATAAAAACTATTTATTTTATTTGGTGAATATTTTGGTACTCAACTTACTTTATATGGTTGGACTCATATACAATAGAAAATTTTAATGTAATGTCATGTCATATTTTTATATTAATTTATATTTTTATAAAGTTTACTTATATGAATTTTATATGTACTATAAAAAAAATCATGTCTTTACAAAATATTTTATCAAATATATTTTAACCTTTTTATTTTGACAAAACATATTTTAACTTCTTTTTTTTTGAGTAAAAAAACATATTTTAACTTAAAAGTGCTAGTTAAGTTAAAAAAAATAATAAATACCAAACAACTTTAACTTTATCTTTAAAGTTGTATTTTTTAACTTTAAGCTAAAAGTAACTTATAGGTTAAAAAAAAGTCAGGCCAAACGCAACCTAAATAGTTTTTTTTTTAATAGCTTTTTTGTATCATAATTTCTAGCATGTATCATTTGGGTATGAAAGATGAAAAAGAAGAAAAAAGTGAGACAAAAGTTACAATATTAAAAATATACTTATAATATGTATATACTCCTTCCGTCCCATAATATAAGAGGAAAAAATAAAAATCACATTTATTAAGAAAAAAATAAAATATAATGTTTGAGAGTATGTTTTTTTTTTTGAAAAAAGTTATGGAAAGATGTAAAAATAAATAATTTTTATTGGTTATAGAAAAAGTAAGAAAGAGAGTATATTTTTCTTGAAAAGATAAATTTTTTTGTTTTTTCTCTTATATTTTGTGACAATAAAATGAGTTGTAGAGTTATTTTTTTTTATGTTATAGGACAAAGGGAGTATATATATATATATATATATATATATATATAACAAAAACATATTTAACTTTTTTTTTGTCAGGTACCTTAGCGGCTAAAAATTTACTCCTTAAAAGGAATAAGTGGGCGTACGAGTTCGAACCCCGATCCATACACAAGTGAGCTAGGTTCATGAGGACAAAACATATTTAACTCTAAAATAAATAAATTATCATGGTTAAAATTTACAATCTCTCTGTGACCAATTCTTTTCACAATCTCTCTATATTTTTTATTTATAATACATCCTCCATTTTTTTTAATTATAAATAATATTCCTTATACTGTTCTATACGATTTGTATGACTCCAAAGAGACATATTTAATGTATGAAAAATGAGAGAGATGCATTATTTACTAGATATATTAGAGTGTACTCTGTATAGTTGGTGTTGGTTGTGATTGAAACGTATGATCTAGTCATATATAATTCATGAGAGTGTGAACAAAAAAATCAATTGCATGTAATATATTTGTTTAAAATTAATAATAATATACTAATTGTGTTTTTTGTATTTTTTTTGTAACATTGAAATTTCTAAATTAAAATGCTAAATTTCACATTAATTATAAGTTCAAATTAGATTATCGATTACGAGTATTCAGATCTCCAATTTAAACAATATATCTGATATATATTTTTTATCTCCTGACTGAGTTTTAGATTACCAAAGATTTGTTGCCCATTTTTCAACTAACAAGTGCTTTGGCTTGGACGTTTGTTTACGTGACACTTTGGTGCAAGCTCATACATAAGTCCAACATGTTGCTCCTAATGTGCAACGACCATTTGCATGATGTATCCAAATAGAATGTTGTTGACACACTATACTTATATGTAATCATAGTTAGTCACATCATAAACTATTATTATTATTATTATTTTACTTCTACATAATATATTTCAAATACTAATTAATAGAAACCCTAAAAGTTAACAATAGAAGAATTCAGAAAAGTACAAAATAAATAAAATTAACAATTTCAAGTTGAAGTTGAATCTCACGCTCAATCCTATCATTAAAAAGGTGATATGAGACTCTCAATGCAAACAATTGGGTAAGCTTCATGTAATGGATTATAAATACTCTTGTCCAAAAATTTAATAGAACCAATCCTTAGATCATGAACAATCAACTTAGGACCCCCATCTTCAAAAGATTCAAGCAACACTTGGTCATCTTCAAACATATAGAGTGTGTCGCGCAAGTAATACGACATACTACTAAACAATTTAATCCAAGATTCTTTATTTCCATATTCCTTCATAATCCAAACGTCATGATCCAACACCACGCCCAAGCAATCCCCCAACACACACAATTTCAAGTAACTTGCATTTACGTCTACATAATCAGGCAGCGGAAACTTTTGATAAGTCTCTGTGCCTAAATCAAGAGACACAATAAAAAAATTAAGTTTCCCCCAACATTTAGAAGCCAACCAATTAATCGCGCCATTCACGAATTTTCCTGAAACGGTCCAGTTAACCAAACCATCAAAAGGGAACTCTTGCATAGTTTTCCAAACATTGGTACCCAAAGTATTAATCATCACTCCAGCTTTGTCGAGAAAATCACCACTGCTATCAAGGACAGTGTAGCATAAAACAGCAACCACTTTATAACTATCCGTCACAAAATCATATCCGAAGCCATATGAGATGGCATACAAGTTAGGGCAACATGGTTGGGGCAATTCCTTAACTTTTCTAATGGAAGGATTCCAAAGTAGAACGAAGGTATTATCAACCGAGTTTTTATGAGCAAGACAAATGATGCCATTGCAAGAATCAACAATTACATGATATGAAAAATTAAAACTGTTTGAAGGATACTCGAGCTGTTTTACATCGGTGGACACGGTGGTAAAAATGCATTGGAGGGGGAGAGATGTAATCAAATTACTACGTAAAGGATAAGAGTAGTGTACATAGAAGAGGCGGCATGCGGTTGACATGCTAAGGTGCTTTTTGATGAATTTAGGATCAGATATTAGAGAATTCCACGACTTACAAACACATCGAATTTGAAGAAGGAACTTCACTGGTAACCTACAGAGGATTTCTTCTTCCACAAGCTCATAAGGAAGATTGGGAGCATCAACGGAGAAAGAAGTTTCATCAATCATTGGCAGCATGTTGTTGTTAATTATTCATATTATGAAGGTAGCTAGGTTTTGTTATGGATAAACAAAACAAACAAAGAAGCACCACTTAGATATAAATAAATGTAGAAAGAAGAATTAAAGTACCACTTTAGTAGAAGAGTAGAAGTTGATTTATTTGAGACAATAGTAAGAACACTCTCTCGCAATCATATACCAAGTGGCGGCGATCTAATGAGAAACAGAGAAAGCAAATACTAGGGTTATTTTGTTTTTAACATGCACAAGTGGTGCATATTTTTGTCAAAAAAAAAAAAAGTGGTGTATATTGTGCATGGTGCATAAGTGGTTAGTTTTACTATAACGAATATTAATTTTTCAAAACGGAATGTTGGATTTAAAGTTTACATTATAATCTTATATAGATCATTGATGTAAAATTTTTTTAAAAAATGAAAAATCATTTGAATGTTATTGAAATTCATTAAGATTAATGGTTATGTATCCAGAAGTCCTAACTCAACTGGCAGAAAATGCCGAAATTGCTAGGCCGGACGTCCATGACCTGGTTCGAACCCCGGTCACTCCACTTGTGTGAGTTTATTGGTGGCTTTACCATCTCGTCTATGTACCAAAAAAAAAGATTAATGGTTATGTATTTTTATTAAATACCGTTAATTTTGATAAGTCTCAATATATAACATATCAAATAATTTTTTATTTTTTTAAAATTTTACATCAATTGATATATACTTTCAATTCAAAGATGAATTTTGTAAATTTTGTAATCTTTATAGTAAAACCAAAAACTTGAGTACCATACACAATATGTTCGACTTGTGCATAGAAGCATTAGTCGCAAATCTTAGTATGTAACTTCTAAAATAAATAAAAACTTTCTCTTCCTCTTCGTTAACATTTCCTTTATATGTACAACATTATAAAAATTCATCCTTTGTTAAATATATGTTGATATGACCGTTAATCCTCTTAGATGGCATATGTGACATGTCAAATGGTTGAGTTAGTTGTCTTCTTCCTTAACATCCCTAACTTGAATTAGGGTTAAATTCTTTCGCAAAATACTCGATTAATTTTGAAAAGTACTTATTCCGTCTCTATATATAAGTCCTTCTGATTTATTTTCCATATATTAAGAAAAACTAATGTGTAATTATTGTGTCTGGTTTGTGTGTGAATTTTAACAAATTATCTTTTGTTTATATGTGAAAAAATTTGACTTTTCGTATTTTAATGCAAGTTAATAATAATAATAATTAAGGGTATATATAAGAAAAATAATAAAAATGCACTTAGTAATTTGCAAAACTTATATTTAGGGGCTGAACTTTTTTAAAAAAAATACTTATAATTAAGGAAATTAAGGACAGAAGGAGTAGTTAACTTAGATGAGTTATACTCATACCCAACAAAAATCTCTAAATGTAATGAATAAAAAATACTCCCTTTAGCAATATTTATAAAACAGCACATGAATGGTTGTGGATCTTCAATTCTTTTTCAATTGTTAGTAACAGTTAAGTACTATTTCATGTTTGTCAGATTTAACACAACACATAGCCTCTTAGGACATGTTGTTTTGTCCTTAACATTAACCTATGTTAACTCAATTATAGGACACTTATTTATGCTAATTTATTCAGTTCTATATAAAAAAGGACATGAAAGCAACAACCATTTGCATGATGTATCCAAATAGAATGTTGACACACTACTTATATGTAATCATAATTAGTCACATCATAAACTACACATAAGACCCCAACAAGCCTAACCGATTGATGAGATGTAATTGAAATAATCCAAACTATAGCCATAGCCCTATAGGTAATAGTGCATTTGGTAAAGATCAAACCAAGGGCATGAAAATTCAGTTCTCTAATTGAATGAGCTAGAAGCTAGAAAATGTGAAGCCTACAAATGATCAAGGTAATGAATGATTGAAATATCATTTTTTAAAAATATTTTTTTACACATTGATTTGTTTTTTTTTTTTTTACCTTTAGGAATATGGGGACTATTTATTCACAAATTGACAAAAGGACTTGAGATTAAGTGTAGAATATACTCTCAATTGATCAATTGGGTCACCTCAGTCCAACAATTAGGAGTTGTTGTTATTTTGATAATATACATAATTTATTATGACATACATGCAATATTTATATTTGATTTGCTTAGTAAAAAAAAAAAATAGTCATATTTAATTTGTAAATAGTTTAAGTCCTCCTCTCAATTTATGAACAAATGCTCCGCATATTTTATAGACATCGATCACATAGCCTTTTAGGAGTTTAGTTTTAGCCCTTCTTGGATTAAGTTCTCCGTTACTTCTAGACACTATTTTGTACCACTCATCAATGTATTTATTTTGCCCCTTCAATTCACGCTAGACTCTAATATGATCTTGTAATTTAGGTTTCGAAGTTAACTCAGCTTTAAAAGTTAGCTCTTAATATAAAGATTTCAGAGTTAAGTCAACTTCTAGACATTATTTTGATCATATCACTAATCAAAGAGTATCTTCAAAGGACCAAAAACAGCAATATGCTGGCCAGAGAGATAGGTCTCCCTGCCTCACATATTGCTCCCACTAGATTAAAATTCATGTGCATGATATTTATCCAAATTAAGGGAATGTTGACATACTACTAATTAGTTAGTCACATCAAGAACTACACAATTGCTTTCCACAACACCCCTTCATCATCAAGCCAGCCCATTAAGTCACAAACTACTGTAAGACCTACCCAACAACCTGGAGCTTTCTTATCATTTCATCATTTCATAGAAAAATAGCACAAAATTCCAACCCTATGAAATAACTTGTCTCCCAAGATTGATATTGACCCTTAGACTAAGTGTGTTACCTTCATTGATATTTGATGTTGCATAATTTGTAGCTAGGCCTTTCTCAATGGTTCATATTTCACCATAACTATTTAACTAGGACCCATTATTACTTAATATCAAAAGATCAAACCCTAAGGTCCACAAATATTAGTTAACACTAAAAATCTTATCTTTGATTTTCTTCTTTAAGATAAGATATAGCTAGTGTTTGCTTGCCAATCTTTTCCATCTCAATGAGACATTATTATTTGACAAGATTATAAGTCACATGCTTGAACAAATTCAATTCTTCTTACTATGATTCAAGAGGGTCAAGGATGATGGTGGTCACGTGAAGTTTGTTGGAATCATTCTAAATTATGAGCTATAAAACAAAGTCTTCACATGTGTCCCTCATTTGAAGTACTTGTAGTAGCTTATATTAATGAGGCCCCTAAGGTTTTGAAATGATAAATGATGTGAGGTTATGTACTATTTAAGATAAGTGTGACATTTATTTGTACTTCTTAATCACTTTTAAAAGAAGTGACAATCACTAATTGCCGGCATGATTTAACTGAAAACTATGCATTTAAGATGAAAATTTGGAAATAGAAAAATCATGTGTATTGGTGTCACATATAAGAACAAGTGGAGCCTTAACATTGGATGAGAGGCATTGGAAATTTCAAATGTGGCTTCAACAAGTACATTGTTTCCTACCAGATGGGATTTTTTAGCTTCAATAAATTGTGTGCAAAAGGTTACTATTTTTGAGCAATTAGAGATTCAAAATGATGGGAAACATGAGTAGAAGATTTGCCAAGTGGAGAAGAATGGTGAGGCAACAACAGGGGAAGTTTTATATTATGAGGATGTGTATCCATATGCTTCTCAATTGGCATAAGTACTCTTAGGCAAAACCACCTTTTCTTTTTCTTTTTCGTATTAGTGCATGTTTAGATTGACCGTAAGTTTAGCAGAATTACGGTAAATCACACATTTTAGAATTTAATAAAATTGTAATGCCACGGTGATTTTAAACATGCACTTAATCAGATTTTGGTTTTAGGTTATATGTAGGCATCTACCTAGCTAGCTCAATAGATTGCACCATTTGAGCATAGTAGTCACTATAGCAAATAGCAATAATTGAATATGTGTATGTAAATCTTCAAGTGGATGAAAATCAACCTAGAAATGAAAAATCTCTCTCTCTGTCTCTCTTTCTCTCCCTCCCTCCCTCTTTCCTCCCTCCCCCTAACAACCCTTTGTTTTAGTAAGTATCTGTTATTTTTGTTGTCTCAAAATCATACAAATGAAAAATAAAAAAGAAAAAAACACATAATCAGAAATATCTATTTTGGCACAATTCTTTGCTTCTGCCATGTCTCACATCTTGAATGTTTTTTGAAACAAATTCATTCCAATATAAATTAATTTTATTTAGACATGATTATTAATGACAATTAAAAGTTTGTCCTTTTTAAAGGGTATAACTAGAAACTGTTACCACTATTGTACTTTATAAACTTATTAACAATTTAATTTTCAATTTTCACTAGTACATGATACATTCATCTGCTATGAATTTCAACATGCCCACTAATAAAATCAGGTTAACTATGTAACTAGCTAAGATTGTTTCTCTATCACAGGTGAAATCCTTGCTGGACTATGTATTAACATGTGGTCCTTGTAATGAATAAAATTATACTTGGTTTGGCAATATTGAATATTCTAAATATAAAGTTAGAAGGGTAGATAACATATAGGGTAATAGAGACAGGATTGGCTACTCTTATTAGGATATGTTGCTGAAGGTCCATTTCAGGGTGATTTGGCAACAGGGACAGTAAGATAGAGACCTCTTTGGCATCTACAATTCCATTCTCCAGCCGTTTTCAATATATATATATATATATATATATATATATATATACACTACATACTCTTAATATTTCCTCCCCAACAACATTCTTCTGTATATATAAATCATAAGAAGCTAAACATTTTTTATCAATGAAGTTTCCTAAGCCAAAGGTATGCAAAAGGTGGTCAGGGCACATCAGGGAGCAGAAAACAAGATTTTATATCATGTGGAGGTGTATGGTTATTCTTCTAATGTGGCAAGAGTGACCATGAAGATCAATTAGGGAAGGAAATTATGTCAAGTATATGTTCGGAATGACGGTGAGTCGTATGATGAAATTAATATGGTACTGAGATTTTGTTAAAATTCTAAAGTATAGTTTTTGTTAAATTCATTGGTATACTTTAATTCTATCATACTCACCATCAAAAGCTAATAGTCTTGTGTGAAAATTTCAGTGGTAGGCAAACATGTGAAGTATGAATCTACCTTGATCTCTCTTTTTGTTTTTTGTGTTGTTTTGGACACTCTTAATAACATACTTTTGTAATTGTGAATTTAATTTACTTTGATGAGAAAATTTTCTGGTAGGCTAACATACAAAAAAAGAATGTATCGTTCACATGTAGTCTCGCAAGGGCCAGGCCTTGCCACATTTCAGAAAGAAAAAATCTGATATTCTAATATGAACATTCTGATATTTCAGTCACTAAATGAATATCCAGCTCCCTCTTTTTGTACCAAAAAAAAAAAAAAAAAAAAAAAAATGAATATCCAGCTCTAGTATACCTACCGACTACCGGTTACTTACTTCTTTTGCCGTTAATGTTGCAAAGCTACAGCAGAAGTGCATACAGCATTAACTTACTAATTAAGCTTGCACTATAGTGTATGTGTGTGTGTGAGAGAGATGACCTTTATCACACTTGTTTGAAAATATGTACAAAACTACGAATAATTGCCTCATTATGACAAACACAACTGTTCCAGATAGGTTAACGAAATTATTGTACCCTTGTAGAGTTCAATCCATCTTCCTCGGTTGATCTCTAGGTAAAACTGGCTTGGTTTGGCCTCCCTGGATTAAGATCAAAAATATTATTACTAAAAAAAAAAAAAAAAAAGCACCCATGCTTGAATTACAGAAAACATTCAATCTACTAAATCTAAATCATTCTCCAACAACAAATTTCCTAGATTAGAAAAGCTTGTGACGTCTCATCTGATACCTCTTTAGGCTAAAGAAGCTAAGTTCCAATTATTAAATTGGAAAGCATCGGAGGAGAAACCTACAAATTACTGCTACCTACCCACATAAGCATAACTGATAACATAAATCATTTTTTGTCATTAAGTTAAAACAGAAAGTGAGTTAATCACAAAGATATTGAGGCTAGGATCATTTATAACATCGCCCACTCAACCAACGAGTAGAAGTTATACTCATAGTTAGTAAAGTCCAAATTTATGCTACCCTGCAAATGAAATTAGAAGGATATGGGATACGAGTATGACAACCAATTGTCAAACTGAAAGTGTTTTTCATCATATTAATTCTAATTTTTCAATTCAACTTCCTACTGAACATATTTCGTGTATAATTAACACGCCTCTATACTCAGTACTAGATATTTAAAGTATGTGGCTGGTAGCCCAATAACTGAGATCTCAACACACACCTTGGTGCCCAACACCGGATATTTGGAGCCCGGATAAATATGTGGCTGGTATCCCAATAACAAATCTAAGATAGACTCTGATACCATCTAAGATTTTGAGTATAAGACATCTCAATCTCAAAAAATCTGGTTCAATGGGCGGGGATTTCTCAAGCCATATGTGGACCGATTTAGTCATAACTCTGGTCGATATAGGATCTCAACAGTTATGATTGAATAAGTTGAAGAAAAAAAAATGTGCAAATTCCTATTAATTTTCTGTCTTTTAAAATGTGCAATTGTGCAACAGAGATCAGTAGTGTCTTTCTGGAATATAAATTTTGTACAAAAACAAAATTAATTATTTACATACCAATAATCTCATCATTAAACCAATTGCTATGTGAAATTCCTATTAATTTTTCTGTCTAATTTTTAAGAATCAATATTTCAATTCAAAAAAATGTACTGTTTAAAACAAGATATAAATCATTTCAATTCATGTTCTCTAACTAATGCAATTCCTTTACCATGTCAACGAAGAAAGAAAAAGATTAACATCTACGCCAACAAGAAACTTATGTTAAAAACAATTTTAAAAAAATATACTCATTGATCACTTACTGCTCCCTTTTGGACAGCCAATTTTCGCATTGATGGAGCCCGTGCTACTGAGGAAGCTGCTGCAGCTGCAGCAACACGTATTCTGCAACAAAAACATATTATAATATTTAAATTCAGCAATATCATCCAAATCTAAAACTTATGTTTTGAAAGTACATATTCTTCTGTACCTCTTATGAACATCGACATATTCATCTGTCTCATCCACAATCTCCTCCTGCATCATTTCAAGCAAATATAATTAATCTTGAGGGAGAAAAAGATTAACAAACCACCGAGGTGGGGGGAACTTCTCAAATTACTGTAATTTACTTGCAGGAGTTCTTCAAATACATCTTCTAAAGTGATAATACCAATCACTTCACCGTCTTCAATATTTTCTGTAAAGGAACCATTTGTTGTGACATCATTACATTGCAAAGCAGACGACTTATTAATGTTGGGAGGTCTTGAAGGTTTATCAATGTCAACAACACTTTCAGTCTTCTCATCCTGCTTTTGAAGTAATGGAGTAGTCAACTGCGAATCCGCACCAACCCCTTTGTTTTCTTTGCATTTCTCTCCGTCAGTCGTTTGTGGAGACAATTTTCCTTTCCCCCTAGCCTTCACAATAGCAGCCATATGACTACTTCCTTTCTGGAATTCATTCAGTATATCATAGAGAGGCATATCTGCTGGAACTCTGTAATATAAACCATTGCAAAATACAGATATTTGACTTAAACGTCAAACAAAATAACAAAAATATAAATGAAGATTCAAATGTTAAAGATGTGAAGTTGTGAACCACTATTGGTTTTAGGAGACTGACTTGAATATTTAAAGGATGGGTCTATATGACCAAATGGTTACAAGTTTGCTCTTTAGCACCACAATTCTTAATTAAACTAAATTTTAAAGCAACATAAAGTGAGCCAATATATTGTCCATGATTCAAGGGTAAAAGATTCTTCTGCAAGGAACTAAGCGCATAAAATCATTCATTTGGCTCCACTTAATAACTAAAGCTCTTAGGAGAATTAAATTTAAAGAATTTGGCTAAAAACACACCGTGGGATTCTCCGGATGCAGATAGCACTGACAGGGGTCTCCGTTTCTGGCCGAACAGTTAGAAGACTTTTGACCTAATTGATAAATGAATTTATGTGGGGAAGACAATTCAGAAAGAAATAGAAAGGAGAGACTAAAATAAAATCAAATGGGAGAAGATTTAGCACCCACAAGTAGAAGCCCAATAATGTTTTTCGGATTTCCAGAATAGACAGGAACTCGGCTATGCCCGCGGGCAAGAACTTTCCCCATTGCCTCCCTGATTGAGATTCACAGCATAAAATAGGTTTAAGGGGTATACAAATTCAACAGTGGATGTGTATAATTAATTTCTTCTAACAAATAATTCTACTCTTTAATCAGTATAAACTAAGCTTCATCAAGACACTCACCAGTCCAATTTTGAATTAACATCCAAAGAAAAAGTTGATTCAATAGGAGTCATAGCCTCTTCAGCAATCTGATCAAAAAAATAAAATATAATGGTGTAAACAACTTTATTTAGCATTTATTCAACTTATCGATAAGAGCTTGTGTATATTTTGGTTTACAATCAAAGAGAGAATGAGCTTAAACTCCACTTAAGCTCTACAAAATTCATTTCAATAAGTTCACTTGAGGAAAATAAAATAAGTTAAATACAGATTTTAGGAACAAAAAAGCCTATTTAATAAGTTCTTCCAAACTGTTTTATGTCATAAGACAAGCCCAAATAAACTATTCTAAAAGCACTCTTAATTACCCTAGTTCCCCACTCCATGTCTGCAACCCTAAATCACTCTGAACATCCCCAAGTACAAGACACTAACTAGTTAGAATTTACCAGACTCGTGAAGCGGCCTTCACATGGTTGCACATTGCATCATCATCAATGTAAATTGAAATTATAAATAGGTGAGAGAGTTCAAACTCGGACGCATTGAATCGCTTAAATTGCTAATTATATTGTACTGTCACATAATGATACATTAATAAATAGGTTGACATTCAACATCATATAGTGGATGGATTGTGGCGTGTACCTTTTCAGTCAAATCTAGAGCACCACTGATAATTGTTGTTTCGTCATGCGTAAGCTCGCCCCCTTTACCAGCCTGAAAAAAAAAATCTAAGATTTATGAATCAAACACCAATAACTATATTGGTAATATATTTTCATAACATTAGGAAACTCAACATGAGTGATTTTAAATTAAATCACAATTACAATAACTCAATATTTTTATACCTCCTTACTGTGGATGGAGACAAGAGCTTTTAACTGCGCTCGCCTAAATAACGCCTCATTGTGACCCAATAGGCAATCTAGAACCTGGACAAATATCAGTGAGAAAGACGAACCCTTAGGGCGTCATTACAATCAAACAATCAATCTATAAATTGAACAGATCAATATTTTGAAGGTTATTTGACTTAGAAAAGATAAAGGGCTAATGACCTCAGTTCCAGATAAAAGATATACCCATGACGTTGATCATTTGCTAACAAATAAAAAGTTGGTTCGCGATAAGAGTCTAAAACACAGGGGAGATCTTCAAATTGGACTAAGAGTAACTATACATGTAGTTTAGACACCACATCGTCACCATAACCTTAAGACATTGGGTATATAGATCCCTTCACGTATATATTGTCAGCACTCACATTTTCATCCAATGTGAGACTTAATACTCACACATGATACTAAAAAATAATTTATATTCTTTTAAACCAAACAAGACTACAAGGCTAACTTAATTTTTGATGTGTCTGATACATCTTTACCCGTACTTACATATTTATGTTTCATGGAAACATCTTGAGATGATATACTTATGCTATTGATTTTTTTTCTTTTTCGTTCACCTTAATTATATTTTAGTGGTTATCAAGTGAAAATAAAATAAGTATAACTCATACAGGCAAAATGCATAAACCAGCCAAATCAACACCTCATATACTAGAAGGATGGGCACTTCAAAGTTCAAACTATGTATGGTGAGTCACCTTTCCAACAGGATAAGAAACTGGATAACATATTATCATTAAAACTCGTACAAGCCATACAAAGTTGGCACCGACAGCAAGGCCATATTTACTACAAATTGCTTGAGGAATAACCTGAAATAAGAAACGAAAAATGTAGTTTATAGAAAAGAGAAGACAAATATAGATGCTAAATCACATAACCTTGAAACATGACAAAATCACATACCTCCCCAAAAAACAGAACGAAAGTCACAGAAAGAATGATAGCAACAAACTGATTGAACAACTTGTCTAGATATATCGGAAGTGCCTATAAATTGCAATTTTCAAAGCCAACAACTGTTTAAAGTTAGGCATGATTTAGGAATCAGTATCAGTATGAACTATGAATGAAGTATATACACAACACAATAATCAAAGATTCAATATCAAACATAAATATACGTAATAATATACGTATACTGCATAGCCTCTGGCATCCAAAATGCTGATTCAACAATTAGAGCAAGGCCATGTCTAACATGCACAAGTTGATCAAGTGGTGTACAGTGCACAAATCGTAAATAACTCTATAACGAATTTTACAAAATCTACCATTGGATTGAAAGATTATATCATATATCATCCATGTTAAATTTACAGAAATAAAAAATCATTTGATTTTCAATTTGATTTTACAAAATTAACGGCATTTAATAAAAACTCACAATCTCAATAACATATCAAATGATTTTCAATTTATTTAAATATTGACATAAATGATCTATATGATATAAATTTTCAACTCAACGGTGTATTTTATAAAATTTGTATTCGTTATAGTGTTAGTGTTATTTACAACATGTGCACCGTGCACCACGTGATCAACTTGTGCATATTAGACAATGCCTTAGAGCAGGCCAAACACAATCAACCATCACAAATTCGCAACAACTTCAAACAAATTATTCTACACTGCCTAATCAGCTTTCTTTCTTAAACACTTTCGTTTTAATTTAACATCACACACTATTTGCAAGAGGTTATTTTCTAACTACAAATTCTTACAAAAACTTCTTTTTTTGAACGGAAAATATATTATTATTAATAATCAGGTCTATGCACAAGACAAACAAAGACCGATAAAAGAGGAACTACAAATCAATCGATTGAGTTACAATAAATAATCAATACTACGAACTCACATTTCAAATCTAAATTTTATACAATAAATTAAGCACCGCAAATTCACAGTCCCATTACCTCCATAGCAGCAGCATTACACAAAAGCAGAGTCACCAGAAGCTGATGTTGTTTCTGAACCACAGGAAGTATAACCGCTGCATTGATACATAAACACAAAAACCACATAACAATTCAACATTCAAACTTTCCTAATATCAAATTTTCCTAATCAAATCAAATAACATTAAAGGAAATTTCAATCAACGCTGAGCTGAATAGGAATAAAAGAAAATCAAATCGTCCAGAAGTCCTAACTCAACCGGCATAAAATGCCGAAATTGTTAGACTCGATCCCGATCTCTCCACTGTGTGTGCGAGTTTATAATGATTTTGTCATTTCGTCTATATAAAAAAAAACGAATCGAGACGAAAAGAGAGAAAAACCTGCTTGTTTTTTCTCGGCAGGAGAACCGCTACGTTGAAGAATCTCGAGATCAACGAGACCGAGAGACATTAGACCTAAGGTTAAACCTGACATGATTCCGGCGAAGATGACGAGAAAACATGAAATACCGGCGTATATGAACCACCATACTGATCCGAACGGTATTCCGTCATGGGTGATGAGTTCGTTACGAGTTAGTAACCGAGTTAGGATCAATGCACTCGCTACATTCATTGTTGTTATGGTTATTTTTCTCTTTTTCTTTCTTCTTCTTCTTCTTCACTCTGTTTTTTTTCTCTTCTATGAAATTTTTTGATTGTAAAATTTTGTAATAAGTCCACGTGGCGGAATGATAGAGCTTTTCGTTTGGATGCGTGGATTTCACTTTTACACGTGGATAATCAAGGACAATGATGTAGGGTCACGTTGCTTTCATCTCATTCTGGAATAGATATGTCTTGAACATCAATTAGGAATTTTTAACCACAAGTTCCTAGTTCCTAGTTCCTACATTCCTTTTCCTTCAAGAAATGAAAGTGCAAAATTAAGGTTTGGTTTTATCTACAAAATAAAAAAATCGGATACAACAATACAGAACCATAAGATATATGTTTAAGACATTAAATACAGTTTAAATTGTATAATGTATAATGTTTGGCAGAAAAAAAAAATGTTATTTTGATGATTTAAATAATTTCTATTTAGAGATGGCAAAAAAACTCAAATTTGTGGGCTCCACTAGCACCCGAGTCAACGAGTAGAAACTTAAGTTGACTAGATTCGGGTTCGGGTGACAACCGATATTTCAGGTGCGAGTTTGAATATTAAACTACATATTAATCCCTATTTATACATAATTACCTGTTTATATCCTAAAACTCTATGTTGAAGATTATGTTAAAATGTTGTAGACCTTAATTTTAATTTTGTAGACCTTACTTTCTTGAGTTTGTTATATTGCTTTTTCTTTTCTTGCTGCAGATTCGGGTGCAAAAATTTGATCCCAATAGGCGTGGGTGTTGTTTTACCACTTGAATAGACTTTGGGTTCGGGTGGTTATTTTGGGTGAGGGTTACCCGCACTCGACTATATCCTTTGTTATTCCTACTTGTACTAAGGACAAAATGTTGCCTCGTGGTTTAGTGGAAGGCCAAAAATATATGGTTTTTTCAGTTTATTGACCTCTAGTTTGTCAAGTCTTAGGAATAATTTGAAATCAAACATAGTACACTAGAAATTGTCATGTCTCTTAATTTTTAGCAAATCAAAAGCACCTTAATAGTCTTCATTCATGCGGACATTTGTCCCACTTGATTGGTCATCATTTAATGTGACTTTTTGTGGTATGAGATGAGATTGTTCCTACTCAATTTATTGTGGATTTTTTTTTAATCTTTTCAATTTTAAAAAAATAAGTCAAATTTTAAATCCGGTTTAACCGAACTGTCGGTTTCCCATTTTTGACCGGTTCACGTTCGATTCCCCGATTTTTACTGGTTCAAGTTTGGTTCCTTTGTGGAGCTGTTTTGTAGTCTACTCGGACCAGAAGCAGGCACGGTTCCCGATTTAACCGATTGAATTGGCCGTTCTAATCCGATTTTTACTACCTTGCTTTAAATTTTGCGACTCTAGTCGAGAGTTAAGTGTTACATATATGGTTTAGTAACTCTTACAAACCAATATATAATAGAGTTCATTTAGTAAGAGTGTTATTTATTTTGATATTATAATATTATAATTATATTTGTCAAAATGTGCGCAAATTTTTTAATGTAGAAGGTCTTTTTTAGTTTCCAAAATTTATTTCTTAGTTGAATTCTTATCTTACTAACTTGAATTAAAGAATTAGTAGATATGTTCCATCCAAAATGAGAATGGGGCTAAAGTTATAAACTTACTTTTTTTGTTGAGATCAGAGTATCCATCGCCGAACGAAGTGACTAATCCCTCGCTAGATTGGAGGCACCTCGATGGGTGAGATATCTGACCCAAGAATTTAAAGCTGCTTCATACCCAAGGTGAGAATCGAACCCTCGACCCTTGGTTAAGGGAGGATGAGCCTCAACCACTCAACTACACCTCTTAGGTTTAAAGTTATGAACTTATAATTTCGAATTTGATGATCAAATCGATTCCATGATTCTAAGTTCATTACATTTTAGAATAAGAAGTATTTTACAAATCTATCATTGTCAAGGACCCTATAATCACTCCTTTTGGAAACAGAGAAACTATTTTCATTTTTTCACCCTTTCCAGAAAATATAATTTTTTTTTGACGTGAGAGATAATTTCATTAGTTGTAAGATTCAGCTAATGTGGACTTCAATACACCGTCAAAAAAAGAAAGCTAATGTGGACTACACTAAAAATATCTCACCAATACAATACCATACCATACATGCTAGAAGCTACGAACAAAAGCTAGCAAAATGGTACATATATCACGCCAAAAATAATTTAAAAGAAGAAGCTAGCTGGTTAGAAAAGACAACGTGAAGGGACAAAACATAAGGACAACTTCCGTGATGTATGCACCTAAAAGAATTGAAAACTATCAAATTGCAATCCCTTAATCAACTTATCCAAAATTGAGGCTAAACACTCAAATGTTAGAAGTGTCAAATCTATTCTAGGAAAATAAGGATTTAGATTAGATGTGATAGTAAATTGTGTCACGTAGTATTGTGTCTTGGCTCATTTGTTCAGTATAAATGAAAGTGGAGATCGATTAACCATGTAATATGTTGGAATTGAGGTTTGAATATTGACAAGTTATGTTTGCTTGTTCACCTTTAAAAAAGATAGAATCCTAGTTACTAGACTATTTGAAAAGAAGAAAAAATTATATACTTTAACTGGTTACGTAAGAAATTATTGATAAGAACGGAGTAGGCTGACTTAACCAAATATAATCCATTAAGATGTATAAAAATCTTAGCACAATAAAATTATTAATCAAAATTTTAGTCCAAACAGATACAGTAATAAATAAAGTATAACAAATAAAATTATGTAAATTAAATTGAAATGTAATTCAAAGTAAAGAAAGCTGGGTGTGTTTACTTAAGTTAGTGTGTTACTTGGTGTGCAAGTAACTAAGTTGGCTATGATGTATTGGGCCTTGTTAGTGCTTTGTAAGCCCAATGCATAAAGTGTATATATAATCACATTGTGATTACGAATGAGAAGCATACTGCATAACCATTCAAAGAAATTTCATGTCTTTCTTTCATCCTTTCCTTTAATATATATGTGTGTAGGCCTAACAAAGTTCTAACAAACATAAGTAAACTCTATTTTGGTTTTTTTTTTACATTGACGAAATGACGAATTATTGGATCAGAAATTCACACACACAAATAAAATGGAGGAACTGGGGTTCAAACTCCGGTCATGAACTTCTGACCTAACTGTTTTGACATTTTATGTCAGTTGAGCCGAGATTTATGGTCTTTAATATAACTGAATGTAGAAAAGCAGCATCATATACATGGTTATATGGTGATATAGTATACAAGTTCATTTCAACATTAATATAACTTTATTTATTCCTTAAAAAAACATTAATATAACTTTATTTAATCTTTTGCACAAGCAAATGACATGAATTCATGATAGGCACAAGATGTGCTGAATGTCTTACAAAATTCCATAGCACAATTGGTTGTTAAGAGTTAAAACTATAAACATTATAAGTTCATAATTTTATGTGTATTGTGTACACAATAAAAATGGCAATGCTTCAACTTGATGATAGCATATCATTCGACACAAAGTGGGACATTTGGATCATATATCTCAATCCGGCTTTAACTTTCTTATCATGATCGATAATAGAACGCAACAAGCTAAGCTATTTGGTGAAAGAGGACAAATCCATAGTACTCTTTTTCTTCCCCTTTGTGGCTAGCATTTTGTACTATGTCAATATACAAAATATTCTATATATCCATGAATATATTGTTTTGTATTTTAGGGGGGAAAGTACAAATTGGTTTAATTATGCACAAAGATGCATATAGAATGTGTCCCAAAGGGCGCAACTAACATATTAGATTCATCCCAACTTTGGAGTATTTTGGCTTTATATAAGTTGGAGAAATAACACAAGTGTGAGAGGTAATTGATGGGATCGATCTTTTGTACTTAGTAGAATGGTGACACTAAACCTTTAAATGAACATTTGAGTGTTTTTTTTTGTTTTTTTTTACCGTTTGATTCTTGGGAGAAAGGGGCTTTAATAGATCAAAGTTCGATGTGAGTTCTAGAATTAAGTGGTTTTAATTTTCTCTCAAATGCAGTTGCATAGGATTAAACCGAGTACCAACTAACCCAAGGGGTGTGGTTGAGCGGCAGTGGGCTCATCCTCCCTTAACCAAGGGTCGAGGGTTCGATTCTCACCTTGGGTATGGAGCAGCTTTAAATTCTTGGGCCAGCTATCCCACCCTTCGAGGTGCCTCCAATCTAGCGAGGGATTAGTCACTGCGTTCGGCGGTGGAAAAAAAAAACCGAGTACCAACTACTCGAAGGGTGAAAGTTAAAGTATAAATTTATTCTATTTATTAAGTTTATTTATTATCTATTTGTGAAAGAGATAAATACAAGTGGTATATTAGCGAAACCTATATTAATAAGCGGATTTTGCACAAAAAATTTAAATTTTTTGTGTGTAGTTCATTGTCCACGGTCCACCAAACATTAAATAATGTAAAATTTTGTCTAGTACTTTAAAACTTTGTCTTAGACTGTTTTATCTAATACTTACTCTTTTATGAATCAAAAGGACTCCGACCTAATAAATAAATGTTATTAAAATTAAAATGTCACATAATTAAATTACACATTATCATATCTTGGTGCTAGTATAATGTTTTCTTCAATCATCAAAATAAATGGCAGACACAAGAAGCCGTTTAGTAGCAACATTATATTGATAACACTATACCGCAAGTTGTAATCTATAATTCACAAATGTCACGCACAAACCTAATTGATAACCTTATATATAAATTGATAATAATATCTCTCAATTGAGATATAGATATAACTTAGTTGTTATTAATTAAATGTTTATACACATCACTTTCATACAAACTGATAAGCATAGATACTATACTTTAATATTACAAACTTTGGCAAAATATATATTCTATGTATATATGTTTGATGTGGACCAAGATGCTAATGGAAGCGTGGGAAAATCATTACTCATATTTTCTTTATTTTTCCCTTTTCGTTTTATATATGGGATGCAAAGCCAAGACTAAATGCCACTTTATACTAAAGGTGATTTTGACCATACATGCATGTTTTATGTATATTTTATATAATGTAAGCTTGTTTGCTTCTTAATTTTGTCTATTTTTTTCAAAGATTTCCCTAATATAGTACGACCAAATTTTGGTAAAACGTTAAATACTCTAAAGAGGAAGTTGGGGAATTAAAATTGTAATGCGCTTGACTTTTTAAATATGGGGTTGTGAGTGGAAGCATAAAGGGAGCTACATGTGTGTTACATATTGCCATATTGATATTGGTTGAAATCATGTGAGAAATTAATATGAAGAATATACAATATGCAAGGGCACCTTTTGATTAGTAATATTTCCTTTGTCTTTTTTTTCCTTGATTCCCAATGAAGACTTAATTAGCACAAGAATACAATATAAAATGGTAATTTATTGATGATTTGACTCACATTAGATATATATTAAACTTTATGTATTAAACAAAATATTCTATCATAGCAAGGAAGTTGTTGTTTAATTATAATTTATATACGACACTTACATTTTTATAAAAAGATGTTTATGAAGGAAAATATTTTAAATGTTCATACAAGCTAAGGTTCAATGCAAACAATATTTCAAAAATGGAGTATTGTAGACTCGAGGTAGGAACATGGTGTTACAAAGATGAGCATGAACTATGCCCTCTAGCCCCTTAAACTTTATGTATTAAGCAAAATACTCTATCATAATTTATACTTTATATACGATATTCACACTCTTTAATGTAAAAGAAATATATTCTTCATAAAATACAAAATTGTAAGAGTTCACATAAAGTTCAATACAGACAATAGATCGAATGCAGTGTTGCAAACTTGAAATCATAATATGACACTAGAAATATGATCATGAACCACATATCCTTTAGCCACTTACCCTCTACTTTTAAAAGTTGTTTAATTGGAAAAAAATAGAATAACGAAAACCTACATATATTTAGATTAAATATTAATTCAAATACATATATTAATTTTTGTATTTCTATTTCTCTCTAATTAAACAAATCATTAACATGACCCTATGCTACTAAATAGTACTAGTACTTTGATTTTGGTGGTGGGAAGGGACGGGGTACGGCTTACTCGAGTCTAATCAAAAGATTATTAGAAGAAAATGGAAAAAGCCACAAGTGATGAAAAAGATAAAAAAAAAATTCTATATCAGTGTCCCACCATATAATTAGTGGGGTATATGGGACTTATACTTCCATTCTCATCACAAATCAATCATTAATTAATTAACTAATAAAACTGTGTATGAGTTAATTCAAACTTTTGATTTGGACCCACCAAAGAGCCAACTTTAATCATGCTTAATGCAGGCGCACCACAAACTATCCATCAGTACGGAAGGTTTGCAAAAAGGAGAAAGCTTTTTATTATTGGATTGCAACAAAAAGAAAGTATATTAGCCATTTTTTATTTTTCATGATATGCTTACATATATACACTCTCTTCACACTCAAATATAAATAAAAAATACATAGATATTATACTAAAAATAAAATATTTGAGTAGTGCTACTAATTCGGAGTAGACGGATATCACTTCACACAGTTATACACAATAAACAATCTTAATTATTTAATCAATTTTCAATAATTAAGATTGTTCTTAATTGTTCTTCTAATTAAGAACAATCTTAATTATTGAAAATTGATTAAACAATTACATTTTATTACTTTTTAGTTGAACGGTTTGAAGCAATATAATTGCGTTAACACATGGAATATGTTTTCGATGTATGCCTAAATTAACAATTGAAGGGTATATGGATTGGGTAGTGGGAGTTGATAGGTTCAAGGACTAATTTCTAACAAGAACAATTTATTTTTTTGATTTACAAAAAATAACAATTGAGAGATGATTGAGTGGTTGAGAATGGTGTCCACTTTGTGAAATTATTGATGCACTTTGTTCTATTCGGTCCAAATGTCTTAACTCCAAGGAATGATACTACGGTGGAGAATGGTGGTTGCAACGGTGGCTCAGCTCCTTGACAAAGGGGGGTTCATGCACAAAAAGGGACTCCGACGCTCGAGTTAGTATGTGTACAAGATGAGAGTATCAGGGTTCAGAATCATACCAAGAACATGGTGTGAAACCACCTATTTATATAAGGATCAACCTTCAAGGATAAGAATGACTCCGTGTAGAAATCAGGGCTATTGGGAGCTGTGCCGGTTTATCCAACGGTTGAGATTAAAGCGCCCAGAAGCTTGCGTCTAGGGTGCGTGTACAGTAGCTTTATGGTGGAAAGCCCGTTAGAATCCATGACAAGACCACACGTGTAGTGGTCCTGGATTATGAGTTTGTATTGGGCCTTTGTCCAGTCCAAAACACACTTATACATACGCTAACAATTAAAATGATTGGTCAAGAGTATGGAGTTTTTGAATTTAGCGAATGTGTATCTTTATTTGAGTCACGAGTCGTAAGTTAACATTTATAAAGAACATATTATAGTCTTACAGTAAAAACCTTCATAATACTGACGGTTGTTGTAACATCCCCAACCGATTATATTGTATGCATTGTTGATTGACTCCACAAACTAATACCGATTTATTTTGGCGTTTTTGTTCTCACTCACACATTTTTTAAAACTCATTTAAAGAGTCGCTGTTTGAATTGGTTTTCAAAATCTGTATTTTAGTTTTTAAAATAGTAAAACTATAAAATTTGTTTGACAATTATTTTAAAATTTGTTTTTATTTTCAAATTTTAAAAAGAGAAAAATGAAAACACCTTTTAGGTGTTTTGCTCCTCAATTCCCAAGTTTGGATAAGAGACAGTTTTCATTAATGACACATTGTGGTAAATATGTTAAACTTTTTTAATTTCTCATTCCCAATACACTTTTTCTATAAAGGATTACCAAACAAGTTTTATTTTATTATCTTCTCAAAAACAGTTTTTAAAAATTAATTTATAAAATAATTTTATAAATTAGAAAATCAAAACTCATTCAAATAGTTCTCACTCATTCAAAGAATGCTCCAGGCAAGCACATTTTGGACTATGCCAAAAGAGAGTGAATCACACATATTTCTTCTTTCGTCTTTTTCCACTATATTTATCTAGAATTTTTATCTTATGTATCTTTGTTTGATCTAAAATCACCCCAAATATACGGACTACTTAAAGGTAAACAATTCAATTCCTTGTTTTACTTAGATATGAGTTTAAATTTAGAATCATTTTCTTCACACTTGTGTGAGTTTAATTTAACACTATACTACTTATATTGTTGTAAAAAAAAACAATATACTACTTAAAAAAAAGAATTAGCCAATAAATCAAAGAAGGAATTGCATATGCTCTTCATTAAAATATATTTAATTAGTTTATATATGCAATAATAGTTGATAGATTTATGGCAAGTGTACCAATTATATCGTCAAGTAGTAAAATATCGAATCCACAGAGAATGTGTTATTCACACAATGCAATAGAACTCATACTTATTGGTAACAAGTAACAATTGGGGGGTTTTCATTAAGTTTGATTTAATTGGTAAAAACAACGGTTGAATCGATATTTAAAAAGGCGGTTGGATTCATTCGACGCTTTGGGTTGTTATACGAATTGGTAATGATTAGAATTCAATCTATGTACTTCAATTATGTTAAAGAAAATTACAAATGATTGTGTTCAATCTCTTGATACACAATCCTCTCAATTAAACACAAATCCCTAATCTCTTAGGTAGATTTGTGTTCAATTGAGGTTTTCAAACAGTAATTTATGCATCTCAATTAGTAAATCAAAATCTCTAAAGAATCTACTAATTGAATCACTATTCTAGATCTATCATCAAAGTCTATTCTCATAGTAAATTGATAATTGACATCATTTTATAATTGATCAAGTCATAAAAGGCATTAAGAACAAGATATAGTGAAATTAACATAAATCCATACATCAATTAGAATTCAATATTCATTACATAGATCAACTCATAATTCAACCCAATTTGTCTAAGAACCCAACCTAGTAAAGTTCTAGCTACACATCTTCATACTTACAAGAACCAATTTGATGTTAATCTTCATGGATTCTTGATTAGAATGAGGAAAGCTTCCTTTCAATAGCACCAAGTCTTCAATAGTAACTTCAAACTCCAAAACTGACCAACCCAACACAAGAGAAATGATTTCCTATTTATAGGCTGAAAACCAGATCTGAACTGCGCTGAGCGCAGCACAAAAAGACGCATATTGCGCTGGGCGCAGGAGGAGCTGCACTGGGCGCAGCTGGCAGTGACAAACTGCCCTGAATTACAAAACAATTGCGCTGGGCGCGGGAGGAGCTGCACTGGGCGCAGCAGACAGTGCTGAAAATGCCAAAATTGCAATTCAATTGCGTTGAGCGTGTACCAGGCTGCGCTGAGCGCAATAGACAATGTTAAACCTACAAAATTCATATTTTCTTCAATATCAAGCTAACTCCTTCTCTAGGCCAATTCTCTTGTTTTGGGTCATCAAATTAATACAAAAACACCTCTAAAACCCTATTGAAGTGACCTTAAAATGAAGTAATGACAAGAGTCATCACAACCCCAAACTTATCTTGTTGCTTGTCCTCAAGGAACACTTTTATCAAATGAACAATTACAAATATTTGATAACCTTCTTAAATCACTTCAATATACAATTCACTTGATCATTTCATCAAGCACTTCTATTGATCAAACCATTCACGCAACTTTTACTCACCAAGATTTCAATTCACGCAAGCATAAAGACGCATTCACAAAATTCAATAACTAATGATCACTTCACACGCTCACATTCACTCAATTTATATTGTAGGTTAATCACTCAATCAACACCATCTAAACTATTCTACCATAGGCTTGCAAGCACTCTAATGATAAATCGAATAGCATATGAAACACACACTTAAGAGGACTTTCAAGGTTGTAACGGGGCTTAGGGTAAGGTGGATGTTTTTAGGAAAGTGAGTCAAAAACTTGGAGTTAATGACAACTTTTTCTCAAAATTTTCAACACAAACAACTTCCATTTTTCAAAGAGATACTAGAGCAACCTATTTTCACAGAAGTATCAACCAATCACAATCACACAAACACAAACTATTTTTTTTTTTCAATCTATTCTTTCTTCTTTTCACAATATTTTTTTTCTCTCTCTTTTCAAATATAGAGGTCAATTTTTTTCAAACTTTGAACCTCTTTTTCATATATATCACAATCATATATATTTTTTCTTTTTCCAACATTTTTCACACATTTTTTTTTTCTTTTACTTTTCAAACATCAATGTGGTTGCTCTAGTATACCCACCCCAAACTTAATTTGTTGCTAGTTCCAAAAGCAACCCCAAACTTAATCATAAGCCATAAGCACAAACAAAAACAATCAACTTAACTCCAAGAAAACTATTTTTTTTAGCAAAAACAAGGGTTAAGAGACAATCAACCAATAAAATTTGTTTTTAAGGCTCAAAAGTGGGTTAGCAAAGGATATAACATGCAAGGGTGGCTACAAAGGCTCAAGGTACCAACAAATTGCCTCGTGTGCTAATCAATGCTACTCAATAAACCAAGAGAATCCAAGCAAGTTCTAGAAAATGAGAATAGAGGTGGACTCACATATATGAAGCAAAGAGAGTGTTTGGGCTCAAAGTCCTCACGGTTTAAACGGCCGGATCATTAAGCTATCAAATTTTGTGAATGTCCTCTAGCTTGTGCTTCAATCAATTCATTGCGAGAATCCGTTGCACTACAAGTATCACAAATTCATGCTCAAATCAAGAACAAGCAAATCATATAGCAAAGTAATAAAAAATGATATCAAAACTTTGGAATTTTCCAAAAGATAAAAATATTCCTAAACAACTATTAACAAAGCAAGTTTAAGATTATGCAACATTCAAGATCAAATCAACTTATTTCAATAAGAGGGATAGAAAAACCAAACCCATGGGTTGCCTCCCATGAAGCGCTTCTTTACGGTCATTAGCTTGACACTTCGCCTTCAATGCTAGGGAGGATACTTCATCTTAGATGCAACTTGGTTCCTCTTGAGCTCCTCTTTCAAAAGACTATCATCTTGACCAATACATATCACCTTCTCAAGTATTGGATGACTTAAGAACTCATTCCACTTGTTCTTCCGTTCCTTTCTTGTCTTCTTTTTAGCTTTTGGGAGAACACTCTTTGACTTATTCACATTTATCTTCTTATTTCGGACAACTTGAATCGGGTCAATCATGCCCGATTCAACAAGCTTCATCACCTCTCTCTTCACCAATTCCTCCAAGTTTGGAGTTGAAAGTTCTACCGGCAACACAACCGGATTGGGTTCTTCTTCCTTCTTAACCTTGTGCACACAAATAAACGGAATCATGCTATTCAAGTCACAACTCATGGCATCATGCCCTTTCTTAAAGTCTTCCAAAAATTCTTCTTCTTCCAAGGGGGTGAGAGAACTACTCATGATAACCGGCTTTTTGAAATTCTCACCTATGAACACATACTTCCAACAAGGGGGAAGTTCTTTTAATGCCGGAAAGCTTGACTTAGTTGTCTCATTTTGAGAATCATCCTTCACAAGACTTTCACTTGACTCCACTTGGAAACATTGAGGCTTTTTCTTCTCATACGACTCCATGCCTTCAAAGACTTTGAAGTTCACACTCTCATCGTTGAGCCGCAACATCAAATCGCCCATCTCCACATCAATTAAGGCTCTACCGGTAGCCAAGAAAGGTCTACCCAACAAAACCGGTACTTCGGGGTTTTCCTCCATATCTAGAATCACAAAATCAACTAGGAACACAAACTCGGCACATCTTACCAAAACATCTTTTAAGATCCCATAAGGGTGAGTAATAGACCGGTCGGCAAGAGTGAGTTGCATTTTTGTCGGTTGAGCAACCGCACCGGGTATGCGTTTCATCAAGGAGAGAGGCATCAAATTTATGCTCGCTCCCAAATCACAAAGAGCTTTCCCAATATGCAAATTTCCAATAGAGATGAGAATAGTAAAGCTACCGGGATCCTTCTTCTTTTGTGGAAGCTTACTTTGTATTATGGCGCTACACTCCTCATTCAACAAAACCGGTTCATCTTCCTTGGGCTTCCGCTTCTTTGTCAACAATTCCTTCATAAAATTGGTATAAATGGGCATTTGCTCCAATATTTCGGCAAACGGAATGTCAACTTGTAAGCTATTGAACATTTCCATGAATTTCCGAAAATTGTTCTCTTGACTTTTCAACTCACTTTGGCTCTTCTCCTTCTTTTGTGCACGAGGATAAGGTAGTGTAGCATGTGGTGAGCTTCCTTGAAGCTTGGTCATGTTCATAAGATCTTTCTTAGTTTGACTCCTCCTATTAGCAATTTCTTTTCTCAACGCCTTTCGCTCATTTTCAACTTCACCCTCACACTCATTTTCAACTTCTCCCTCTTTTTGTTTTCCTCTCTCTTTCCTTTTCCTTTCCATTTCACTCTCTTTTTCAACTTTTCCTTCACACTCTTCTTCACTACTCTTATTTTCAACTTCTCCCTCAACTTCAACGGATAAATCACTCTTAGTCCTCTTTCCACTCTCCGGTGTAGGAACCACTCTACTTCTCAAGTGAATAGCATTGCAACTCTCTTTTCCACTAGATGAAGAAGCAAGTTGTTTTGTCAATTGACCAATTTGTGTCTCAAGATTCTTAATTGAAGCCTCATGACTTCTATTGGAGACATCTTGGTTGGCCTTCATCGCTTCAAAATTCCCTTGAGTGAATTTGATGAACTTGGTGAGAGTATCTTCCAAAGGTGATGTTTGATTTTGTTGATTGTAAGAGTGTGAGTTCCTATAGTTTGCCAAATACTTGGCTTCTTCGGACCCTTTTGGCATACACTCCCCATTTACATGGCCTTGGTGGCAAAAATCACATCTCACTTTTTGGGCTTTATTTGCTTGAGCTTGTGGAGAAAGAGAAGTGGTCAAATGCTTGATCAAGGAGGCCATTTGAGTGTTCATTAAAGTGGATTGAGCAAGAAGTGCGGTTTGTGTGTCTAAATCAATCATTCCCGCTTTCTTCTTAGCTCCTCGATCATTTTGAGCACGGTATTCATTTTGTGCCATACTTTCAACCAAATCTTTGGCTTCATCCTCATTCTTGTTCTTTAATGAGCCACCCGCGGATGCATCAAGAAGCATGAAGGTTGTGGCCTTAACCCTTGTGTGAAAGTTTGCATTTGTGCCAAATTATGAAAACCATGATTCGGACACTTCTTTAAAAGTAGCTTGAACCGTTCCCATGAGTCATAGAGGGACTCCGAGTCTCCTTGTTCAAAGTTATTGATATCGTCCCTCCTTTCTAAGAATTTGTGGATGGGAAAATAACGATCCAAGAATTTCCTCTCAAGTTCTTGCCAAGTTTGAATAGTTCCACTTGGAAGCGTGTCAAGCCAATCCTTGGCTCTTCCGGTTAGAGAAAATTTGAAGAGACGCAACCTTTTGGAACTTTCATTGACATTCGGAGGATCGGTGTAGTCGCAAGCCTCATAGAAGTGTCTAAGGTGAAGGTTGGGGCATTGGCTCTCCGCCCCGGAGTATTGATTCTCCTTCAAAGCACTTAACACCGAATTTTTAATATCAAACGCGACCGGATTGGCCGGTTGGAATCCCACATTGGCAATCTCACCATTGTTTCTCAAACCATAGTCTCCAAGGGTCCTCCTAGGTGGAGGAGGTGGTGGTGGATTAGCCGCCATCTCACTAGTGTCAGTATATGAACTATAATCTTCTTCAAGTGTGTCTTGCTCAAGCCTTGCTAGTGTAGTGACTACTTCCGCTAATCTTTCCGCCTTCCTATTAGCCCTTGCGGTTCTTTCAATTTCCATATCAAAGAGAAGTGATCCGGAGGAAGTACCTTACATAAACACAAACAACAAATACCTTAGTAGCACTGTACTAGAAAAGAAAGTAGAGAATTAGGAATTTTGCTTAAAATTTAAAAACAATACAAAAACTAAAATAAAAAAAATAAAAAAACTAAGTATGGTTCTGTTGCCTTGTTGAATTATTCAACATTCCCCGACAACGGCGCCAAAAACTTGATAGATTTATGGCAAGTGTACCAATTATATCGTCAAGTAGTAAAATATTGAATCCACAGAGAATGTGTTATTCACACAATGCAATAGAACTCATACTTATTGGTAACAAGTAACAATTGGGGGGTTTTCATTAAGTTTGATTTAATTGGTAAAAACAACGGTTGAATCGATATTTAAAAAGGCGGTTGGATTCATTCGACGCTTTGGGTTGTTATACGAATTGGTAATGATTAGAATTCAATCTATGTACTTCAATTATGTTAAAGAGAATTACAAATGATTGTGTTCAATCTCTTGATACACAATCCTCTCAATTAAACACAAATCCCTAATCTCTTAGGTAGATTTGTGTTCAATTGAGATTTTCAAACAGTAATTTATGCATCTCAATTAGTAAATCAAAATCTCTAAAGAATCTACTAATTGAATCACTATTCTAGATCTATCATCAAAGTCTATTCTCATAGTAAATTGATAATTGACATCATTTTATAATTGATCAAGTCATAAAAGGCATTAAGAACAAGATATAGTGAAATTAACATAAATCCATACATCAATTAGAATTCAATATTCATTACATAGATCAACTCATAATTCAACCCAATTTGTCTAAGAACCCAACCTAGTAAAGTTCTAGCTACACATCTTCATACTTACAAGAACCAATTTGATGTTAATCTTCATGGATTCTTGATTAGAATGAGGAAAGCTTCCTTTCAATAGCACCAAGTCTTCAATAGTAACTTCAAACTCCAAAACTGACCAACCCAACACAAGAGAAATGATTTCCTATTTATAGGCTGAAAACCAGATCTGAACTGCGCTGAGCGCGGTGTTTCTGCGCTGAGCGCAGCACAAAAAGACGCATATTGCGCTGGGCGCAGGAGGAGCTGCGCTGGGCGCAGGAGGAGCTGCGCTGGGCGCAGCTGGCAGTGACAAACTGCCCTGAATTACAAAACAATTGCGCTGGGCGCGGGAGGAGCTGCGCTGGGCGCAGCAGACAGTGCTGAAAATGCCAAAATTGCAATTCAATTGTGCTGAGCGTGTACCAGGCTGCGCTGAGCGCAATAGATAGTGTTAAACCTACAAAATTCATATTTTCTTCAATATCAAGCTAACTCCTTCACTAGGCCAATTCTCTTGTTTTGGGTCATCAAATTAATAGAAAAACACCTCTAAAACACCATTGAAGTGACCTTAAAATGAAGTAATGACAAGAGTCATCAATAGTACACTCCAGTATAACAGTATTCCAATGCCGTTGTAACCCAATAGAACAAAAACAAAAAATTACATTCTTTTATATAACCTGTCAAGAAGATAACTCCGAAAAAGAAAAGTATAATTAAAATAAACAAAAAATGATGTGGAATGCCATGGTGTGCGTCAATCATATCAATTGTGCAACCTTTCTAGATAGATTCTCCGTCCCACCACCTCTAATGAGTAGCCGCCGCAACAGCAGGCAACGCCAGTGTATGCGACGGCCTAGAAAATGAGGCAATTACATCTTTTGGTGAAACAGTTTTAGAGCGAACTCGTGTTTCACCGTATAGAAAGTTGTATAGTATCGCAAGACTTTTTGCAAGCACTTGATCTTCCCACGATTCCTTACGAGCATGTGAACCACTTCGTCTAAGGTGCGTTTCAGTGGCATCAAGACGATACATATTTTTTTTCCACATTCCATTTAACCGACGAATCTTCTGAACCTGTCGATTCGCAAGTGTGCAATTATTAATCTTAATCCTAGCAATGGCATCTTCCAATAGTCTCTTCTTAATTCTCTCATCCGCTGAATTTGCTTCCGCTAATAGAAAATCATGAAATTCAGGCACCCCAATAGCTCTTCGAATCCCTTTAGTATAATCACCAAACGGATCAAAAAATTCACGAACCTCATCTATCTGACCAGCTTCAATCATACGATCAACGCGCAATTGAAGAGAGGAGTGAAGAACCGGCAACGAAACATCAACCCAAAGAAAACAACATTCATACCTTAACCTAAAATCACTACAATGGTTGACTAAGGCATCTAAATATGAATTAGAACCACCAGCAATAATTGGTAACCCATCTTTTTCCACAATAGAATCAATAGCTGAACAAGCATGATAACAAAAATCATTGACACTGAAATTTGAATTTGGATCAAATAAACCTAATAGATGATGTGGGACCCCATCACATTCTTGTTCAGTCACCTTATTTGTTGTAATATCGAGACCTTTATAAACTTGCATTTTATCTGAATTAACAATTTCAGATGGTTGAAAATGTTTGGCTAAATCTATGGCTAATTTGGTCTTTCCAGTACCTGTGGCCCCCATTATCACTACCACCTTATCTTTGTTTCGATTGTGAAATAATGATTCCATTTTGTTGAGTCCCTTTTGGAAATTTATAAGGGGCATGTCTTGTTTGCAGGCAGAGGATGATGATGATGATGATATTGCTGGCACTGGAATAATCATCTTTTTCTTCTTCTTTTTTAACTATATCTGCCAAGTTGACCAAACATTTTTTATATTTAATTAGTCATATCATCATATATAATAAAATAAAATCATACATACATAGCACTATAACTTTAACATTTCATAATGGGCCATTAATTTAGAAATAATTTGTTACTAAAGATTTTTGATGAATACTACAAAAAATAATCAGTTTAATGAAAGTGACATGTACACATCTACACAAGTGATATGACAAAAATTTGTTTTGTAAATGTAACATAATTAAATAAGATATATAAGACCAAGTTTCATAGTTTAATTTTTTTACACATGACAGTGTACATAAATTAAATTCAATCAATTTTATTGTGTAAATATCTTTTATATTTTTTAGAGACTGACAGTGTATATAAATTAAATTTATAATTTATTATGGCTAATCATGAAAAAACACTAGGAGAATCTAATAAAGTAGATGAGGAAAGTGCTAAAATCAAAGAAGCTTAGTCTTTAAGCAATATAAGACTTGTATGAAATATGAAGGTATTGAAGGAAAGCTATTTGCTTCCATATTTGGCAAAACAGAGAAGCTAAAGTAGGGGATTTTTTTATCATGCATAGAATTACATGGACCATGCTATATTTACAAATACAGTTACGTTATTTGAACATCAAAATACAGATATCGTTTATTTATGTACGTACCGTCAGTGTCAAAAATTGTTGAGTGAAGGAGTATGTAAAATGGGAGAGATTAGAAGGGATGATGATTTTGTGAAGAGGAGAGTACTCTTGTGAGTGATCAATGATGAGTTAATTTCTTGGTGCAACAAAGGAAGGTTTCACTTGCTATTTATACGAAACAAAAACTATATGGCCCACTTAATTTAAGCATGATAATGAATAAAAAAAATGTTTAATGATATATACTATATAGTATAAGATGTTAATGATCATAATAGTTTATAGTCACTAGAATGAGTTGATTTTATTTTATTTCAATTTAAATATCATTGTTATTAATTCGGCCTGGAAGCTATTTATAGGTTCTATTATAAAATTATATTCCCCACTGTTAGTCCATAGCCAAAATATGCACTAAATGTTCTTTGAATGCAATCAATAAACTTTCAATCATGGAAATTGATATTTTCATATCATTTAATTTCATATGAAGATCAAAGGTAATGCATTTAAGCAAAAAGAACATTGTTATAAGAGAATATTCATGAATTTCAGAAGAGGGAAAGCATTCACAAGTCCAAGAAGCAAATCAAGACTTGGTTCGAGTTATACGCATTTCGAGTAACCATCAGAATCACTCGAACTCGAAGACTTTTTGTAACTTGGCAATTTATCAACATTTCTGAAGATTCAAAATTCAAACCATTGCAACTCTTCATTCAAGCTTGGCAACTTTTGGCATTCAAGAATGAAGAATAGGTGGCGAGACACTTGTCAAATGGATGTTATTTAGTCGTTATTAGATAGCTATAGAATTTATCTATAAATACTAGTTCATTTGATGTAATTTCTATCACAAATTCACATACTAAAAATCCTTACAAATTCTGAGTACCCAAGCGTTCGAGCGAAAGGAATACAAGAGGAAACAATGTATGATCTTGTGATCACTTTCTTTTAATTCAATGCAATTTACATTTCTTATGCAATTTACATGCTTTCATTTACAGTTTCTGCATTTTAATTCATTGAATCATTTACTTTTTCTTGTCAAAACGTACTCATTTTGAGTATTTTTATATTTCTTGTCAATCAAGTCATTTATTTTTCATTTACTTTACTTTGTCAAACAAACTTGTTCATTTGCGTTAATGAACATTGCTATTTTCAAACTTAAACAATGAATGCACAAAACATGTTCCGAGATTCTCTAGTTGGTCTCTCAAGCATTGCAAACTAGCGGTTGTTTACCAAAAATCAGTGTAAACAAATTGGCACGCCCAGTGGGACTGGTTTTGTGTGTTTTAGTTTAATAGTTTATTTCAAATTTTTCTGAGAAAAGTATTGTTAGTGCATGAGCATTGCATTTTGTATAAAAAAATTTCTAGAAAAGTTTACAAATTCATTGTTGTGTAGTGTATGCGTTTAAGAAGTGGTAGAATAAAACCAGAAATGGTGAGAGCCAGAACAACAAACGCTAATAACAACAACAATAACAATAATAATAATAATAATGAAAATAATGATCCACATGATGATCAAGACTTCGATGATAGTCATCCAACAATAGAGTTTGGCATCAAGGGCCATGACTGGCCCAAATCAGGTTTCGAATTCCACAGGGACTGCACAAGAAATTCCTGTGTTAATACCTACGGGGTCTACCAACCCCTCAGGGAGTTTGAATGCATCCACAACATTATTGGATCAGTCTTCAACAGCCCCTGCCATAATTTCCTCCCAAATAGGGACTGGCAATGGCAGTTCAGGGCCAGCATTTGACTTTAGGAGTCAATCAGGGTCATTATATCATTCAGGTAGGCCAAATCCCTATGGGATGCCAACCTCACTCATGCAGGGTTTGTACACACATCAATCTACATACTCTGATAATGCTACGGCTCGATCCCCACTCCATGGGGGACAAACATCTAATAATAACCGTACTCGAGCAAGTGCACCAACCTTTACTACAGATTCCATGTTGGCTATAAGGCAACAGATGGATGAGAGTAATCATCAGATGGTGAACTTACTCACAACCCAAATGGTACAGTAATTAACCCATTAATTCGAGATACTAACAATAGTTACCAGGCATTAGCCACCCAAATGGGTAGAATAGCAGATTTCTTTGGTGGCCCTCAAATGCCTAGGCAACCATTTCAGCAAATACAGGCCCCCAGAGCCTGAACCAGTTGCAGAGGCTCGAATTGAAATTCAACAGAGGCCACAACCAGTGCCTCGAGTAATAGAACAGCCTGTGCAAAGGAATGGTGAACCTGAAGTAGTGTTAGTTAATCGAAACCAAATTGCTGGTGAGGTTTTGAGAAATGCCCAACAAAATGATTATGGGCAGAATAACTTAGCCAATTTAGTAGAGGCAATTCTTGCCCAAAATGGTCTTAATGTGGGCCTACATAGGCCAAATTTTGTGTCACCATTAACTGAGTTTGTGTTGCAAATAGAAATACCTAGGGGTATGAAGACCCCAAAATTTACTAAGTTTGCTGGTGACACCACAGAGTCCACAGTTGAGCACATTGCTAGGTATCTAACAGAGGCTGGGGACATAGCAAATAATGAGAACTTGAAAATGAAATATTTTCCAAATTCTCTAACCAAGAATGCTTTTACTTGGTTCACAACATTGCCTCCCCATTTTGTGTATACATGGACCCAATTGGAAAGACTTTTCCATGAACAATTCTACATGGGTCAAACTAAGATTAGCCTCAAGGAATTAGCAAGTGTGAGGCGCAAGACACCAGAGTCTGTTGATGACTATCTCAATAGGTTTAGGCTTCTTAAAGCAAGATGCTATACCCAAGTTCCTGAACATGAGTTAGTAGAAATGGCTGTTGGTGGCCTTGACTACTCAATTCGAAAGAAGTTAGATACTCAACATCTTAGGGACATGGCCCAACTTGCTGACAGAGTTAGACAAGTTGAGAGGCTTAAAAGTGAAAAGGCTAGGAATTCTAAGTTTCATAAATCAAAAGAAAAGGTAGCCTATGTTGGACATTATGAGAGCGATAATGACTTTGAGTTAGAATATGAAGAGGCTGAAGAAAATGAAATAGATTAGGCTGAATTAAAGCCAGGGCCTCCCTATACTTGCAAGTTATTAAAGCCCTCGAATGGAAAAAATCCAGTTGAACCTAAAAATGATAAGTATGTTGCAAAAACCTACACATTTGATGTTACTAAATGTGATGAAATTTTTGATTTATTGGTTGCTGATGGCCAAATAGTTGTTCAAAAGGGATTAAAAGTTCCTGCATTAGAACAAAGAAAGAAGAGAGGTTACTGCAAATTTCATAACTTTTTAGGTCATAAAACTTCTCAATGTGTTGTTTTCAGGGATCTTGTTCAGAAGGCATTAGGTGAGGGAAGGTTGAAATTTGATGAAAAATCCAAGCCTTCAATGAAGGTGGATACTGTTCCTCTTCAAGTGGCTGAAACTTCCTATGTTGAGCCATTCGAGTGCCTGATGGTGGATGCCATGGAAGCTTCTCCAGTTCGAGCTGTAACGGAGAAGGAATATAAAGAGAAGATTCAGAAGGTTTATCCTCAGGCTGAAGAGGAATTGATTGACTTTCTGAACATGTGCAAGTTAAGCAATACTGAGGTCATGCTATGCCCTCGTTGCAGTGCTGTGTGTGACAAAGAGGCTACTGCAGGCCTTAAGAATGTTATGCCATATGTGGATAACAAGAACAAATGGTCTAATGCTAGACCAAACAAAAGAAACTATGTGAAGCAAGGCCCTTCCATCCATGACAGGTTAGGGAAGAGGCAAACATATGTTCCTTCCATTAGGATCCCAATCAATCAATGGTCATCTGGCCAACATCAAGCCTTCCAGAAAAGGAAGATGGAGATTGGGAGTTCAAGTCATTCTGCTTCGAGCAACAATGCTGAAGCCAAGAAGTTCTCTTATAATAACAATTATAAGGGAAAGAACCCAATGACTCGAACACAATGGCGTAGGTATCAACGCCAAAAGAAGGTAGAAAGGGAGATGGCCCTAGCCGGGGGAAAATCTCACCCAATTGCCCAAACTGGCGGCAATTCTAACAAAGTTGCCCATGCTGGGGGCAACACTAATAAAGTTATCCAGGTTGGGGATAACAAAAACAAAGTTGCCCATGCTGGGGGCAACAAAACCAATCCTGGGAACAATAAGCAAGTTCCCAATAAGGCTGGAAAAGCCTTAATTGCTGATCAAGGCTCTTCCTCGAAGAGGCCTGTTAAAGAAAGAATATCACTTTCTGATGACAACATGGAAGATGATATAGTGGATGAGGATCTACTCGAATCAGGCTCTGAACCAGATTTTGATGTGTTAGTCAACGTGGTATCCATTTTACCACGAGAATATGATGTTAGGTCACCGTCTGACCCTGAAGAGGAGTTTGAAGAACCTGACCTAGATGATTATACCCCTGTGTGTTTCTATGTGATAAATAATGGGTGCATAGAACAACAGAAGGCCACATTCGAATGGCCTCATGAAGGTATGAAGAACCACCTAAAGCCTTTATACATTAAGGCTAAAGTTGGTGGTGTTGGTGTGAACAAAGTCTTGGTGGATGGGGGTGCTACAGTTAATCTAATGCTCCATTTCATGCTAAGGAAGTTGGGAATGTATGATACTGATATGCATTCTCACAATATTGTTCTCTCTAATTATGAGGGAAAAAGTGGCAAGTCTATGGGTGCCATTCAAATGGATGTTGCTGTAGGCAGCATGATTAGGCCAACTTTATTCATAGTTGTGCCATCAAAAGCTAGTTTCAACTTGCTTCTAGGAAGGGAGTGGATTCATGGAGTGGGTGTTATACCCTCCACCCTTCACCAAAGGTTAATACTTTGGAGGGAAGATAAAATAGTTGAAAATATTAAAGCTGATCAAAGTTTTTATATGTGTGAGGTCGATCACATTACTAAGAAAACTTTTGATAAAAACTTAGCTTCAATTTCTCCTTGTAGGGAGAGAGATAATGGCTTTCGAGGAGCCACCAGTAATAATGTGTATCATTCCATAAAACTCCATCCAACACATGGATTCTGTTGGGAAAGGGAAGTAGTTGAAGATTTCCCTCCTGAAGATGGAGTAATCCCACCATCTGGTTGGGATGATGATGAAGAGTCAAGTGATGTCTGAGCCCTCTCCATGGGCCAAGATAACGGCATATGTTGCCGAAAGAAAGCTTGAAACGGCCTTAGAGGCTGCACTCGAACATAATGTGGTTGAAGAAACCATTGATGAAAATAATGGCAAATTGTTGCCAATTGAGCAAAGATTGGATTGCATCTACGATGATGAACCCTTAGGATTTGAAAAAGACCCCTTGGGTTCGAATCAAAAGATGCAAGCCCAAGACCCTTTGCAAGAAATTGATATTGGAGATGGCCCCATAAAAAGGCCAACATATATAAGTGCCAATATTGATTTCGAGTTAAAGCAGAAACTGGTTAATCTACTCAAGGAATTTAAAGATTGTTTTGCCTGGGACTATAATGAAATGCCAGGATTGAGTAGAGAATTGGTAGAACATAGACTACCACTCAAGCCAGGAAAAAAGCCAATCAAGCAGTTACCAAGGAGATTCAACCCAGAGATCTTGTCAAAGATCAAAAGTGAGATTGAAAGATTGCTGAGGAGCAAATTCATTCGAACTACAAGGTATGTTGAATGGCTAGCAAATATTGTGCTTGTTATTAAGAAAAATGGTAGTCTTAGGGTATGCATAGACTTTAGAGATTTAAATAATGCAACACCTAAGGATGAATATCCAATGCCAGTGGCAGAAATGCTAGTTGATTCACCAGCAGGGTTCGAGTACCTGAGCATGCTTGATGGTTATTCTGGTTATAACCAAATTTTCATTGCTGAAGAAGATGTGGTAAAAACAACATTTAGATGCCCTGGAGCATTAGGGACTTATGAATGGGTTGTTATGCCATTTGGTCTAAAAAATGCTGGTGCCACATATCAAAGAGCAATGAATTTAATTTTTCATGACTTTATTGATGCCTTTATGCAAGTATATATTGATGACATTGTTGTGAAATCCTCTTCTAGTGATGATCATTTGAGTCATCTTAGAAAATCGTTCGAAAGGATGAGAAAATGTGGATTAAAAATGAATCCACTAAAATGTGCTTTTGGTGTACATGCAGGGGATTTCCTTGGTTTTGTGGTGCATAAAAAAGGCATTGAAATCAATCAAAATAAAACAAAGGCTATCATGGAAACTCAGCCTCCAAAGACAAAGAAACAACTTCAATCCCTATTGGGAAAGATCAACTTTTTGAGAAGGTTCATTTCGAATCTAAGTGGGAAGGCTCATCCTTTCTCTCCACTACTTAGAAAGCAAAAAGGTGATCAATTTCATTGGGGGAAAGATCAACAAAAAGCATTTGAGGATATCAAATCTTACTTGGCTAATCCACCAACGCTAATGCCTCCTATTCGAAACAAGGCAATGAAGTTGTATATTTCAGCATCTAACTCAACTATTGGTAGCATGCTTGCCCAAGAAGATGAAGATGGTGTTGAGAAAGCTATATATTATTTAAGTAGAGTATTAAATGATGCTGAAACTAGATATAGTGCTATAGAAAAATTATGTTTATGTCTATATTTTTCTTGTATCAAACTTAAGCATTATATAAAGCCTATTGAAGTTTATGTCTATTCTCACTTTGATGTTATTAAACATATGCTTCTGAAACCAATTTTACATAGTAGAATTGGAAAATGGGCTTTGGCTCTAACTGAATATTCACTAACATATAAACCTTTAAGAGATAAAAAAGGTCAAATATTGGCAGACTTTCTTGTTGATCATTCAGTGATTGAAATGCCACTAAGTTATGTGGAAACACAGCCTTGGATTTTGTATTTCGATGGTTCCAAACATAAGCATGGAACTGGAATTGGGATTTTAATAATATCTCCAATACAAATTCCAACTAAGTTTAAATATAAAATCAATGGATTTTGTTCCAACAATGAGGCAGAATATGAAGCCTTAATTGCAGGTCTTGCACTATTAATAGACTTGGGGGCAAAAAACATTGTCATTCGAGGTGATTCAGAATTGGTGATCAAGAAATTGACAAAAGAATATAAATGTATTAAAGAACATTTGGCTAAGTATTTTGTGATTGCTAGTACCTTACTGGATCGATTCGAGTCTGTGAAATTTGAACATATTCCTAGATTGCAAAATCAAGAAGCTAATGACTTGGCTCAAATAGTTTCTGGTTACAAAGTTTCCCCAGAAAACTTAAATAAGTTGATTGAAATCAAGGAAAAATTGGTCTTTCATGAACCAATATCCTCAGAGTTATCAACGTGCCATCAATGTGGAATAAAAAACGCCATGTTCTCCACTCATTCGATTCGATTCGAATTTGGCCTTTTTTGGGGGCAATTTGTTAGCCCATATTTTGGTTAAGCCAAAATATGCACTAAATGTTCTTTGAATGCAATCAATAAACCTTCAATCATGGAAATTAATATTTCCATATCATTTAATTTCATATGAAGGTCAAAGGTAATGCATTTAAGCAAAAAGAACATTGTTATAAGAGAATATTCATGAATTTCAGAAGAGGGAAAGCATTCACAAGTCCAAGAAGCAAATCAAGACTTGGTTCGAGTTATAGGCATTTCGAGTAACCATCAGAATCACTCGAACTCGAAGACTTTTTGTAACTTGGCAATTTATCAACATTTCTGAAGATTCAAAATTCAAACCATTGCAACTCTTCATTCAAGCTTGGCAACTTTTGGCATTCAAGAATGAAGAATAGGTGGCGAGACACTTGTCAAATAGATGTTATTTAGTCGTTATTAGATAGCTATAGAATTTATCTATAAATACTAGTTCATTTGATGTAATTTCTATCACAAATTCACATACTAAAAATCCTTACAAATTCTGAGTACCCAAGCGTTCGAGCGAAAGGAATACAAGAGGAAACAATGTATGATCTTGTGATCACTTTCTTTTAATTCAATGCAATTTACATTTCTTATGCAATTTACATGCTTTCATTTACAATTTCTGCATTTTAATTCATTGAATCATTTACTTTTTCTTGTCAAAACGTACTCATTTTGAGTATTTTTATATTTCTTGTCAATCAAGTCATTTATTTTTCATTTACTTTACTTTGTCAAACAAACTTGTTCATTTGCGTTAATGAACATTGCTATTTTTAAACTTAAACAATGAATGCAAACTAGCGGTTGTTTACCAAAAATCAGTGTAAACACCCACCTTATGATGGAACTGAGATTCTATGCAACTAATGTGGTGAGAATTAGACCTATGATGAAATGGAACCCTTGAGAGCTTTGGATAATTGTTTCTAATTGTTTAATAGTTTTAACTATAGTTGATCTAGATAGTTAGCTTGAAAAATATTTTAATGAAGTTTGGTTTATATCGATTCGAAAAATGTCTAAGGAATCAGCCGTTGTTGAACTCAACACTCTCATTAAGTTTTAGATATTGATTGAACCAATTGTTTCAGCTCAATTTTGACGTATTATACACAAATATTAAATATAAAGAATATGGTTATATCTGATTTAGTAATTTTATCTTATTATTGAATTGAGCAAACGTGACTCGTATCCTATGCCAACTCTATCAAATCTTCTTTTAAATGTTTCTTCTTATACGAATCGGCAAAATAAGATTGATAATTAAGATTTAATTTGTTTGACTGGTTCAGCTAGTTCAACCTAAATCATTCGCTTGCTCAAAAGTTTAATCCAAACTTATTTAATTAACTTGGTTTTGTTTATATTCAAATCTAATCTCGATAGATTTAGAAAGAAATTTACGACAAATTTCTGCCAACCACAAACCTAAATTTGTCGCCACCCGATAAACCCGCCACCCGACTAAACCGTGCAAGAGATTGGTCGTGGATGAGTGACAATTTGCTTTCATTGGTTATTCTCGATTTTGACTTTTTTCAGCCTGAAACCGACTCATGCACATCCCTAGTTACGAAACAATTGAATGTCAAATCCTTCTATCATTTCTTTAAAACAAAACTTCTAGCCTCTATGGTGTAACCTAGCACGGACATAGTACAAAGGTATACTAGGTGTTATTTGATTCACACGCTGTTCATCAAATCGATGGAAAGTGACTCATACAATATGAGTCATATTCATATTTCACGGAAGTGATTCATTTTGAAGGCCTTTCAAATTTATCTTTCTCTTGTATTTTCCTAAAGATGTGACTGCTTATGATTGAATTCTTGCGTCTACCATATCCACATAAAATAGTCGGCTCATGGTTTATAATGTTACATGCATAAATAGTTTGGATTGAAAGTGGCAACAAATAAATAGACTTCAAGGTTGGTTCAATCTTTTTACCAATATATTGTTAAAAGTTGCTTTGAAATAGAAGTTTGGTTTAGTACAGTTTTTAAGAAAAATAAATTCAAATAAATAAAAAAATTGGGTTGATATAAGTTTTTATACTCTTTTTTCACGAAATAATATTTGGTAAAAAAGTTCAGAAGTTCTAGCTTAATTGGCAAAAAATGTTGAAATTGCTAGGCCGGACATTCATGATCCACACAAATAATATTCGAACTCCGGTCACTCCACTTGTGTGTGTGAGTTTATTGGTGGCTTTGTCATCTCGCCATATACTCCACACAAATAAGTAAAATGATTTAGTTGCATAAATGCATAAATTGTGAGACATCTTATATTATCAAGTTGCATGAAGCCTTTTTCACTTAAGCATGAGTAAAAAATTCCAACGGATTATTTGCTTGTGTACTACTCTTAAGTTAATATATTTTTCATTTATATAAACGATAATAGTGAATACACAAATATATGATAAGATTATACAATTCTCTATGTATATTTGGTTTATAATTTTATTATTATATACTTTCTCTAAACTTAATTACAAACAACATTTTACTTTTTAGATTCATTAGATAACTAATGTATCAGGAGATATATATTTCTATGTGAAATAAACAAGTGACTCATAATATGGGGTTGACTCTTGAGTGTAACAAATTCTTAACTCGCACTATAAAGACATATGTCCATGTCCACTTCTACTTAGCAACTAATTTATTATACTTTGCAACTAAATAATTTCAAACCTAGCTTAAGAAAAATGATCAACATCAAAGTATATATAAAATCACCCTTCTAACTTATGATAATCAAAAGAAATTAAAGCACTCAAATGCATAAGCCATCATGATACCATTCTGATAATTTTTAGTAGGAAGAATAATATAATTTACATTATCTGTAGTACCAACTTGTTGTAGATAAATTGAGCTTTAATTTGTGCTATTTTGTCAAGTTTATTAAATGTCAAATCCATAATGTGGGTTTAGTTGACGAGAGTGTATCAATATCATATATACACATAAAAAAAACTAGAGATATGGGGCTTGGTTGTATAGATTAAAAAAAGTGGATTTAATTTTAATTATATATTTTTAAAAATAATATTTATAAGAATTTACTTAAAAATAAAAGAAGTTATTTGGAAATCTTTGTTATAATAAATTACAAAAGTACTAATTTTCACATATACTAACTTGACATTCACTTTTTTACACCTCTAACTCGATCGATATACAAAATTTTTAATAAACATAATCAAAATCATATAGTTTTTTAAAATGATATCTCTTAAAATTATTTTTTGAAAAGTTAATAAAAATTGCTTATCATATATATTTTATGTATTTTTTAAAGTTTTATCACCCAAAAAAGTCGTAGGAAAAATTAGTTTAATTACACATTTGATCTCAAGTGTTTATTTTAGATTTCAATTTGATTCAAACGTTTTAAAAGTTTCATATTAATTTCAGACGTTTATTTTAAAATTTAATTTGGTCATTTCCGTCAATTTTGTCCACGTGTCTGTCCACATGTGCAAACCGTCTGCCACATGGGACAAAATTGACGGAAATGATCAAATTAAAACTTAAAATAAACGTTTGAGACCATAAGAAACTTTTAAAATATTTGAGATCAAATTAAAATGTAAAACAAACGTTTGGAACTGTAATTAAGCCAAACAAAAATTTAGTAATATGACTTTTATCACCTAAATGCATACAATTATCTAGCTAGTTTATTTAATGTTGTCTAATAATTAAGATTTAATAATTATAATAAATACTTTATTTTAAGAATGTGACTATTCTAGCAAGAACATTTGTTTGGCAATATTCTTTTTTGAGCTTAATAGCTTTATAACTTATATCTAGTTCATTATGAAAAAATAGTCTTATATGATAACATTTATTGCACATGAGTTTATAGTTTATTTTACTAGCTTTTAGCTTCTTTTTGATAAGTTATTTAAATTAACTTATGAGCTTATAACTTTTAGTTTATTATTTTTTCTTTCAACTTTACCCCTATATCATCTTACTTAAAATGAAAGTGTTTTAAGTAGTCTCTTCATTTTAAAATGAAAGTGTTTTAATTTAAACAAAAATTAAAATGAATGTTGTTTTCAATTTTCAATGTAGCATTTTTTAGTTTTACCCCTTAATTAATTATTACTATTTACACTAATTCCAAAAAAACAAAAATAGATAAGATTAATTTAGTAAATATGTTTTTTTAAAATAATAAATACTATTATATTTGCAAATACTTAAAATGATATTTATTTTAAAATAGAGGGAGGAGTAACAAATTAAAGATGATCCAATCTAAAAAGAAGAATGAACCTTTGTCAAATCTAAGTCATAAACAAATAAAAAAAGTATACATTTTACCGTGTGATTACTATGAATATGACTAGCACATTAATTCACTATTTCTAACTAGTCTTTTTACTAGTTCACATCCACCAAATCATAAAGCATTACGGTCATTTCCACTAAATTTTTGACGTTTACTCTAGCTAGTTTAATTATTACTACTACTGCAATAATATGCCATGTAGTATTTATATAAATATCACATCAATATATCATTAATTATTAACTAGTAACAATGCGGCTCTAAATTGAAATTGGCATCATATCATAGACTCACATATAAACAATTCTAGAGTCAATACCCATCTTTAAATTAACTTTATTTAATTCATGATCATGATTAACGATGATAACCCCAAAAGGCTCAACCCGTGCAATAATCGCATTACAAATATGATATAATAATGAATGGCTTGTAAACAAAATGGAGCATATTCATATGCAGTGCTATGCTTTATTGAAGGGTCGTTTCTTGAATTTTTGAGCCACTTTCTTTTGATTCCGAACGACCCCACAATTTCAGTGCGTTTGCCCTAGGGCTCCTAGCTATAGAGTTCTAGTTTTTGCATTGGCAACATATAGACAAAATCTTTGGTTACATGTAGGTTTGTGGAACACCGGTAGATAGTTATAAAGTGAACCGCAACGTTTAATCAATAGATTGAATTTAAGTCGTTAATATTTTTAGTTAGGTTCTTCATAGGCGAACTCTCGACTACTAACCTCTTCTCTTTAGAATTCGATAGTTAATACCAAAAAAAGAATGAAATAAACGTTACGAATGATGTTTTTTAATATCTAATTTAATCACCGTCATAAGGAGTTACGAGCCAGAGATGTTAGAAATCGAAAATGTTTATATTTAAAGTTGTGAGAAAGGCTTCGCTATATTAGACTATTGTGAAATGGGCTTTGAGGTAACGTGGAATTGAATCATAGATCGATCTATTACAATATTAAATATTTAGATGATCGGGTACATACCAAATAAAATTTTATATCAGAAACCGATCGAGGCTCAAATCTCATATATATACTCCACTTATCATTTTTAAGGTGAAATTTCTAGTTTGAGAAAAACTTTAAGATTTATCGGTTACATAAGCCTTTTATGCTATATTTAAAAATCACATATATACAACTTGAATAGAATAATTTGGAGAACCTAGTTTAACCTTAAAATAACTAATCTAGAATCCAAGATATTTATGATTAATTAAAGGGCATGTCAATATATGTGCATATTCTCGAGTCTCTATTGGCTATTTGTCTTAATTAAATATGTAGAAACCGGTTTAACCATTAATTAAATAACTAATAGAGAACTTCTACTAAAAGAAGTATTCATAGAGAACTTAGAACACCTCCAAATGGTTCACCCACTTTGAGTTGTTTAAGTTTTTTAGTCCACATCCACAGTATAGCACACACTTGTATAGAAATTCACATAGTTGCCTTTTCCATATTGTTCCTTGTGATAAGAACTTGTTCTTTCGTGTGAGAATAAAAAGTTTTATATATTGAAAAATAAAATACAATTCAATTGAAGTATGATTTAATATTACAACGAATTGATTTAAATGGTAAGAATTTTGAGACTCTTAATTAAACATATGGTCAACAGTTTGATTATTGACTCATACATATGAAAACAATTTAGTTTAAAAGAGAGGTTCGATCTGCGCAACTACGTTTAGAAGTTATAGAACAATTTAATATATATATATCAGACTCGTTCTGAATCGAATTAAATTAGTGGTAAAAATAATACAACTAGATAATTTGATGTTACACATCATCATTTAAAACCATAAATAAACCGAGTTTCATATCTTATATTCTCTTCATTTAGCAATTCATAACCGAGACTTTAATTTCTTTATTCTCCATTACTCATTGAATTCGCAAGAAAAAAAGTATGGAGAATAAAAGAAAATCATGGTAGACACAAGGCCTTATAATTTAATAGAATCTTCTTCATGTTAATTTGATGTAAACTTTTATTGTATTATATTGTCAACGCCATGGTCATGTGTGAAGGGTTATTGTTGATATAGAGTCAATGACTACATGCATTTCTTGGGTGTTAGATTGTCAACGCCATAAAATCCTATAAAATATTAGTGTGTTGGGCGGTTTTAAATGGGTCTCGGGTGCTCATATGTGAAAGAGCAATTTAAAATATGAATGGGTGTATCCGATTTTAAAAAGTAATATTTAGCGGTGTTTACACCGACCGATTCTTACTTTTTTTTTTATTCCCATTAGAATACACTGATTCTTACTGTAGTTATTGATATAGTTAGTGATATATGAGAAATGTTAACATATATCTTTGAGAGACACATGTTAGTTTAGTATACTAAAAATATAAATTTGATATTGGAAATTACGTATTTTAATTATTGTAAATGTAAGCAATATTATGTTCTAAACACAATTATTATTTTTAGAATTCTTGAACATTTGAATATATCTTAGACCCACCAATTGACATCTCTACATCTAACGGCCGGGATGATTTGTGTTCTTCACTAGTAAAAAATAACTCAAATTGCTAACCTTTTAATTTATCCATTTTTGGTTTCAAAATACAAGAATAATGAGAACGTGGGTTTGGGAAATTAATTAGACCTTCATCACTCCACACTCTTCATTTTGTTTTGGCCTGCAAAGTAACAACAACGTTATTGTTGTGTTGGGTTTGTTTCCAACATTCTCCTTCTCATATCCCCAACAGCTAGCATGCATGCAGGCCTTTTTATTTTCTTTAACACAAAACTTCTTCCCATTATTATTTCTCATAGATAATACTAATAATATATATATAGTTGAATTGTTGTTGTTTACTACTATATGAACATAAAAATACAATTAAAAGAAAGACCATTTTTCATAAAATGTCAATGGAATTCGGCATAATATTCTATGATTTCATTAATGTCTCAAAATTTGCAACACTTTAGTTTTTACATATTTTAATTATGGTGAAAAGGTCACGTTGACAATACAAAGCTAAGATGTCTCTCTATTTACATCATTATGTATGTACCATTAAACTCTACCGTCTAGGAGTGATAAAATGGATCCTCAATATTGAAATGTAGAGAAATTAGTTTTTCTAAGCAAATTTATCCACCAATGAAACTTTGTATTGGACAAATTTAGATCACAACCTTTGCCCTTTGAACTAGTTGTTGCTGTTCCAAATCAAATGAGAGGACTGCAATGTTAATTTATTAGTTGTCCAAATAAAATCTGTTTGGGGGAATACTTAAGACATTTTATAAGAAGAGTTACTTTTACTTTCTGTGAGCTTAACTCAGTTGATAGAAACATCAAATTTTATATGTATGATTTATATGTGGGAATCAGAGTTCGAACTCTGAACACTTTTTTTATTCATCTTTAAAGTGAAATTCTAGTCAGTTAATTATATAATTTTTTTTTACTTTTACGCGCCTAAGTTTGTGAAGAGAATTTCACAGCAGATCATTTGGTCGAAAAAAAAAGTAGAAGTTAGATGTTCAAAACTCGTTGCTCTCATTTGCACTTTGTTTTTTGATCTTTTTCTTTTTTAACCAAAAAAATATTGTCTTGGTTTTTTTTATAAAAATTACAAGGTATTTTAAAAATATCAAAGTTTGTAAAATAAAAAAGAAGCAAAACCGCCATTATTCAACACCATATATTTGTCAAAAACATACACCATGTAGTAGTATTAAGCTTTATCAAATAAAGTGAAGAAAATTATTACAATGAGTGCCTTTCTTTGCCTTCGAATATTGGATTATATATGGAATCTGATAGGTAGGTTTGTGACCCAACTTTCCGGCCCAATATTGGACAAATTCCATTCCAATGACCTCTCAAATTATACTCATACCCCTCTCAAACACATGAACTTTTTAATTTACCCTTAATTCTAACAATTTTCTTCACTTTAGGCAAGCCAGGTCAAGCAGCTATGACTAGTGCACTTATGGACAAGGAAAGGATTCAATGTTGCAAGTGAAGCACATAATGTTCCTGTGTGGTGGCTAAGCGACCGGAAGCTAGCTTAGCGAGAAATTCTATTATAACAATTAATGATGTTAGTTGAATCTGTTAGCAGAGTTGGAGGTCTCCACTTTTTGGAGGTCCAAGACAAATAATATGATCATATTGTTTGTGTCCTAACAACATATGAGTTGTTTTACTTTGAATTTTAGGTATTGTTGATGCCCTCTAAGCAGAAATTATGAGAGTTATGTTAGCAATTAAATTTGCAGTTGAGAAGCATTGAAATTATTTGTGGATTGAAAATGACTCAAAGGCTTGCATCTTTAGCTATGAAGTTTCCTTTTATTGTTTTTTGGCAAATCAAGAATAAATGGCTCAATTGTCTCTCGAAAATTAGTTTCATGCAGTTCATCATCTCCTATATATTTAGAGAAGTAAATTATTGTACATATAAGCTTGTTAGTTTGAGTTTATCTTTATCTGAATTTACTTGGTGGTCATTTGCACCGGCTCGTCTTCTTTTTATAGATTTTGCTAGTTCCATTTGTGGGTTTGGATTAGTCCCCTTTTATACTTCACTTTTTTTTTTTAAATATATCCTTAAAGTTTATAAAATAAAATATTGATTTGCTTAATAAAAACAAAAAAAAAACATATAATTCAATAAATAAGTTTAACTCGGAGGGTGTGATAGTTGTGATATCCTCCTTTAATCAAGAATTAAGAGTTCAATCATTGTTTTAAGTACGAAACAACTTTAAATTTCTGAATCAACTGTCTCTACCATCAAAATACTTCCAATCCAACGAGCAATAGACTTTGGATATCCTAAACTAAACAACAAAAAAGTTTGACTAAAAATTAATTAAATACAAGTTAATTAAATTGAATATATCCACATTTTTCTTTAATTTAGTTATTAAGTTTCTATTTATTTTTTTTAAAGTCACTAACATGCACCTATCTCAAATCCAAATCCAAATCCAATATCCATTCCAACTATGTCGGTTCAGAGTAAAACCAACGCATAACAAAATTACTATTCTACCCTTTTCCGATCTCCATCATCTTCTTCTCCAAAATCTCTCTTGCCATCAAATAAAAAATCTTCAACAATTTCAAATCAAAAACCAAAAACCAAATCTGAATCAATTTTCATGGCATAAAACCCAATTCAAAAAACTGCATTTTTTTTTTCAGTTGAAAATTGATAGAGAAGAAGAAAATTTCAAACCTGGCAAATCTTGGAGGATTAAGGGCTCGTTCTTCATTGAAGCAACCTTCCCTTGATTTGAATAACGGAGAGGAAGAGTGTAGACCTTGGAGAAGAAGAATTACTATGGCTTTTTCCTGGGCTTCTGCCTTCAGGATCACTCTTCTTCTTCTCCTTCTTGCTGCTGTTGTTGCCGCTTGTTTTACTCTTCCTATTGAAAAGGTTTTGTTTTTCTGTTACCCTTTTGGTTTCTGTTTTTGATTTTGATTCTGGGTATTTTTAAATTTTAGGTTGAATTATTATTGTTATTGATTAATTTTAAGGATCGTTAGTCCATTAGTCCATACCGAGCAAAAACTCTGGCTTTAAGTGGCTCGGGAAAGTGGGCGGTGGGATTAGTCCCCTCAGATTGGCTTTAAGTGGCCCCTGAAAGTGGGCGGTGGGATTAGTCCCTCAGATTGAGCGGATACCGAGTTTGTTAATTATTGTTTTTTGAGGATTGTTGACTGTAATAATTTTTATTGATTATTGCATTGCTTTTATTGGATTTGCATTGCTTGGTTTGAAGTTTTTTTATTTTGATATGCAGATGATGAAGGATTTCTTAATATGGGTTGATCGTGATCTTGGGCGATGGGGTCCAGTTGTTTTGTAAGTTAATTTTCATTTTTAAGCTCTAAAAATGGTATTTTGATGGAAATTTTGGAGTCTAATAGTTTGAGACCTTGTTTCGATTTGGGAGGGGACCGAAACCACTTAATGTAGAACTCGCTCTGAACTTTGGACTACTAGGCCCCCTTCCTCTAGGAACCAGAGGGTGAAAACCAAAAAGAAAAATAAGTAATTGCAATTGATAAGAGTTATTTGTGAAATGGAAATGTTTTGTTGTGAAGTAGGTTACTAGCTTAGTTGAAATATGTGTTGCTAAAGCTCTGATTCTGTGTTATGTTACGGCTAACATTAGGATAGTTATAGTTCTAATATCATTTAGGTTTTTGGTAGTGCTGGGAAGTCATGCCAGTTTTTGATGGGTAGCGGGAATCAAACCCGCATCGTTTGGTTAAGCTGGTTAGGTGAAGGATGACTTATTTGTTTTCATGTTATATCTTATTTCTATTGATAAGTCAAGTGTAATGATTTGATCTGGAGTTTGTTTGGGAGCTATTCGTTTCTACTGAGGCTATTTTGGAAGCTGTTTCTTGTGAAATAAGTCAGTATGTCTCTTAGGACTACTAGTGAAAGTCTGAAATGTTGCTGTATGCGTGCATTAGAGTTATTGGTTTGTATGAATGTTGAGTTGAGTGTTCTTTAGATCGTAACTCGTAAGGTCCTTGTGTTATGTCGTGTGTATTGATACTTGACGGTATTGTGCCAAATTTAGAAATGCTTTTGTAGGTTTTGTTTTTTTGAAAAAGTAGCTAGAGTGTAGCATATCAGTCTTATTTTGGGCTCAATTCATAACACTGATACTTTATTGGTGATTTTCAGGGCTTTTGCTTACATTCCTTTGACTGTCTTGGCAGTTCCAGCTTCTGTTCTGACTGTAAGAACTAAGAACTATTGTTACACCGACATTTCTTGCAAAAGCTGTTCATTTTTTGTGAAATGATATTCTCAAGTACTAACAATATATCTGTCTGCAACATTGCTTAGGATTCTTAGATCATGGTTTCATCTGTATGCATTTTTAAATTAAAAAATTGAATTCTTCATGGGCTATCATGTGATAGAAACTGGTATCTATAGCGTTAAAATTAGTAGACAAAACAGTTTATTTATAACAATCTCTAGACTAATATCTCAGAATAGAAAATGAATTCTTTTACAATACAAAAGATTAGGTAATAACACAAACTAAGGACAGAGATAGTCTACCGTTGCAAGGCAATTCCTAATACTATCCAAGCAATTTGAGAGTCTTAATCTTGGTTGCTCCCTTTTAAGAATTAGAGAGCTTGGTCTCTCCCTCCCATAACCACTCAATAACTTCCAATCCCAAACTAAGACTTTCCTATTTATTCAATAACTGTTTAATAATATAACTGCTGCCTAATAACATATTACCTGTTGAATATGAAGAAAGCTTGTTAAAGCAAAGTCAATTCGATCTCTTTACTAGTTACAATATACTCCTTTTTCAGCTTGGTGGTGGTTATCTCTTTGGGCTTCCATTGGGCTTTGTTGCCGATTCTATTGGTGCAACTATTGGTGCAGGAGCTGCATTTCTTCTCGGTAGAACAGTAAGTTTTCATTTTTTACATTTACAAGTGTTTGTCCCCTACTTGCTGCTGAATAGCTAAACGATGATTAAAATTTCGAACAGGGTGGCATTTCTTCATTACATGATTATTACTGTCTTCTTTTCAATGGGCTTCGTTATGATCCATGCTATTCTATATACGGTATAGTTATTTGTGTTCTGTGAGGTTACTTATTCCAATCTTTGTCAAATTGTGCAGATTGGAAGACCATTTGTTGTTTCTAGGTTGAAGGATTATCCACAATTTAGATCTGTGGCAATTGCAATACGGAGATCTGGCTTTAAGGTTTGTATAGGCTTCTTATTGATTACCATTGTAAAATTTATCGAATCTTTTGGTGTATGCTTTCTAATTTTGTTTTGATTTTACCTTTCCCTTGGGATCCTTGTTTCCAAAATCAGAACTCAACCTCTCTGTGATTTTGGTGTATAATTAAGTAGTACTGTTTGATGCTTATCAAAAAAAAAAAAGTAGTACTGTTTGATGACCAGTTAGTACAAAACTAACCTTATCCCACTTTGGTGTCAGCTATATGGATCATTGATGCCATCTTTAATGGTCATCTTGGTAATTAAAGGTCATCTTGGTATGCTGGTTCTTTAATGTTACCAAAAAGGTTCACTAAACCAGAAATTTTCTGTAGTGTATCTTCATTGGTGGCGGCACCATATATGCAGTGTATAATTTGCTTCTCCCTGCATGCCCTAGTTCTGGTGTCCTGTAGTCCAATGCGCAAAACTATACTCCTATATTTTATTTGGTCATAAATATTACTCAAGTTATGTATCTTAATTGTTAAAATAAAATTGTTTAGTGGAGCTTTTGGGGGAGTAACTATAGTATGTGTTTCATAAGGATCTTTTGTCTAAGTGTCCATAAAACTGTCTATCCGTATTACACTACCAATGACTTATTTTGTGACATTTTATTGTCATTGCTCAAGCCTATTACTGTGACAATTCTTTGCTTTTTGTTTGCACACGACTTTGGTATAATATTATTCCTATCGGTTATTTTTATCATCTGATTTTTTTTCTTCTTCAATTGTCCTTACAGATTGTGTTACTGCTTCGGCTTGTTCCACTGCTACCATTTAACATGTTAAATTATCTCTTGTCCGTGACTCCTGTTTCACTTGTGGAATACATGCTGGCTTCCTGGTTAGGAATGATGGTATCCTCTTCTCTTCTCCCTTGTAGAAAGTACATTTTATTGTGCTTTAGGATTTTTAGGTTGTTTTGACCTGATTGGATTTCTTCTAGAAATCACTCTTGCTAGCTGTTTACCAAAAGATGCACGGGCTTAGTGATGATCTTGAAACTTTTTAAAAGCCATCTTGAAATCTCTTAAAGCTATTAAAGTTGTTCCTTTCAATTTGTACCTAAATAAAAAAGAGCCGGTATCACATCAAAAACACATTTCATGGATGTGTGTAGGTCATGGTTGTAAAATATTGAGTTAAGAACCAGAAGGATAACTTACTAAATTGTGAATTGTAAGAGTAATAACTCAAATGTCAAAAATAGTATCAATGTATTATCTACATAACAATAAATTGAATTTCAATTCTAAATAACGCGTCATGTAACCAAGACTTAAAACTCTAAACTTTAATGAAATTATGGTTTGAGTTATATAAAAATTAGACAACAAGTCTCTAATCAGTATATTTGTTATTTTAATTGTCATGTCAAATCATGCAATTTAGACTGTACCGGTACATATCAGGAAAACAATTTATCTAACAGTATTGAAATGTTATGGACTTCGATTAATGGTAAGATCCATAAAATATAAATGCATTCCACCTATTGTCAATCCCATGATTGATATGGTTGTGGCTTATGTTTTAGGCAGATAGATAGTACATTCAATTAACACTTCTTAAGAAAGTTCATTTGTTCTAGGTATTCTTAATTTCTAATATATGATTGTGCGTCAGTTGAATTTAAATTGTGTTTGAGGAAGCAATTTAACTTCTCTTAAAGATTAGATCTATGAATAATAGTAGTACAACCATAAGATTCATCATTCTTCTTAGTGCTCATGCTGTCATTATTCATGTTGCATATTTGTTTCTCCTGTCTGTAATTTAGTATCACATATCTTCCCCCATTTGGGATTAGATCTATGTTGCATGTTGCATATTTGTTTGCATTGTAAACTAATGTTTAAAGGTTTTTATAGCTTACTGCATTCCAATTACAGCAACATGTTAATGCTTGATATTGTTACTATTGCAGCCAATAACACTTGCACTAGTATATGTTGGAACAACTCTTAAAGATCTTTCTGATGTAACACATGGTTGGAGTGAATTCTCGAAGACTCGTTGGGTATGAGATACTATCATGAAATACTTATATTAATGCCTTTCAAGTCCTGATAAACAACTGATACACATTTCGTTCTCTTCTTGATGCAGGCATTTATCATTATTGGTCTTGTAATATCGGGTAAGTTACACTGTTAATTATTTTGCATATTGTTATTTGGTATTGATGTTTTAACATACTGTGTTTCCGTAGGTATACAAGTAACTAAAAAAATTACATATAAGAGTATTAAATTGATAGGTTCTGTACTCTCCAGTTAAATGGTTAGCAATAATATTAGGTGAATTCTTTTGTTTAGAAGAAGCGTTGAATTGCTAGGATGTGATTGGACGTTGTAATTGTTTTCATGCCGCAAGAATTGTATTGAATGAGAGATTCCAATTTTTTTATGATTGATTAGCCAAGCTAAGTTGGGTTATTTTGGGTTATGTGCAGTGGTTCTTATGATATGTGTTACTAAAGTTGCCAAGTCTGCTTTGGATAAAGCCTTGGCGGAAAATGAAGATATCGATGGAATTGGATCCTCACCAGAGTTACCAATAGTAGCTGAATCTTCTTCGTCAGATCTCAACCAACCACTCATAATTAAGATAGATTCTACTGAAGACAATCATGAAAAGTAAATTCATTTTTTGTGTAAATTCTTTCTTCCTCTCCTCATAGTTTATTTTTTTTTCTTTCCCATTGATGTTCAAGAGATAGCTATCACCAGCTCCTCCTATTTATTTGTGATTTGTACAGTTCCAACATTAGAAATATAGTTTGACAGGAGTTTTTAATCTTACAATCAAGATGACATTGTTGAATACGATGAAAAAGTTCACGATATTATTGAATAATTCATGGTATTTTAGATTTTACTTCATACGTCTCCTATTATAAGCACCCTTTCCTTTTTATGCGCACCCTAGTCCTGCAAAACGATGCTTATGAAAAGGGACGAATGGAGTTTCCGTTATCAATAAACGCAGATCGTTTGTTGCATAGCTATATCTTGACCGTTAATTGGGGCTGCACTATCCAGCATAGTTTTTCAATTGAATATGAACATCTTAGCAACTTGGATTTTGAAATATAGGAATTCCATTGATTTCGCCATTTATGCGCCGGATATACTAATCTTGTAATGTGGTAACACATTTTGTAAGTACCATTTTTTATTGAAATAGATACTATTATTGCCATTGGAATTGGAGATGGTTATAATATGAGAATAATACAATATATAATATATAATGTACTATGTATTATGTGAAAATGACTTGTCAATTTTCCTTCTACCAAGTTGCATACCAGGGGCACTATTCATTCACATGTTAATCCTCAATAATTTATCTTGTTGTCACCAATCATGTATTTACATTACATGAAATAACTAACCCACTTGCAGAATGAACATATGTGATTTTAACAAAAATGATAAATTTTGAAAAGGAAAATGATAAATGCAAAATTATTATAAAATAAAATCTGCAAAATTTTAAGGAAGCAAAGATTAGTGGTGTGAGACAACAGTTCCATTGTTACATGTGTAGGAAAAAATATGCTTCAATTGGACCACTAGCCACTATAGGTAATTGTCTAAAATGGAGAGTAGGTCACACTGATGGCAATAAGTTATGGTCCTACACTGATGGAGAATAGTTTTGGTTCACTTTGTTTTTGTTAGAATAGTAAATTTCATATCACATAAGATGCATATCTTAGCATGTGTATTTGCACTATTTAATTTGCAAATCAGATAAATATCTATGTTGTGTATTTTTCTCTGTTTTATGTGCGGTAATTCACATGAAGAATAATCAGGTTTTATACACATTATACATAAAAAAACTATATTACTATTTTTGGTTATGGCTCGTGACACTTGTGTCCATTTTTGTTTCCCGTACCTATATGACAATAATTTTTAATGATCAAGTAGTTTTCTCCATGTACAAAACGGTCACACATAGCGTTAGGTCTAGTGATAATTGACGCTCACAGTTCAATCCTGCAACTGCATTTGAGAGATGACTGAAATTAATTGGTGTTAGAACTCGCACCGATGTCTGAACTATTAGGCACCTTTCCCTTAAGAACAAGAGTGTAAAAAAAAACTCACACACATAGCCAGAGTGACTTAGGTTCAAACCTCTGCCATGAGTGTTCAACCTAAATTTCAGCATTTTCTGTCAATTAAGCTATGATTTGATGAATTTTAACCATCATATTCTTATTCTTATATTTTTGTTAGAACAATGATTATCATATATTATACTAGTTTTTACCATCATCATATATATTCTCCAATTTGTTCCAAAGAAACTCATCATACTATGGCACTAACTGTAACTAAGAAATATAGTCCAAAAAATTTAGGAGCTCAATGCTTATCAAAGAAAAGGAAATGTGTTTCTCATTGGAGGAGAAAGTTATTTATTTTGAAACTTGAATTGAATAAAAGACAACTCTTGTGAGTTGTGATAAAGGGTGAGGCAACATCATATACTGCCTTATCATGAATATGTGAATAATTTATAGGGGGGGTGCCAATAGTCTCTTTTCCTACCCCAATGAATAAATGAAAAATCCATTTTCTTTGGAATCTTTTTTTGTTTGTCATTGCAAGTAAACTTTTCTACTGTTTTCTTGTGTTGAAATTTGGGGGTTCATTAGGCCCTACCATTTCCTTAATGGAAGGGATGAGAAATATTCTATTATAGTGAGGGTTTTGAAGTGCACGTCTCTAAATAATCTGTTTTATTTTCTTTTATATGATCACAGCAGAAGAAAACACTTACCAACCAGTAACCACTAGGGTGAGCTACAAGAAAGAGATACAAGAATTTTAAAATGAGTTTAATAACTTTCTTGTCTATTTACAATTTGATAAATAATAAAAATAATGTAACCAACTAGACTAGGTTTTAGTAGAAGATATTAGTCTTCTACAACGTAACAAATTAATGTTTAATTAATCCCGATTCCCGACTGTGAGAAATGTTCACATTAGCTGCTCAGTCGTATCTTGAATATGATTATCTCCCGTAAATATGTGACAAACCAAAATAATTAAAATAGAATATGTATTTCTAAATTCCAGGTGTTTAAAGGATGATGAAACATATGTTCGTTTCACCATCCTTACTATTTCATAAACTCGACTCAAATTAAATTAGGTGTTCACATTTCATATCTAAGTGTGTCTCGTATATAATTATCTTCTATGCAAACAACATGAAAAGAAAACAAAAAATGTATGTATTTATAAATACAAGTTATAGTCATATTTCTTGATATATACTCCAATGATAAATATTATTCAAAAATCTAATATAAAAAATATGTGATAAGATATGATTGGACGTTTGCTTATCTATTTGTATATTTGTGGTACACAGTTATTATTAAATTTTTATGATATTATATTAATTCATATTGACATAAATGGCCAAATAACTCATCATTATTACAAGACCATGAATGATTAAGACTTATATATAGATACAAATTAAGCATCTATAGCACAAACTTTCTATGAGAAACATAAGATGACTAAGAAGCAATTGGAGTCTCTTATGGTGAAAATGAAAGGTTTAAGCTTTCTACCTCTTGCTGGCTGCTTTGATAGTTGCTATGACCAAACTCAAACCTATGGATTAGGGACAAGAATTTGGAACCTAAGTGATAGGCCAGTTGAACTACAAATAAGGGTTGGATCAATACTCAAGAAAGTTCATATTTTGAAACCAGGGTCATCAAAAAGAGTGAAAAGTAAACGCATATATAAGACATATATGCCTAGTAGAAATGGAAGCAATAATGTTGTGGGAATGAAGAGTTTGTTGTATTACTATGATGAAACTTGTCACCCTTATATATGGATTCATGATATTGGTGGTGATTCATTAAGGATGGTAAAGCAACAATATATAAGTCTTGAAGATTTGAAGGTGTCTTCTGAGATTAAGATCTTAAGGGATCAACATAGAGGTTGCATTTCTGTTTGTAAGAGAATTAGGCCTGATTTATGTTGAATTTGTGCGCCTTTGTGTTGTAGTTCTTTTTTTACCGATCTCTGCACTACTTGTGCGGAGACTTGGTTATTTATTAAATATATATTTGCCGTTCAAAAAAAAATGTTGAATTTGTATGTAATGCAACTCTTTTCTAGCTTATTTGTCATTATGGGTGGGAAATAACATTTTCATTTGTTGCTTTTTTATTTTTGTTAAATTTATTGGGTGTGTGTTATAAATTGCAGAACAAACCTATCTATTATCATGCTTAATTATGTTATAACATGAATTTTGTTAATCAGATGTAATAAAGACTACACTAGATTAATTATTGAAATCATTATACGGATTACCATTATTCATGTATTTAGGATATGTTTTGAATTATTGATAATATATAAAATATAAAGTTATTAACTAAATATAACTCTTGACCAATTGATGATGAACATGTATATATTAAGCGTGTTTGGTTTTGCGTTTACAATGATAGAAACACATCTCAATGTCATTTCAGTTGTGAATCTATGAAGCTATAAATCTTAGCTTCTAATAGACGTGTGTCTAATGTCATTTCTGCCGCTTAATTATGTTATTTATAGATTGAATTCTCGGAAGTCGGAACCTCCCTGTTAAAAAACAATAGACCCTAATTTGATTCTAGGTAGACAATCTTGATCTAATCATATTAATATAACATGATGAGCATGCTACAATTTTTAACTTTACTGATCTATTGATCAAGGCTGTGATCTTGGCTTGCCACAAATAATGCAAATGAATTAGGAAGTTAGATGAACACTAAAGTTTTGTTCAACTCTTTTCCTTGGCCACAATCTTCCCCAACAATTTAGCCCTTGGAAATTTTTTTCTACTTGCTCATCAATATCTCGTAGAAAAGGTAATTGAAAAATCAAGAGACAAAAAAGAGAGAAGAATTAAGAGAGTAAGATGATGGAGAGCGATGGAGATGGAAAGTATCTAATTGTTGTTTATGCTAAATCAATCATAAACTGGTTAGTGCATCGTCAAACAAATCCATAGATGTTGAGAGGATATGCTCTTCTTAAAACTATAAACAATTCACCTCATATATTTCCTAAGAATCTATGCTCTTGGAACTCAACAAAATCAAGATAAAATTGCAATAATTTGTCTTATAGTTGCTCCTTGATAGAGAATGTAATTTAATGACCCCCAATCAGACTCTTTTCACAAGTGTCCCCTTAAGATAGCTTAAGTGGTAAGAGTTGAGGGAGATATTGGTTGGATAGAGGGATGCCCAGAAATCAAATCTTGGCAGGAGCAATTTATGTTTCTGATGTAAAAAAAAATTGACTCCTTTCACAAAAGTTCAGCTACACCCCAACCCAAAAAGAAAGACTCCTTTCAAAAAAGACTAGATATAGGGAGGTTGCAAGTTCGACCCTTCCTTCCAAAAAGTCGAGACCGACACTGATTTACGGTAAAAAAAATCAATATTTTTATTCTTCCATCCTTTTGATAAAATACAAGAGCATCTCCGAGACATGCACAACTTACTAATAATACGCATCACAGTAGAAGATAAATGTATATATAGTCTTATATTATAAACTATTGTTGGATATTACTCCCTCTGATCTTAAATATAAGAGAAAAATAACTTTTTAAATTCATTAAGAATCAAATGTATTTAGTCCATTTTATATATCAAATATACATTAGATTTTTAATTAATCTAAAAAGAATCAATTGAGACGGGAAAATAAATAGATTTTAGGACGAATCGATAAAATCTAAGTCTAAGAGTAGGGATTCTAATGATCTAGAATAGAGTCTGGTACAAATCAGATAGTATGAAACACACTTGTACCTGTTGCTGCACACTCTTCCCCAACACAACTTCGCTTAGGTCTAAACCGATTTGCTTTTGTTTCTATTTTTCATAGGAAGATGATCAATAGGAGAAATATCTATCATTTTCTTGTAGTTGATAATGGGAGTTTGATTATTATTATTATTATTATTTTGATAAGCAATTTAGTTATTAATATATTACAATATTAATTTTCTCATTTGCTAAACCTTGAACTTTGGACTTCAACTCCTTAACTTTGTAATTTTTTTTTATATTTATTTTTTTGGTAAATAGACGAGATGGCAAAACCACCAATAAACTCACACACATGGAGTGACCTGGTTCGAACCCAGGTCATGGACGTCCGACCTAACAATTTTGGCATTTTCTGCCAGTTGAACTAGAACTTCTAGACTCTTGTTTTTTATATTTAGACCAGAGATAGTATTGTACTCCATTTATGATCTTTGGAGTAATTTGTAATCATTTTGTGAGATTATTTATGCAACACAAACAAAAAATGTCAACACTCAATTATGATTTATATACAAGTCAAGTATTGACAACTTTGCATGATTAATGTTCGGGTGAGCTATTAGAAAATCATAATACAAAAATTACACTGTTTACAAAAAATTTATGTTAAAATAAGCATAGATCATAAAAAAATTAATTAAATACTTTAAAATAGTATTTTTGAAAGATATCTTTTAATATCTTAAATTAATTAAATACCTTAAAAAGTTACAATGGATAAATGAGTATTTTTGTCCAACAAAAAAAATGAGTATTGTTGAAAGATATTTTCTTTTCTATCATTTAAAAAAATATAAATAAATGTTGGTTACCAAAACTATCAAGAAATTTTTTTTTTGTTTTTTACTCAATACATATTTAATTTTTTTTAATGACAATATGTAAGAAATTATCTTTATATTTAAAACAATTTGTCTAATTGCATATATTAAAGCAACTAAAATTAGTAATTTTTTATTAATAATGTACCATTTAAGAAACCCTATTTAAAAACAATGAAATAAAATAGTTGGTAAATATTTTTTTTTTCATAAAAATGAAATACTCTACAGGTAACAAGTTCAAGCTCTTTTGCATAAAATTTATGTGCATTTTTTAAGTACTTTTTGTATGGTTTTTAACATAAACTATGATTTCTTCAAATCCATGATTTTCTTAAAGTTTGTTATAACTACAAAAACTGAATTTATGTTAAGAACTATACGAAAAATACCTAAAAAAATGTACTTACAATTTTTCATTTTAAAACACCTAGAATATATTAATAATTTTGTTTTGTGGGGTGGGTCATGACAAGCCATGCCACTCCTTGCTTCGCCATTGCCCACAGATAACATGCATCATGAATCAACAAATGAAAATGACAGTAAAATCAACCATGAGACCTCTTTATTCAATTTTATAATTTAAATTAATTAAATTCTAGTCAAGCTCCCAAAGAAATAACAATAAACATAATCATAACCACTCTTTTTAAGAATTCTTTTATTACAAAAATTTCAAATTTAAATTTGATGTAACTAACTCTAACTACAAAGCAAATATGACATACAATAATATAGGATACAATAGATCAACAAAAGTCGTCATAAATCAAAAATACCATAAAGTAGGTAGTCAATAAAAATGGTACTGTAAAATAAAATTAAAGACAAATGTTTTTTTTTTAAATGCAAGTACAGGCAAATAGTAATTCAAATGCATAGATGTTCAAAATATTTATTTGACTCCATAATAAGCATCTCAAGAATCTTATTTTGAATGTAAAAAAATACTTCTTTGAATCCATATAAAAGGAACACCAATATGGAGACTGATTAAAAAAGGAGCAAATTAATAAAAAAGAATATGCTTTTGCAGTAAAACCAAGCATAAGAAATTATCCCAATATAAAGGACTTAAAACAAAGATAAACATTGATTTTTAATCAAATTAACCCAAAATGACTAAGGATTTAAATCAGAATCTAAAAAAAATATAGAAGATGTAAGGTACAGAACCAATGGAAGAAAAGGAACATAACATTGGGGAAATTCATATGTGAGATGGAAGTGGAACGGCTTCTTATTGAAATTGAAAGACATAGGGGAAACAAAACATAGCCATATTTTGCAGAATTGGGAGATGTGAAAATGGTTTAAATTATTAATGAAATGATTTAAAAGTAAATTGAATAATAACTGCAGTGGGAAAATGACATTTTAGTACACAAAATTAGTGAGTTAAACAGGTTTATTAAGGGTATTTAGGGAAATTTGATGGTAATCAAAAAAATTATATTATTAGAAGTAGATGTCTATAGCAAAGTTGTTGCTCTGAGATTCTGGAAATTGAGCCTCGTATGAAACATCTGTATTACAAATTAAAGCATGATGTAATTTCAAGGCTCAGTCTAATGTAGCACCAAGTTGTTCCTTTCTGTTTTCTTCTTAATGAGTTCTAACCATGTACTGTACTTTTCAATTTGGATATACAAAGCTATAAATGAATGAGTTTAATGTCAGGATCTCTAGGCAGAACCTGGACCCATTGCACCTGCCCGCAATCTCAACATTTCAGTCCTCTTGCTTCTCTCCATCACTTCCACCAGCCATTCTGCACTTTCCCTGATTCCCAGCCTGCAACATTTCGAAGGAAAGTTATAAGAACTGGAATTATAAGACAAAGAATAAGGAAAAAAAAAATCCCCTAAATTACAGATCAAAATACAGAACTTCAAGGGTCTGTGCCCTCCCGGTGCCCAAAGGGCCCAGTTCACTTAAATGACTAGCTGCCCGTTTCAATCCCACTTATTGTTTATAGGCAACATGTCTTGAGAGAAAGATTTTGATTTTTGTTTTTTGATTAAAAAGCAAGGAAGAAAGGAGAGAAGGAAATAAACACATGGCCTGGTCGATGAGTGTCAACAATGCATTCATGATGACCATATTTTGGTGGACTATAATGTTCACGTTTGGTGCATTTTGTGCATTATGGGTAATATGGCACGAGACAACCTATGTTAGGTGCACTTTCATAGTGATTATAAGTTGTGCCTACATATTTGGCACATTAACATTTGTGGTTCAAACTATGAATGCCAAAATTTCACTAGGTGGTCTTTTTCAAGTGAACGTAGCACCCTCCCAAATACCCAAATGCCCTCCCATCCCAAAGCTCTCCCTTCCTTTCAGTTCACCCTTCCTTATTTCCAAAGCCCTCCCCTCCAAACTCGCAAACAAAGCTTAATTATTTATTTTTCCCTTACATCAGATATCTCAATCCTTATTGAAAATGAAATTGTAATGGAACATCACAGGTTATGATTTGAAAAGTTCATACAACTCTCCCTTACCCATCATATGCTGACACAGCTTCAAACATGTAAACTCTTTCATCCAGCTTCTTTAAATCTAGATACCGAGCAAGTTCTTCAGACGATACTGCTTCAGGATGATCCTGAAATAACAAGAAGGTCAAGCGTGCTGTCATCACTGTGCTGATGCACAAACCGAAGTGCGCAAAAAAAAGTATGATAACAAATGGTATGACAAAACAAATGGGGAAACTGAACATTTGTTTTATAGTACAGGGAGGGAATAGTTACACTCACTTGCTTGTTTGCTAATACCAAAAGAGGGGCTCCTTTGAGATCCTCATGTCGAAGCACCTTTTCTGGTAAACAAATCAGTTGTTAAACTATCACTCTGTTGTTTGGTTTCGACATATCTACTATTGCAGTTGCAAGCCAACTCCTTAAAGAAGAAGTGCCGTTTTAGTTATTTACAAATACTAAAATCAAGTCTAACTAACCAAGTGCAGACTTTGCATCTTCAAATCGCGAGGGACAAGATGCATCTATAACAAATACTACAGCATGTGCCTCTTCATAATATTTCTCCCATATTGAGCGAAGACCGAGCTGATAAGTGAGGAAATTAAATTAATATCTTATTATATGAAAAGGGACATAAATCATAATGATAGCAAAACCAGTATAAAGAGTGTATAGTATGAGATTTGCATCAAATGATACAGTCTATTCCTGCTGCTGCTAGTATACAGACTTACAGTTAAAACTAAAGTACTGAAATCAGTTGTACATGCATTTTGGACTACTTATTGAAATACAAAATCTCATTCAACCTTTCCAATTATAACAATAATAAAAGCCAAGTTTCAGAAAGAAAAAAAAGGGAAACATTGATGGTCCAAATTACAAAGTTTAGTTAGCAGTTCTTATAATTAAGCATAAATAAAGTAACATTTATTTTGTATTGAAGATAAAATAGAAAACACATAATTAAAAATAAAAGACTCACCAAACCAATTAGTTTAGTTGAGTAGCCTCCCCAATGATTTTTTCAAAAAACAAAACAGTTTCTTCATTAATTCATCAATTGCATTTTGATATTATAAAGAAACATTAAAAAAAACAGGACTTCAGGAACTATGTAGATTGTAGATGCTCATTATATTAGCTATTAAAGTTTTATAACGAAATGATTTTGACAAGCAGCTCATAACGCTAGAGTCAGTGAACAAAATTACTTTGCCAAATCAAACTAACAATTCATCCAAATATCATAATTATAGAATTTACAAAGATAATACTGTCTATCTAATTCTGATACCTGACCTCCCAGGTCCCAAAACACAAGTTTTCTATTTGCCACTTCAATTCGACCAATATTCAATCCCACAGTTGGAACAATTCGATCAGGTGGAAGCCCTTCTACGTTCGAATACACTGATTTCATCTTCTCAAGCAAAGTCTACAAAATTATTCAATATATAGCAATTCAGAGCAACACAACAAACTTCAGTAATTTTAACAAAAATACAGCATTAAAAAATGTTTTACCGTTTTGCCAGACTTGTCAATTCCTAAAATGAGTACATGAAGCTCTAACTTGCTGAACATGTACTGCCAAAGTCCATAAAATAACGAAAACATCCTTATCTACTTTAAGTTAGCTCAACCTTCAAGGATAGAAGAACATGAAGTTCATGCCATATTACTTGAAAGCTCGAGCACTATTCATTGGTTCACAATTTCATCAGCATAAAGAACTCCTGTACAAAAAAATAGCATAAAATCAATAAGCTTCATGGTGTATGTTTGGTTATGCGGTGAGAAAAAATTGATTTTGGCGGAATTGATTATGTAAAATTGATTCTGATAAAAATTGATTTGAGGATAAAGTGATTTATGTTTGGATACATTCAACTAAAAGTGAGTTGAATATTTAAATTTCAGTGTAAAAATCAATTCTAAACCCAAAACCTACAATTTCTAGCTTCAAGTAGAATCATTTCTAGAAGCATAATCAATTCTACTTTAGAGAAACCAAACATGTATTAATCAATTCTAGCCCTTCTAGAATTGAAAGTTGAAACCAAACATACACGTGTAGCTTCTGCAAAATCACGGCGACTCACTATGATCCTGGAAACACACCGTGACACCAAACATGTACTAAGAATGCCTCTAATTGTAAACACAACAACAATTTCAATTTAACAATTTACATCAGAAATTTCCAATGTTTAATTTGGCAATGCACAAATCTGATCGAAAAAATCGAAAAAACATTATCACCACCGCAACAAAACAAATTTATTAATTTTCTCTGATATTAAATTTTCAATCAAGTAATACCTGAATCGATAAATGCATCGATGTATCTAATTTTCCGCATATCAACTACGCTATGCTAGATCTTAGTGTCACTTCATTCAATTCAATTTCAAACATTCACATACCTACCTATATACCTACATATACGAAACTCGAATTTCCATAAATTAAGCTACAAAACAGTAAAAATGATGCAAAATTCGTATCGGAAAATGGCACAATCTGAAACAGTGGCAATTCGATAGAATCAATTCAGTTGCAACAGATCAGAGAATAACGAAATAAAGAAAGGAAGGAAAATAGTGCGAAGGAGAAGAGAGTGACGGAATTAGGTTTACCGGCGGCGATAACGGTGGCGACGAACGGCGATGTACGGTGTTGAAGAAAGATCCGATGATTAAGGTGGAATCGGATCGGAGTTGGGGAAGCTTTATTTTTCGCAACGCGTAACGTAAGAAAAATAAGCATGGGCATTTTCGTGCTTTAAAAATAAAAATACTTTACATATTCATTTAATTTTTTACCAAGATTTTCTTTTTTTCACTAAAAACAAAAAAGTTCATTCATTCAAATTTGTAAATTACATCAACTAATATTGTAACATATTCAAATTCGCTAAAAACTAAAAAAGATGAATAGGCGAACAAGCTCACCGCATCCGAGTTAATAGCATAAATTTAAATCAGTCAAATGATAAAGCCTACAATTGATTTGACAAAATATAAATGTTCGGAGGAATCATGCTTTCGAATCTGCAACGTTGAAGACGTTGAAATCATTGAATCTGCTCTGATGTTGGATTGAAGCAAATCTGAAACAAAACAAACACCGTACGAAGATGAGAAAACAACACCGTACAAAGACGGTAAGACAAACACCGTACAAAGATAGGAAATCAAACAAACCCACACTACAGGAGTAAGACAACACTGAAAGAAGAAATCCGGTGAAGAAAAGCCAAACAAAAACTAAAAATATGTGAAAAACACTTATTTAAATGAAAATAAACAAAAAACGATGAAGAAGGGTGATTTTGGATAAAAAATTGATCCTAACTCACCCTCTCTAAATGATGAACTAGAAAAAAGATAAAATAGAAATTAGGGTTTTACCAAGATTGAAAATTTGAGATAATTTTTTGGTGTCAATTATAAAAATGCAAGGCTTAAATATCATTTTAATTTTTGTTTTAGTCTCAACTCTCAATATCGAATTTTATTTTTATACCAAAAATAAATATCGAATTTTATTTTAAATATCATTTTAATTTTTTATTTTAGTCTCTAAAGTAAAAATCCGCATAAAAATTTGTAGGAAATTTGCAAATTTTCCTATAAATATTAGTTTTAGGGACTAAAAGTAAAAAGTTTGATTGATTCAAAAACTTATTTAGAACAAAAATCGTTACAGTGACTAAAATGATACTTAAGCCAAAATGAAATATGTTGAACTGATATCATTTTAAGAATAAAAATGAGAATGTTTATTTTTGGCTTAATTACTCTCTTTGTGTCTTTAACTTATTTTTTAGTTTTGTTTAGATCCCTTTAAATATTAAAAGTTTCGTTTTGGTTTTTAACTTATTTTTTGGTTTAGTTTCGAACCATTAATTATTAGGATTTAATTTGTATGCACCGTGTAAAATAATTTTACATTGTCAACCAATGACAACTATGTATTCCGCCACGTCACCTGAATATACCCCACTTTCTTCATATGATATGGAAGATTGGAGATTTCTTATTGGATGACCGTGTAAAATTATTTTACACCGCCAGTACATATCAATTAAACTCTAAATATTAAAAGTTTTATTTTGGTCATTTAACTTATTTTTTTGGTTTCATTTTGGTCTCTTAACTTATTTTTATGGTTTCGTATTGATTCCTTAATTGAAAGGATCAAAGTGGATGACGGAGGAAGAGTAAAAGGATCAAAACGAAACATAAAAAAAAAATTAAGAGACCAAAACAAAACTTTTAATAGTCAGGTCTGGTTCTGGGGGCAGGCACTAAGTGCCACGGCCATGGGCCCATGAATTTTAGGGGCCTAGTATATTGATGTAATACTCATATACTATTAAATAAAATGTACGTTAATATTCTTTTAGGGGCCCAATAGCATATCTATATACTCAATCTTTTGCTTTGATTTTTTTTCCTCCACCAATCACATATCACACACGTTAATATTATCAATTTATACTTATTATCTTCATTAGAAACTTTTCACTTTTGAGTAGTAATAGTATTTGCCATCATTGATATTCTTAAATTTATTAAACTTGTGCAGATTGTTATCCGAATGTATCTATTGTTTATAGAGTTTTACTAACGGTGCCTGTGACTATAGCATCGGCGGAAAGAAGTTTTTCAAAACTGAAGTTGATTAAAACCTACAAGGTCAACAATGTCACAGGAGTAGTTGAACAGTTTGGCAACTTTGTCAATTGAGAAAGATATGTTAAATAACATTGATGTTGATGAGCTTATAAATGATTTCGCATCTCAAAATGCTCGAAGAAACCGCTTCAAATGAATTGAAGAGTAAAGAAAAGTTTTTGATATTTTATAAAACTATTATTTCCCATCTTTTGATTCTGCAACTTTTCTTTTGTTCTCTTGAATTGTAATGAATTTTGTTTTCACCTCTTGGATGTGCACATTTTGTGTCAATTTAGTGTGTGTCTTTTAATTTATGCATTTAGTTCTTTGGTTGATTCAAAACAAAATATTATGTATTATGACATATTGTATTAAATAAAATATATTAATTTTTTTACGATTGCCTAAGGCCCACAAACTGTCAGAAACGGGGCTGTTAATAATTATAGGAACAAAACAAAATAAAAAAATAAGTTAAGGGATCAAAACAAAACTTTTAATAGTTAAAGGACCAAAGCGAAACAAAAAATTAAATTAATGACCAAAATGAAACTTTTAATATTTAAAAGACTAAAACAAACTAAAAAAAATAAGTTATGGGACTAATAATTTGAGCTCGACCATCAACTATGAAAGTTCACATGTAAAGTGCTTTGTCTTCAATGTACCCAAAAAAAAAAGTGTTTTGTCTTCAACTACCCATAAGAGTAACTTTTGATCATTTAACCATTTGTTGACCACCAACTATAAAGTTTGTCAAAAAAAAAAAATTATAAAGTCTATCATTCCACACAACCCAAACATAAAAAAAATCATATAAGTTGCAAAAAGAACTCTCTAATAGTGACTGCCACTAGCTGAATAAGTGAACTGAACACAAAGTGTTCTGCTGAATTTTGAGATTCTACTGAAAATAATTATTTGTATACAATCATACTTTAAATCATTTTACATATTTTTCTACAGTATTTAATAAATCTTTTATAAAATCATTAACTAATTTCTTTTCACAAAAAATAAACGTATAATAGTAATATTAATAATTAGTATAAAATAATTAATAATTACCAAATTCAATACAACAATGAATTTTTTTTAATATCGTAATTATTTTAATCAGGAATAGAAAAAAAAGCAAATTATTATTTCTTCAAAAAAAAAAATGAATGTCGCTTTATCTCAAAAAATTTATTTTAAAATGAGTGTGATTTTTAAGTTTTTTCAATGCAATATTTTTCAATTCTACCATATAATTATTACTTTATACATTATTTTCAAGAAAAAAAAGAATAAATTAGAGTTAATTTAGTAAAACTGCTATTATTTTTAACATCATGATTGCATTATCTAATATGTGTATAAACACCTAAAGCGATACTCATTTTCAAAACGGAGGGAGTACTTAGTGAATGTTTGAATGGCATGGACAAATGATGTAATGTCGGGTAACGAAAATTCAATAAAAAGGGAAAGACAATACGATACAATACAATACACGCTTTAACTACTAAGAAAAAACAAAAGAAAGTACGAAGAGAAAGAAGGTTCATTTTCAAAAAAAACACTCTTTTCATCTATGCCAAAAAGCTTCTCAAATTCATATCATTTCACCAAGATCTACGTTTTGCATAAAAGGAAAACAACTAACTCATGGTTTTTGCTTCTCTTTTCAATTCTTCTTATTCATCGCAACTGGGTATTATAAGTATACCCGAACTTTCTAGGGCTTTATTCATCTCTTCTTTTTGTTGTTGTTGTTGCTGCTTTTGCGGCAAAAACTTGTGTTTTGTTTTTTGATCAGGTACATTAAACTTGTTTAGTTCATTTGGGTGGTGAATTTGTTTTCTGATTTAATTGGTTCACTACTCAAATAAACTAAACAAGTTCAACGAACCTGATCAAAAAAAACAAAACACAAGTTTTCGCTGCAAAATCATCAACAACAACAACAGAAAGAAGAGATAAATAAAACCGTAGAAAAATAGGTTATATTTATATTACCTGACTGCGATGAATCCGAGGAATTCAAAAGAGAAGCGGAATCCATCAATGAGTTAATTGTATTCCTTTTATGCAAATAGCAGATTTTTGATGAAATGATATGAATTTGAGAATCGTTTTGGCATAGAATCATAGATGATGTTATGAACTGTAAAACATTATTTTATTGTGATGTTGGAGCGATGAAGGAGATTACCGAAATCTATGGAGATGACACCAAAGAGGGGGGTGTACCAGACACCCCCACGCTCAAGTTAGTAAAGGAAATGAGGTGGCGGCTAGGTTTAAGAATATGTGAAGTTACCTCAGAGGCTAGATAAGTGCCCCTTATATAGGACAAACGAGACACAATTAGGTTTGACACCTAAATGGGCCTTACCATGAAAATATGCCATGTTTGAGTGATTGGGCCGTTCGGCCGGTCCGAAATAGATGGAAAGAGTATTTTTTATGAAAATGAACCTTCTTGAGCGTTTTCGGCAAATCTAATTATTTTCGCCGAGATTAAACAAATATCTTAATTTGTAGTTTATGATTCACGGGAATTGTCAGAAAAACTATCAAAATGAATAATTAGCTTTTTGAATTTGATTTTGAAGAAATTTCGATCCCAACAATTATAATGTGTCTATGGATCTATTTAAATGAATAATCAAACAAATCTTTGTTTTTCAATGAAATTATAAAAACCCCATAGTAGCCTTTTATTAGTCGAAACTATAGTATCCACCGTCAAACACAGTGATTAATCTCTTCGTTAGATTAAAGACACCTCAAAAATTAAGACAACCGACCAGATAATAATAGTCTATAATACACGAAAAGTGTTAAAAATAATAACTAAAAATAACTAAAAGCAAAAACTACATAATTCAAAAATATTATTTTTAAGGTTTAAATGATTTTTTAGTCTCTGTAAATTAGCGTGTTTTTAGTTTTAGTCTTTATATTGTTATTTTTTGAAATTCATTCTTGAATACTAAAATGATTTTGATTTAAGTCCCTGAAGTTAAAATCTGCAGTTTTCGTATAAATTTTTCTTCAAATTTTCTTGTAAATTGTCACTTTAGAGATTTAAATCAAAATGATTTAAATATTCAAAAAATGATAAATTTCAAAAATATAAAAATATAAAGATTAAAATAAAAAAAAACAAGTCAAGTCAACGTAGAGAGATCAAAAGATCTTTTTTTCGCATCTATTTTGAATGACATGGACAAATGATGGTACGCTGTGCCCGGGTAAGAAAAATTGAATAAAGTTAAAAGACTACACGTTATCATACGCGCTTTAACCACCGAAGAGAAAAACAAAGAGGAAATTTTCATAGAAAAAGAAGGACTAGTGTACTTCACCAGAATCACCACCGCATCTTATTATTTTCTCTGTACTCTTTCCTTCTCAAAAATGGGCATTTCATGGAGCAGTAACACCAGAAGAAACAATTACATTCAAAACCCACCACCACAACCACCACCACAACTTCCACCACCACCGTATTATTACTCCACCGATTCACATCCACCACCGCCACCACCACCTCACCAGGGCAATGATTTTCTTTCAACTATCTTGCTAAAGTTTCCATAATGTTCTAAATGGTATTGCTATATTGGCTAAGTCTTTCTAAAACTGGAATAGTAATACGCAGGTTGAAGCTTAACATTAAAAAACAACTTGGTTGTAGAGACTTTATAACAAAGTTTTCGGTCAAGTTTTGTTTATCACCCTTCGTTTTGTGTACAAAATATTACTCCGTCTCTAATTATAAGACCCTTTTTTACCACAACACGTATGCCAATGTACAATTTTAATTGTTAATATCTTTAATTATCTAGCAGTAAAAATTATAAAAATTTGATATTTTGAAAATACTCATCAAAACAAATCAAACAAGATCCTATAAGCTAATATTTACATCTATATATTACTAGAAAAATACGGTCAAAACATGATAGATGAATAGTAAAATTTAGTCAAAAGGGGTCTTATATTAAGGGACGGAGAGAATATTACTTTATAGTTATATATTATATTTACAAATTTAACTACAAGTTTTTAAAATTACAATGCTAATTGATTGGTTTAAACTTTTTTTTCATTCTTCATTGTAACTATTGATTATCTAAATTTAGCAGGATCTCTTTTCACTGATGAAATTGCACTTGCAAATTGTGTGGTTAAGCAATTTCAAGTGGCAGAGTTATGTTGGTTTCTAACCAAAGCTGTTTGTTTACAATTGGCTTAAATATATTTTTGGTCCTCTAAATATTTTCAAGGTTTCACTTTAGTCCTTTAATTATTTTTGGTCCTTTAACTATTTTTTCGTTCCGTTTTGGTCCTCTAACTTTCATTATGTTAATTTATTTGGTCCAAATTATCGTTAGAAAAATGTCAAAAACGTTAATTTTGCGTACGTGACACTTAGAGACTTGGTGGCTTTGGTGTGAGATCCAATAGGAAAATGACACGTGGCCAGAGACCTTCTTCTTCATCGCGTATGGAGCTTCCTCTATCACCATCTTCGTCCACATCACCGGTGATCTTTCCAGTCACGAAAGCTTACGAAACGATAGTCAAAAACCTCTCATTATTCACGTTGAATCTAAATTTGATGTCCGTTTTTTCATTAGAGGCTTTTAATTACCTCTCGCTTTTTACATTTTTCTAACGGTTAGGACCAAGTAGGTTAACATAATGAAAGTTAGAGGACCAAAACAAAACGAAAAATAGTTAAAGGACCAAAGTGAAACTTTGAAAATACTTAGAGAATCAAAAGTGTATTTAAGCCTTTACAATTATATAGTGTAAGATTCTTCAAATTGCTTCATCCAATTGAGCTTTAAAGAGTTTTAGAAATTTTGGTTTAGGTTTATATTGGTGTTTTGTATATAGTACAATTTTAGAGCTTATAATTTAACTTAAATCATGTTCATGCGAATGGGATGCATTTTTTATATGATATTTCAAATGAATGTGCATGTTTAATTTGTAAATCAATTAATATTAGGTTCTAGAAATTTTCTGTCTTTATTACCTTGGTTACTCTCGAGTGATGGTGTTATGCTAAAGTAGTCAAATTGTAATGACTGTGTAAATGTTCATGTTTTTCTAAAGCAACTTTTGCAATTTGATTAGTGTTTGTTATATACTTTCGTTTTAGAAAGAAAAAAAAACAATTAAGTTATTCTTTTTTTTTTAGTATATCGGAAATATAAATTACTCCTGTACCAATTGAGCTATATCCTACTGGAACAATTAAGTCATCTTTCAATAAATAAGAGAATATTTTTTTTAGTCAAAATAAATAAAGAAATTCTCTTATTTTTAGAATTTGATTTTTTGTGTTTTTAATATACGTCCAAAACTTTATCTAAATTTGATAGCAATGATATATAAAGTATAATTTTTATTTTTTAAAAGAAGTATTCCCCGTGCCGTGCACGGGTATGCACACTAATTTAATTTAAAAGACAATGAGTTTGAAGTGTGCTTAATGCAATCCTTTGGTATTTTGTTTCTAGGAACTCTAATTTTTGTTTCTCTCAAGCAATTAGTCTTTCAATGACTATTAATGCATGTACTTTCCAATATTTTTAATATGTTTAAATTTTCTTCATTTTTTTTCTCTTCTTTTTTATTTTTATTTGTCTCTTCAATACTTTTAGTTCTTATCTTGCCTGTCTCTTTTTTGCTCTTTTATTTCCCCCGCTGTAGATTGGTGCTAATTGTAGTCGTTGGTATTACTGAGAAAATTACTAAAAGCATTGTCAAGGGTGATAAATAGTGCAAATATTTAATCTATATAACCAAGTTGTTCAGCAACAAGAAGAATTTTTAATCACAAAAAATATAAAAATTTGTATTTTATTTTTTAATAGTTAAAAAATTCTAATATTTTTTGGGGAAGTTATTATAATTTTATAAATCTTTATACAAAATTGTGTTCAAATATATGAATTTTACATGTGAGTTTATTTAATAGGATGGACCAAAAGTGAAGATGAAAAATATGTAGTGACTAAAAGTCGAAGAATTTTCTTAAAAAGATTAAAATAAAAAGTTGATATATTTAGAGATCGAAGATATATTTAACCTTTTTAAGAAAAAGAAACATGAACTATAAAATACTTCATTTTTAAATTTTTCCTAGACCACCAACTATGAAAGTTCACAGGCATTCTAATGTGTTTTGTCTTCAACTACCAATAAGAGTAACTTTTGACCATTTGACCATTTGTTGACCACCAACTATAAAGTCTTTCGGTCCACACTCCACACAACTCATATCAAATACAAAAAAAATCATATAAGCTGGAAAAAAAAACCTTTGATCGCAACCTTCGACCGCGACTAACACCTGCTAAATAAGTGAACTGAACAAAATGGTTCGCTGGATTTTGAGACTCCACTGAGAATAATTATTTGTTTACAATCATACTTTTAATCATTTTACATATATATTTTTCTACAATATTTAATAAATATTTATAAAATCGTTAACTAATTTCTTTTCACGAAAAATAAGCGTATAATAATAATAATATTAATAGTTAGTAAAAAAATAATTAATAATTACCAAATTAAATATCACAATTAGTTTTTTTAATATCGTAATTATTTTAATTAGGAATAATAAAAAAAAAGAAAATTAATATTCGCTCCATTATAAAATGAGTGTCGCTTTAGCTCAAAAAATTTGTTTTAAAATGGGCATCGTTTTTAAATTTCCAATGCAATTTTTTTCAATTCTACCATCTAATTATAAATTTATACACTATTTTCAAGAAACACAAAGAATAAATTAGGGTTAATTTAGTAAAACTGCTATTACTTTTAACATCATAATGGCATTATCTAATATGTGTACAAACACCTAAAGCGACACTTATATTCAAAACAGAGGGAGTACTAGTGAATGTTAGAATGGCATGGAAAAATGATGTAATGTCGGTGACGAAAACTCAGTAAAAAGGCAAAAGACTACAAAATACAATACACAAAGCAACCAGTTAACCACTAAGACAGAACAAAAGAAAGACGAAGAAAAATAATTCATTTTTAAAAAACACTTTTTCCATCTATGCCAAAACGCATCTCAAATTCATATCATTTCATTAAGATCTACGTTTTGCATACAAGGAAAACAATTAACTCATGGTTTCTGCTTCTCTTTTGAATTCTTCCGATTCATTGCAACTGGGTAATATAAATATACCCGATTTTTCTAGGGTTTTATTCATTTCTTTTTGTTGTTGTTGTTGCTTTTTGCCGCGAAAACTTGTGTTTTGTTTTTTTATCAGGTACGTTAAACTTGTTTAGTTTATTTGGGTGGTGAATTTGTTTTTTGATTTAATGTTTTTTTTTTGTGTGCATGTGGTTGAATGTTTATTACTTTATAGTTGATTTTGTGTTTTTTTTAATCTGTTGATACCCTTTTTACGTTTTTGAAGGATTTTGTGTTAAAATTTTGAAATTTGAGATTTATGTGGTTTTTGCTTAGAATTTCCCAAATTTGAGATTGAAATTTTTAAATTTTTGTTTTTTGAGTTTGAAATACTAAGCAAAAACCACATAAAGCCCAAATTTCAAAATTTTATCACAAAATCCTTCAAAAACATAAAAAAATAAAAACACAAAATCAACTATAAAGTATAAATGTTCAACCCCACACACACATAAAAAAACATTAAATCAGAAAACAAATTCACCATCCAAATGAACTAAACAAGTTTTATGTACTTGATAAAAAAAACAAAACACAAATTTTCGCCGCAAAAGCAACAACAAAAAGAAGAGATGAATAAAATCCTTGAAAAATAGGGTATATTTATATTACCCGACTGCGATGAATTAGAAGAATTCAAAAGAGAAGCGTAATCCATCAATGAGTTAATTGTATTCCTTTTATGCAAAACTAAGATTTTTGATGAAATGATATGAATTTGAGAAGCGTTTTTGCATAGAATCATAGATGGTGATATGAACAGTAAAACATGATTTTATTGTGATGTTGGATAAATGGAGGAGCTTATCAGAATCCATGGAGATGACACCAAAGAGGAGGTGTACCTGCAGTAGACTCCATACGCCCAAGTTAGTAGAGAAAATTAGGTTGCGGCTAGGTTTAAAGATAAGAGAAGTTACTTTGGAGGCTAGATAAGTGCCCCTTATATAGGGTATGAGAGACACAATTAGGTTTGAAACCTAATTGGACCTTACCATAAAAATGGGCCATATTTAAGGAATTGGGCCGTTCAGCTGACACGGAACAAATGGAAAGAATATTTTTTGAAAATGTGAACCTTCTTGAGTGTTTTCGGCAAATCTATTTTTTTCGCTAAGATTAAACAAATCCCCAAATTTGTACTTTATAACTCACGAAAATTGTTAGAAAAACTATCAAAATGAATAAACTGCTTTTTAAATTTTATTTTGAAGAAACTTCAATACCAACAATTATAGCGTGTGTTGCTAAAAAAATTATAATGTATATGTGGATCTATTTAAATAAAAAAATCAAAAAAAAATTATTTTTTCATCCATATTAAAAGAACCCATAATATTTTTTTTTGATCAAGACTCTAAAGTATCTATCGTCAAAAGCAGTGATTATTCTCCGATTATATATGAGCCACGTCAAAGGTGGACAACGGCCTAGAGAATAATAGTCTATAATACACGACACGTTAAGATACGCGGTTTAACCACCGAAAAAACAAAAGAAAGTACGAAGAAAAAGAAGGACTAGGATCCGTACTTCACCAAAATCACCACCGCATCTTGTTACTCTAATTTCCTTTTCAAAATGGGTATATCATGGAGTAGTAACACCAGAAGAAACAATTACATTCAAAACCCACCACCACAACCACAACCACCACAACTTCCACCACCACCACCTCCATACTATTACTCCACCGATTCACATCCACCACCTCCACCACCACCTCACCAACAAGGTATCCACCTCCTCCTCCTATTCAACCTCAATCTCATTCATTCTACTTCTCTAACCCTAATACATACACTAACTACCCCAATTCTTCTATAAATCGAATTCAATTTCATCCTTCTTATTATGTAAATCAACAACAACAACAATATTCTTGGGCTCCACCTCATCCTTCTTTTCAACCTCCTTCTTCAAATCCACCTCCTTATGTTGATCATCAAACTGCTAAGAAGATTAGGTATCATGTCAATGTTCATAAAGATACTTTGCGTATTGAGATTGATGAGCAAGATCCTGATCATCACCTTGTTTCTTTCGTTTTTGATGCTGTTTATGCTGGTAGGTAAGTAAAGCTTAGTAATTGTAGTTTTTTTTTTTTTTGAACGGCAAATATATTATTATTAATAAAAAACAAGTCTCTACACAAGACGAACAAAGATTAGTAAAAGAGTAATTGTAATTTGTGTTTGTAGAAGTTTCTGTTTTGTTTTCAAAGTTTCCATTTTAGTTCCGTTATTATATTGCTAGAAGTTTGTGTGCATGTTTAGATTGATATTTGACACTAGGGGTGTGTTGAAGGTGTGAAAAACACAAGAAGGGGGGGTTGAATTGTGTTTTGGTAATTTTAAAAACTTCTTTTTTAAGTTTAGAAAACTTATCAGAAGCACCAGCGGATAAAGCAAACACAAGCAACGCACGTAAACAGAAACAGAAACAGAAAGAGTTAGAGATAAAGAGAGAGAGACGAGACAAGCAAATTTATATTGGTTCCTCTCACAAACCGAGAGTAGTCCAGTCCCCTTGCACTTCCAAGGGATTTCACTATAATCACTTTGATTACAATTACTCAAACACACTAGTAAGAGACTTCCTAATGCTCAAGTTCTAAACAAGAGACTTCCTAACACAAAAGCAAAAGATAATTGAGTTTTGAGCAGTTGATATTAAAATCAAAAGCTCTTAAAAACAATACAACACAACTGTAATTGAGTTCTGACATTGGAGTAACTTCTGATCAATGTTGCTTCTGATGTCGTTGCCTCTAATATCGTTGCTTCTGATATCGTTGCTTCTGATATCATTGCTTCTGATATCAATTTTTGGCGCTTGTTTCAGAGCCTCTTATATCAAGTGTGAACATAGTATAATTTTAATCCTGCACACTTAAATAAAATATTAAAATGCCCTATTGTTCATTAATACTTTTGTTATCATCAAAACTTTAAGGACTTAGTTAGAACCACATTTGTTCCAACAATCTCCCCCTTTTTGATTGATGACAAACTTTGTATTAATTAACAATGGTTGTTATTTTAATTTTCCAAGTTTCACTTAGGTTCACAAGCTTTGCAAACTCCCCCTAAGTTTAACATTTGAATAATTAAAATAGTATAAAACATATTTTTATTTTGACTCAAATTTTTCATATTTTGACTCTCAAGGAATAGTTTTGCTCGCTCTCCCCCTAAGTCTGATAATAAATGAAAACATTGCACTCTTTTCATTTTTCATCATATGAAAAATTTAGTTCAATATAAACCTATGTTTCTCACATAATATAGGTAGAAAATAAATTAAACAAAAACCGTAAAGATATTTTTGGTTTCAGTTTTGTGCTTCCCATTGTTAGATTAATGACTCTTACTCCCCCTTTTGTTATCAAACAAAAACAGTTTTACAAAAAGAAGTAAAGACATTAATAAAAGATAGAAAACAGTCAAAGCACAACTTCCAAGTAGTCAAGTCAGTGGACAGTTACAACTGTATCATAAATGACATTCTTGAAAAACCACATGACTTAAACCAATTGAAGTCTATAAAAGCAGTACGTTACCAAGTTCAATTTACTCAACACTTCCACACATTATTTTCAAAATAATGGATAAGGATAGAAGAGAAAACAAAGGTAAGATGCCACAAGAAGTGAAGAAAGAAGAATCAGCTTCAAAATCCAAGCCAAAAGGAAGGAAGTTGAAAGAAGAAGGTTCTTCTTCAGCTCCATTAAGAAGAAGTAATAGACTCAGATCAAAAGCAGCACCAAAAGATCCAGTGTATATAACACTTTCATCAGATTCTGATGAAACTGATTCTGATTATGCAGAATTTCTCAGAACGTATGATCCATCTGTTAATGAAGGTTCAGAATCCCCTTTTGATTCTGATAGGACAGATTTTGATTATATGAGTTACTTAGAGATTCTTCAATCTCCAACAGTGAACTCAAGCTCTGCTAGTTCTCAGAAGTCAGATGTAGACTCTAAATAGAATTAGGATCTTATGTACTAATTATTCTTTTATAATCAATAACAGTCTCATGGTTTATGCTTTGAATTGTTTCTATTATTTCTCTGTGCTTTTTCATTGAAAAACGTTTTTTTTTATAAAAAAAAACAGATAAGATATAAGATATAATGCAACACAGTTAAGATATAAGCAAAAATGTTCATGCAATTAAAGAAAATAACATGTTCAAGCATTACAACCAAATTGAAATGCAAAAAAAATGTGTGCACAGACATAGAATCCTAGGGTTGAGATGAAGAAGATTTGGGTAGCAAATGAGTTTCAAACAGAGACAACAGTTTCTCAAACTGTTTGTCAGTCTTCTCAGCATTCTTGTCAATAGTTTCCTTCAGATCTTTCTTATTAGACTTGACTTCATTTACCCCAGCTTCCAAAGAGATTAACTTGTTTGTATGCTCCTTCTGAACTTCTTCAAGCTTCAGGAATCTTGTCTCATGATCAATATGTGCATTTTCAATTATCATCTTTGTTGATTTTCCATTATCATATTTGTTTATATCATTCAACTTCATCAGCTTCTGTTCCATTTCCATTAAAACCATCTCTTCATGTGAGCAGTTAGTAAGAGCAAATTTCTGTTTCTGAATAGATTTTTCAAAAGCATTCTCAGATTCATCACAGAACTGCAGATGTTCATAAGTAAGCTCTTCAACATACTTCTTCTTCAAGGCAGCCATAATTAACCTCTGATAACCATCAATTTCATCAATCTTCTGCACAATCTGACTAGGCATGATAGCATGAGAAGATTTCAAGGCATGCAATCTTCTAATATCATTATTAATAAGCCTGTCCAGAATCTCAATACTAGACACAGTGTTGTTTGAGTGTTGAGACACTATGCTGTCAAGTATAGATTGATAGGAAATTTCTGGCTCATAGAAGGTTTAAGAAAACTTTTGTGGCTCAGATGTTGTTGTAATATGAATTGGAGATAATGGAGGTGAAGTAACAATGTAAGGTGATTTAGAAGTAACTTCAGTTAAAGGATTGATGATTTGAATGGTTGGTTTAGATGGAGTTGGTTGTTTGACAGGTGTTTTGACATGTTGTGGGGTTGGAGGTTGTTCATCTTCTGAAGAAGAGTCAGAACTAAAGTCAGTAACAATCTTGAAGAGTTCCTCTTCAAGTTCATCTAACTTATTTTTCTTTTTCTCTTCAGAGATTGGTTTGGATGGTGTTTCAGGCAATTTTGTAGTTTCAGTATGAATGGTTTGAGGAGATAAATGCTCAGATAGCATATCTAACACTGAGGGCTCATGCAAAGGTTCAGCAATTGTTGTGGGTTCAGGGGATGATTTTAGTACAACAACATCAGGTTTAGAAGAAGGTTTAGGCATTGAAGACACATCATTCCTCGGCTTAACATCCCTAGATTGAGATTCTGTAGGCTCATTAACAATGTTTTTAGAAGACATACCTTGATTCTGCATTTGATTCATGGTTGCTTCTTCTTCCTTGAGCTTCTTAATCCTTCTCCTTTTTACTTCCAGAGGTTCCTCATCAGTTTCCTCATCATCAGAACAGACAAGCTTCCTCTTGTTCTTCTGATTCTCGTTTGACTTCTTTGTTCTAGCCTCCTTCTCACGCTTCTCCCTTTCTTGATCACTTAAGATAGAGATACCAGCATTTGGATTTTTCTTTGGTATTCTTTCCCTTCTCATAGTAGTTTTCATCACAAAATCTTGTTTCTTGTCAAAACCAAGTTTGGTGATATCCACCTCATTACCAGCAGTCTCAAAACCATACTCCTCCCAGTGCTTGATTAAACCTTTGACAATTACCATTGCTCCTTCTGTATTCACTTCAGGGAAGGTTGACAACAGTCTTTGATCCTCTTTAACCATCAGAAGTAGATTGTTTGAAAATACCACTTTTCCACTTATCAGATGCATCTTCTTGAGAGACCTTCCATCAACCATTCTCTCTTCCAAATAAGATGCCTTCACAAATCCAAGATAATCCTTCTCAAGAATTTGTGGAAAGTTGCTTAAGAAAAACATATGTGAGAGTAACCTAGCATGATGACAATTGGTGTGACCAAGTTCAATGCTACAATTGATTACTTCACAGAGATGATCAAAGATGTATTTTGGAATGTTCATCTTTACAAACTTATGTAAATAGAACATAAAATATTTCTGTTCAGAAGAAATACAGTTTGTACCACCAGCCTTAGTAGCAATAGATTCAAACAAAATTTTGTAGACAACCTTAAACAGATTCTTCAAGTCTCTTTGCTCAGAGGATTTTTCTTTATCAAACAGCTGAGTTTGAATAGATGAGTTGTGACCCTTGTTTTTGTATCCACCCAGATACATTCCATTGTTGGGTAGGTTGAGAACTTTGGCTATGTGATCAGCAGTAATCACAATATCCATTCTAGCAATATTGGATTTGATTTCTGTTTGAGTAAAAGCTGGAAGCCCTAATTCTTCTCTTGTTTTTCCTTTTAAGTGAGGAGCTGTCTTAGCCAACTTAACCACCTCTTGGTAAGCAGCTTCTTTGTCAAAAACAGATGCCTTCATCCAAAATTCCTTTACCATTTCATCATAAACTGGACCGTTTAAGATGTTAAAGTACTTTTCTAGACCTTGTTCAAAGAACATTTTCTGTACATCATAACCATTTGCCTTTAAACTGTTGAAATCCACTCTCTTTTCAACAACGCACTTGAGATGAAGACTCTTGAACTTCATCGTATCCGTAGCGATTGAGAACTTCTGTTGTTTCTGGAGATTTACGATAGGAACAACTTCAGGTACGAGTAAGGATGTAGCAGTTTGAGAAGTAGCAATAGGTTGAGCAGAGGATGACGATGCCATTGTTGAAGGTTTAGGGTTTTGGTAAAGCTAGAGATGAGAAGAATTGAATCGTTTGGAGGTTTAGAAGAATATGAAAAGTGTTTGTAGTGAGTGCTTGTGTGTAAGTGTATAACGTGTATGACATGTATATTTTTAGAAAACAAACAAACAACAAAACAGTACCACGCAAAAGGACAAGAGAGCCATTTTCTAAATAAAGCACTTAATCATCATTAACCAACAATCAATCTAAATACAAACAGACACGTGTATAGAGGTTTATTTAAATAACTGACAAGTTAGTGGACAGCAGTTAAAAGGATATAGGACACAAACTGTTCCACTACCATATCAGAACCATTCTTTGATTCTGATTATTATCAGAAGTAGTTGTCTATCAGAACTTCTGACCTTGAGGTTCTGAAATCCAACAGCTTCTGATTAAAATCAGATTTTAAAAGAATTTCACTCTCAAAAGCTAACAATCAGGAACAAACACCATGTTGAGATTTTTCTTTATAAATTCAAATCTTTCAACAGATAAAGGTTTAGTACAAATATCAGCCCATTGTTTTTCAGTCTCAACAAACTTGATATTTATAACCCCTTTTTCAACATAGTCTCTAATAAAATGATGTTTGATCTCTATGTGTTTAGCTCTTGAGTGTAAAATAGGATTTTTAGAAAGCTGAATGGCTGTAGTATTATCACAATATAAACGAATATAGTGACTGCTTATATGATAATCCTCTAATTGATATTTCATCCAAAGAAGTTGTGTGCAACATTTAGCAGCTGAAATGTATTCTGCTTCTGCTGTTGACATAGCAATGGTGGTCTGCCTTTTGCTACACCAAGAGATAAGATTTTCACCCATAAATTGGCAACTACCACTTATTGATTTTCTTTCAAGTTTATCTCCAGCATAATCAGCATCACAGAATCCATTTAACTCATATTTATTGGATTTCTTGTAAAGTAATCCATAATTACAAGTTGCTTTCAGATATCTAAAGATTCTCTTCACAGCAGTGAGATGAGATTCTCTAGGATCTGATTGAAATCTTGCACATAAACAAACTGAGAATAAAATATCAGGTCTAGATGTAGTTAGATAGAGTAAGGAACCAATCATACCTCTGTAAACTTTCTGATCAACTTTGCCTTCAGATTCATCCATGTTCAGGCTTGTAGTTGGATGCATAGGAGTGTTCATAGGCTTGCAATCTTCCAAGTTGAATTTCTTCAGAAGCTCTTTGGTATATTTGGTTTGATGAATATAAGTTCCTTCCTTTGTTTGATTAACTTGTATTCCAAGAAAGTACTTCATTTCACCCATCATACTCATTTCAAATTCTTTCTCCATAAGCTTTGAAAAATTCTTGCAAAGAGTAGCATTTGTTGACCCAAACACGATATCATCAACATATATTTGGACAATCAAAATGTCTTTCTTTAAAGTTTTTCTGAAAAGTGTACAATCAACTTGCCCTTTCTCAAAACCATTATCAATCAAAAAGTTGTTTAGTCTATCATACCAAGATCTAGGTGCTTGTTTAAGACCATAAAGTGACTTCTTTAGTTTGAATACATGATCTGGGTTTTGAAAATTTTCAAAACCAGGGGGTTGTTTGACATAAACTTCTTCAGAGATAAAACCTTTAAGAAAGACACTCTTCACATCCATTTGATATAAGATGATACCATGATTAACTGCATAGGATAGGAATAGTCTGATTGCATCCAATCTTGCAACTGGAGCATAAGTTTCTTTGTAGTCAATTCCTTCTTGTTGACTATATCCTTGTGCAACTAATCTTGCTTTGTTTCTTATGACTTCTCCTTGTTCATTTAGCTTGTTTCTGAAAACCCATTTTGTTCCAATAATGTTTTTGTCTTCAGGTTTAGGAACAAGATCCCAAACATCATTTCTTTCAAACTGATATAGTTCATCTTTCATAGCTAGAATTCAGGCTTCATCCTTTAAAGCTTCTTCAACATTTTTAGGTTCAGTGGTAGAGACTAAACACACCATTGAATCTTCCTTTTGAAAGCTTGATCTGGTTCTTCTAGGACTATCTTTGTTTCCCAGAATTAACTCTTGAGGATGAGATGACTTATATTTGAATGAGTTCTTCTTGATAACTTCTTCAATCTCAGCATCTGATTCACTATCTTCTTGAGATATTGGAACAGTTTCAGAAGCAGCTTTGTCTTCAGAAGGTGATTCAGGTTCTGAACTCATATGAACTTCTGAACTTTCTTCTTCTGAATCATGTTTATCTGCAATAACTTCAACATGCTCTGATTTTTCATCATCAGGCACTTTATCATCAAATTTTACATGCATAGACTCCTCAACTGTATTAGTTTCAGAGTTATACACTCTGTATGACTTTGAATGCTCAGAGTATCCAATGAAGATACCCTTAGATGCTTTAGAGTCAAATTTCTTTAAATGGATTTTTGTATTCAAGATATAACAAGTACATCCAAATTGATGAAAATAAGAAATATCAGTTTTTCTTCCTTTGAACAATTCATATGTTGTTACTTTCATCATAGGTCTGATATAGATCCTATTTTGAATGTAACAAGTTGTGGCCCAGAAATACTTAGCCTAATTATTTTCATGCATCATGGTTCTGGCCATCTCTTGTAAAGATCTGTTCTTTCTTTCTACAACCCCATTTTGTTGTGGAGTTCTAGGAGAAGAGAACTCATGGAGAATTCCATTATTTTCACAAAAGATTTCAAAAGGTTCATTTTCAAATTCACCACCATGATCACTTCTTGCTTTAACAATTTTCAAATCTTTTTCAACTTGTATTTGAGTGCAGAAGGTACTAAACACATAATATGTATCATCCTTGGATCTGAGGAATATAACCCATGTCCATATACTATAATCATCAACAATGACAAGTCCATACTTCTTACCACTTATTGAAGCAGTGCTAACTGGTCCAAATAAGTCAATATGAAGTAATTCCAAAGGTCTAGAGGTAGAGACAATGTTTTTATCTTTAAAGGAGCTTTTGAAAAGTTTCCCTTTTTGACAAGAACCACAAACTGAATCTGAGTGATACTTCAAATTTGGTAAGCCTCTCACAAGATTTTGTGTACTAAGCTTAGAGATTAATCTCCAGTTAGCATGACCCAATCTCTTCTGCCAGACCCATTTTTCTTCACTCAAAGTCAATAAACAAACAACATCTTGTTCATTTAGTTCAAAAAGGTTGATTTTATAAACATTGCCTTTTCTCTTCCCTTTGAAAACAATAGACTTATTAGAGTCTTTGTTTACAGTACATGTGTTCTTATTAAATACCACTTCATATCCACTGTCACATAATTGACTTATGCTCAGAAGATTATGAAATAATCCATCAACTAACAAAACATCAGAAATAGTTGAGAAAGAGTTACCTACTGTACCAGTACCAATTATTTTTCCTTTCTGGTTTCCACCAAATCCTACATTCCCTCCCTTTTTGTGAGTTAGGGTGAGGAAAAAATCCTTTTCTCTTGTCATGTGACGTGAGCAACCACTGTCCAGGTACCAAGTACTTTCCTTTTTCTCTCTTTGAGTGCAAACCTGTCAAATAAACTATTTTAGATTTTGGTACCCACAACTTGTTGGGTCCTGATTTGTTAGTGTAGGCCTTGTAGAAGTATGATTTTTGAAAACTTGTTTGAGATGCATACTTCTTCTTGCCAAAGCTTCTAATAAGTTTCACACACTTTGTATTAGAAGTACTAGCTTCTGAAGTTATCAAAACCTGAGTTTCTTTAGGAACTGGTCTCTTCAGAATCTTATCTTCTGAATACTTCATTTTTGAATTAGAGTTTGTCTTAGTCTCTGAAGTGTTACTTTCTGAAACTTTTGACTTACCCTTATTCAAAACTGTAGTTTGTGAAACTTTCTTAGAGTTTCCAGATTCTGAAACAAAAGTTGAATAGAGAGGAGGAGGTGTTATGCTTAAACAATCAGATTGAGTTGATTTATCTTTATCAGAAGATGCAGAATAACCAAGCCCATAACCTTTGTTTTTGCTAACACTATAGATCATGGAAGCAACCTTGCTCTTATTGACATTATGTTTCACAAATTCATGAAGAGCAACTTCATGCTTATCATGAGATTTGTTACAAGCAACACAACCTTCTTCAAGCTCTTTGATTTTCAGAATAGATTCATTGTATTGAGTTTGAAGTAGATTAGATTTCTCTATAAGCAAGTCAACTTTATTTTTTAAACTTTTGAAATCATTTGACTTGTTTATATATTGCTTCATAGTGTCTTTAAGTGCAATCAGAAGCTTATCATGAGGGAGTTTAGAGATTACCTCATCAATATCATCAATATCAGATTCATCATCCATGTCTGATTCATTATCAGAAGATGTTGTAGCCATTAGAGCTATGTTAGCCTCTTCATCATCATCATCTTCATCTGATAACTTTTCCAGATCTTCAAAAGTTGCCATAAGACTTTTCTTCATTCTGTTTTTGAAACTGCCATTTTTCCCTTTATCATTTGAGCTTAACTCAGGACAATCAGCAATGAAATGACCAGTCTTTTTGCAGTTGAAACAACTATTCTTAGAGCTGTCTTTCTTGTCTTTCAAACTTGAATTTTTGTTTCCATAACTCTTTGAACCAGAACTTTTCCCAGAGGCTTTGTTGTTCTTGTATTTGTTCCATTTTCTGAACTTTGAAATTAAAGCAAAAAGTTCCTCATCTGATCCATCTTCCTGTTCATCTACAGAAGATTCCTCAGCATCAAATTCAATAATTTTAGCCTTTAGAGCCTTAGGAGACTTCAAAGTTGCTGGCAAAGCCAATGACTTTGATTTCTTCTTTGGCTCATTAGAAGCTAGTTCCATCTCGTGACTTATGAGAGAACTAGTTAACTCTTCTAGGCTCAAAGTATTGAGATCTTTTGCTTCTTGAATAACAGTGACTTTTGGTCTCCACTTGGGTGGTAAACACCTCAGAATCTTCTTCACATGATCAGAAGTTGTATAACTCTTCTTTAAGACTCCAAGACCTGAAACCAATATTTTAAACCTTGCATACATTTCTTCAATGTTTTCAGTATCTTTCATCTTAAACATTTCATACTGATGGACTAGAAGATTTGCTTTTGCTTCTTTCACTTGTTGGTTCCCTTCATATGTAGCACACAAAGAGTCATAAATACCTTTAGCACTTGATCTGTTTCCAAGTTTCAAAAATTCATCATGAGTGATGCATTCAGCAAGAATAGATATAGCTCTATTATGTCTTTTCCACTCTTTCTTTTGTTCAGCTGTGAAAGTCTTCTTAACAGCAGCAGTAGTTTTGCCATCTTCATCAAGGTGTTCTTGAAAGCTAACACCTTCTTCAATGATATCCCACAACCCTTCATCTTCAGCTATAATGTGTGGATATATTTTGTATTTCCACCAACTAAAGGTTGATTGGTCACCATTGAACTTAGGTGCTTTGCTGTAAACACCTCCAGTTTTCTCTCCTTTCTTAGAGTTGTAATCATATGGAATTTCAATCTTCTTAGAACTCTCAATAGTTTCAGTCATAGTGTTTTTCAGGATCTTTTTGTTTCACTGTTAAGTGATGTGTAACAACCAGAGCTCTAGATACCAATTGAAGGTGTGAAAAACACAAGAAGGGGGGGTTGAATTGTGTTTTGGTAATTTTAAAAACTTCTTTTTTAAGTTTAGAAAACTTATCAGAAGCACCAGCAGATAAAGCAAACACAAGCAACGCACGTAAACAGAAACAGAAACAGAAAGAGTTAGAGATAAAGAGAGAGAGACGAGACAAGCAAATTTATACTGGTTCCTCTCACAAACCGAGAGTAGTCCAGTCCCCTTGCACTTCCAAGGGATTTCACTATAATCACTTTGATTACAATTGCTCAAACACACTAGTAAGAGACTTCCTAATGCTCAAGTTCTAAACAAGAGACTTCCTAACACAAAAGCAAAAGATAATTGAGTTTTGAGCAGTTGATATTAAAATCAAAGGCTCTTAAAAACAATACAACACAACTGTAAAAACTCTAACAAATGATTCCTAAGAAAACAAAAGTCAGAAGCACAGACAGAATAACTTCAGAAGCAGTGCTTGCAGTCTTGTATGAAAAACAGAGTAGGTGTTGTTGCTTTTTGAATTTCTTGCATTTTTAATCTTCAAGAGTTGTTCTCTATTTATATGAGGTAGAAGAAAAAAGACGTTTGATGTTACCGACCGTTGCAGAGGTCATTTTCACACCAGCTGTGTAAGGACAAAGGTAACATGGAATATTTGCCATTTCTGGTAAAGCTTATCCATTTATTCCTTTTGTATGAGAATATTCGCCCTTATGTAGTAAAATAGTACTAACGTCACTATCCTGATGATAAGGATGTAGTACTATGATTTCACAATCAATCACAGCCTTTTAATTCAAATGATTTCCAATCATTGAATCACTATCAGTTAACACTGACATTCTCTGATAGTTTAATCAGACTTTTATGTTTTCAACATATCTTCTAATTCCTTAGCTTCTGAAAATTATGACCTTCAGACTCAACACAACTTCTGAGTTAACCAGCTTCTGACATTGGAGTAACTTCTGATCAATGTTGCTTCTGATGTCGTTGCCTCTAATATCGTTGCTTCTGATATCGTTGCTTCTGATATCATTGCTTCTGATATCAATTTTTGGCGCTTGTTTCAGAGCTTCTTATATCAAGTGTGAACATAGTATAATTTTAATCCTGCACACTTAAATAAAATATTAAAATGCCCTATTGTTCATTAATACTTTTGTTATCATCAAAACTTTAAGGACTTAGTTAGAACCACATTTGTTCCAACATGTGTCTGTTTGGATAAACAACTTATTTGTAGCTTATAGCATAAACGATATTATGATACAAGTTTTTTTTTTTTGAGAGGAAAAAGCTTATAGCATTTTATTACTTAAAATGTGTTCAATACAATGGGGTATTTCAACCATAATTTGGAAACTAGCTAGAGATGTGGCCGCCTTAACTAAAGCGTGAGCAACCTCATCCGCTTGCCTCCTAATACACTCAACACTAGAGTGTTCATAATAAGTGGAAAATAAAGATCTACAATGACGAATAATATCTCCAAATTCTGTAGCATGATACAAGTTATTTTCATAAGCTATATTGGAGAATCAAAATAATCTAGAGGGATCCAAACACATAGAATAATTATTTATTTACAATAATACTTTTAATCATTTTACATTTTTTTTTTACAGTATTTAATAAATGTTTTATAAAATTGTTAACTAATTTATTTTCACAAAAAATAACTTATAATAATAATAATATTAATACTTGGTCAAAAAAATTAATAATTAACAAATTAAATACCACAATTAATTTTTTTTAATATCGTTTTAGCTCAAAAAATTTGTTTTAAAATGAGTATCAATTTTCAATTATCAATGCAACGATTTTCAATTCTATCATGAAATTATTACTTTATATACAATTTTCAAGAAAACAAAGAATAAATATGGATAATTTAATAAAAATGCTATTACTCTTAACATCATAATTACATTTTTTAATATGTGTACAAACACCTAAAGCGACACTCATTTTTAAAATGAAATGATTGTTTGAATGGCATGGACAAATGATGTAATGTCGGTTGCCTGGCTACGAAAACTCAATAAAAAGGCAAAACCGCTTCTCAAATGCATATCATTTCATCAAAAATCTTTGTTTTGCATAAAAGGAATACAATAAACACATGAATTTCGCTTCTCTTTTGATTTCTCTTGATTCATCGCAACCGGGTAATATAAATATACTCTATTTTTTTAGGGTTTTATTCATCTCTTCTTTTTGTTGTTGTTGCTTTTGCGGCGAAAACTTGTGTTTTTTTTATCAGGTACGTTAAACTTGTTTAGTTCATTTGGGTGGCGAATTTGTTTTATGATTTAATGTTTTTTTTTTGTGTGTGTGGTCGAAGGTTTATACTTTATAGTTGATTTTGTGATTTTTTTTTTTAATCTGTTACCCTTTTTTACGTTTTTAAAGGATTTTCTGTTAAAAATTCGAAATTTGGGATTTACATGGTTTTTTCTTAGTATTTCAATCTAAGTCGGTGGCGGATTAAGATTCCCTGTCATAATAAATACCACAGTTTTCACATAGTTTTGAATCTCGTTTGTTATTATAGATCGGACAATTCAAATTAATACATTTATAAAATTATTTTAAACAATCTTATCCACACATTTTAGATCGGACAGTCTTGAGCTTTTACAATGTCAAGATGTAATGGTAGGAAATCCAAATCCGTTGTTGGCATTTGTTTTTTTTCCCGAAGTATAATCTTTTGTAAGCCTTCACTGTTTTGTCTTTAGTTAAAAAATGTCTCATTATATTGAGTTACGGAGTATCTTGATGTAACAACTGGAAATCCATATTTGTCGATGACACTCCTTAACTCAATCAGACATTTTTTTAACTAAAGACAAAACAACGAAAGCTTACAAAAGATTTGAAACAGATAATATCACAGGAAAAAAACAAGTGCCAATGAAGGATTTGAATTTCCTACTGTTACATCAAGACATTGTAATAACAACTTAGGATTGTCTGATCTAAAATATTGACTAAGATTTTTTAAAATAATTTTGTAAATGTGTTAAGTTGAACCGTCCAATCTATAATTAAAAAACGAGATTCAAAACTGTGATATTTATTACGACAAGGAATCCCAATCTACCATCGACTTAGATTGAAATACTAAGCAAAACCACATAAATCTCAAATTTCAAAATTTAGCACAAAATCCTTCAAAAACGTAAAAAAGGTGTCAACAAATTTTAAAATAATAAAAACACAAAATCAACTATTAAGTATAAACCTTCAACCCCACACACACATAAAAAACATTAAATTAGAAAATAAATTCACCACCCAAATGAACTAAACAAGTTTAATGTGTCTGATAAAAAAAATAAAACACAAATTTTCGCCGCAAAAGCAACAACAACAAAAAGAAGAGATGAATAAAACCCTAGAATATAGGGTATATTTATATTACCCGACTGCGATGAACCAAAAGAATTCAAAAGAGAAGCGGAATCCATCAATGAGTTAATTTGTATTCCTTTTATGCAAAATGAAGATTTTTGATGAAATTATATGAATTTGAGAAGCGTTTTGACATAGAATCATAGATGGTGTTATGAACGGTAAAACATGATTTCATTTTGATGTTGGACCGAGGGAAGAGATTGTCGGAATTCCTGGAGATGACACCAAAGAGAGGGATGTACCTGCAGAAGACACCCGACGCTCAAGTTGGTAGAAAAAATGAGGTGGCGGTTAGGTTTAAAGATAAGAGAAGTTACCTTGGAGGTTAGATAAGTGCCCCTTATAAAGGGCATGAGAGACACAATTAGGTTTGACACCTAATTAGGCTAGTTGGGCTTTACCATGAAAATGAGCCATATTTAAGTGATTGGGCCGTTGGCCAGTCTGAAACAGATGAAAAAAAAATATTTTGAAAATAAACCTTCTTGAGTGTTTTCAGCAAATCTAATTTTTTCACCGAGATTAAACAAATTCCTTAATTTGTAGTTTATGACCCACAAAAATTGTTAGTAAAACTATTAAAATGAATAAACTGTTTTTTGAATTTTATTTTGAAGAAACTTCAATTCCAACAATTATAGAAACCCCATAGTAGTCTTTTTTTAGTCGAAACTATGATATCCACCGTCAAACATAATAACTATTCCCCTCACTAAATTGGAGACACCTCACTAGAATAACTTACCTAGATAATAATAGTCTATAATACAATAAGGGTCAGTTTGATTTGCAAAATGAAAGTACTGGATAGAACAGTACTGGACAATACAAGACAGAACAATACAAGACAAACATTTACGGTATTAAACAAATTTTGTCGTATATAATGCTTGCTGGAGAAAATGTTATTTTGGTGATTCAGACAAGTTGTGCAGAGGATAAAAAGTTGTCCCATAATTCAGTGGGGGACAAAAATATCTGATTTTGTCCGGTCCCTTAACCCAAGTTTGTCTAGTTCATTGACATTTTTCAAATCAAATACTATACAACATAAATTGTCCTGTTCAAACGCAAGCGTTAAAAATAATAACTAAAACTAACTAAAAACAAAAATCCCATAATTCAAAAATCTTATTTTGAAAGTTTAAATGATCTTTTCTTGTGAATTTTGATTTTAAATATTAAAATAAAAATAATTTTAACATTTATAAATAAATGGTTGTTTTTATAAACATTCAATAATCAATTACAAAAAATAAAGATATAAAAACAAATAAAAAAAAACACGTAACACACACTTACGAGATTAAAAGATCATTTAAACCTATTTCAATGGCATAGACAAATGATGTAATGCCGGGCAAGAAAGATTAAATATAAAGACAAAAGACGACACGTTACAATACGCGCTTTAACCACCGAAGAGAAAAACAAAGAAACTTCAAAGAAAAAAGAAGGACTAGTGTACTTCACCAGAATCACCACCGCATCTTATTATTTTCTTTCCTTGTCAAAAATGGGCATTTCATGGAGCAGTAACACCAGAAGAAACAATTACATTCAAAACCCACCACCACAACCACCACCACCGCAACTTCCACCACCACCATACTATTACTCCACCGATTCACATCCACCACCGCCACCACCTCACCAGCAAGGTTACTACCCTCCTCCACCTCCTATTCAACCTCAATCTCATTCATTCTACTTCTCTAACCCTAATACATACACTAACTATCCTAATTCTTCTACAAATCGTGTTCAATTTCATCCTTCTTACTATGTAAATCAACAACAACAACAACAACAACCACCTTGGGGTCCACCTCATCCTTCTTTTCAACCTCCTTCTTCAACTCCACCTCCTTATGTTGATCATCAAACTGCTAAGAAGATTAGGAATCATGTCAATGTTCATAAAGATACTTTGCGTATTGAGATTGATGTGCAAAATCCTGATCATCATCTTGTTTCTTTTGTTTTTGATGCTGTTTATGCTGGCAGGTAAATAAAGCTTAGTAGTTGTAGTTTGTTTTTTTTTGTTTTGAACGGCAAATATATTATTATTAATAAAAAAACAAGTCTCTGCACGAGGGGTCTGTCTGTTTGGATAAACCGCTTATTTGTAGCTTATAGCATAAACGCATATTATGATACGCGTTGTTTTCATAAGCTATATTGGAGAATTTATGAAAATAAGCTGAAACAAATTTATGAAGGTTGTCGTAAGACTGTGCTTTCGTAAGTTCTCCGATTAATCTCACAAAATGTATGTGGGTAGATAAGCTTTAATAAGTCAATCCAATTATCCAAACATGACATAAGTTTTGCGAACTATGAAGCTCCGACACTCCTTAGATTAGGCGTGTCCCGGGGATAAGATCATGACACTACTATTTTGTTGAAGCTCCAGAAGTGTAATTTTTGCCAAAATTACAGTGGTGTATACCACCTATCTCAAACTCACTGTCGATCTAAACATGCATAAAAATGTGATTTTTGCAAATTGTAACCTTGTTGTAGGTTTCGTCGTTTAGAATGAAATCACTTGTTCTATGACCCTTGGGATGTGATAGAAAATAAGTGAAATGTTTATATGTAACAAGCAACTAATTATGACCAAAATTATTTTAAGAGACTAAATAAGATATGATGAGCAAGGGAATTTTGTGCATCTGTTTGTCAATTCATCAATTGTGACATTGCATAATCTCTAAAGTACATAATACTACTAAATTACTAATACATTAATTAACTTATTTTAATTCTTATTGTAATCAGTAGAAAATTTCATCTGGGTCATTGATGTCCTTAACTGTCACATTGAAGTTCTCGATTCTCCTACCAAAACCTTTACTCTTCTGCTTCTTCAAATGTAATATTCACCTTACATCTATCTTATAAAATGCTAGTGGTTGTACTGATATTTTAAGAACTGAAGGTAGCAGGATAAGAGATAAAATCAGGGTTGCTTACTACTAAGATACTCTGTTATGTATCAATTTATCAATTCTAGCAATCTGAAGAATTGATTAGATTCTTTCTGTATCTGAAACTCCGACTCATACCTTTGACTCTCAACTTGAATTAAAGTGGTTAGTTAATGGTAGGGAATTATCTCCTCTGCTAATAGGATAATCCAGACCCCTTTACCAGATTCTCAAGGGACTGAGGTGCTGTTAACAACTTTAGTTTGATTTTCTTTAGATCTTCCGGTGAATTAGGCTTTATGTCTTCCTCACTATTTTAGATTTTAGTGAAGGTGCTAAGCATTAATTCTAACAGAGTCTGAAAGTCCCGAAGTTGATTTTCATGATATTGTTTAATATACCAAGTATATGTTAGAACAATTTGTAACTTGAATGAAGGTTGTTATGGTTGCATAAGCAAGAACTCCAATTGTTATTCCAGATTGAATAAACTCTTATCTTTTAACCATATTGGGAGACTCACAAGTCACAAAATAACTATCTGATAGACAGTTGTGTCTAACAGACACATTTCCTTGCACCAAAAAGCTTCTGCTTCCATCACATGTGTTATAAACATGGTTTTATTTCCTGTGAGAAACATTTCCTTTTAAAACTACAAGCATGAGGCAACTTATTGATGTTTATCTTGATTAATGTTATCTGCTTTTTGTCAATTTAGTAGAAATTATCTGCTTGGTAGGCTATTGAATTTTAGAGAAAAAATAAATCTACTGCTGTTAAAATAATTGGTTGAATGAACTTGAAACGCGTAAAAAGAAAATGTAAATTTTAGTTGTCCACTAGTCCAGGAAAATATTATCTTTACATTGTTGATGTCTAAATTTAGCAAAGTGGCAATTTAATTATTTATGCATCATTCATCTAAAAAAGTCGTCACTCAATATTTCACTATAAATCTTTGTGCTCTCAAATCATTTTTTCCTGTGTTCTGGCTATGAGCAGACTGAGCAGTTTCATGTAACTTGTAAGCTTACATTCAAGTACTAAAAAGAGAACAGAATCAAACCACAGTTTATGGGTTGAAGTTGTGATTAGTTTCATTGAGTAATTGTATGAAATGATTGTACTTAAATGAGACCATTTGATTATTTGAAGATGGAGTAAGTACAATTGTATAGTAGAACGTTTTTGCTTTTTGCTTCTTTTAACTTCTCTACTCCATGTATTTGCAATTTGCAGCATTACTATCTTCTACTTTGCGAAGGAAGAAGGTAAATGTAGGTTTGTTCCACTCTATCCTGATGCATTTGGGCCAGTCAAAGTCCCCTTTGAGAAAGGAGTTGGCCAGAAATTTGCTCAGCCGTCAGGAACAGGGATTGACCTAGGCTTCTTTGAGTTGGACGATCTTTCAAAGCCTTCACCTGGAGAAGATGTCTTTCCTCTTGTAGTATGCGCTGAAACATGTTTGGAAATTCCCTCAGCAAACGAAACTCCTAAAACTCCTGATGATTCCATGCTAAATTCATCCCCTGATTCCCCCCACATGCAAATAACTCAAGCTGTCTTGGAGAAAAGTAATGGTGATGGTGCTTTCAAGATAAAAGTAGTAAAACAGATTCTGTGGATCGATGGTGTTCGTTATGAGTTGAGAGAGCTTTATGGAATAGGAACCTCAGAAGCTGCAGGCTTTGATGACAGTGATCCTGGAAAGGAGTGTGTAATATGCATGACTGAACCAAAGGACACGGCTGTCTTACCTTGTCGGCATATGGTAAGATTTCATATCAAAGCTAGTTACATTACATATGTATAGAGTAGATAATCTATTTTAAGGTCTTGTCTCAGTACCTTCTACTGCATATTATGTGAAAATATAATTATATAAAATATGGTTGATGCACATATAATCGCTGATGATAGCATCATTTGTATGTATGAGATTAGCTTATAGAAAACAAAGGTCACTCTGTCACTGTTAATATTCCTAAAAGTGTAAAATGGATGGTGTGTGTTCCTTAATCCTTATATAGTTATATAACATTAAATTTTTTCTTTGAGCTTATATATTGGTGTAAGCACTTGTGAAACTATTTAGAAGAGCTTATAGAAACAACTTATGACATGTCCATATTCTATTTTCAGTTTATTTCAATAAACTCTTAGGATAGCTTATCAAAGTAATTTCTAGCTTATACAAAAACAATTTGACTTCATATATCTTTAGTTATAGAAATAGATTACTAGTAAGCACTTCTATGATAAGCGTATATGCTATAAATACATAATTAAGCTGTCTATCAAACAAAGCCTTCATTTGTTTTCAAAGTTGTGAGCTCTTTGTATGTCAAGTCATCATGTATTGTTTAAAATCAGAGACATAAAATTGTATGTCAAAACTTTTATATACCATGAGAAAGTGGATAAGTATTGCTCTTTATTCCCCTTGCTAGTAGCGATTACTAATTACTTGGTAGAGATCCTTGCATTCTATTGTGATTATCCTCACATTACATCTGTTGTACATTGCAGTGTTTGTGCAGTGAGTGTGCGAAAGCTCTGCGGCTTCAATCCAATAAATGCCCTATATGCCGTCAGCCCATTGAGGAACTTATGGAAATCAAGGTAAAGAGTGGCAATCCATGAGTTTTTTTTTCCTCCTCATGCTAAGTTGAATTGAATGACATTCCCTAGAAACTCCTCACTTATTTGTAAGAAAACCTCCTCCCTTTTTACATGTTTGAAGTAAGGTGATATATGGAAAAAAATTTCTTTTTTTTTGTAAATTGTGGCAACAATTTGTCTATAGTTCAAGTGTGTATGTGTTTGAGGGAAAATTTGGTCATGTACGCTTTTGCAATGATTGAATGTTACTCCCGTGTCCTCTATACTGTATAGATCATAAAGGCTCTGCAAAAATTGTGGTGCAGTTTGTGAGATCATTTCCGTAGTATTCGTTGAATAAGGGAGAAATATAATGGCACTAGGTTTGGTCCCTAATGAATTTATGTTTGTAAATTATTGATTCAATCGTGTAGTAGGCATTCATATGTCTAAAACTAAATGTGTAAGGACAATAACAGGGGCAAGGTACCAATACACATTGGTATCTTATGCAACCTTTTGCAAATAAGTTAAATAACAAAGTGGACAAACCTTATAAAATTCCTGAATATACAGATCAAAGAAAAAGGAGTCACATCTACATTCATGTCTTTAAATATTTTAAGATTGTCATTAGCATTTATTTATTTACTATGTTTGGATATAATAATGGTAATAATTAAAACATGTACTTGTACAAAAAAAGCATATGCTTGAGGGGTCTTTCCTCAAGCATTGGTGCTAAAACTTGTGAGTTGAAAATTGAACCCTTTTTAAAACCAAAAAACATGTTAAAATTATTGATTGCCCTTTTAAGCCAAAACTTGTGTGCCTGAGGGATCTTAACTATTTTAATGCTGCCTTTTGCAAATTATTGTTAGATTTTTATAAGGTTTATAACTCATCCCTACAAATCGACTTGTAAGGTGACGCTCCCAAGCTATATAAACACTTGGGCAGCTGGGGGCGGACCGCAATGAAGACAAAATTTCTAATACACACACCCTCACACTTGGCCTCTGATACCATGTTAATTTTTTTTATGGGACTTAACGCATTCCTACAAAACCGACTTATAGTGCAATTCTTTATAAGCAATAGTTTGGCCTTAGCTTTAATCAATGTGGGACTTGGTTTTTCCAAAATGCAAAAACATCGGCAGTGTGGGATTCTAGTGAAAGTTATTTGAATGTGTTACCAAGGTGGAGCCATGATTAACTAGAAATTACTTTCAAAACATTTAGTTACACGAAGAATGAAGAACAAACACAAACAATAAAGAAATGCTTTGATCAATGTAAAGATTGTGCAATAAACTAAAAAGGAAATCATGGTGATCACGACAATTTTCCGTCTGATACGGCCAATATAGTGTATATTCTGTTATTAATATACGCCTCATGATGATAAAAACGATATTCAAGTTAATAACAAATCAATTATTGATATTGCTTCATTGAGTTCTAACACAATTATGATGTAACCCTTTTAATCCATCAAATCTTTCACCTGTTAGGTTGCTAACAATGCAATGTCCCTATGCGACGGCCAAATTGAGAAAAATAAGTGTAGACCAGACAATATTAATTCAAGATCAAAAGTCGGCTTTGAATACGCGAATCATTGAGTGTTTTGTCATGTAGGAAACTTGAAGAGATGTCAAACAAATAAGTCCATTCTAAGTTCCCTACAATTAACATTTTTTACTAGTTGGTTCTGGTTTAATGGCCTTTCACGACCAATGATTGTTTGGTGCAATTTCGACTTTCAAAAACTTACTTAGAGGCCATGGTGACCTAGAAATAGCATCGAAATATTTGGTTGTAGAAGTAAAGAGGAACAATAATATGCGTTATAAAAAAGATAGTCTCGATCATACGTAGGTATTAAGATTGCACTTTAAATTGAAAATATTATCAAAAAAGTTACAACAAATTCTAACCTAATACATGCAAAAACATGCATTTTTGTCTTTTTACATACGCCTCATCAATCGCAATAACAACATTACAATAACAAGTCAATCATTAATATTGCTTAATTGAACCTTAAAATAGTTATGATTTTACTCCAACACCACCAAATGTCAACACTTATCTTATTTAGAAATGGTAATACTTGTCTTATTTAGAACTATGTAAAAAAAATATCAATATAACTAAAATCAAAATAGTTCTACTTTATCTAAAGTGTATTATTTTTTTACTATGTAGCATACTTTTAAATAGGAAATAAGTCTTAAATATGTCATGATACAAACTAACCTACATTATATGGGGAAATGAAAGCCCGTATCAATGTGAGACTCATCCCTTTGCATCTTCTCATAGTGCACACCAACATTTCTTTTATCGATAACAAAAATATAATGAATGTAATTTTTTTGGAAATAACATAATTGAATGTTTTGATTTAAGTGATAATATACTCCCTTCACCCCATATTATAAGAGAAAGGACAAAATTCACACTTATTAGAAAAAGAGGGAACATTCTATACACATAATAAATATTCCACTTAAGAAGATAATAATACATTTTGATTTAACTATTTCATTAGAACAATTAAAGATTGGAAATGAGAAAAGTTGTGTACAAGATTTAGACTACGTTTGTTACGAATTAAAAAAATAGTGATTTTTTCAGTTAATACTTTAGAGATTATCTTTTATAGATTTTATAAAAAAGTAAAACTCATTTTGTGTATGTTTATTGTAATAAAAATCATGTTTTTTTAACAAAATGACCTATAATTTGTTTGGATACAACATGTAATATGTAAAGTGGTTTTTTTTCTTTCTATTACAACAAATTACTCTCATTTTTAACACTTATTTTTTCCCTCCTGTAAAAATATATTATTTGAGAAACTACTCTTAGTAGCTTCTCATGCAAAGTTAATTTTTGATTTTTTTTTTGAAGCTAATTTTTGATTATTTTTAGATTCTGATTATTTTAAAAATCATTAACAAACAAATGTAATATTCTTAAAAAAAAAATAAAAAAAAACTGTAACAAATAGACTCTTCAAATAATTGAGACTTTAAACCACTAAAAAATTATTTGCTAGTGTGATATTATAATTATAAGTATAAACACTTTGTGGGGAACTCACACAAATATACTAAAAAACTAGGGAAATGCAATGGTATATTGGACAATTTCAAATGTATAGGTACATGAGGTATCAAAATAATAAATAAAATGAATATTTTCAAAAGAAATTATTTTTCTATCATTAAAAACATTATAATAACCGAATTCTATCAATCAAAATTGTCAAAAATATAAATTTTGATAGATTTTGAATTTTTATTCTTCATAACAATCAATATTCAATTTTTCATTGAAAAATGTTAAAATATTAGTATAATGGTTATAAACAATGAAATTGTCTTTTATCTTGTACTATTATTATCTTTAAAATACAATAATCAATTAGTTCTTTTAATTCATAAAAATATTCGTTAATTTATCAATTTTACGACTCTATGTACTGGTACATTAGAATTATATTAATTTGATCAATTAATATTATATTAGTATTCAAATGTACCGTAGAAGTTACCAACAAACTAACTCTAAAAATCAAATTATGACTTAGTCATTGTCCATAATCAATTATTATATATATTAACTTTATCAACCATTTTGAAAAATAAGTAATGACAAAATTTATTCACATACGATGATAATTATTATGAGTGATTAACTAAAAATATATAATTAAATTAATCATAAATGTTATTTTGACACATATATTATATTTACTTTTCACCTTCTCTTATTACAATTTAATTATGTTGTAATCTTGTACCAAAATAAAGAATAAATAAATATGTTGTTATAAAATGAAGACATGTTCAAGTGGTTAATGAACTATATCAAAGAATGAATTTCTGAAGAACGTAAGTTTGATCTCCTAAGAACCAAAGGATTAATACAAAAACAATGTTGTTATCATTTTTCATAGGTGGTTAATGAATATCATGTTTGTTTTACAATGATTTTTTGACAACAACAACAACAACATTGTTCATTAATTATTTATTAAATGGTTAATACAATTTAAAAGCTAATTGTAATGGAAGATATCTTTGTATGTTTGAACATTAGATTGGATTTTTGACATTCAACAAATTGTAAAACAATTAGGAAATGTTCAAAACATAAAATCCGAACATAATAGTTCGGAACGTAGTACCCGAATCATTGCCAAAAACTTTCTACATTATTTATATTTAATCCGTTTATTTTGAAACATAAGTAGTCTATTGGATCATTTAATGTTGTTTATTTTTTGATTTTGCACAGGTAGTAGTTCAAATTCTATAATTCGAACCTGTTGTACCCCAATTTTGGACCTAAAATCCAATTTGCATTTTTCATATCAGAAAAACATCTCAATATATGTGATTTATTATATGTGTTTTTGCTTATCATTTATCATGCATTATTCTGCTAATATTTTCATTTTTTTCTCTATTTCTTTGTGAACAAACAATTTCCAAAAAAATATTATAATATTTAGTTTTTATCGTTTGTAACATCATTGTTACTTCGCTAAAAGAAAAATAGAAAATTAAGTCCTTTCACATTTGTCTAACTAATTTGTCTTTAAGTCCAATTTGCACCATTAATGTAATATTATTTTAATTTGTAATATGTTTGGCTAATAATAAAAGAAATCAAAAAATATAATAACAACAACAACATGTGTTGCTGCTACGCCATACTCTCTCCCTTCTAAGTCTTACTCCTATTTATCTTTTATTATTATTATTATTATTATTATTATTATTATTATTATTATTTAATTGTTAGTAAAAAAAGAGATTAAACAAAAAATAGAATCTGCAGCAACATAGAACAGAACACAGCAACACGCCACTCTCTAACTTTCAACTATGCTTCTTTCAACTTTTTCCCAAATTAAAACAAAGTCTTCTCCAAAATTACACTTCAACAAAAAGCTCCAATCACTTCATACTTTTTTTGGATCAAAAGACAAAAAGAAACACAAGTCTTAACTTCATCCATTCATTATCATCTTCACAAATCCCATTCCCATCAGTTTCAATAGCTGGAATTCGCCTTCAAACCAGATCAAATACAATAACAACAACATCAAAGCCAAAAAGCTTCATACACCATTTTCGGTCAAAAATCAAAACCGTACCAAACATCAGCCAAACACAATCAAACTCGGTTCATAAGGGTGGAGATGGACTCAGGAGCAGTAGATTGATGGGAAACGCGAAGGAAACACGCCCGAGACGTTGACCGGAAACACCGTTTTGAGGTAACTATTTTGAACGTTATAAGCCATCATTTTGTGTGTTTTTTGTTGCTATGTGATCGTGGTAACATGTAGAAACTTTCTCTTTGAACAAGTTTTCTTAATTTTGCATGAAACTCATTTTCACTTTTTGACCTCTTGTCTTTGCGCCGTCGTACTTCAAAATACATGCATCTATTGTGAAAACTAATTGCATATTAATGATCTATGTGAAAAATACTATGAAAATGTGTATTCATTTGTTTGATTTGGTGTCCATTTGAATTTTGTATGTTTTGAGTTTTGAAGTTTCATTTTTTAAGCGTGCTGGTTGTTGTGTTTGTGAGGAAGAAGAAAGCTTTCATATGCCACGTGTCAGCACACGATTGGCGGAATTTTTTTTGTTTTTATTTTTTTATTTTCCTTTTATCTGGTCAATGTTGTTGACCGGGTCTGGGTTAACCCATGGTTTAAACTGACCCGGTCCGGTTTAATTGGTTTTTTAGACTGGATCTGTTTAGTTTTATTTAATTTTTCGGTTTTACTAATTCACACCCCATTTTTACTGCAGTTTCCTTTGCTTTACTACCCTTTTTTTTTTTTTAACTTATTACAATAAGTGCTTATTTGGGAAAATATCTTATTTAAGTTTATTGGGTCCAAATTTTACACTAATATTTAAGGGCTTTATTCTTGAGGTTTAAGATTTAATTTTTATTCTTAGTTTTATTATTTATTTTATTTAGTGTGCACAATTCATCTTTATTTTCTTGCTACATGTTTTGTTTGCATTCGCGCATGTTTTATTACTATTTGCTCTATTATTATATTTGTGTTCTATTTTATGCTTTTTATCATCATATTTATTTCCAAGCTTGCATTTTATTTATTATTATGCATTGTCTCTACTTTATTTTCATTATCTACTTATTCATTTGATTCGATATGGTTGTAATAATTAATTATTTAATTTGGTTGTAATAGCGTAGGACTTTATTTATTCATCGCTTTATTTATTGCTTTCATAGTTGCACACCACACACAAAAAACGCCAAAAAAAATCGTTTCCAAGGGAGAGGACTCGTAATTAAATTCCAAATGATTACGAAACTTTTTTACAACAAAAAAAACTCTTTTCAAAAACACGCGATCTTTTACAAAAACAAACGCAATTCGACCTTAGTCGCAACATTTATAAAACATTTTACAAAACATCTTACAACTTCTTCTTCACAACAACAATTACACTTTTTACATTTCTTTACAATATTTTTTTCCAACAACAACATTTTCTCACATTTTCACAACATCAAAACGAATACACTTTCGTTTTCACACAACAACATTTTCTTTTACAACATCTTTTCTTTACAACAATTTTTACACTTTCTTTTCAAAACAAACCGCTTTCATAAATGCAAAAACATTCAAAAAAATCTTCTCTCTGTTTTATTTAAGACATTCTAATCAAACTTTAAGTTGTTCACAACTAAAAGACACAAACCAATACAACTCTCTTTGCCATCTTTGGCTTTTCAAAAACATTAGATTTCTATCATCTTTAGTTTCAAATTTTAAATGTTCTCATAAGCATTAGCAAGAATTCAATCACTTTCTTCACAAAAGAAATGGTTTAGCGTGCTTATGTTAACGCTTAAAAGGTGAAACTTAATATGACACTAATCTCTCGCTTCCTAAAAAACATACAACATACACTCTCTTTTTCAAGAGAACTACGTGAGTTCTGATCCTTTACAAAGGGTACGTAGGCAAGAGGGGTACATACCCTTTTCCGAATTCAAAACAATAAAAAAAAATTACACCTTTTTCTTATCTTTTTTCTTTCACACATTTTCTCTCTTACATTTTTTTTACATAAACAACCAACACAAAAGCACGCACTCTCTTCTATACATCTTCTCTCTCAATTCTTACATCTTCTCCCCCTATTCTTAAAGCACACATTTAAAGCACAAAAAACATTTCAAGAGGTTACCATGGAGTACCATGGGCGCTTAAGGTGCATACACCTTCCTTTTGCGCAACTAACCCCCGTACCTAGAATCTCTCCAAAAAAGGTTTTCGATACTTTCTCCTCCCTTGGAAATGAAAGATCAACTGTAATGGGGTATGTCTCAAAAAACCCGCAACAAAACCTGCACAATGCCCTACAAAGTTCGGACCGCAGAACCCAATTTATTTTCTCACATAAATTTCAAGATAATTTTAAACTCTTGGGGATATATATATAACACAAGTTATAATTTATTTTATCCATATAATAATAAACTTTATTCATCAAATATTTGTAGGTCTATACTTTTGTATGATATCATTAGTGTCCAAATAGTTGGACACTAAATTAAATTATAAACTTGATTTATTTTGTATTGAATGGAAAAAAGACTTTAAATCATATTTTAGTCGGATGTCTTACAATAATATTACTGTAGTATATGTTTAATTTTAAAATAAAATTTAAATAAAGAATATACTACATTTTAAAAGATAGATGCAACTTTAACCCTTAGTTTATTTTAATTTTTTAAAAAAATTGTTTTGTCGAAAAAAATTTAACTTTTTGTCGCAAAGAGAACAATACATAAAAGACAATTTAAATAGTATTGTAAAGTTTTGCTTAACTTGGAAGTGGATAATTTTTATAGGTCTTATCTTTTATCACTATATAGATGTCGTAAGCATATATGGTAACCAAAAAAAGATATCGTGAGCACATTTATTTCATGAAATTAAAAATCATAAGTTACAACATTAAATGTATCAATAAATGTATTTTTATTATAATTAAATTTAACAAATTTAGTCTTACTTAATGACGACATTAGTGATGAATGATGATGGAATCTTAGGATCTGTTTGGTTCAACCGAGGGGAGGAGAGGGAGGTAAAATATAATAAATTATGTTTGACAAAACTACCCTTATTTTTATTTATTAAAATTCTAAATTATCTTTGTTGAAATATTAAAAATTAAGTTTTCTATTCATTATTTTTTGTTTTTTTTGTGACTAAATTCATTATTTTTTTTTGTTATATATCCATTAATTTTTTTTGACTTAATATATTCATTATAGTTTAATCCTTATTTTTAGTTTATAAGATTAAGGATAAAAAAGAAAATTACTTCTACCCTCCCCTCGTTAAAAAATTAAACCAAACATATTTTTTTAAAAAATTTCACATACCCTCCCTTCCTCTCCCTTCCAAAAACTCCAAACCAAAAAAACTTTAGTGTTTCACGAACTTAAACACGTTGTCATATCAGGCTAAGTCATGTATATAGAGCAAGTGAATTAAAGGATAGAAAAAAAGTCTTTCAAAAATACTCCATCACTATATATATATATATATATATATATAGACTTTTTTAAGCACTTTATGTATACTTTATATATCACTGTAATTTATATATACTTTTTATATATCTCTCTCATCAAAAAATTTGTCATTTATACTAATTATAATAAATACTTTATATATACTTTTTTTAAACATTAGTTTTTTCGATAAACTAAAAGTATATATTTAGATATCGAGGTAAGGACAATGATCCAAGCTAAGTTGACACCCTAGGCCTTATCCTTCCCCATCCTCTACTTATAACTCATATTATTAAAAAAAAAGATAATTATAAGGGGACTAGGCCTTACCCAAAAGAAATGAACGTACAACAAAATTATAAACTAGTTGCTATTTAATCCTAAAAGACAAGATAGAAATCATAGTGACTAAGGTGAATGCACCGACTGTCACCACATAACGATCCACGTGCCCACTACTCCCTGCAAGAAGCAATAAGTGATGATGGTTTTTTCAAGCTAAATAGTCTGAAATTACGGAATGATTCAGATATTGATATATCCCGGCACTAGTGTTGTTAGAATCCAAAGCAACCCAAATCTAATTGATAGTCAGATCGAGGGATGGTCAATCAAAGACTTGAGCACCACGAGCCCAATAAGCACCAAAAAAATCAGCAAACACATTAGCACGACGAGCGATTACTACTGTCAACATAGAGAACCTACGTACCAAGCCCTTTCGAGCAAAAATAGGGCGAATCAAGACTTGATGGGTCAAGCTCGTGAGAGGCTTCCAACCAAATAGTGCGCAAAGATTCCACCATGAAAACAACGACGGCGAATGGACCCGAACGCCAACACAGAAACAACATATCCACAAACCAATTGTTCACGACAACAACGACCCATGAAACCAACAGCAAAATCAGCAGTGAAGATCCAATCCCAACCGGAATTAGATTGATCCGATAGAGAAAACTCGGGAACTGTTTACCAAATCTGCAACTGATACAAACCAAAAATGACAACCGAAGAATTTAAAATCGACCCCTATGGATTTACCTCCAAACCACCGACAACAAAACAGCCGGAGTTTAGACGCACGGTGGTACAGAGGGCAAGCGCCGCTCTTTGCACCACCACCACCACCACCAAAGCTACATCATTTTAATATTTTATTTTTCTAAAAAATTGTACTAGTCCTTTTGTATACTAAAAGTTTGTATCGTCTGTATAACTTTGTTGAAATTTTTTGTACATAATATATATCATCAATTCACAATTTTATTTACAAATAACTATTATCCTTAATTTGTCATTCTTTATCCTATTGGGTTAATGAACAATAAGTAATTAAAGTCTTCATAAAATTTGTAAATAAGCAATAAATAAAAGGCTAAGCTGCTATTTTAGCTCCCAAAAGTATAAAATAGCACCTAAAAGTATAATTTGTTGTGATGTTGATCCATGAATGTATAAAATTTATAAACTCATCCAATAAATGTCAATTTTATTAATTGTTTTGGTCATATAATCTATTTTTAAGTAGTCAATTTATTGTCATCAAACACTACTAGAAAAATCTTAAATACCGACAGCCAAAATTTGTCTCTAAAAGTCAAATATTTCGTCTCTAAGCACGTTAGAGACAAAATTAGAGACAGATTTGATGTGTTCGGTAATTTCCTCGTCTCTAAGCCATTAGAGACGGATTTTATATTCCGTCTCTGATTAGAGACAGAATTTATCTGTCTCTAATCAGAGACGGATTTTATATATCTGTCTCTAAATGTTGAATTCAAGACACAATAAATCCTTCTCTATTAGAGGCAGAATGATCCGTCTCTAAATTCAAATAATTATGTCTCTAAAATTCCGTCTCTAAGCAAAATAATTCGTCTCTATTAGAGACAGAATTATCCGTCTTTGAATTCAAATAATTTTGTCTATAAAATTTGGTCTCTAAGCATAAAAGTCAGTCTCTATTGGAGACGAAATTATCCCTCTCTAAATTCAAATAATTCCGTCTCTAAAATTTCGTCTCTAAGCATAAAACTTTGTCTCTATTGCAGACATAATTATTCGTCTCTAAATTTAAATAATTTTGTCTCTAATCATAAAATTTTGTCTCACAAAACACGGTTTCCATCACTTATTAGTCATTATTTTTGTCTATTTAGCAATTAAATGCTTATACAGGTTTTTAAATATTAATTTTTATTTACTAAATGTAATTCATATAATTCTACAACGTGAGAAAATAAAATTTCGATTAACACTAAATTTGAACATTAATATATAAATGTATGTCATATTTACAAACTTCGATTAGATGATAGTGTGCTACGTTTTTAGGGTTCAGGTTGGTGGTGGGCAACATCTTTTGTCCTTGTTATAAGGTTTTGCTGCATTTTTTGCATTTCATTCCTGTACTGTCTTTTTTGGCTTTTGCGGTTTTGTCTCCTCCTCTATGTTTGTACCTTCTTTTTGTTGGCTTGAGTAGTACTTCTTGTACTCTTAATTGTCTATTAATAAAATCTTTGGCTGTTCAAAAAAATAATATTAAACTTAAAGTTGTACAACACATAAATAAATTTAAATAATTTAATAAAAATACATAAAAGAAAGTAACTAAAGCTAAACTTCATCACCTTGTCAAAAAAAAAAAAAACTAAACTTCATCACTCTTCTCATTATTTTCATTACCTTCTCTTCCAAGTTAAACGGGAGAGTTTTGATTAATATTAGACACAAACCTTCCAAAAAAACATACAATTAAAGTTCTATCAAAGTTATACACTAGAAAAAGCATACAATGACCGATGAATAAAAATAAACAAAACTCATAAAAACTCTAAAAAAATCTAGACTTTCATAATATTTTTGGATGAGTATTGTTGTTGGATTTGAGTCTCTATTTATAATAAAATAGATTATTAGATAATATTCAAATCTCCCATAAAGGATTAACTTCAATTTGATAAAGTTTGTTAGCACCAAATTTTTTATTAAATCTTTTCCAAAAATTTATTTTTAAACAAAACAAAGCTATGAATTGTTACTTCCGTCGTTTGATAAAGTTTTATACCCTATTACTTTATACCCTATGAATTATTTAAACGACGGAAGTAATGGGACTTTTAACAATTTGATAAAGTTTGATACCCTATGAATTGTGTACAAAAAAAACTCTATGAATTGTGTAAAATAAAACATAAATCTTAGGAAAAAAAGTTAGTTATATTATTGATTTGAAATTAAAAGTACATAATTATCTTTTTTTTTAGTCAAGACCGAAGTATTCACCACTGAACATAGTGACTAACATGATTATGTTTTATATAAAGTAGTTAAAAAAATATATTGAGTTTTTAAATTAAAAAAACAAGTGAGTGTAGACTTGTTAACTTACTCACATATGTTTTTAGTCATACCAAACTCACATATGTTTTTAGTTGGATGTAAGTTAACAACCCCCTATATATAAGGTATATCAAGTGAGAGGAGTATTTATGTTGAAAGATGATAAGGTGAAATAATAACCCTCCGATATAAATTAATGGTTGTGATTAAATCCCATTTTAAAAAACAACGATCTGCTGTCCATCATCATGGACATCTTCTTATATGGTTTATACTTTAACTCTTCGTTTTATATACATACTCCCATTGCTTCTGCATTTTTTCATTGATGGGTGTTGTGAATTGTGATACAAATGGGTGCATAATTCATTTGTTATAGTTTTTTAAGTAAATTTTCTTTAATCTCAAACTTATATAAATATTTTTAGGAAAATAAAACTTTTATTTGTTTTTAATTAATTAAAGACAAAACATATTTTTACCGAAAAAAAGAACACAACTATAGACACTAAAACGCTACTACCTCCGTTCCTTTTTACTTGTCGTTTTAGCAATTTAGGTTATATATTACCTATTATATCCTCCTTCATATTTTATTTTATTGACTAAATTTTGTATAATTGTTTTTGTTGAAACAATAAAATCTTTTTTATTGTATACAAATTTTGTTTGTTTTTAAATAAAGTTTGTTACAATTATTTTTGAAAATAGATAATGTTTGTGAAAAAGAAGAAATTTATTGGTGGACTAAAAATATGATATATTTTAAAAAAGGGCATACTAGGAAAATAAGGTGCAAAAATATACCCCTCCTATTTTGGTCTTTTTTTTCTTTCTAAAATGACAAGTAAAAAGGAACGGAGGTAGTATATTTTATCATCACTATTCCATAAAACCGCGACACTAATACCCCAGTAGCAGATATTCCAATGGTTTTCTAGAACCGTCGCTGAATGATCTTGTGACGCCTCTTCCAGATTTTTTGTAGTGATCCTAGTTGTGACTCAAGAAAAATGTGTTTTATAACATTAAAAAATTATAATAGAAAATAAGATATATCATTTAATTTAAAATTTTGGGCGGACAATAAAAAATTGGCAGGAAATTTTTTGGCAGACAATAAAAACTTTGGCGGGAAATTTTTTGGCGCGATGAATTTTCGTTGTTATTTCGTTTAGAGATGAATTTCAGAGACAAATTAATTCAAAGACGAATAAATTCCGTCTCAGACATATGTTTAACTACTTTAATAACAAGTTGGCTAATTAGAGACGAAAACAAAGACAAAACTATTAGACACGATAAAAATTCGTCTCTAACATCTGTCTCGAATTACTTTTTAATTTACAAATTAAAAAACTAATTAACTAGAGACAGATTTGGAGACAGAATATTTTTGAGACAGATCTTTCTGTCTCTAAAATCCATCACTAGTACAAATATTTCAATATTTATCTCAAAACACTTTTTTCTGTCTCTAATTCCGTCTCTAATAGAGATGAAATAAATTTCGT